>CM035844.1:211992461-212608711 GCA_020510985.1 Pholidichthys leucotaenia
GCTTGTTCCAAGCCATTGAACTCCTTCCATCGGAGTCCGATCAGCAAACCAATGACAATCCCAGCAATGCTCCACTGAAATCAGTCCTCACTATCGCTGAAGAGATTGCACAGGCGGTAGCTGATGCTGATGCCCTAACCTCTGACGAAGAACGTGAAAAACTTCACCAAGTTCTTCTTAAGTATGAACAATCCTTCTCCAAAGACTCCTTGGACTGCGGACTGACCGCAATCCACTCAGTACACATTCCTACACCACCTGACGCTCCTCCCACCTATGTCAGGCAGTACAAGATTCCCTTGGCCTCGTACGGCCCAGTACAAGAAATAATCGATGATTTACTGGACCGCGGCATAATCAGGCCATGCAACAGTACCTACTCGGCTCCCTTATGGCCTGTCCTAAAGCCCAATGGTAAGTGGAGACTCACCATTGATTACAGGAAATTGAACACTCAAGTTCCTCTCTCTAGGTGGCCTATGACTCAACTGGAGCAAGAACTCCCTAGAGTAAAAGATGCCAAATACTTCTCAACACTGGACATTGCTTCTGGTTTTTGGACTATTCCTGTCCAAGCTGAAGACCAACACAAACTGGCCTTCACGTTTGCGAATCGCCAATACACATTCACCCGATGCCCTTTTGGTTATGCTAACTCTCCTGCAGAGTTCAACATTTTCTTGAACAAAGCATGTCCAGACGCCCGAGACAGAGGTAACCTCATCTATGTTGACGACATTCTCATTCGGAGTCCAACTCTGGATATCCACCTCACTGAAATTGACCATGTCCTTGGCCAGCTCACGCGAGCTGGAGCCAAAATTTCTCTCTCCAAATGCCAATGGTGCAAAACCAAAGTCAACTATGTTGGTCTCTTGGTAGGATCAAAAGGGGTCCTACCATAAACGGCACGAATTCAAGGTGTGTTAAACATCAAAGCCCCTACCAACATCTCCAAACTCCGGAGCTTCCTAGGGGTATGCAACTACTCACGTCAGTTTATTGAAGATTATGCAGACTTGGCAAAACCCCTGACAGACCTCCTACGAAAGGATACCCCTTTCATTTGATCTGAGGCTCAAGAACAGGCTATGCTGGCGTTGAAGCAAAAGCTATGCACAGCACCATGTTTGGCCTATCCCAACTGCGACAAGCCATTCTTCTTACAAGTGGGGTTCTCTGCCAACTGCTTAAGCGCTGGATTATACCAAATCTACGACCACGACAAACGAGTCGTGGCCTATGCCAGCAAAACCCTCTCTGGTCCGGAACTGAAATACTCGGACTGTGAAAAAGCCCTTCTGGCCACTGTATGGGCAGTCAAACATTTCTCAAACTATGTAGGAGGCCAGAGAATCACAGTTGAGACTCACCACCAACCAGTGGTCTTCCTTAATAGTCAGCGCATCAGAGAAGGCGTTGTAACAAATGCCAGAATAGCCTCCTGGTTGATGGCTCTACAAAGCTTTGATGTGGAGATCCGCTACGCACAAAAGTTGAGAAGCCCTCTCGGCACAGACTTGGCTGCCTGCCAACGGTGCTCTGAGGACACTCCAGGACCATTCATTCGTGCAGAGCCACCTACAGTCACTGAAGACCCAAACCATCACTACTTTGACCAGAACATCTGCCAAGATATGGTCACCGCCTATGTCGATGGTTGTTCTTTTCACCATGAAACTCACATTCGTGCTGGTGTAGGTGTGGCATGGCTGAACAATCAGCCTTGTGAACCCCACAACTATCAACTGGGTTCCCAATCATCCCAGTATGCGGAAATCGCAGGTGTGCTCATTACACTGCAACTTGCCGTAGACCATGGCATTCGCACACTGGTCATCTGCACTGACTCCAACTACGCACGCCTCAGTTTCACTTGTCATTTAGCACTCTGGAAGGCCAAAGGTTTTGTAACCTCCAACCGCAAACCGGTTAAACATCAAGACCTTTTCAAGGCATGTGATCACCTGGTCACCTCCAACAACCTCCAGGTGTACTGGAAAAAGGTCAGAGGTCACTCTCGCACACCAGGTCAGGACAAAGAATGGAATGACCTTGTGGACTCACTTGCAAAACAAGGAGCCGTACAAGGCACACCCTGGTCCTTTGATTCTGCTCAGGTGCCGACTTCACAGTCCCACCCACCCACCCCTACAGTCTGCGCAGTCACTAGGGCCCAGACTAACACGGCCCAAGACACGACACAAACCACAGGTCCCCTTGTGGTTGACCCTGTTTTCACTGACGCTGACCTTATCTCTCTTCAAAACCTTGACCCTGCGATCCATAAAATGATACAATACCTCTCGGATCCTGCACTTACTGCACCATCCGACTCGGATCTCGCTGACACTCCAGACTTAAAACCACTTTTTGCCGCACGATCGTCCTTGCAGCTGCGAAATGGCATTCTAGTTCATGTTTCCGATGAACTCCCTGCGCCTGCGCTTGTGGTCCCTCGTAACCAGAGGGGGGTGATGATTGTTCATGCCCATGATCTCCCAACTGCAGGACACAAAGGCGTCAAAGCGACGTACAACGCGCTCAAACAAGTGGCATATTGGCCATACATGCGAAAGGATGTAGCGGACTACATCAAGGGATGTCTCATATGTTGCCAGTTTCAACCAACCAACCCGATTCACCGAGCACCCCTACAGAAAAGAGGCATTTCATTCCCATGGTCTGACCTCCAAATTGACTGGGTAGGTCCCCTTCCACGGTCAGCCAGAGGAAACAAATACTTCCTCACAGTCACACGTGCTTTCACCAAATGGGTCGAGTGCCTGCCTGCTCCTAATGACACGGCAGAAACCACGACCTACTTGTTGATGAACCATGTATTCTCTAGATTTGGTCTGCCAAGCCGAATCAACTCTGACCGCGGCACTCATTTCACCGCCGAAGTCATGCGACAACTGTGGGAAACCTTGGGAGTTAAAGCTAACTTCCATATTAGCCACCACCCACAATCCTCCGGACAGGTTGAAAGAACCCACCGAACCGTGATCAACATACTGAAGAAGTATGTTTCACCACACCAAAAAGACTGGGATGTAAAACTCCCGCTGGTCTTAATGGCCATCCGAGCCACACCCCATGAAGCTACGGGGGTGTCACCTTTTGAAATGATGACAGGCTGGCAAATGACTTTGCCCCTGCATTTACTCTACCAACCTGGAGAAGCTAGTGTTGCTACAGCTTACACTACTCACCAGTACATGACTGACCTGACCAAACATCTCCAACAGACTTTTGCCTTTGCCCAAAAACATTTGGACCGATCAGCTGAAGGACGCAAAGCCTACTACGATCAGAAAGCCTCACATGACGAACTCCAAGTGGGAGACAAGGTTTTCTATTATGCTTTCATTCCTCAGACAGGACAGACCAACGCACGAACAGGAAAACTCGCTCGGAAGTTCCTCCCCAGGTGGACAGGTCCACACACGATCACAGATAAACTCTCTCCGGTCGTTTACCAAATCAAAATAAGCAAAGGTCGCCAGGACCCCATCTCCAAATGGGTCCATCGTAATCAAATCAAAGCTTACAAAAACCCCATGGGACTCGTCGGGGACAACACTGTTCCATTAAGTCAGTAAACAAACCTAAAATCTTGTTTGCGCCCGATAGATAACTGTTAGCTGACTATCAGCCTAGGCACGCTTGGTCGCATTTCTCTTCCTCAATCAGGTAACTGCATTAAACCTTCAAAAGGAGAAAGTTAACCCAAACTAACTGACTTCCTTAAAATCTAACTTTAAAAGACCCTGCAAAATTTCATTCAGTATCATCAAGTTACTATTTCAAAGTAGTACAAACAAAATCAACAACATCACTAGCTTAAGTCAATAATCACAAAACCCTCTAAAGGTGATAGACACTAATAGCCTAGAGCTCAGTTTCTAACAAAGTTGTTCCACCACTGAGAATAACTTTCACCTACCACTCAGGTACCTTAAGAAAAGGAAAACCGACAAGAAGCTCAAGATTAAAATAACTCACTTCTATTCATTGGCCAGGACGATGGCCCTCCTGTTTTTCAGTTTAGCCCTCTACCTAGCACTCTCACCTACTTTTGCCCAGTTAGAACTGGACAGAGTCCAGACAAGAAGTCAACAATCCTTAGGTGGATTCTCAACCACGGCCTCATCATTAGGGCCCCTTGCTAGCCTTAGCACGTCTACTGTTAAATCAGTCAACACCACTACACTGAAATGCCAGATAGTTGAACCACCAACTGTTACCAAAACTTTGCAAGATACTGTGTTGGTTTTGAATGTTTGCTCCAAAGCCTCGTTCAAACTCAACAAGGTCTTGGATTTGTCACTCTTCATGTCAGAGGGGGACCATGCTCACCCACATCTAATGCCTGTGTTTCTTCGAAAGGTAGCTAGAAATATTAGACTTTCAGCTAACACTTTAACAATAAGTCTGCCTTCACCGCTTCTTGCCCCTGTTTCAGATGTCACAAAGTTATTCCTCATTGCCACTCAAAGAACAATGATGACTTTCCATGTTCGCTCAGTCTTCCAGAACAAAGGTCTCAAACACCCTCTGAGTAAGACCTCTGTGGAACCATGGTTTAGTCCAGCTAAACCAATTCAGTTCGAACTTCCTTGAATCAACCCAATATTGCTTAACCTAAACATCTACCTCAAATAAGCAATAAATTTTTGTTTGCATTCTTTGTTTTGACTTTTATTTTTCTTTATTTTTAGAATTTTTGAAGTTATATGCATGCTTACATACAAACATATATTTTTATATATAGTTCTTGCACTCCATCTTGATTTTTGTGCCCATTCAAACTATTTTTAAACAACTATGATAGCTATTCCATCGTGAACCAAAATTCCTAAATCAGGTATGTAAGACTACACACTTATTTTTGTAACCAGAATTTTTGAGTCATTTCAAGACCTATGCCTTAGCTTACTACTCCAAGAAAATTTTATAATTTACATTTGTCCATATTCAAATTATTTTTGGAAATTCATGGAAGTCCTTCCAGTAAACCAAAGTCAAAGATCTGTACTTAGTAATAGATACTGTTTGCATGCTAGTGTGTATGGACATCACAAAAACCTTTTTAACCCAGTATTTAGGTCAAGTGTTGCCAAGGAGACGAAACTGCCATGGGTGTGTACCAACGCTGACCGATGCTCACCATTGCTACAAAGGGGGGATCTGTAGCATCATCGTCTCCTCAAACCAAGACAGAAGATCACTTCTCTCCATGTTACAGGAATTTCATTTTATTCCTTATACAGGAATACCACTTTTCTGCCTTTTTCAGGAATATCACTGGCTTTCATGTCGACCCATTCAGGCCTCTACCAGGCCTGACCAAAGATGTTTGTTTTCCCAGGACCCCAATGTAAACAGCTGCCTCTTGCAGAGATTGTAAGGATCAGAATTTGCTTTTAAAGGCTCAAAGGAACATAAAACTCAGGAGACCAGACCTCTCAACGTGAACACTGCATTTGATAACGTACCTTTTCACAGGAAACCAATGTTCTTAAGAGTCATAAACCGCTTAATCTGATGGGTTTATAGCCCCACGATACTATCCAGGTCAGGGGGGCAATGGATCAGCGTTCTCGTCGCGCCCTCCGTCAGTACCCGGGCTCGCCTGGGGAAGCTAATGATCCTACCAGCAGACTAAATTCGAAGAGACGACGCCTCTGTGCCAAGTCAAAGAAGAATCCTAGTCACACTCCTAAAGCCGAAAGCAAACAGCCCCAAGAGCACTTTGTGGTAGGATCTGCCCTTCGCATATTACAACTAAACGTTGAAGGCCTATCTGCAGCCAAGCGAAGCCTTATCGAAGTCCTCGCCTTCCAACATTCGATTGATGTAATCTGCCTCCAAGAGACTCATATTGGCACAGAGGAAGCTGGCCGCTTCACCATCAAAGGCTTTGACCTCCTGTGCTATGTTCTACATGCTAAACATGGACGTGCCACCTATGTGCATTCTGACATAGTTGAAGCAAATCACCTGATAACAACACATTTCTCAGACACCATAATCATTGGTGGCTTCCATATTGTCAATGTGTACAAGCCCCCTAATGCCAACTGGGATCTGCAGGTCTTACCCACCCTACCCCACCCTGCCATCTATGTGGGGGACTTTAACAGCCATCACCCTGACTGGGGGTACCCAGCAGTGGACAGTGATGGGGAGGCACTTTCAGACTGGGCATCCAGAAATGACCTCGCTTTGATATACGACCCCAAACAAAGAGGAACCTTCCACTCTGCTAGGTGGAAGAAGGACTATTCTCCTGACCTGTGTTGGGCCAGCTCTTTGAATGGGGAGCCATATCCTACACAGATCCTCATTCTTGATGATTTTCCACACAGCCAACACCGGCCCCTGCTTGTACACATTGGCCTACAACTTCCAGTCATATACAGCCCAAGGAAGATGCGCTGGAACTTCCGCAAAGCCAACTGGAAGAAATTCAGTGAAACTCTGGACCGGAGCGTTGTTACCATCCCACACCACACCATCACTGTAGATGAAGCATAGAACCGCTTCTGCAGTGCAATCTTCAAGGCTGCCCATACTGCAATCCCACAAGGCTACCGACCCCTCTATGTCCCATGTTTGGACGGAGAAAGTGCTGCCCTCCTACAATCCTATCAAACATCAGGGGACTCAGAGATAGCAGACCATCTCATTGAATCGCTAAATACAGCCCGGCGAAAGAAATGGGAGGAGACAGTTGCTGACCGGAGCTTTACCCACTCTAGCAGGAAATGTTGGCGCCTCATCCGTCGCCTAGGAGCTGCACAGAAGCCCCCTAGCCAAAGCCGAGCATCTGTCACACCCAACCAAGTTGCATCCCACCTACTGACTATCGCCAAAGCACCCCAAGACAAAGACACCAGAAGAGCAGTTACAACTGAGCTAAAAAAACACCAAAAAATGCCTGTAGAGGAAACGAACCCTGAACCCTTCAAGGCTGCTGAACTGGAGAAAGTCCTACAGGGCCTGAAATGTGGAAAGGCAGCAGGATACGATAACATCTTCCCAGAATTCATGAAAAATCTTGGCCCCCGAGCCCTAACCTGGTTGACACAATTCTACACAAGGATCACACAAACAAACTCGATCCCAAAGAAATGGCGGACAGCAAAGGTCATTGCCATCCCAAAACCTGGCAAAGACCACAAACTACCAGCAAGCTACCGCCCAATCTCCCTACTCAGCGTTCCTTACAAAATCATGGAGCGCCTAATACTGCAACGCATTTCCCCAGAAATAGAGGATATTCTAAGTGTGGATCAAGCAGGTTTCCGCAAGGACCGCAGTACAGGAGAACAAGTACTGGCCCTAACCACCTTCATCAAAAATGGCTTCGAGAGCAGACTGAAGACAGGGGCTGTGTTTCTCGATCTTACAGCCGCCTATGATACGGTCTGGCACAAAGGCCTCCTCCTGAAACTTATAAAGGCGATCCCTGCTTGGGCAACAGCAATTATAAAAACCCTGCTGACCAACCGAAGGTTCAGAGTCCACCTCAGTCAGAACACAAGTGCATGGAGAATGCAGAAAAACGGACTCCCACAAGGCTCAGTTCTAGCTCCAACTCTGTTCAACCTCTACATAAACGACCTGCCTACTACAAAATCCCGCAAATTCATCTATGCAGACGACATCTGTTTGGCATTCCAAGCACCAGACTTTGAACCACTGGAACGGGTGCTCACGGAAGATCTTGCCAAACTGGACCAGTTCTGCAAAATCTGGCGCCTAAAACCAAGCCCAGCAAAAACCGTCTCCAGTGTATTCCATCTCTACAATGCAAAAGCTGCCAGAGAACTAAACATCCACCTGAGCGGACTCAAGCTTAAGCATGCCCCAAATCCAACTTATCTTGGAGTGACCCTTGATAGGACCTTATCCTTCAAGGAACATCTAAAGGGGACGGCTGCTAAGGTGAAGGTACGAAACAACCTGCTCTGCAAGCTCGCTGGTGCAAAATGGGGGGCGGCAGTCTCCACCCTGCGCACCTCAGCACTGGCCCTTTCATACTCTGTAGCAGAATATTGTGCCCCTGTCTGGTCCAGGTCATCTTACACACACCATGTAGACACCCAGCTCAACTCAACCATGAGAACTATAACTGGAACAATCCGCTCAACACCACTCCCCTGGCTCTCTGTACTGTCAAACATAGCCCCTCCACACATCCGGCGAGCAGCATTAACTCAAAGGATGCTCCAAAAAGTTAAAGATTCTCCTCACTTACCAATCCATGCAGATATCTACACCCCACCCACTGCCCGACTTTCATCCAGATGGCCGATTTGGAAAAACCCTCCCCCAGCTGACTTTACCATCCAGACAGCTTGGCAAGAGGAATGGGAGACCAAGGAGGTCCCAAACAAACAGCTGGTGATAAACCCCAACCAACAGGTCCCGGGCACCAACCTCCCAAGGAGACAGTGGTCTACACTCAATCGCTTCAGGACTGGACATGGCCCCTGCTTGGCCAGCCTTCACAGATGGGGCAGTAGCCCTAGCCCACTGTGCGCATGTGGAGAGGAGCAAACAATGGAACACATCATAGAGGCTTGCCCGCTCCAAAGACTGGAAGGAGGATTACACACCCTCCATACAGCAAACCAGGAGGCAACTGCTTGGCTTAAGGACTTTGCATTCGCTAAATAAATAACTATCCAGGTTTCCTGTAGATACCATGGACCTAAAAGAAATCATCCACAGCTCAACATAACTCCTAGCGGATACCTACGAAATGTGTTTTCAGTATGTAAGATGACTTTTAATTTGTTCTAAACATTAAGTTTCTTTCAGCTTATCCTCTGGATCCTAAGGACACTGAAAATCATCCCTCTTTTATCACCAACCATGGTTTGCTGCATGGTTTGCTGCATTTTGATCTAAATGTGAATGCATGTATTATAATTATGTATAAGAAATGTTATATTCATGAGTGTTATTCAAACAAATGTAATATTGGAGTAATGGTATAAATGCATGATCACCAAATATTAACCAAGTCATTTAATCTAGTTAGATTTTTGTACTGAGCACCTAATGTCATAAGAACTGACTGAGTGTTGATTTTTCTCTGCAATTTCATGGGATGGTGTCTTCGTTTGATTGGCTGCTCTCAAACAAAGAAATGTTCTCACATTGGATGTCAGCCATTTCAAACTGCTTCTGAAAAAGTCGATTGGTCAGTCTTGCGATTGACATCATCATTTTACGACCCGGCGAGGTAACTTTAAAAGAGAGAAGTTAGATTTGAGTAAGTAAGAAAAAAAAAAAGACAGACAAAGAGAAGTAAGGGCAAGATTAACAAGAAGTAAAGTAAAGATTAGTAACAAGAACAGCAAGATAGAGAACGGTGATAGAATTAAGAATTAGAAACACAGAAAGAAGAAAGAAAGAGATTTTGAGAAAGATTAGGAACTAAATTAAGATTAAAGAAGCAGAATAGTAATCTAGATCTCAGAAGAAGATTTCAATCCACCGTTTCAAGGCCCTGTGAAGTTTTATTCTGTTCTTTGTGAAGTTTGTCAAGTCTTTCGTTATTTTCTGGTCACTGTGGAGAAACCATTTTTCTTTAGAGCTCGTCCCTTTTAGAGAATCAAATTCTCAAACTTTTTCCTTCACCTCAGAAGCCATTCTTATCCTAGTAAATGTTTTTCTCATTTTTTTAATGACTTTTCACGCCGTTAAAGTGGACCTTTAATTTGCCTAGTTTAAAGTGAACAGAGACTGAGACGTCCCTCCTTCAGTTTTTTTGGTCTATCCCGCTACAAGAGACCTCAAATTTGGACTCTTTTCCAAGGACTTTTCATGCTGCCCTGAGACAAACCATCCACGGCTTCAACTGTCTCCTTGAAGGGCCCCCAGCTGAGTTATCACCTCCATGGCTGTGAGGACAGCAGCCGCTTCCTCCGACGTCCTAACTTCAAAACCCAGCGGTACCGACCCGCGGAAACGTGGACCTACAGCTGTTGTGTGAGTGAAGCTCCTACTTTTCTTATCTCCTGGGTTAAAACGTGATGTCCTAACAATTAAATTACAGTTGAATATGGCCTGCATTTCAGGGCTCAATTAGTCTCTCAGCCACAGGATAAAGCTGTAAACTGAAGAAAAACTCTTAGTCATTTTTAAGTAACTGCCCTTAAATTTTTGCAGATTAATTCAGAAGTCATTTTTAGATAATTAGCTTATGAATTTTCCCCATAAAATTGCGTTGTTTTGTTAAAACATTTCAGCCTCATTTTTCCGTTGAAACATAAGTCTGGTTCCTCCTTGGTTCTACAGAGGTGTAATGCTGGATTTTATGTTCAGGAATCCAATATCAGTTAATGTGATATATTACGCTGTTATCATTTAAATCTGTTTATTCATCATTTGAACGCCATGCCATGTAACCTGAATGAGTTTAATAAAAGGGTGAATGAGAGAAGGTGAAGCGTTTTTCTTTTGCATATACATGTTTCCCAATCACGGCAGGACAAGAACTCACTGAAATTTTGAGACTGATTCATTAAGTAATTGAAGGTACAAAATTAAATAAAATTAAAGTTAATATTATTGTCCGTTAGGACTGGTGCCCCTTTTACGAGTGCTTTTATTTAATTCAGCGGGTGTAGAAGTGACGGTTTAACTCCGCCCCCTTTCACACCCACTATTAAATAAAATAAATAATTCCTGTACCTTATGACAAATATTTTTTATAGGCAATTCACGCGACACAGATAAACCAGACTTTTGATGCAAACAATACAATTTTATTCCAGAAGCAAAATTTACAAACAAAAAAACAGACTGGGCGTGGGGAGACATGGTTAGACACGCCGACTGCTAAATGCGTCTACAAGCCTGCCAAATAGGGTCAGGAAATCTCTGTTGAATGATGACATCTCTGCGAGCTCTTCCCTTCGTAACACAGTGTCCTACTCCAGGGCTTCACGCGCATCTGCCTGCACATCTGCGGCCACCTGTCGCAAATGCTGCATGTACTCCTGATGGTGTTCTTGCCACTGGTCATGTTGCCGTTCCAAGAGCCGCATCTCTTCGTCATGCATGTTGACCATCGCTAATGTAAGGTCAGCGATGGGAGTTGTCTGTTTTCGTCTTGCCTAGATGGAAAGACAGAAAGGCATGGTCGTTAAAGCTGGATCACTACATATATTATGGAATTACACAGGTGAAAGTCTGTGGTGGAATGTCACTATTATATTATGCTTCATTGCTGTATATAAGCTGAACTGTCATGTTGCTGCCCCTCAGTAGAGCAGATTTTGCAACACGCAGGGTGCTGTCTTCGGCTGCAGCCCCCCTGCAAAACTAAAAAGGATTAAGATTAAGAATATGGATGGATGGATGGGTAATGTTTAAACTAGTTGCCTGTAGTGTGGCCGCAGAAATCTGAATGGGTTAATACAGTCAGCTGACGCGAAGCATTTCAATGAAGCATGTGGATTTCAACGGCAGTTCATGCGCTTTATTTGCTTTTCTAAAACAGGAGTTACAACAGCACCAATCACCACACCTAAAAATGGTTGTGGAACACCGATAAGTGAAGACTAAAGAATAACCTTATTGTACATTTAAAAAGACATTTTCAATGAATTAATATGCAGCTACAGGAAACTGCATTAATCAATTTGGTACATAACTTGTTAGGCTCCAGCCCCCCCGCGACCTGTAAAGGATTAAGCGGTAGAAGATGGATGGATGGATGGATGGATTTTCGACCCTGGTTTCCGCTGGACCTGTTTCAACCCCAAAAAAAATCGTGGTTATTGTGCCTTACCGGCACTTGAATGTGATCCAGATGGAGCTGGTGATGTGGCTGACATGGGAGTCGATCCAGCTGGCGCTCCGGCAGACGCAGAGGCAGAGGCAGACGCAGACGCAGGAGAATCCGGTGTATCCATGTCCACTGAGGTGGACCCCTGTGATATGAACTGCGATTCTACAAAGAAAATGCACGCAATTTAAAACTTAACACCAAAGTGCAACATGTACACAACACTCTAAAGTTTTTAACCGGAATACAATAAGCGTAATTCAGCGTTTTGTTCGCGCTAATACTTAACACAAAGCAAGTGTGAATCTGCAGTTGGCTGCAAAATAATAGGCAAGCCTCAGTAACAACCATTACCCACAATCTAACAACCTTCCTATTTCTTAAAAACAGTGAGCTTGGCACAGAAAGGATAAAGTGGCGAAAAGATGCGCAATATCAAAACAACACTCACCATCCACGGTTTCCAAGGCCGTGGTCGTGACTGTGGCCGTGCCAAGCCCAATGTCTCTCAGCGAACCACTTCCACTCCTTCCAATCCGCTGCACTTCGAGCATTGTGGTCCTTCACTGCTCGGTGATTGCTTTTCAGCTTTTTCAGCTTCTCCCGACACTGTTTGGCAGTACGGATGTGCCCTTGGGAACACATTTGCTCGGAAACCTGCTGGTATATTTTTTCATTTCGAGTAGATCCGTCCAACACGTGCTGGATGCGATCATCGGCTAATATAGAAAGAAAATTGCGCACCTCCTAATATATAATATTAGGAGTATATTATTATACATGACTGGCGTCTAGCGGCTGCCCCGGCCTTGAATGCGCTCTGCAGAGCGTGCCCAAATGCCATGTCACGTTTTGTTACCTTGTATTCATACATGTGTAATGACAATAAAGTTGAATCTCATCTCATCTCATATAAGTATATTATACAGTATATTAATATAATATACTGTATTAAAGGGGCGCACTGTGTTCACTGGGTGAACAACTACAAATGGCGGTCGTGGAGTAAAATCAGCAGAAAAAGTCGCTTTCGTGATGTTACGACCTGACCAATCAGCGGCGACCAGTCTCTTAAAGTCATATCACACCCATACTCAGCCCTACTCAGCTCGGTTAGACCCTGCCCTGGATCAGGTACTAAAAAAGTACCTGCTAACCGGTGCTGGGGCTAATGGAAAATGCTCAAACGTGGGCTGAGTGGTGCGGTGTAGGGCTAAGTGAGGCTAGTGGAAAAGGGCCTTAAGCGATTGGGGGAGAAGGGCCTTAGTCAGGGAGGTGACCAAGAACCCGATGGTCACTCTGTTAGCGCTTCAGTGTTCTTCTGTGGAGAGAGGAGAACGTCCCAGAAGACAACCATCTCTGTAGCAATCCACCAATCAGGTCTGTATGGTAGAGTGGCCAGACAGAAGCCATTCCTTAGTAAAAGGCACATGGCAGCCCACCTGGAGTTCACCAAAAGGCACCTGAAGGACTCTCAGACCATGAGAGACAAAAATTCTCTGGTCTGATGGCACAAATATTGAACACTTTGGCATGAATGCCAGGCGTCATGTTTGGAGGAAACCAGGCACTGCTCATCACCAGGCTAATACCATCCCTACAGTGAAGCATGGTGGTGGCAGCATCATGCTGTGGGGATGTTTTTCAGTGGCAGGAACTGGGAGACTAGTCAGGATAGAGGGAAAGAGAAATGTAGCAATGTACAGAGACATCCTGGATGAAAACCTGCTCCAGAGCGCTCTTGACCTCAGACTGGGGCGACAGTTCATCTTTCAGCAGGACAGTGACCCTAAGCACACAGTCAAGATATCAAAGGAGTGGCTTCAGGACAACTCTGTGAATGTCCTTGAGTGGCCCAACCAGAGCCCAGACTTGAATCCAATTGAACATCTCTGGAGAGCTCATAAAATGGATGTACACTGATGCTTCCCATCCAACCTGATGGAGCTTGAGAAGTGCTGCAAAGAGGAATGGGCAAAACTGCCCAAAGATAGGTGTGCCAAGCTTGCGGCATCATATTCAAAAAGACTTGAGGCTGTAATTGCTGCCAAAGGTGCATCAACAAAGTATTGAGCGAAAGCTGTGAATACTTACAGTGGATATAAAATGTCGACACACCCTTGTTCAAATGCCAGGTTTTTGTGATGTAAAAAATGAGACCAAGATAAATCATTTCAAAACTTTTTCCACCATTAATGTGACCTATAACCTGTACAACTCTATTGAAAAACAAACTTAAATCTTTTAAGGGGAAAAATAAAAAACTTACAATAACCTGTTTGCATAAATATGCACACCCTTATACAAATACTTTGTTGCAACACATTTGGCTTTCATTACAGCACTCAATCTTTTTGGGTAGGAGTCTATCAGCGTGACACATCTTGATGTGGCAATATTTGCCCACTCTTCTTTGCAAAAATGCTCAAAACCTGTCAGATTGTGAGGGCATCACCTGTGCACAGCCCTCTTCAGATCACCTCACAGATGTTCGATCGGATTCAGGTTTGGACTCTGGCTAGGCCATTCCAAAACCGTAATCTTCTTCTGGTGAAGCCATTCTTTTGCTGATTTGGATGTGTGCTTTGGATCATTGCAGTGCTGAAAGATGAAGTTCCTCTTCATCTTCAGCTTTCTAGCAGAAGTCTGAAGGTTTTGTGCCAACACTGACTGGTATTGGGAAGTGTTCATAATTACCTCCACCTTAACTAAGGGCCCAGTTCCAGCTGAAGAAAAATATCCCCAAAGCATGATGGTACCACCACCTTGCTTAACTGTATGGTGTTCTTTTGGTGATGAGCAGTGTTGTGTTTGCGCCAAATATACCTTTTGGAATTATGGCCAAAAAGTTCAACTTTGGTTTCATCGGACCACAACACATTTTCCCACATGCGTTTGGGAGATTTCAAATGTGCTTTTGCAAAATGTAGCTGGGCTATGTTTTTCTTCGTAAGATAAGGTTTCCGTCTTGCCACCCTACACGGGAGATTGTTGTCACATGTACTAAACAGCCAGTACTCGCCAGAAATTCCTGCAGCTTCTTCAGTGTTTTTGTCAGCCTCTTGGTAGCCTACTTGACCAGTTTTCTTCTTGTCTTTTCATCAATTTTGGAGGAATATCCAGTTCTTGATAATGTCACTGTTGTGACATATTTTCTACACTTGGTGATGACTGTGTTCACTGTGTTCCATGGTATATTTAATGCCTTGGAAATTCTTTTGTACCCTCTCCCTGACTGATACCTTTGAACAATGAGATCCCTCTGATACTTTGGAAGCTGTCTACGGACCATGGCTTGTGCTGTAAGATGTGACTACAAAAATGTCAGGAAAAGCCTGCAAGAACAGCTGAACTTTATTTGGGGTTAATCAGAGGCACTTTAAATAGTAACAGGTTTTTGCTGACTCCCAGTAACATGAGTTTGAATGTGATTGGTTAATTTTGAACACAGCCACATCCCCAGTTATAAGAGGGTGTGTATATTTATGCAAACAAGTTTTTTATTTTTCCCCTTCAAAGATTTAAGTTTGTTTTTCAAGTGGGTTGTACAGGTTATAAGTCACATTAATGGTGGAAAAAGTTTTGAAATGATTTATCTTGGTCTCATTTTTTTACATCACAAAAAACTGGCATTTGAACAGAGGTATGTAGACTTTTTATATCCATTGTATGTACATGTGATTTCTTTTGGGTTTTTTTTACTTTTAATAAATTTGCACAAATAAAAAAAAAACTTTTTTCATGTTGTCATTATGGGGTGTCGTGTGTAGAATTTTGAGGAAAAAATGAATTTATTCCATTTTGCAATTAGGCTGCAACATAACAAAATGTGGAAAAAGTGAAGCGCTGTGAATACTTTACAGATGCACTGTATGAAGACTGTCCTCAGTGCCCTGGGCCATTTACTTCATTCTCCCCAGTTACACTTATTGACTTAGTTAAAATAATAAGTAAATTGAAACCTGCATCATCCTCATCTGAAATTTTATCACTTTCTGTCCTAATTAGGTCTTTAACCACCATTGGTCCCTCATTACTCAATATCATTTACAGTTCACTGAGGCAAGGATGTATGTCTTCCCATTTTAAACACGCTGAGGTAATTCCATTACTTAAAAAACCTAATCTCAATTCTGGCTAAGTTGTTAATTATCGACCAATTTCTAAATTGCCTTTTATTAGTAAAATATTAGAAAAAGTTGTGGAATGTCAGCTCAAAACATTACTATGTAAATTAATGATCAGTGATCCTTTTCAATCTGGCTTTCAGAAACTGCACTCTACTGAGACTGCTCTTTTAAAAGTGTATAATGATCTCTTAATGGCATCTGATTGTGGAGATTGTTCTGTTCTCATATTGCTTGATCTTAGTGCAGCATTTGATACTGTTGATAACAACATTTTAATAACAGGCTAAAGCTTTTGGCAGGTATATCTGGCTCTGTATTACACTGGTTTTATTCATATCTTTCCAAGAGGACTTTTCTGTAAGGATAGGTGAGTTTTATTCTTTCACAGCTTCTCTGATGTGTGGGGTTCCGCAAGGTTCAATCTTGGATCCATTATTGTTTTCATTTTATGTTATTCCTTTAGCACGTATTATTCAGTCTTTTAATGGTATTTCTTATCCTTTTTACGCAGATGACCTCCAGTTATGCATGTCTTTTAAACATCACCAGCTTGACAGGCTCTCTACCCTGGTTAACTGTCTAACCCAGATCACTGACTGGCTCGCCAACAACTACCTCATCTTAAATTCCAATACCTCATCCTAAATTCCAATAAAATTGAGACCATGATTGAAGCCCCTTTTGATCTTCATCCAATAATCAGTCAGACACTTTCTTCTTTTTATTAATCTCCTAAGTCCAGTGTTAGAAATTTGGGTGTTATTTTTGAATCCTCACTTGCTTTTAATTCACATGTAAATTCTATTTCATGTTCATGCTTTTTTTTTTTAATTTAAGGCACATTTCCAAATTGAGAGCCATTGTTTCTTCACATGAGCTTGAAAAAATAATCCATGCCTTTGTGTCATCACAACTAGATTATTGCAATGCTTTGTTTACTGGTTTGGACAAATCTTCTCTTTCTTTCAGACTACTTACACATTCTAAAAAACAAGATAATATTACCCCAATATTATATCTGTTACATTAGCTACCAGTGGATGTTAGGATTCGTTTTAAAATTCTTACACTTACATATAGAGAACTATATGGACAAGCCTCATCCTATTTATCTGATCTCCTTCTCAAACATACTCCTGCTCGCACTTTCAGATCTGAAGCCCAGGACTTATTAGTTGTTCCTTTTACGAGACTCAAAACCAGGGGGGACAGAGCCTTTCAATCTGTAGCCCCGAGGCTTTGGAATAATCTCTCATTTCAGCTATGTTTAGCTGAACTGTGGACTCTTTTAAAAAGCAGCAGAAAACGTTTTTGTTTAACGAGGCTTTCCGTTGAATTTCAATTCAACTGCTTTTTAATGGTATGTCTGATATTTTTTAAATCTCTTAAGCTTTTTGTTCTCTTTATTTTTGTTCTTTAACCGTGTCTCTATCAAGTTGATTTTTATTCAATTTTATTGTACAGCACTTTAATATACAGTGCATCCGGAACGTATTCACAGCGCTTCACTTGTTCCATATTTTGCTATGTTACAGCCTTATTCCAAAATGGATTAAATTCATTTTTTTCCCTCAAAATTCTACACACAATACCCCACAATGACAACTTGAAAAAAAGTTGGGTTTTTTTTTTTTTAGATTTTTACAAATTTATTAAAAATAAAAACCTAAGAAATCACATGTACATAAGTATTCACAGCCTTTGCCATGAAGCTCAAAATTGAGCTCAGGTGCATCCTGTTTCCACTGATCATGAATGAATGAATGAATGAATCTTTATTTCGGATAGATGAAAGTACAGATTAAAAGAAACTGAATAATATAACAAAGGGGGGAAAATCCAACAAGGTCAAATTAGACAACAACTCCTCTGATTATACAGTTCAACACAAGTTATCCGAAATGTGTGATGGCTGAAGCCGAAGCTTATATTGCCCACCCATATTCCATCCAAGAATTCAAAAAAAAAACCAAAACAAGAGCGATTACAATTCAGAACAAAGCTAAGACAAAATGTGACAAAAAACTAAGCTACAACACAATGCAGACTGGATATGACAATCCTTATGTGATTTTACATGTCATCTTGTATATATGTTTGGAGTATTTCTTCCTTTAGTTTTTGTTTAAATTGTCCAAGCGTTGTACATGATTTTAATTCAGGTCCAAAATCGTTCCATAATCTGACTCCTTGCACTGAAACAGTGTTGCTTGGTGGTAGTTCTCACTGAAGGTTTTTGAAATATACATGTTCCTCTGAAATGATATTGTTTCTCCCTTATTTGGAACAACTTCTGGATATTTGCGGGCAGTGATAGATTCTTCACTTTAAACATTATTACTGCAGTTTTAAAGTCAACCAGATCTTTCAACTTGAGAGCTTTTAATTTAAGAAAAAGTGGGTTTGTTGGTTCCCTGTGAGCAGCTTTGTTTATTATTCTAATAGCTCTCTTGTGAAGCATAAAGATTGGATATATGTTTGTTTATATGTATTTCCCCATACTTCAGTACAATATGTCATGTATGGGAGTATTAATGAATGATACAAGGTATATAGTGTGGGTTGATTCAGCAAATATTTCACTCTGTGTAGTATTGCAATTGATTTGGATATTTTACCTTTAATATAATTAATATGTGACTTCCAACACAGTTTATTATCAATTATTACTCCAAGAAATTTAGTTTTGGATACCCTTTCAATCTCTACACCATTTACACTGAGTTTAGATACTAAGTTGTTGTGATGGTTGTTAAAAACTATAAATTTTGTCTTACTTAAATTGAGCGTTAATTTGTTTGAATCAAACCACAGTTTAAGCTTTCCTAATTCCTTTCTGAGTGTATCCAAAAGTTGTTCCAAATTGCTTCCACTGCATAATAGATTAGTGTCATCGGCAAACAATATTAAGTCCATTTTTTCTGAAACTTTACATATATCATTTATATACATATTGAATAACAATGGCCCCAAAACTGAACCCTGTGGGACTCCACAAGTAACCTTCAGTAACTGTGAGTTTTTGTTACCAACACATACATACTGATATCTATTCTTTAAGTAACTACATAACCAGGACAGTGCTACCCCTCTAATACCACAATTTGTAGTTTCTTTAATAATAAATTATGATCCACTGTATCAAATGCTTTTTTATCATCCTTGAGATGTTTCCACAGCTTAACTGGAGTCCACCTGTGGTAAACTCAGTTGATTAGACATGATTTGGAAAGGCACACACCTGTCTCAGTTGATTAGACATGATTTGGAAAGGCACACACCTGTCTATATAAGGTCCCAGAGTTGACAGTGCATGTCAGAGCACAAACCAAGCATGAAGTCAAAGGAATTGTCTGTAGACCTCCAAGACAGGATTGTCTCGAGGCACAAATCTGGGGAGGGGTACAGAAAGATTTCTGCTGGTTTGAAGGTCCCAGTGAGCACAGTGGCCTCCATCATCTGTAAATGGAAGAAGTTTGGAACCATGAGGACTCTTCCTAGAGCTGGCCGGCCATCTAAACTGAGTGATCGGGGGAGAAGGGCCTTAGTCAGGGAGGTGACCAAGAACCAGATGGTCACTCTGTCAGAGCACCAGCGTTCCTCTGTGGAGAGAGGAGAACCTTCCAGAAGGACAACCATCTCTGCAGCAAACCACCAATCAGGCCTGTATGGTAGAGTGGCCAGACGGAAGCCACTCCTTAGTAAAAGGCACATGGCAGCCCACCTGGAGTTCACCAAAAGGCACCTGAAGGACTCTCAGACCATGAGAAACAAAATTCTCTTGTCTGATGACACAAAGATTGAACTCGGCATGAATGCCAGGTGTCATGTTTGGAGGAAACCAGGCACCGCACATAACCATGCCAGTGGGGGTGGCAGCATCATGCTGTGGGGATGGGATGTTTTTCAGCGGAAGGAACTGGAAGACTAGTCAGGATAGAGGGAAAATGAATACAGCAATGTACAGAGACATCCTGGATAAAAACCTGCTCCAGAGCACTCTTGACCTCAAACTGGGGTGACAGTTCATCTTTCAGCAAGACAACGATCCTAAGCACACAGCTAAGATATCAAAGGAGTGGCTTCAGGACAACTCTGTGAATGTCCTTGAGTGGCCCAGTCAGAACTCAGACTTCAATCCTATTGAACATCTCTGGAGAGCGACGCTTCCCATCCAACCTGATGGAGCTTGAGAGGTGCTGCAAAGAGGAATGGGCAAAACTGCCCAAAGATAGGTGTGCCAAGCTTGTGGCATCATATTCAAAAAGACTTGAGGCTGTAATTGCTGCCAAAGGTGCATCAACAAAGTATTGAGCAAAGGCTGTGGATACTTATGTACATGTGATTTCTTAGATTTTTATTTTTAATAAATTTGCAAAAATCTCAAAAAAAACGTTTTTCACGTTGTCATTATTGGGTATTGTGTGTAGAATGATGAGGAAAAAATGAATGTATTCCATTTTGGAATAAAACTGTAACATAACAAAATGTGGAAAAAGTGAAGCGCTGTGAATACTTTGCGGATGCACTGTATGTCTGTGAGATGCGCTTTATAAATAAACTTTATACTTACTAATATGCTATTTCTTGACACAGTTCCAGCTTATTTTACAATAGGTTATTACACTCTGACTGGGAACAAAGGTGGCTAGCAGCCATTAGCAGTTTCCCATTCACTCATTCACTGTTGTTTCTGTGATTACTGTACCCCAGGGACCGGCCCTCCTATCAACCACTGACACTACACCCCCAGTGACACATTTTATTCATTCTTTAAGAAGAATTTACATTAGTTGGCACAAGCTGTTTTTAACTACCCAAGTTAGGAGCTAGCCAGCTAACATTATCAACATTCTACATGATAAAAGATTGTGGGTGGGGTGAACTGGGCCTCATGTACATTTAGAGACATGTACTGAAATGCATTCTGAGGAAGGCTGAAAAAGATAATTCACAATGATGCTACAATACATAAATAAAGGCAATTTAACCAAAATATGTAACAGGCATTTCATGAAGACCTGTAGAAGCTGTCAACAGTCCGCAGGGGCCAACTGATGACACAGAGCTGTGAATAAAACAGTCAAATTATCTGCATACTTTCTCAAATCATGAATTCACAATTAGAACAGTAAATATGTCACTGAATGGGGGAAAAAGGATTCTGCTAATGCACATCAGAAATAATATATTTGCTCAAAGTTACTGCTGAGCCCAGTGTAAACAGGACTATAGTTGTATATCAGCGCTTTGACCTCCTCAGCCTTTGTTTCAAATCTGTGAAAGTTCTTCCTGGCTGCAGGGAGAGAAAACAACAACAGATCCATGTATCACCTTTTGTGGTCAACTACTAACAGGGGTTTTAAATAAAAAAGAAAACAGCACAGTGTTCATACCTTCACCGACAAAGAATTCGGCTATGTAGAAGGCTGTCCTTATTGCTGATGGAGAATGAGAACTCAAAGGCCCAGTCCATTCAAATGGATTTTTCTCTGGATGCCACTGTGTCCCATAAAATGGATGGTTGTAAGCTGCAGTGTAAGATAGGGAGAGAGAATGCAGTTATTAAAGCAGTTATTTATGAGCTTGTACTCAATACATGTGTAATGGCAATGTGAATACCTTCCATTGTTGACACAAACTCTATATTCCCATCCGTGTTTGTGGAGAGAACTTTGTAAAAGTTCCTCAGTTCCTCAGTTGTATTGTAGGTCTGAGAGAAACAAGAAGTTGGTTAAAAATGCTTTCAGGTCAAATACTCCATTCTTCCTATTAAAATGGAAGCAGACAGTAAGAATTTCACAGCATAAACATTGCTTGTGTGTGTATTGTATGTTTTTTTTTGTTTGTTTCTTAAAAGACGGTGTTCCTGGTACAGTTGTGTTCAGTTATATTCAAGAGAAGACAAAAGTTTCTATGGATGATACAACATCTACAACTGCATCACAGCATCACAAGTTGGTGAAAAATACATAAAATTCACATTATATTATGCACCAGTTAACTCTATCCAAGCAAATTCATTGGACGGCAGGGATTCCAGGAGTTACTAAATATCCTGATACTGCACTTGAATGTTTTACCGGATATGTATGACTCTGTTTCAGTACTGTGTACATTTTAGAACATCCTTAGGTCTCAGAGTCAGGTGTCAGACCTCAGATGAAAGAGCATCAAGTCTCAGGAACATCCCTGTTGTGTGTCAGACTTCAGACCAAACGATCTCAGGTGAAACGCCGTCGGCCAAAGAACCCTCAGACAAAACTCCCTAAACCAAACAGTCTCACGTGAGCAGCCATCACCAAAACAGCCTCGGAAACGTCATCAATCCTAATAACTGAAAAATACCAGCTAAAACTTACTTTTTCATTTCCCCTGGACTGAGACAGCTCCACACTGAAAATCTTGAATTTTGTGGTGGCACAATCTCCAATAAATTTTTGAGAATTATGTTAATGAAAGATTTTTTTCCTAATAAGATTAAAAGACGATATAGTTTTAAAGATTTTGAATTAAATCTCATAACCAGAATTAGAAAAAAATATTTAATATCCCATCCCTTCTAAAGTAAAAGAAGTTCATTTTAAAATTCTAAATGAGATTAATCCAACTAATGATTTCATTTGGCTAAAGTTAAATGTTGATGTCAATGGTTGTATCTTCTGTAAAACGAGACTGAAAGCTTAGATCATCTTTTTTTTTTAATGCAGTGCAGTCCAGTCCTTTTGGGATAACATGTGGAACTAACTGCAGGCCAGGGAGATTGATTTGCCCCTATCCATCCATCTTCTACCGCTTAATCCTTTTCGGGTTGTGGGAGGACTCGAGCCTATCCCAGCATCTTTTGGCGAGAGGCAGGGTACACCATGAACAGATCACCAGTCAATCACAGGACCTGGATTTGTCCCCATTAAAACAAGATTATTTAAAAAAAAAAAATCAAATTTGGAACCTTTTCGATGAATGGAAAATTATTTTTTTTAAATTATCAATTTAGGGGCAGCTCAGTGGAGCAGTAGTTGGCACTGTGGCAGCACAGCAAGAAGAGTGAGGGGTTGTTGGTCTCTCTGTGTTGGCCCTGCAATGGACTGGCAATCTGTTCAGAGTGTACCCCGCCTCTCACCCAAAGATGCTGGATTAGGTTCTAGCCCCTCTATGACCCAATAAAAGATTAATCTAATCTAATTTTACTTGGGAAATTCTTTATTCATAAATGTAGACTTTTCAAATCCAACCCTAACCTAATTTATGGCAAGAATGATCTGAAGCTATATTGTAAATCTCAGAAGTTGGTCAAAAGTGAGTACGCCCTGAAACTATTTTCATTACTTGATACTTTGATTTAATCAGGGATGGCAACAGGAAATTCTGATTTCAGCTGAAATCTAATTTGGTCGATTGACTTATGGGGAGGCTGGGGGGGGGGCAGCCCCCCGAAGCTGGGAGGTTTTCAGTAAAACAGAAGTAATTTAGACTGAAAAAAATGATTAAAAAAAATGAAATACTAGACTTAGATAAATCATTAAATTTAATGAAAAGTTAACTTACTTTTTCTTCAATGTTGTCTCACTGTCTTTAGTCCAACATATTTAACAGTTCTATAAGAGTTTATTACACTATTTACACTGGTCACCAAGTCACTTCTAATGTGAAACTTTCTTCCTTTTGGCAGCAAGCTGTGTCAGTCTCTGAACTTTGAACTTCATCTCCTTTTCTGGTTTCTTCAGAAACTGTCCGAGTGTTTCTGTTACCTCGTCGAACTTTGAGCCAATTTTCACCTTTACCGTCACTTTTCTCTCAAGCCAATTCTATCGGAACTTATTTTTGACACTTCTGTCTATTTCTAGCACTGATGACTCCTGATCCTTTGATAAAAATCTCATAATTCCGCTGAAAACAATACCGAAAGCTCAGAATTCCAACACGAACCAGGGATGTGATTTGGGGTTAGGGAAATTATTGGGGAATTATCTGAAAATTTAGCAGGGGGTCTGGGGGACCTGGGGGAAGCTCCTGGGTTTTTATGATTTTTAAGTACCAGAACTGTGCTTAAATGACATAAAACAAACAGCTGAATGCCACTTATTACTGTATAATATTGACTTATGTTCCAAGAAGATAGCATTCCTAAAATATTCCAACAAGCATTATCCATCACATGCTTTAACACTTGATCAAATCAAAATCAGTTAATTTTATCTATTCCATAATAGAAATAAAATTCCAACATACCATTACTTTTTATAATTTCAGCATTCATTTCAGATCACCAGTTTCAATCTCCATTGAGTCTTGAGCAGTTCATTTTGCACAATCACTCATGTAGCCAAGTCAGAAATATTCAAAAGTTATGAGTCAATGTCCACTGTGCACTGTCAATTTCAAACTGTTTGGAATCATAAAAGTAATCTAACTAAATTACTTTGCTATTTTTTTCTCCTCAACATCAATGTCAGGGCGCTGCGGGAGTTTTGGGGGATGGTTAACTTTTATTACCGTTTCCTCCCCCGTGCAGCCCAGCTCATACAGCCGTTGTACGCCGCCAGTAACAGAGAGTTAATGGCTCTCCACCTGGCCATACGCCACTTCCAGTTCTGTCTGAAAGGGCACACCTTCATTGCGTTTGTGGACCACAAGCTGCTAACGTACTTAACGTACTTTATCTTCCTGGAAGATAAAAATAAAGCGGAATTCGGCGAATTAGCAGAAAATCACATCCCTGAGAACACATCGCCATGAATTTTTGACAAAGCATACAACGAGCCATTTGATTGGTCCAATCGTTTGCAACTATAATACAATACAGCAGTAGCTTGAACACAACACATCCGGGTAATCGCGGGAGACATGACCCGGGGAAGCGCCGAGCGCTTATGTAATCGTATTGATTTTCGCTAAAATCGGTAACAATAAGGTACCTTACCCCCCCTATAATTTTCTCAACGGATTTAGACGATTCACAGAAATGATCAATTTGAAAATAAATCAGCGGAAATCCGCGGATCGGCGGAAAATTGCCATCCTTGTTTAATATAATTTTTGCCTTTTCCACATTTTTTTCTTTTCTTTTTGTTGTTTAATTCTCAACATTGTCAGTGTTCAGCTAGTTGCTGTCAATATGTGATTGTGACTAATTTGTCCCTTGTTTCTTTGGAGATATGTTCAATAAAGGTTTTTAGGAAAAAAAAAACAAGACGGAGTTGTTGTGGTTGCATGATGATGATGATGCAATCGCAGATTGATGAAGTTTACGGTTTTTTAAAAAAAATTCCATCTGAGTCTGCTTTGGCTGACGGCAGTTTGCCTGAGAATGTTTGGCTGATGTCTTTTGGCCTGAAGTCTGACACATGACAGAGATTTTCTTGAGACTTGATGCTTTTTCATCTGAGGTCTGACACCTGACTCCTGACTCCATGACCTGAGGATGTCCTAACATGTACACCATACTCAGCAGACATCTGAGTGCAGGATTACTTGTAATACCTGTTATGAACTGGGTTTGGATGTTTTTCAAACCCAGCTTCATGGCTTTGTGGCTGTATGTATCTCTCTTGTGATATTCTGGCATCTGTTATTTGTCTGTTTATGTTTTGGGTTTCTCCTCACTTATTTTGTGACAGGCAGCTGGCAGGGAGCCTTCTGGGGTTGCACTGCCCCCTGTCAGCTGACAGCCACGCCTCCCTCTCCTGTCATTGTTTTTTTTTTTTTTTTTTTTTTTTTTTATTTAAGTTTTTGTAAAGGGTATACAGGTCGTTACATCAATGCATTGTTTACATTTTCATCACATGTTCCCTTATTTTCTGATATCTGACAACATTGGAAGATTAATTCTTACAACACCCCTTTTTTTTTTTTTAAAGTGAAAGAAAAAGTGAAATTAAAGAGAAAAAAAACAAAAAACAAATAACAAAAAAACAAACAAACCAGTAAAAAACAAACAAAAAGAAAAAGTAAGTAAATAAAGATAAAAGAGCATCTGAGTAGTGATGGAACAAAGAGTGGAACCATTATTGAAATGGTATTTGTCAAAGATTAGATCTAATGGAAGACACATATGCGGTCCAGGGTTGCCAAAAGTTCATGAACCCATCCATGTCCTGTCTCAGTGCGAATGTCAACTTTTCCATCGAGTAAATGTCTTGGATCACGTTAGTCCAATCTTCAGGTGTAGGACAGTCCTTCAACATCCATTTTTTAGTTAGAGCTTTTTTGCTTGCCAATATTAAAACATTCAATAAGTATTTTTCTCCTCGTCTTTCCAGTGAGTCCGGTAGTAAACCCAAATACAAAGTTACAAAAGAAAAGGGAACTGTAATTTTGAATATTTTCCCCAATATTGTCTGTACCTTAGTCCAATATTGGTGGATAACTGGGCATGACCAAAACACATGAAAATGATTTGCAGTCTTTTCACCACACAAGCGCCAACAGTTCAATCCCTTATGGGTAAATTTGTTTTGTGCAGGTGTTCTGAAAAATCTTGCCAAGTTTTTTCCATCCAAATTCTCTCCACTGCAGGGATGAGGTACTTTTCCATTGCTGTTTATTTAGCTTTTCCCATATTTCCAGTTGTAAAGTGAAATTCCCCTCTTTTTCCCATCTCTCTTTTATATAAGATGTGTTGTCTCCTTTTAAGTCTTGAAGACCTTGGTATATTTTAGAAATGTATCTGATCCCTGGGATCCCTTTATATGCCATTAAGAAGACCTTCAGAACACCTGACTGGGCCCTTTCCAAAACCTCCTTTTTAAGTATATTGTTTATGTGGTGTCTAAGCTGGAAGAACCTGTAAAGGTCTTGATTTATTAGGCCTTGTTTTTTCAAATCTTCAAAACTTCTTAAGATTTGCCCTTTAAAAAAATCGTAATATTTTATCAGCCCTTTCTCCTTCCACTTTTTAAATCTGGTGTCTGTTTTATTAGGAGTAAAGTCCTGATCATAGGCAATCCATTGCAGAAGTCGATAGGGCTCTTTAGTTTGATTCTCTCTGACTATCTTAAACCAAATTTTTAGCGGGGTCTCTATCCACGGGTTAGTGTTATTCAAAAGCTTAGGTAAGGCATTGTTCCCTATTATCGCCTGTAGGGGGATGTCACTTGTTATTTGGCATTCGATCTCCTTCCATTGTGCAGTGTAGACTGGGTTACATATCTCTACTAAAGTTTTAATTTGTGTGGCTTTAAAGTAGTCCCTGATATTTGGCAGCGCGAGCCCACCTTTGTCTTTGTTTAGCTGTAGGGTTCTATATCTGATTCTAGGTCTCTTGCCCTGCCATATGAATCTTGAGATCCTTCTGTCCAGCTCCTGCCATGTTTTTTTGGGAGGTTCTACCGGTATTGTTTGGAAAAGGTATAGAAGACGTGGAAGTATATTCATTTTGACTGCTTCAATTCTTTGTGCAGTACCCAAGAATGGTATCATATTCCATCTTGCTAGGTCAGATTTTATTTTTGTCACCAGTGGATCATAGTTTAGTGATATAATTTTGTTGAGTTGTTTCGGGATATTGACCCCCAGATATTTCATAGATTCCGACTCCCAGTTAGTTTTGAGTTTGCTTAGTGAATAATGATTTGGGTCATAGTTGAATGTTAAAACTTGGGTTTTATGCATGTTTAATTTGTATCCCGATAAATCTCCATACTCTGAAAAAACTGAGGTTAGTTCTGGTAAAGAAGTGTTCGGCTGCCCTAGGTATATTAAAATGTCATCAGCAAAGAGTGCTATTTTATGTTCCTTCTGACCAAGTGTAATACCTTGAATTTTTTGGTTTTGTCTTATCCAATGGCTCAGAGGTTCTATGAAGATTGCAAAGAGCAGTGGAGACAGGGGGCAGCCCTGACGACATCCTCTTTCCAGTTCAAAAGATGATGATAAATTACCGTTAATCCTTATTTTAGCTGTTGGTTTTTTATATAATGCCTGTATAGTTCTAATGAAGTTGTTATGAAAATTGAAACTGGATAAGATTCTATATAGAAAAGACCAGTCAACCGAATCGAATGCTTTTTCAGCATCTAATCCCAATATGACTGCATTTAAGTTATATTTTTTTATATGATGAATTATGTGTAAAGTGCGTCGAATGTTGTCTTGTGTCTGTCTTTGTCTTATAAAACCTGTTTGGTCTAAATGAATTAGGTCTGTCAGTATATTTTCTAACCTTTTGGCAAGGATAATGGTAAAAAGCTTATAGTCCTGATTTAGTACACTGATTGGTCTGTAGTTGGAGCACTCTAGTTTATCCTTTTCAGGTTTAGGTATAACTGCAATGACCCCTTCTCTCCAGGAGGGGGGATTTCCCCTGTGTGGAGGACATAATTAAATGTTTTCAGGAGGAGAGGAGATAGTTGCTGTTTAAAGGTTTTGTACCACTCTGCTGTATAGCCATCAGCTCCTGGGGATTTGTTAGCTTTAAGTTTCATAATTGCTTTTTCCAATTCTTTAGGATGTATTTCTGACAGTAGTGTTTTATTTTGTGACTCCGTAAGTTGGGGAAGGTTTAATGTGTTTAGGAATGCCTCGGATGCGTTTTTATGTTTTTTGTGGGAGTATAAGTTCTTATAGTAATTCTCGAAGCTTTTAAGAATATCCTGAATTCTGAATTTTATTTCCTTTGATACTGGGTCTCTGATTTTGTAGATTGCTCTTTCTGTTTGATGTTTCCTCAATTTATAGGCTAGCAATTTTGCTGATTTACTGCCTGCTTCATAGTATTTTTGTTTCAGAAATGTAAGTTTCTTCTGGATTTCTATTGTGTAGATCTCATTTATTTGGTTTTTAATTTCCTTAATCTTGAGCGAGTCAGTAGAATGAGTGTTGCCTTTGTGTTCTTTTTCTAGGTTCCTAAGTTCTGACTCTAATGTGGATAGTTTTTCTTGTCTTAGTTTCTTTTGGGTTGCCAGTTTTGCAATAATCTTTCCTCTTATAACAGCTTTGCATGCATCCCACAGTATTAAAGGGGATACTTCTCCATTATCGTTATCTTCCAAATATCTGAGAATATCTGATTCCAATTCATCTTTCAATGGTCCTTTCAGGACATTTGAATTTAACCTCCAAGAAAATGTATTATTTGTGTATTTTTGGATATTTAAGTCCATGTAGATCGGACTGTGGTCGGAGAGATCCATCAGTCCTATTTTACATGTTTTTACTCTTCCAATGTCTCTATTAAACATAAAAAAATAGTCAATCCTTGAGTAAGATGAATGTGGAGTTGAGTAAAATGTATAGTCTTTTACACTGGGGTTGAGTTCCCTCCACACGTCACAGATTCCCATTTCTTTTAGTAGCATCCGAGTCTTCCTGTTTTGGGTGTTATTTTGATGTGGGGAATTACCAGAAGCATCCCAGTATGGATTCAGTCTAAGATTGAAGTCCCCACCACATATCACTAAACCTTGAGCTTTAGTTATCATTAGGTCGAATACATTTTTATAAAATTTCCAGTTAGCCCCTGGGGGAGCATGCACATTCAGCAGGGTGATATCTTCTCCCTCTAGCCGCCCAGTTACCAAACTGTATCTCCCTTCTTTATCTTTGTGTTCTGATTTTTTTTCAAATGTAATTTTGGTTGATATCAATGTCGCTACTCCCCTCCTCCTCCCTGATTTATATGAAGATGAAGAGATCATTTTAAACCCTTGTCTACTGAGTTTATTGTGTTCCACGTCTGTTAGGTGGGTTTCTTGTAAAAATATTAATCCTGCTTTGTCTTTTTTCATTTTGCCTAGAATCTTGGATCTTTTAACTGGATTCAGGATTCCTTTTACATTATATGAAATTATTTTGGTTACACCCTGTTTCTCCATTGTGTTGTTTTGTTTAGTATAACTGTGTGGTGGCCCTCATTTGTGCTACTCAGAAACTGAAAGAACATTAAAAACAAGAAATACATTAAGAACATAGTGTAAAAAACTTTAAAACAAAAAGCTGTCATAAGAACTTCCTGAGCTGAGGTCTTTTTAAAGACCCTGGAAGAGCCTTGATGGAGTGAAGGCCCTGAGGGAAATTCCTCAAACTCTGTTACATGTTGAGGGCCCTCTCTTACCACTGAAAGTAGTCCCATGCTTTTAACGTGAGTTTCAGAACCCAATCCAAACTTGTAATGATTTTTTTTTTTCCTTTTATGCCTAAACCCTGTGAAATTGTGTGCACCCTCCCACCCCCATCACATCAAACATTCACGCAAAAACAGTATTTGTTAGTATGAGGAGAACATGTGGATTATTGTCACATTTCTATTTTAACAAGTTTTTTTTTTTTTTTTTTATTACAAAGACTTATTTGTTTCAAATAATATGATTGTTCCATGAAATGTTTTACCACATGCTGAATATGCATCTCCTTTAATGTTTGTTACCTTGTATGAGGGGGGTTGGATGTGCGGATTGATTCAAGAGAAAGGAAAAAAAAAAAAAGGTCGCTATTCCAACCTGAAAACGGATAGTTTATCCGCGACGCTCTGGCGCTGGGTTTCCCGCTGCTGGTCCGTGGATTTTGAGGGTCTTTGTGTTGTCCATGTTTGCGCTTTGATCTTCTCACTCGGGTCTGCTGCGGGTTTAAATACCGTTACCGGGAGCCCTCTTTTCGCCATGTCAGCTGTTGCTTCTTCCGCCGAATTATAGAGACACGTTTCATCGCCGTAGAAGACCCTTAACTTCGCAGGAAATGGAGTCTGAAAGCGCAATTTCTTCTCTCTTAACACCTTTTTCGCGTCATTGTATTCCCTGCGCTTTTTAAGGACCTCCGGGGCGTAATCGTGTTCCACGTAGACTTTTCTCTCCTGGTGCATAAATCCTTTTTTCTGCCAGGCCAGTCTTACAACCTCTTGTTTTATTTTGAAATTGGAAAATCTTACCAACACTGAACGTGGGGGCGCTTCCGCCGCCGGCCTAGCGGCTAATGAACGATGTGCCTTTTCTATCTTCAAGTCGGTGGTTTGTGGAACATCCAATTTCTCTCTTAGTAAGGATTCCACACATTCTGCCATTGAGTTAAAACCATTTTCGGTTCCTTCTATCAGACCATGAATTCTTATGTTGTCTCTTCTTTGTTTTCCTTCTTGGTCGGTTAGCTTAGCCTCTATAGCTGCTTGTCTTTTGCGTAGGTCTAGCACAGAATCTTCGAGCACTTTTATTCGATCCTCTGTTTCCAAGATTCGGTTCTCGGCCTGGTCCACTCTGCTGTTTGTCCTTTTCAGTTCTTCTCTGAATTCCCGAAATTTGGCCGTAACTTCTCGGCGAAATCGTCGTAGCTCCTCAAATAGTGATTTCAGGCTAACCCTTTTGTTAGCTATCACCAGTTCCTCGTCTTCTGAACGGAGATCTTCCAGTTCAGATTCTCCGGCCGATACGTGTCCTGGCCTGGAGAATTTCAGTTTCTTCTGTTTTCCTTTAGACATGATGATTTTGTCTTTTGATTTTCACTCCTCCAAAAATCCGTTAAGTTTGATTTTCAAGGTGTTATCCTGGATTGGGTCTGAGAGCTTCAGTGTTAAGCTGCAGTCGCCATGGCGTCCAGACCGGAAGTCCTGTCATTGTTTAACAGCTGAATCTTATTACTGATGGCTTCCACTGCCTCAGCACTCACACTCATACACACACACTCTCACACACGCACACACTCACTCGCACTTGTGTTCACTCAGTCCAGCTCTCACACTCACGCACACGCACTCACACACACATACTCTCACACCGGTGCTCATTCAGCTGATTATGTTATGTTGTGGTGGACACGATACACAGGTCTGGGGTTCTCTCACATCCAAAAAGGCAGAAGGAAACACGAGAACAACGGACAGAGGAGGAAGGTCACTGGGAGGTTCAAACTGGGCAGTTAGTCTAGACACCTCCCAGGGAGAGGAAGAGCCAACCAGACAAAGATGCGCCTTTCACCACCTACAGCAACAAACTGACTCGTGAAGACGCAGGTGGCGAATGTATTGTAATTTATGTAACAAGTGTTATGATAATTGCACCACACATTCTCTTTGTCCAAGCATATGAATAATGGCAGAAGCCTCGGCCATTATGCATGAGATTAAAGCTATGAATGCCAGATGCACACGACCGAGGGGGAGTCCCCTTGATGGGGGTTTCCAGCCCCAGTGCGTCTGTGCTGGAGGCTCATTGCTGTACATGTTCGCTAGAGGGAAATAAATGATTCTGTGTTGTCTATGCTCGTGCCTCGCCTGCGTCCAATCCCTCTACACTGGTGACCCGACATGAGATGGAGTGTCTACCCCTCTTGCCACGCTATGGAATCCGGATTACAGGGACCACCGGTATCCTTTTCATCCACACTGGAGTGCACTCGCCCATTCCTCTCTCCACTCTGGTGACCAGAAGGGCCAGGGAGAGCAAGCTGCACTGGGACCAAGATGCACCATGATCAGCGAGACGAGCAACCCCTCAGACACAGCCTGGAAGGAGAAGATCAGCACCGTCTGCGTTGTTTCAGTCAAGCTCCCCGACCCGGGCTTCACCTACCGACAGCGGGGTTTCGGCGCACAGAAGCCCCGTGCGCACACTGCGGGATTACGAGGATGGCACAACTTACAGCTATGTGGTCACTGCGCCGGACGCGTGTGCCACGCACCAGGGACAAGCCGGCTCCAAGAACTGATATATTGTCCTCAGCCACTGCACATCCCCGGGGAACAGGGCCGATCCCCGTCCCCAGATCCTTTAGGCTTGCGCTTTGCACCTAAAGGAGTCGGGCAGCCTCACCGACAGGACTTATATTTGTTTCTCAGCTACTACGCATCTCCAGGGAATTGGGCCGACTGCCTTCCCCGGAGCCTTTAGGACTGTCCCCGCACCTAAAGAAGATTGGCAGTTTCCCTGACAGGGCTTAAGTTTTTTCAGCCGCTGCGCATCCTCAGGGAATTGGGCTGATTGCCTTCCCCGGATCCTTTAAGGCTGTGCCTGCATCTCAAGAAGATTTGACAGAATGTGTTTCTCTCTGCTGCTGCAGATCCCCTAAGAGTTTTCTTCCCAATCCGCCCACACAGTTTTTGCATGGCCCAGAGGCTTTTAACGTCCCGTCCTGCGTCGAAACGCTGGAAGAAGCCCTCCTCTTCATCGGCAGCCATCTTCTCTTCTGCAGCCGAGAGGTCCTCCTGGGTTACTCCGGTAATGCCTACTTCCGCGTCATTTGAGACGGCTCCTCCGTTATCCATTGAGGGGGCCAGAATAGCAATCGACACAGAGGGGGATGACAGCCCACCACCTGCAGTGAACATCCAGACTCGGGATGCCAGGCAAGTGTTTTTTCATTCTGTTCTTTCCTATAATGATAAACCTTGTCTGTCTCCCGGAAGAGAGACACAGGCTAAGCAGTCACCTGAGTTCTCCCCTTGAGCTGCAGCTGCTAAATCTTCTGTCGTCTCTGTGTCTCCTCTATTTGTGCCTGAGTGCCCACCGGATCGCCAGAGGGAGGATCAAGCCTCTCTGAGAGCCACGGGTTGTAGGAAGAACTCCTCTGCTCCTCAGCCTGCCGATTCATGCTCGCTATGTCCGGGAGGAACTCCTATAGCTCCAGCCCCCTGGGACTCTTCTCCGGCTGTCACGTCAGCTTTCCTCCCCGGGGCCGTCGCAGCTGAGTTTCCTTCACTGACTGCTGAGAACGCTGCCGGTCCTCCCTCGGCCCTGCCCGTCATCCAGTCTACAGTGGCGGCTCCCTCAGGTTATCCCAAGGGGCCCACACTCTCCGCCGACATGAAGATGGGGGAGGTTGGGCTTGCTGCAGCGAGAACCATCACACCCGGAGGGAACAGGCAAGTGTTTTTTCATTCTCTTCACCAATCAGATAAATTACCTTGTCTGACTCTCAGGGGTGAGGCCCAGGTTATGCAGTCCACTGGGCCCTCACCATCCGTTGCAGCCACAGGTAACTCACCTACCCTATCCTTATCCCCTCCTCTCGCCTTTGAGTGTCCACCGGCCCTGGAGCTCAACCACCGGATGATGGGGGAACCCGCGGCGCTGGAGGACTCCACCCCAGCCCCGCAGAGTCTCGATGGACAGGGGGAGGGTGCTGAGACCGACCAGAAGCCTACGCTGATGGAGGAGCACCCCCTGGCTTCGGTCTCCTGAGGTCCAGTGCAACTAGGGACTTCACCTCCAGAATCCACACCGAGAGAGTCACCAGCATGGAAGACTTCACTGGAGGCGACTGGGACTGCCAAGACCATCATGCCTGCTGCGGAGGCTACCGCAGCAGAGTCAGTATTGGAGCTGGATCTCCGCCAGGCCGGGCTCGACATGTCGCCACCTACTGGATCGTCAGAGTCCTGGACGGCAGTGGAGCTCGAGCTCAGGCGAGTGCTCTCTGTTGTTTCTCTCTTCTCTGTATTGGAGCAAACTTGCCTGGCTCTTGCTGAGGAGAGCCGGGTGCAGCCGCCCGCTGCGCCCGAGCTTGCCTCGCCGGGCTCTGCCACTGCCGGCGACCCTGAATCCTCTCCCTTCTGTGTTGTCTCTGAGCTTTCTCCCAGGGTCGCCGGAGAGGAGTCAGCACCGCCAGAAGTCTCCGAAGATCCAGGTTCGCCGCCTGAGATTCCAGCTGCCCTTGCCGTAAAGGCCGACGTGGGTCTGCCCCCGTCATCCCCGCCTGGGTTCCCGTTGGTGGACTGCTGCTCTTGCCGGTCGGCTGCTCTACCGAGGATGCAGTGCTGCCCCAGTATGGAGCCACCGAGGGTGCTGGAGAGCTCCAGTCCGGAGCCGCCATGGGTGCAACCTTGGCCCAGTCGAGGCCCACCGTGGGTGCAGCCTTGGCCCTGCCGGAGCCCACCATGGGCGCAGCCTTGGCTCTACCAGGGCCCACCGTGGGTGCAGCTGAGCTCCAGCCCGGAGCCCCCGCGGATGAAGCCGTGTCCCAATCTGGGACCACCGCAGGTGCAGCCATGTCCCAAGCCGCGACCACCAGGGGTGCAGCCTGACATCTCCGAGGGTCCGGGGTTGCTACCTAAGGCCATCCTGCATTCTGTCTCTCCCAAAGAGGCCATTGTGGGTGCAGCTACCTCCCAGTTCCTGACCACTGAGGGCATAGTGGTTCCCCCTTCATCACTGCCCGATGCCGGGGCTCCCTCTCCTCGGCTCAGCCCTCCAGTTGTGGGCCTCCCTGTGGGGAGGCCACCGCCTGGGCTGCCTCTCCCGAACTGGTGGCTGAAGGACCCAGGCCAGCCGCCCGATGAACTGCGCTGTTGGGTTGGGCGGCCAAATTTCCCTGGCAGCCCACCCGACTCGTTCCTCCTGACCATCCGGCTGTGTCCCAGGCCACACTACCCAGGGCGGGTAGTGTGGTAGTTCCTCCTGGGGGGGGGCATGCTTCTTTTTCTTTTTTTTATTCTGTTTGGAGTGTCTGGTTTCCACCCCTTGAGAGGGGGGCTCTGTCATGAACTGGGTTTGGATGCGTTTTAAACCCAGCTTCATGGCTTTGTGGCTGTATGTATCTCTCTTGTGGTATTCTGGCATCTGTTATTTGCCTGTTTATATTTTGGGTTTCTCCTCACTTATTTTGTGACAAGCAGCTGGCAGGGAGCCTTCTGGGGTTGCCCTGCCCCCTGTCAGCGGACAGCCACACCTCCCTTTCCTATCATTGTTTGACAGCTGAATCTTATTACTGATTGCGTCCACTGCTCAGCTCTCACACTCATACACACTCTCTCACACATGCACAACACTCACTCACACCTGTGTTCACTCAGTTCAGCTTTCACACTCACGCACACACACTCACACACACATACACACTGCCTAGAATCTCTAAAAGTACAATGGGAGGAGGAGCCTTCATTATCGGGCTCCTCTCCTTTGGAACCAGCTACCAATCTGGATAGGGAAGACAGACTTGATCTCTGTTTTTAAGAATAGGGTTAAAACTTTTTTTTTTTTTTTTTTTTTTAACAGAGACAATAGTTAGCATTGGATCAAGTGACCCTGGACCCTCCCTTAGTTATGCTACCAATAGGTTTAGACATGGACCTCCCATTACGCACTGGGCTTAACTCCTTTCTTCACTCTCAATGTAATATTTTTGCTGATCATTAACATCTATTAACATCTGTTTGTTCTCTTCCTTAGACTGATTCCCCGGCATGCAATTTGCTCTCTATGGCCGAATCTCATTCTCCACCCTTGCAGACTCGTTGACTTTAGGCGTGTTCACATTAAGTGACTGAGGGTTTAGGGCTGTTCCAATCTGAAATCAGGAAGTGGCTGATTGCTCACTCACTGACTTTTTGAGCCCTTAAATGAGCCCTTTCTCGAAGTCAGCACGCTATGCTGACTTAAAGGGGTCATTTACTGTACTTTTTACACATTTTAATAGCTCACTCATATCTTAATGAAGTGCTTGTGACATATTTTGTTCACATTTTCTTTAATTTTTTCATTACTGAAGCAATTTTTTTTTAAATTTTTCTTGGCTTTCTTCAAGTGCTCTGATTTATAGCCTGTCACTTTAAGAAACAGACTTCAGCTGTTCAACTCCGCCCTCCTTCTTACGTCAGTTAGCCATTAACTGAGTAGCTTCTAGCTGGTGTTCTGTCACTGGCTCCTTCCAGCTTGGATGAGCAGCGGTGGTTTGCTGTCTGCAGTCATTTGTGCATCGTGTGTCATCCCGGCCCACCCAACAACCCCGCAGAGACACCACATTAAATTACCAGCACCGCACTCTCCACCAATCGCCGCGACCCGACGCGAGCTACCGAGCCAAGGGATCTCAAAGGGCAATGTGGCTCTGTGGGACTCTGCTCTGCTCTCACAGCCAGCTGAAAGCTGGAGCAACTACGCTGCCCATGAGAGCAGAGCAGATCCATGGATGACAGTGGGGTTGCTGGGCATGAGAGCCAGCAGTATCAGGTCCGGGACATTTTGACTGTAGGGAGCCGGAGGCTTTGTTGCGATTCCGTGGCCGATTGCCTGCATCTTGAGTTTATAGCTTGCACGGCCAGCTAAAGGTAACTCATTAGCCCCTGAGCTATTAGCACACGAGCTAACACTGGTACCAGGACGCTGGCTGCAAGCGCGGCTTATAATGTTACTTTCTTCATATCTTAGTCCCCTTAACAGCCATCCCTGTTATCACTGGTTTGGCGGTGTGCTTCTCATCACTGCAGCCCATCTCTCTATGGTTTTGTTGCGATTCCCCAAGGACCTGAACAGCTACAGACCAGTGGCCCTCACATCACACCTAATGAAGACCCTGGAGAGGCTGCTCCTCACCCACCTCCACCCCCTGTTGGGACCAGTGATGGATCCACTTCAGTTTGTCTACCAGCATGGCACTGGGGTAGAGGTTGCAGTGATCTTCCTCCTACATCATTACCTGTCCCACCCGGAGAAGCCTGGAAGCACCATGAGGATCATGTTCTTTGATTTCTCCAGTGCTTTCAACACCATTCAACCAGTGTCCTGAGGGACAAGCTGCTGTGCGCAGGGGTGGACCAGCACCTGTCATTGTGGATCCTGGACTACTTCACAGACCGACCAAAGTTTGTGAGAACCCAGGACTGTGTGTCTGACACCATCATCTGCAGTACGGGGCCCCCCAGGGAACAGTTCTGACTCCCTTCCTGTTCACCCTCTGCACTGCTGACTTTTCACACAACACACCACACTGCCATCTACAGAAGTTCTCTGACGACTCTGAGATCGTAGGCCTCATCTCTGATGGGCATGATGCAGAGTACAGAGGATTTATCCAGGACTTTGTGGACTGGTGCCTATGGAACTGCCTCCAGATCAATGCAAGGAAAACTAAGGAACTGGTGGTGGATTGCCGCAGGCGAGGACAACCCCCCACAGCACCGGTAAACATCCAGGGAACAGACATTGAGATGGTGACATCTTACAAGTACCTGGGTGTTCACCTGAACAATAAACTGGACTGATCACACAACACCAACACGCTCTACAAGAAGGGGCAGCACAGGCTGTTCCTCCTGAGGAGACTCAGGTCTTTTGGAGTGCAAGGGGCAGTCCTGAAAACCTTCTACGATTTGATGGTGGCATTAGCCATCACATTTGGAGTGGTCTGCTGGGGCAGTGGCATCACGGCAGCTGACAGGAAGAGATTGAACAGACTGATCAAAAAAGCTAGCTCTGTTTTGGGGCGATGCCTCGACCCAGTGGAGGAGATAGGAGAGAGGAGAATGGTGGCTAAGCTGTCATCGCTGCTGGAGTCTGAGTCCCACCCCATGCAGGACATGCTGAACACACTGAGGAGCTCATTTAGCGGTAGGCTATACCACCCTAGGTGCACGACGGAGAGGTTCCGCAGGTCCTTCCTACCTATGGCTGTCAGACTTTATAACCTAACCAGGGCTGCTTGTAGAGGTCATATTAAATGTACTACACATAACAACATTGCACAGTAGAGACCGTCCCCTCCAATACACAACTAGGACAATAACAGTCATTACTGAGGGTGGCAACAACACTGTTGATTCAAGCGTGAAATATACTGTCTGAGTACATATTCATATTCTGCAGAGTAATTTAATAAACCGTAATGCTGTTTATTCCATCTAGATGCAATGCTCCTGCACTGTGTACGTAGAGTGGGGAAAAAAAGTATTTAGTCAGCCACCAATTGTGCAAGTTCTCCCACTTAAAAGATGAGAGAGGTCTCCAATTTTCATCATAGGTATACCTCAACTATGAGAGACAAAATGAGAAAAAAAAATCCAGAAAATCACATTGAAGGATTTTTAATTAATTAATTGGTAAATTCCTCGGTAAAATAAGTATATGGTCAATAACAAAAGTTCATCTCAATACTTTGTTATATACCCTTTGTTGGCAATGACAGAGGTCAAACATTTTCTGTAAGTCTTCACAAGGTTTTTACACACTGTTGCTGGTATTTTGGCCCATTCCTCCATGCAGATCTCCTCTAGAGCAGTGATGTTTTGGGGCTGTCACTAGGCAACACGGACTTTCAACTCCCTCCAAAGATTTTCTATGGGGTTGAGATCTGGAGACTGGCTAGGACATTCCAGGACCTTGAAATGCTTCTTACAAAGCCACTCCTTCATTGCCCGGGCAGTGTGTTTGGGATCATTGTCATGCTGAAAGACCCAGCCACGTTTCATCTTCAATACCCTTGCTGATGGAAAGAGGTTTTCACTCAAAATCTCACGATACATGGCCCCATTCATTCTTTCCTTTACACGGATCAGTTGTCCTGGTCCCTTTGCAGAAAAACAGCCCCAAAGTATGATGTTTCCACCCCCATGCTTCACAGTAGGTATGGTGTTCTTTCTCCTCCAAACATGACAAGTTGAGTTTTTACCAAAAAGTTCTATTTTGGTTTCATCTGACCATATGACATTCTCCCAGTCCTCTTCTGGATCACCCAAATGCTCTCTAGCAAACTTCAGACGGGCCTGGACATGTACTGGCTTAAGCAGGGGGACACGTCTGGCACTGCAGGATTTGAGTCCCTGGCGGGGTAGTGTGTTACTGATGTAGCCTTTGTTACTTTGGTCCCAGCTCTCTGCAGGTCATTCACTAGGTCCCCCTATGTGGTTCTGGGATTTTTGCTCACCGTTCTTGTGATCATTTTGACCTCACGGGGTGAGATCTTGCGTGGAGCCCCAGATCGAGGGAGATTATCAGTGGTGTTGTATGTCTTCCATTTTCTAATAATTGCTCCCACAGTTGATTTCTTCACACCAAGCTGCTTACCTATTGCAGATTCAGTCTTCCCAGCCTGGTGGAGGTCTACAGTTTTGTTTCTGGTGTCCTTTGACAGCTCTTTGGTCTTAGCCATAGTGGAGTTTGGAGTCTGACTGTTTGAGGTTGTGGACAGGTGTCTTTTATACTGATAATGAGTTCAAACAGGTGCCATTAATACAGGTAATGAGTGGAGGACAGAGGAGCCTCTTAAAGAAGAAGTTACAGGTCTGTAAGAGCCAGAAATCTTGCTTGTTTGTAGGTGACCAAATACTTATTTTACCAAGGAATTTACCAATTAATTCATTAAAAATCCTTCAATGTGATTTTCTGGATTTTTTTTTTCTCATTTTGTCTCTCATAGTTGAGGTATACCGATGATGAAAATTGGAGACCTCTCTCATCTTTTAAGTGGGAGAACTTGCACAATTGGTGGCTGACTAAATACTTTTTTGCCCCACTGTATGTACACATCTGTGTACATATGTATATTCATTTACTGCTTTGGCCAACCAGTTCTTATTATCTTATTAACTATTGCTCTGAGTGCTGCTATCCCTTTGCTGCTGTAATCCTGGAATTTCCCCACTGTGGGACTAATGATGTCGTGACTGTAATTAACAATCAGCTCACGTGCGCGATGCAACAACAAGAAAGAGCACTCAAACCACAACACACGTTTGAGATTTTTATTAAACATCAAGATAGATGCACAGCCACTGAAACAGTCACTCGCCAGAGGAAACGGCCTGTGGAGAGAAGATGAAAGCTGTAAATGGAGGAAAAGAGTAAGGGATAATGGGCTGGCCAAATTACCACTTACGTGAGCTCCAAGGGAGAACCGGCAGGGCCCCAGCGGGGAATAGATGAATCAGCAGGGTGAAGGGGATGGAGCTGGTGGTGCCTGACCGGGTGGAGGCTGAGTGCCATAGATTGGCGACAATGTGGCAGGAGAGCGCGCACAGTCCCGGAGACACACCCACACAATGGCAGCAACCTGAAGGGGAGAAGAGAATAAACAGGTGAGTAACGTTTCCACCTGTGTGAACGATTATACTTGCATGTCCTAATAACGGGCAGTACATCCAGACGAGCCAGCGTTGAGTGACTGAAGAGCACTTCCTTATAAACACTGGCTGATGAGAGGGAGCAGGCGCGTCTTCTCACTCAGGTGCGTTGATGACCTGAGGAGAGATAAACAGGAAGGAGGGGGTGCACTCTCGCCGCCCATGACAGGGCCCCCCCCTTCTAGGAGCACCTCCTGGTGGTCCACAGGGCTTTTTGGGATGGGCTCGGTGGTAGGCCCGGAGCATTTCCTCGTCCAGAACCCAGGACGTGGAAACCCAGGAGCATTCCTCCAGGCCGTAGCCCTCCCAATTGACCAAGTATTGCAGGCCCTGGCTTCTGTCAATCATCCGGGGAGGAGGAGGCGGCTTCAGGATGGGGGGGGCAGAGGGGGCTGACCAAGAGGGGTTTAATGTGTGACACATGGAAGGTCGGGTTCACCTGTAGGGTCGGTGGTAGCTTTAGCTGTACTGAGGTGTCGGTGACCACTCTGGAGATCATGTAAGGTCCTAAGAAGTGGGGAGACAGTTTCTTGGACTTCACCTTCAGAGGAATCTGACTAGCCGCCAGCCAGACCTGCTGCCCCACAGCATACTTGGGGGCAGGCACCCGTTTCCTGTTGGCCATGGCCTGGTTGCACTCGGTAGAGTGGGCAAGGGTGGCGCGCTTGGACCTCCAGAGGCGCCGACAGTGGTGAGCGTGGACCCCCATGGAGTTAACCACAACCTCCCTCTCGGCCATAGGCAGCAGCGGAGGAGTATACCCCAATGACGCCTCAAAAGGGGTGAGTCCGGTAGCTGTGTTGACAGCAGAGCCCATGGCGTATTCCACTCAGGTCAGGTGTGTGGTCCAGGCGGAAGGATTCTTGGCCACTACACATCGGAGAGTGGCCTCCAAGGAGTGGTTGACGTGCTCCACCTGCCTGTTGCTCTGGGGATGGTTGCCAGAAGAGAGGCTCACGGTGGTACCCAGAGTCTGGCAGAAGGCCCTCTAAACCTGGGACGTGATCTGGGGACCCCGGTCAGACAGAATGTCCAATGGGATGCCGTGGAGGCGGATCACGTGTTCGGTGAGCAGGGTGGCCATCTCCAAGGTCGAGGGAAGCTTGGGGAGAGCCACCAGGTGCACAGCCTTGGAGAAGCAGTCCACAATAGTCAGGATGACTGTCTTTCCATGGGAGGAGGGGAAGTCCAGTCATGAAGTCCAGGGCGATGTGAGTCCACGGGTGACCATGGATGGGAAGGGGATGGAGGAGTCCAGCCGGGGGGGAGGAGTCTGATTTGCCCCGGACACAGGTCTGACAGGCCCGCACATATTCCTGCATGTCCCACTGCAGCGTGGACCACCAGAACACACGGTGAATTAGGTCAGCGGTGCGGGTGATCCCAGGGTGGCAGATGAAGCGGCTGGTGTGGCCCCACTGAATGACGTCACTACGGAGTGTGGCCGGGATGTACAGGCGGTTCCGGAGGCACCCTGCTGGTACAGGCTCCCGAGACTGGGCCTGACAGACCCTCCGCTCGATGTCCCACGTAAGGGCTCCAAAGACGCAGGAAGAGGGAAGAATGGGTTGGGGGTGGGAAGGGGGCCCTACCTCCTTGGAATCAAACTGGCGCAATAGCACGTCGTAGGTGATGGTAAAGCTGAACCACTGAAAAAAACAGGGCCCAACGCGCCTGCCTGACATTGAGTCGGCGGGCCGGCTGCAAATACTCTAGGTTTTTGTGGTCAGTCCACACGACAATGGGGTGAACAGCCTCCTCTAACCAGTGCCTCCATTCCTCCAATGCCAACTTAATGGCGAGCAGCTCTCGGTCCCCTACGTTGTAATTCCTCTCAGCCGACGTAAGCTGACGAGAGAGAAATGCGCACGGGTGGAGCTTCTAGTCGGAGGGTGTGCGCTGTGAGAGGACAGCGCCTACCCCCGAATCAGACGCATCCACCTCAAGGACGAACTGGAGCTATGTGTTGACCTGAGCCAAGATTGGTGTGTCAGTGAACATCCCTTTTAATTTGGAAAAGGCCTGTTCAGCCGTCTCGGTCCAACAAAAGGGAACCTTAACGAAGGTCAGCTGTGTTAAGGGCAGTGCTACCCCACGATAGTTCCGAATGAACCTGTGATAAAAGTTCACAAACCCGAGGAAGCGTTGAAGCTCCCTGCGGGAGTGGGGAGTTGGCCAATCAAGCACTGCCCTCACCTTGGCCGGGTCGGCAATCAGTCTCCCTTCAGCCACTATGAAGCCCAAGAAGGTGGTGGAATTGGTGGAGAACTCACACTTCTCAGCCTTAACGTAGAGCTGGTTCTCCAAGACCCATTGTAGGACGGCTCTCACATGGACCTCATGTTCTTCTGGTGAGCGGGAAAAAGCTATTATCCAAATAGACGAACACATATTGATACAGCATATCGCAGAGGACGTCATTAATAAGCCGTTGGAAGACGGCGGGGACATTGGTGAGCCCAAACGGCATCACCAAATATTCAAATTGCCCTTGGTGGGTTTTAAATGCCGTCTTCCACTCGTCCCCCTCGCAAATGCGGATGAGATGGTAAGCGTTGCGCAAGTCTAATTTGGTGAACACCCGTGAGCACTGAAGGAGCTCAAATGCGGAATTGATCAAGGGCAGGGGATATTTGTCTTTGACTGTAATAGCGTTGAGTTCCCGGTAGTCGATGCACGGGCACAGCAAGCCATCCTTCCTCCCCACAAAGAAGAACCCAGCCTCAAGAGGAGCCGAAGATGGCCGAATAAGGCCAATGTTCAGCGATTCCTTAATATATTTCTCCATCGCCTCCCTCTCCGGACCACAAATACTATAGAGCCAACTGGACAGCAGCCTCGCCCCCAAGATGAGGTCCACAGCACAGTCGTAAGAGTGATGAGGCAGAAGCAAAAGCGCTCTCAACTTGCTGAAGACCTCTCCCAAATCGTGATAAGCATGGGGAATGAGGCTGAGGTCCGGCAGCTTGGCTGGAGGAAGAGAGACGGGGAGAGACGGTGAACACTCTGCTGAACGTAAACAATTTGCCAAACAAAATGGGATCCAGGGGGAGATGGAATTTTGCCCCAGTTTATAATGGGGTTATGCCTCCAGAGCCACGGATAACCTAGTACTATTGGGGAAGATGAAATTGGGAGAACTAGGAATGAGAGTTCCTCCCGATGGTTCCTGGAAAGAAGGATGGCGATCTGCACCGTGCGTTCGGTGACTACCGCAACATCTCAGGCAGATATGGTGGTAATTCTTTGGTGTTGGGGCAATTTGAGTGTGGGAATACCCATGTCCTTAATGAACTGGGCCGACATGAAATTGCCCTCTGCTCCTGAATCCACTAACGCCATCGTCCTCCTCTCGAGGAGGAGAACAGCAATTGCACAAGGGCCGAAATAGAGAAATTACCGGGGGAAGTTAATTTGGTCCCGCCCGCCAGACCCCCCACGGTTACTGACAGGCCGCGTCTTTTGGCCGCTGGTGGCACTCATCCCGACTGTGCTTCACCAAACCACAGTACGTGCTAGCCCTCCTCCTTTGGCGGCGCTCATCGTCGGTCAATTGGTACCAACTGAGCTCCATCAGCTCGGGAGGAGGACCAGCGCCACCAGAGTCAGTCACCACGACGAGCACCCGCTCAACAGACAGGGAAGAGGAGGACTGTCGCTCCTTCGCGCGCTCATGATAGCGGTTGTCTAAACCAAAGGCCTGATCAATAAGACCATCGAGGGTGTCGGGAACTGCATAAACCGCCAGGTCATCGCAGAGGTGAGCATTCAAACCGTGGAGGAACGCGCTGCGTAAGGCAACTTCATTCCACCCCGAATCCGCCGCTTCGACCCGAAACTCCACTGAGTACTCGGCTGCTGACTGAGCACCCTGGCGGAGTCTCATAAGGTGGCTCATGATGTTCCCTTGACTCTCTGTATGGTCAAACGCGCAAGAGAAGGCGATCACAAATTGCTCAAACGAGTATACCCGCCCTTCAGGGCTGTCTGCCATGGCTCGAGCCCAACTAAGGGCTCGGTCCCATAGCAGTAGGGTAAAAAACTGAATTTTCGTGACATCCTCCAGGTACCCCCCCCCCAACCTGCTCCAAATACATCCGTACCTGATGAAGAAATTCCTTACACTTCCCCACCTCCCCTGCATATGGGGCAGGTGTGGGAATGGAGGTGGTATGGCACACCGGAGGTTGAACAACAGGAGCAGGCTGAGGAGGAGGAGCTAGGGGAGCTGCATTGGTCAAATGATGCGTGACCATGCCCAATTGCTGCATCATAGTCTGCAGGTGCTGGGACATCACGGTGATTTGATGCTCGGTCGCATCTAAGCAATCCAGAGCTGATTGCCCCGATGCTGCTGCACCTGCCGAGCCGAGATCAAGGCTGGCTCGTTCTGTCATGATTGTAATTGCTCAGCCATTTACACCATGTACCACATCTACAAACTCTTATGATTACCCCACGTGAATTTTGTTTGTCACCCTTGGCCGGGGGATCCTGGGTTCGATCCCAGCCCCCGACCAACAGTGATCTGTGCGGAGTTTGCATGTTCTCCCCGTGTCTGCGTGGGTTTACTCCGGGAATTCTCTGGTTTCCTCCCACATGCCAAAACTTACATTTCTGAAACAAAAATACTATGAAGCAGGCAGCAAATCGGCACAATTACTAGCCTATAAATTGAGGAAACAACAAATGGAAAGAGCAGTCTACAAAATCAGAGATCCAGTATCAAAGGAAATAAAATTCAGAATTCAGGATATTCTTAAAAGCTTCGAGAACTACTATAAGAACTTGTACTCCTTCAAAAAACATAAAAACTCATCCGAAGCATTCCTAACCACATTAAACCTTCCCCAACTTACTGAGTCTCAAAATAAAACACTACTGTCAGAAATACAACCTAAAGAATTAGAAAAAGCAATTATGAAACTTAAAGCTAACAAATCCCCAGGAGCAGATGGCTATACAGCAGAGTGGTACAAAACCTTTAAACAGCAAATATCTCCTCTCCTCCTGAAAACATTTAACTATGTCCTCCACACAGGGGAAATCCCCCCTCCTGGAGAGAAGGGGTCATTGCAGTCATACCTAAACCTGAAAAGGATAAACTAGAATGCTCCAACTACAGACCAATCAGTGTATTAAATCAGGACTATAATCTTTTTACCACTATCCTTGCCAAAAGGTTAGAAAATATACTGACAGACTTAATTCATTTAGACCAAACAGGTTTTATAAGACAAAGACAGACACAAGACAACATTAGATGCACTTTACACATAATTCATCATATAAAAAAATATAACTTAAATGCAGTCATATTGGGATTAGATGCTGAAAAAGCATTCGATTCGGTTGACTGGTCTTTCTTATATAGAATCTTATCCAGTTTCAATTTTCATAACAACTTCATTAGAACTATCCAGGCATTATATAAAAAACCAACAGCTAAAATAAGGATTAACGGTAGGTAATTTATCATCATCTTTTGAGCTGGAAAGAGGATGTCGGCAGGGCTGCCCCCTGTCTCCACTGCTCTTTGCAATCTTCATAGAACCTCTGAGCCAATGGATAAGACAGAATCAAAAAATTCAAGGTATTACACTTGGTCAGAAGGAACATAAAATAGCACTCTTTGCTGATGACATTTTAATATACCTGGGGCAGCCGGACACCTCTTTTCCAGAATTAATCTCAGTTTTTTTAGAGTACGGAGATTTATCGGGGTACGAACTAAACATGCATAAAACCCAAGTTTTAACATTCAACTATGACCCAAATCAATATTTACTAAGCAAACTCAAAACTAACCGGGAGATGGAATCTATGAAATATCTGGGGGTCAATATCCCAAAACAACTCAACAAAATTATAACACTAAACTATGATCCACTGATGGCAAAAATAACATCTGATCTAGCAAGATGGAATATGATACCATTCTTGGGTACTGCACAAAGAATTGAAGCAGTCAAAATAAACATACTTCCACGTCTTCTATACCTTTTCCAAACAATACCGGTAGAACCTCCCAAAAAAACATGGCAGGAACTGGACAGAAAGATCTCAAGATTCATATGGCAGGGCAAGAGACCTAGAATCAGATATAGAACCCTACAGCTAAACAAAGACAAAGGTGGGCTCGCGCTGCCAAATATCAGGGACTATTTTAAAGCCGCACAAATTAAAACTTTAGTAGAGATATGTAACCCAGTCTACACTGCACAATGGAAGGAGATGGAATGCCAAATAACAAGTGACATCCCCCTACAGGCGATAATAGGGAACAATGCCTTACCTAAACTTTTGAATAACACTAACCCGTGGATAGAGACCCCGCTAAAAATTTGGTTTAAGATAGTCAGAGAGAATCAAACCAAAGAGCCCTATCAATTTCTGCAATGGATTGCCTATGATCAAGACTTTACTCCTAATAAAACAGACACTAGATTTAAAAAGTGGAAAGAGAACGGACTGATAAAATATTATGATTTTTTTAAAGGGCAAATTTTAAGAAGTTTTGAAGACTTGAAAAAACAAGGTCTAATAAACCAAGACCTTTACAGGTTCTTTCAGCTTAGACACCACATAAACAAAATACTTAAAAAGGAGGATTTGGAAAGGGCTCAGTCAGGTGTTCTGAAGGTCTTCTTAATGGCATATAAAGGGATCCCAGGGATCAGATACATCTCTAAAATATACCAAGGTCTTCAAGACTTAAAAGGAGACAGCACATCATATATAAAAGAGAGATGGGAAAAAGAGGGGAATTTCACTTTACAACTGGAAATATGGGAAAAGCTAAATAAACAGCAATGGAAATGTACCTCTTCCCTGCAGTGGACAGAATTTGGATGGAAAAATTTGGTAAGATTTTTCAGAACACCTGCACAAAACAAATTTACTCATAAGGGGTTGAATTGTTGGCGCTTGTATGGTGAAGAGACTGCAAATCATTTTCATGTGTTTTGGTCATGCCCAGTTATCCATCAATATTGGACCAATGTACAGACAATATTGGGGAAAATATTCAAAATAACAGTTCCCTTTTCTTTTGTAACTTTGTATTTGGGTTTACTACCGGATTCACTGGAAAGATGAGGAGAAAAATACTTATTCACTGTTTTAATATTGGCAAGTAAAAAAGCTCTAACTAAAAAATGGATGTTGAAGGACTGTCCTACACCTGAAGATTGGATTAACGTGATTCAAGACATTTACTCGATGGAAAAGTTGACATTCGCATTGAGACAGGACATGGATGGGTTCTTGAACTTTTGGCAACCCTGGATCGCATATGTGTCTTCCATTAGATCTAATCTTTGACAAATACCATTTCAATAATGGCACCGCTCTTTGTTCCAATGCTACTCAGATGCTCTTTTATTTTTATTTATTTATTTTGTTTTTGTTTTTTTGTTTGTTTTTTGCTCTTTTGTTTGTTTGTTTGTTTGTTTGTTTGGTTTTTTTTCTGTTCTCTTTAATTTCACTTTTTCTTTCACTTAAAAAAAGGGGTGTTGTAATAATTATTCTTCCAATGTTGTCAAATAACAAAAAATAAGGGAACATGTGATGAAAATGTAAACAACGCAATGCTGTAATGACATGTATACCCTTTACAAAAACTTAAATAAAAAAAAAAAAAAACAGGCAAGTTAGGTTAATTGGCATCAAAACTGGGGATTCCAAATTGTCCTTAGGTATGACTGAGAGTGAATGGTTGTCTGTCTCTCTGTGTTGGCCCTGCGATGGACTGGTGATCTGTCCAGGGTGTACCCTGCCTCTCGCCCAAAGATGCTGGGATAGGCTCCAGCCCCCCACCCCTGTGACCCAAAAAGGATTAAGCGGAAGAAGCTGAATGAATGAATGAATTTTGTTTGTATTACGTCGCTATTTTTTCTGTTTGGTGCATTTTTCCTGTGGGTATCTGTGCCACCCGTGGGGGCCGCCATCTTGGTATGGGGAGCTCAGTTTTTTGTTACATCGACCTCGATGTAACACGTTTACTTAGTAATTTACACCCGTGTACCACATCTACAAACTCTTATGATTATCCCACGTGAATTTCGTTTGTATTGCGGGGCTATTTTTCCCGTTTCATGCAGTTTCCGTCATCATCGCTGCCGCGATGACTGATCGTGATGGCGTACACATTGGTGTGTGAGCTCAAAGCGGAAAAAGGAAGAATAATAATGAGGATTTCTCCTTCTTTGCTATATTCCATGTCAGCCATGATTCCTTCGGCGCATGTCTGCCACCTTCTAAACTGTCAGATGAATAGAGATTGAATGAATGAATGAATGAATGAATGAATGAATCTTTATTTTTCATTCTCAATTCAAAAATTGCACTTCCGGGGCCACACGAGTCGGCTGCCTTTTGCAACAGAGGCTCAATTCTGAGTCTTTTTTTAAGATAAGATAAGATAAGATAAGCCTTTATTAGTCCCACAACGGGGAAATTCCAGGATTGCAACAGCACAGGGATAGCAACACTCAGAGCAACAATCAGAAGGCAAGAAAAAAAAAAATAAGCAAGCAAGAGCAGCTAATATACATATGTACATATTACTATAAAATATATATATACACACACACACACACACACAGACACACAGTGCAGAGCATTGTAGCTGGATGGAATAAATATATGAATATATGAACACACAGTGCAGAGCATTGTAGCTAGATGGAATAAATATGTAAATATATAAAACACCCACAGTACGGAGCATTGCAGCTAGGTGGAATAAATATGCAAGTATATAAACACACACAGTGCGGAGCAATGTAGCTAGATGGAATAATATGTAGATATATAAAAACACAGTGCGGAGCATTGTAGCTAGATGGAATAAATATATAGATATATAAATATAAACACACCCAGTGCTGAGCATTGTAGCTAGATGGAATAAATATGTAAATATATAAACACACACAGTGCAGAGCATTGTTGCTAGGTGGGATGAAACAGCATAACCGTCTACTTAGTTATCCTACATGGTATGATTATGTGCCCATACATATTCTCACCCTCCATAGCGACCGGTATGTTCCTAGTTGTATGCCGGAGAGGACCATTGTGTAAGTCTATTGCATCTTTTGCATTCAAAAAAAAAAAAAAAAAAAACAACTATTAGTTTGTTACGTCTTTTTGCTATCTCTGCGAGCAGCCCTGCTTAGGTTGTACAGTCTGACAGCCGTTGGTAGGAAGGACCTATGAAACCTCTCGGTTGTGCACCTGGGATGATGTAGTCTGCTGCTAAATGAGCTCCTCAGTGCATCCAGTATGTCCTGCATAGGGTGGAACTCGGACTCCAGCAGAGATGACAGTTTAGCCACCGTCCTTCTCTCTCCTATCTCCTCCATCGGATCAAGGCGCTGCCCCAGGACAGAGCTAGCTTTCTTAATCAGTTTGTTCAGTCTCTTCCTATCGGCTGCAGTAATGCCACTGCCCCAGCAGACCACTCCAAAAGTGATGGCTGATGCCACCACCGTGTCATAGAATGACTTCAGCAGCGCCCCTTGTACACCAAAAGACCTGAGTCTCCTCAGCAGGAACAGCCTGCGCTGTCCCTTCTTGTAGAGTGCGTCAGTATTGTGTGACCAGTCTAGTTTATTGTTCAGATGAATACCCAGGTACTTATAGGATGTCACCATCTCTATGTCTGTTCCCTGTATATTTACTGGTGCTATGAGGGGCTGCCCATGCCTGCGGCAGTCCACCACCAGCTCCTTAGTTTTCCTCGCGTTGATCTGGAGGCAGTTCCGATGCCTTTTTTTTCCCCTTTTTTTTCCCTTTTTTTTTTCCCTTCCTCTCTCTTTTTGATCCGGTTTTCACTCCATTTATATCACGGACACACAGATCGACCAAATGTCTCCTGAGCCGGTGGACGGAGCCACTGTTTATAGCAGGAGACGGTACAGCAGGGAAGAGCTGCTAGCACTCAACTGCCACCCGGTGCTAACGGAAAAACTCGACATACTGGGAGAACTGAGGCGAAAACGCCATGGTTGCCGGGCTGGAGTAAGGCGGAAGAAAAAAATATAAGGTACAGACCCTCCCTTCCATCCATTGTCATGGGGAATGTACGGTCGTTACTGGGAAAGGTAGATGAGCTAGCGGCTATCTCCCGCTACGATAGCATATACCGGGAATGCTCTCTCCTTTTGTTTACTGAGACGTGGCTATCTGAACTAGCAGCAAATGCTAACATTGAGCTGGAGGGTTTCCACATGATACAGGCAGACCGAACACCAGACAGTGGCAAAGCAAGGGGCGGTGGAGTGATAATGTATGTCAATAACAACTGGTGCAGACCGGGACATATCACTGTTAAACAACGACACTGCAGCAAAGACATTGAGTTGCTAGCTGTTAGCATGCGGCCTACATATCTCCCGAGGGAATACGCACACGTGATCTGCATTGTTGTTTATGCAAATCCGACGGCGAACACTGGGACAGCGCGTGACGCCATCCATTCAGTAACCGGCAGGCTGCAGACAGAACACCCAGATGCTCTTCTCCTCATCTCAGGCGATTTCAACCATGTTTCACTGTCTCCCATTCTACCCACATTTACCCAGTATGTCACATGCCACACTAGAGACAATAAAACACTGGACTTATTCAACACAAACATTAAGGAGGTGTACACCTCATTACAACTCCCCCCACTCGGGAGATCGGATCACAACTTGGTTCATCTCCGGCCGGTGTACAAACCCCTAGTGCACAGACAACCTCCGGCCATGCGCACAGTGAAGTTATGGTCTGGGGAGGCAATGGACACTCTAAAGGGCTGTTTTGAAACCACCGCCTGGGAGCAGCTCTGCGATCCACATGGTGAGGACATCAATGGCCTCACTCACACCATCACAGACTACCTCAGCTTCTGTGTGGACAACACCATTCCCACCAAGACCATATGGTGTTGCTCAAACAACAAACCCTGGATCAACCCTGAGATAAAAACACTTCTGAGAGAGAAGAAGAGGATCTTCAGGTCGGGGAACAGGGAGATGCTGAAGTCCGTACAGAGGGAGCTGAGGAGAAAGATCAGAGAAGGCAAGGACAGCTTCAGGAAGAAGATGGAGGACAAGCTGCAACAGAGCGACATCAGCGGGGTCTGGAGAAACCTTAAAACCATCTCTGGGCTCCAGAATACCTCCCCCCAGGCCACGGGGGGCAGGGAGTGGGCGAACAATCTGAATCTGTTTTTCAGTAGGTTTGACCAATCGCCCTCCCCCTTGACTGCACAAAAACCACTGCTGCCTCTAAAGACATCAAGTCCTGCTGCCCACTCCCCACTCCACCAACTCCCCCCCACTCCCAACACACAGCCCCCCAACCTGACCCTGACTAAGACCCAGGTGAGGACGGAGCTGAGGAAGATCAAGGCGAGGAAGGCGTTGGGACCGGACGGCATCAGCGCAAAGCTCCTCAAGTCCTGTGCAGACCAGCTGTGTGGGATTGTGGAGTACATCTTCAACCTGAGCCTGAAGCTGGGGAGGGTACCACAGCTGTGGAAAACATCTTGTGTGGTACCTGTACCAAAGACTTCCCACCCCAAAGACCTGAACAGCTACAGACCAGTGGCCTTGACGTCCCACATGATGAAGACCGTGGAGAGACTGCTCCTTGCTCACCTCCGCCCCCTGGTGGGACCAGCGATGGATCCACACCAGTTCACCTACCAGCATGGCATTGGGGTGGAGGATGCGGTGATCTTCCTCCTTCACCATTCTCTGTCCCACCTGGAGAAGCTCGGGTATGCGGTGAGGATCATGTTCTTTGACTTCTCCAGTGCTTTCAACACATCATCATCCAACCGATGATCCTGAAAGACAAGCTGCTGTGTGCAGGGGTGGACCAGCATCTGTCATCATGGATCCTGGACTACCTCACTAACCGGCCTCAGTTTGTGAGAACCCGGGACTGTGTGTCCGACACGATCATCGGTAGCACGGGGGCCCCCCAGGGAACGGTTTTGGCTCCCTTCCTGTTCACCCTTTATACTGCGGACTTCTCACACAACACAACACACTGCCATCTACAGAAGTTCTCTGATGACTCTGTGATCGTTGGCCTCATCTCCAATGGAGATGAAGCTGAGTACAGAGGGCTTATCCAGGACTTCGTGGACTGGTGCCATCGGAACTGCCTCCAGATCAATGCAAGGAAAACAAAGGAGCTGGTGGTGGACTGCCACAGGCAAGGACAACTCCTCACAGCACCAGTAAATATACAGGGAACAGACATCGAGATGGTGACATCCTACAAGTACCTGGGTGTTCATCTGAACAATAAACTGGACTGGTCACACAATACTGACGCACTCTACAAGAAGGGACAGCGCAGGCTGTTCCTACTGAGGAGACTCAGGTCTTTTGGTGTACAAGGGGCGCTGCTGAAGACATTCTATGACACGGTGGTGGCATCAGCCATCACTTTTGGAGTGGTCTGCTGGGGCAGTGGCATTATGGCAGCCGATAGGAAGAGACTGAACAAACTGATCAAGAAAGCTAGTTCTGTCCTGGGGCAGCGCCTTGACCCAGTGGAGGAGATAGGAGAGAGAAGGACAGTGGCTAAACTGTCATCTCTGCTGGAGGCCGAGTTCCACCCTATGCAGGACATACTGAATGCACTGAGGAGCTCATTTAGCAGCAGACTACATCATCCTAGGTGCACAACCGAGAGGTTTCGCAGGTCCTTCCTACCAATGGCTGTCAGACTGTACAACCTAAGCAGGGCTGCTTGCAAAGATAGCAAAAAGACATGACAACCTGGATGGTGGATCCAAGATGGCGCCCACTGTGGCCGCCATGGTGTTTCGCTGCGCCATTCTTTATATGTTTTTGTCTGTCAGTTGTGTGTCTGCCTGCTCTTACACCCGTGAAGAGCTACTAAATATCAGGACTTTCACTCCCACAGTTTTTTTAGCTCCTGCCGCCGATCTGGTTCATTGTTTAGCTCAAAAAGTGAGACGGCGAAAAAGAGGAAGGCGAGCGGGCGCTCTCGTGCGGCTTCGCAGGAGAGGCACGCGCACGGCTTTGCCTAGCATATTTCTCTCCAATGCCAATTCTCTCTCTAACAAGGTAGATGAACTGAGACTGCTGATGCGATTTAAGGACCTCTCTTCCTCGTCTGCCCTCTGTTTCACTGAGACTTGGCTCAGGGGAAATACACCGGACAGCGCGCTCCACCTCGAGGGATTTCAGCTGTTTCGTGCTGATCGTGACACAGAGCTCTCCGGTAAGTCCTCAGGAGGAGGAGTCTGCTTTTACATTAACAGCAGCTGGTGCTCTGATGTAACGGTGCTCTCCCAACACTGTTCTCCCGCCCTGGAATATCTTTTCATTAACTGCAAGCCCTTTTATTCCCCGCGGGAGTTCGCTTCATTCATCCTGGCCGCTGTTTACGTCCCGCCCGACGCGGACGCGTGCGAGGCTCAGCGCGCGCTCGCAGATCACATTCAACACACGGAGCGGACTTTTCCAGACTCTCTGGTTATTGTGGTTGGCAACTTTAACCAGAGCAACCTAAGCCACGATCTCCCCCGATACAAACAGTTTATTAAATGCCCAACCAGAGGAGAGAACACGCTGGATCACTGTTACACTACAGTGAAGGACGCGTATCGCGCTGTTCCCCACGCTGCGCTCGGACTATCTGATCACGTAATGGTCCACCTCATTCCCACATACAGACAGAGACTGAAGCTCACTAAACCTGTCGTGAGCACTACGAAGAAATGGACCAGTGAAGCTGGGGAGAAGCTGAACACGTGCATGGAAATAACTGACTGGGGCATGTTTAAAGGAGCCACGCATGATCTGGATGAGTACACGGACACTGTGAACTCATATATCCACTTTTGTGAGGAGAGCATTCTTCCATCGCGCACCAGGGTGAGGTACTCTAATGATAAGTCCTGGTTCACAGCTAAGCTCAGACAGATCAGGAAGGAGAAGGAAGCAGTGTTGAAAAGTGGAGACAGGGACTGCTACAGGGAGGTTAAATATCGGTTTAACAGAGAGCTGAAGAGAGCTAAATCTGTGTATTCTGAGAGACTCCAGCAGCAGTTCACTGCTAACGACTTGGCTTCTGTGTGGAGAGGACTGAGGCAAATTACCAACTATCGGCCTCAGGCTTCTAAAGGTCAGGATGACAAAGCCCTTTGTCAAAGACTGTCCCAACATTATGCCCATTTTGACACCTCGTCAGCTGTGTCCAACTCCCCCCCTCCCCCCAGCTCCACTGCCTCCACGGTCCCTACTTCATCAAAAGCGCCCCCCCTCCTCCCCCCCGCCCTTGTCATCAGTGAGCAGGACGTGCACAGACAGTTCTCCAGACTGAACCCGTGCAAGGCCCCCGGTCCGGACGGCGTGTCTCCCTCCACCCTGAGACACTGTGCGAAAGAGCTGACTCCTGTCTTCACAGACATTTTTAACACCTCCCTTAAGCTATGCCACGTGCCGACCTGCCTCAAATCCTCCACCATCATCCCTGTCCCCAAGAAGCCACGGATCACTGGACTTAACGACTACAGACCTGTAGCGCTCACCTCTGTAGTCATGAAGTCCTTTGAGTGCCTGGTCCTGCCCCACCTCAAGTCCATCACCACTCCCCTCCTGGACCCGCTGCAGTTTGCCTACCGAGCCAACAGGTCTGTGGACGACGCAGTCAACCTGGCCCTCCATTCCATCCTGCCGCACCTGGACTCCCCGGGAACCTACGCCAGGATCCTGTTTGTGGACTTCAGCTCTGCATTCACCACCGCTCTGCTCCGGGACAAGCTGTCCCTGCTCAACGTGCCTGACTCCCTCTGCTGGTGGATCACCGACTTCCTGACGGACCGGAGGCAGCATGTGCGGCTGGGAAAGACTGTCTCAGACTCTGTTAGCATCAGCACCGGATCACCCCAGGGCTGTGTACTTTCCTCCCTACTCTTCTCCCTTTATACCAACTCCTGCACCTCCAGCCACCAGTCTGTTAAGCTGATCAAGTTTGCGGACGACACCACCCTCATCGGGCTCATCTCCAACGGCGACGAGTCCGCCTACAGGAGAGAGGTGGCCCAGCTGGCGTCCTGGTGCAGCCACAACAACCTGCAGCTGAACGCTCTGAAGACAGTGGAGAGGATTGTGGACTTCAGGAAAGTCACAACCCCTCTGCCCCCCCTCACCCTCACAGGCTCTCCCATCACCACTGCAGATTCCTTCCGCTTCCTGGGCACCACCATCACCCGGGACCTCAAATGGGAGCCGACCATCAGCTCTCTCATCAAAAAGGCCCAGCAGAGGATGTTCTTCCTGCGGCAGCTGAGGAAGCTCAAGCTACCCACCAAGATGTTAGTGCAGTTCTACACGGCCATCACCGAGTCCATCCTCACCACCTCCATAACCGTGTGGTACGCAGGAGCCACTGCCAGGGACAGACTAAGGCTGCAGTGCGTCGTGCGCACTGCTGAGAAGGTGATCGGATGCAAGCTCCCATCTCTCCAGGACCTGTACATCTCCAGGACCCAGAGGCATGCAGGCCGGATCATAGCCGATCCTTCACACCCTGGTCACGTACTGTTTGCCCCCCTCCCCTCAGGTAGAAGACTTCGGTCCATTCAGACTAAAACCTCCCGTCACATGAACAGCTTCTTCCCCTCTGCCATCAGACTGCTGAACACTAAGTGACTTATTGACTCTCGTGCACTATGTACAGCAGCTCAACCAGACTCATGTCAATCATCACTGTTTTCTTTTTGCATTACCGACTGCACTATGTGGTACTCCACAATATCTGCTGCTCGCTAATATATTTAAAAACTGCTTTGACTAGTATTACTCATTCTTATTCTACACTTCATTGCATGTATAGTTTTTTTATTTCTTTTATCTTATCATGTTTAATGTTGCAGCATTGCACCGAGACAAATTCCTAGTTTGTGTACTACATGAACAATGGCAATAAATCTGATTCTGATTCTGATTCTAACCTAATAGTTTTGAATGCAAAAGACGCAATAGACTTATACAATGGTCCCCTCCGGCATACAACTAGGAAAATACCGGTCGCTATGGAGGGTGAGAATATGTATGGGTACATAATCATACCATGTAGGATAACTAAGTAGACGGTTGTGCTGTTTCATCCCATCTAGCAACAATGCTCTGCACTGTGTGTGTTTATATATTTATATATTTATTCCATCTAGCTACAATGCTCCGCACTGGGTGTGTTTATATATCTACATATTTATTCCATCTAGCTACAATGCTCCGCACTGTGTGTTTATATATCTACATATTATTCCATCTAGCTACAATGCTCCGCACTGTGTGTGTTTATATATTTACATATTTATTCCATCTAGCTACAATGCTCCGCACTGTGTTTATATACTCATATTTTTATTCCATCCAGCTACAATGCTCCGCACTGTGTATGTAAATATATATATATATATATACACTTGCTGCTCTTGTTTCTTTTTTTCATTTTTTTTCTCTTGCCTTCTGATTGTTGCTCTGAGTGTTGCTATCCCTGTGCTGTTGCAATCCTGGAATTTCCCCATTGTGGGACTAATAAAGGCTTATCTTATCTTATCTTATCTTATCTTATTTTGGATAGATTAAAGGTAAAGATTAAAAAAAAGAAACAGAATAATATAACAAAGGGGGAAAGAAAATCCAACAAGGTCAAATTAGACAATAACTCCTCTGATTATACAGTTCAACATAAGTTATCCGAAATGGGTGATGGCTGAAGCCGCAGCTTATATTGCCCACCCATATTCCATCCAAGAATTCAAAAGAAAAACAAAATGAGAGCAATTACAATACAGAACAAAGCTAAGACAAAATGTGACAAAAAACTAAGCTACAACACAACACAGACTGGATACGACAATCCTTATGTGATTTTACATGTCATCTTGTATATATGTTTGGAGTATTTCTTCCTTTAGTTTTTGTTTAAATTGTCCAAGCGTTGTACATGATTTTAATTCAGGTCCAAAAGCGTTCCATAATCTGACTCCTTGCACTGAAACACAGTGTTGCTTGGTGGTAGTTCTCACTGAAGGTTTTTGAAATATACATGTTCCTCTGAAATGATATTGTTTCTCCCTTATTTGGAACAACTTTTGGATATTTGCGGGCAGTGATAGATTCTTCACTTTAAACATTATTACTACAGTTTTAAAGTCAACCAGATCTTTCAACTTCAGAGCTTTTAATTTAAGAAAAAGTGGGTTTGTTGGTTCCCTGTAAGCAGCTTTGTTTATTATTCTAATAGCTCTCTTGTGAAGCATAAAGACTGGATATATGTTTGTTTTATATGTATTTCCCCATACTTCAGTACAATATGTCATGTATGGGAGTATTAATGAATGATACAAAGTATATAATGTGGGTTGATTCAGCAAATATTTCACTCTGTGTAGTATTGCAATTGATTTAGATATTTTACCTTTAATATAATTAGTATGTGACTTCCAACAGTTTATAATCAATTATTACTCCAAGAAATTTAGTTTCGGATACCCTTTCAATCTCTACACCATTTACATTGAGTTTAGGTACAAAGTTGTTGTGATGGTTGTTAAAAACTATAAATTTTGTCTTACTTAAATTGAGCGTTGTTTGAATCAAACCACAGTTCTTTCCGAGTGTATCCAAAAGTTGTTCCAAATTGCTTCCACTGCATAATAAATTAGTGTCATCAGCAAACAATATTAAATCCATTTTTTCCGAAACTTTACATATATCATTTATATACATATTAAATAACAATGGCCCCAAAACTGAACCCTGTGGGACTCCACAAGTTTAGTACAAATTCTCAGTATAGCCGGGGGACGTCAATAAGTTGACATGTTGGCGCATGACCTGTCCATTTAATCTGGGCAGTTAAAGGGTTAAAACCTACAAACACACCATTTTTCAGTCAGTGACCCCTTTAAGGTAAGGGAACTACCTACAGTTCAGAGCGCCATGCTGGTTTTCTCAAGGGAAAGGTCCCGATTCGTCACCTGTTCATCACTGACCACACCTTCATCCCTGCTCCACCCTACCAAAAAAAAAAAAAAAAAAAAAAAAAAAAAAGAAAATACCGCCATGACAAGAATTTAGGATCTTTGCCAAAATAAAAGCACATGAAAAAAAATGACTTCAAGCTTATACTGAATTACACACATTTAAGTAGTTTAAATAATTTAGGGTGGTATCTGGGGGGGGGGGGGGGTAAACTGTGCACTTTAAAAAGAAGAAGACAGTTCCTGAAGAAAGTAACATGTTTAAAACCAAAAGTCTGAGCACCACAATGGACAATCACGTTTTAATTTCAGAAATTAAAAGTATGGCTAAAATAAATACTGTAGGTTAAAAAGATATTTTTTTTATTAAAACTAACACTGAAAATGAAAAAAAAACACCACTATTTGAACCTTTTTATTTCAATATGAAAATATTCAAAAATGTACATGGGAAAAATGAACAAGAATGCAACAATTTAAAACAAAAATGGTATTTTATTTTAAAAAAATTTACACAGAGTGAAAAACACAGCAACTCACCCTTGGCAGGGGGATCCTGGGTTCGATCCCAGCCCCCAACCAACAGGGATCTGTGTGGAGTTTGCATGTTCTCCCCGTGTCTGCGTGGGTTTACTCCGGGATTTCTCCGGTTTCCTCCCACATGCCAAAAACATGCAAGTTAGGTTAATTGGCATCAAAACTGGGGATTCTAAATTGTCCTTAGGTATGACTGAGAGTGAATGGTTGTCTGTCTCTCTGTGCTGGCCTTACGTTGGACTGGCGATCTGTCCAGGGTGTACCCTACCTCTCGCCCAAAGATGCTGGGATAGGCTCCAGCCTCCCTGCGACCCAAAAAGGATTAAGCGGAAGAAGATGGATGGATGAAAAACAAAACAGTTCTAGAAACACTGGACAAACCTGAACTTTTAGGATCATTTTTTTCTTTTACCTTTTGTTAATACATGCCTGTTTCTTTCGGTTTTAGGCTGCATTCAGACCAGACTAATTCGGGGGTCTTGTTTGGACTGGGCAGAGAGTGCTGAGAATTTTCACACCTTTGCTTGGTTTGCATTCACACTGCAGAGGACCAAACTGCCTAGACGTCACACAGTTACAACTGTTCGTTTGGGGCACTGTAGCCAAAACCACCACTGACCAGGAAGAAAAACTCTTGGTGAAGAAGAAAAATCAGGCTCATCGATTGGCCAGGAACAAAAACGGAAATCCGTTCCTTTCAGTTGGGTTGTTTGTTCGCCACAAACGAGACATTTTTTAACTTTTCTCCTCGGCTTTCACCGGTAAAAGATTTCTCGGATTCGCACGATTGTCTTTATTGTTATTTTCTACCCAAAAGGTATTACGGTAAATGCCACTTCCTCTTCTCAGACTAAGTATCGCTATGGTTACACAAATGCCGAAAGGCACTTCCGCCCTTTGGTCCGCTGGATACTCCAGTTGGATTCACACTGCAGGTGAAGCACACCAGACTTAGTGTGCAAGAGAACCAAGACCCCTGTTTTCAGGGGGTCCAGACTTCGCTTGTTTGGGGCACACCAGAGTTCCAATGTGCATTCAGACGGCACCAAACAAACCAAACTATCCACGGATGTCCGGTCCAAAGGACCAAACAGTGGCCATCTGAATGCACCCTTAGTTTTGTCTTTCATCAGTTTTTTATTTTGTCCTATTTTTTTGTGATGATTTATATATACATCATTTTTGTTTCCTAATTCTTTCAACAAATTAAAAAAAGCTTCTAGTGTTGCCAAGGTAAAGTGAGTGTGTCTCATTTCTACCATTTTGAGCCACTTCACCCCCTTGCAGATTTGCACACTCAAGCACTACTGATGCCTGCAGCCTAAGTCTACAAGGGCTCAGGGCTTGACGGTTCAGGAAGGAGATTGAGATTCGGCCTTAATCTTAAACTCCTGCTGATGGCGGCAAAAGATGGGAAAGAAGACAGAAGACGATGCAGTTATCTTGACTGTGACTGGACAAATGACGACACGTGATGTGTTCCACCAAAGATGTTTTATTGTGAAGATGACTACTCCCCCCTTGAAAGTCCTGTGTCTGGGAAACTGCTGACCAGTGGCCAGCCCCCTTCCCCCATCCCCCAAAAAACCCTCTTCAGATCTACATGTGTGCCACATTTGGCATTAATTTTTGTGATTTTCGCTGAAAAGCAACTAGTTTGCAGGTATACAATTTGAAAAAGATTACAATACAAAAAGATCATTTTAAACAGTGTTGCCTGCTTTGTTATGTGAAAATGTGTTATCACAATGGGGGATTAGTCAGTATGTCAAGTGCTCACTCAGCACACACCTGTTTCCTCAGGAGTAGTATGGATCATTCCATATTCACTAAAGGTACAAATTATGAGTCAAAGGATCCAAGGTCATACCATCACAACAGACCAAAGTTTAATGCCAGCTTTGAACATACTGTATAGGGACATACAAATGCAGTGAAAGAGCATGCAGAAAAGCATGGGTGGATTAGTTCAAGTGGCAGAGCACTCACATTGCATGTGAGAGGTAGTGGGATTGATGCCTGCATTCTCCAGAATCCTAGGGTTACATCTCAGAGAAATCTGAGCAAAGACTGTAAGACTACTTTTTGAGGCATCATACCACCAAGAGGCTCAACTTGTTCTTCAATGCCTAAATGAAGTTTGGGCCTTGAAACAAAATGGAAAGGTGAGAGTAGGGGAATTAGCTCAAGTGGAAGAGTGCTCGAGTTGCATGTGAGCGGTAGCATGTTCAATACCTGTGGACAGAGCCTTCAAAGTGAAAAAGTAAATCCTTCAGCTGAGTCCTCCCCTAAAGTCATGCTTCCATCAAGGCCATGGTCATCTAACTAACTAACTAACTAACTAACCTGCACTTATATAGCGCTTTTCTAGTCACAAAGACCACTCAAAGCGCTTTCACTAATACTAACCCCTCTATTCTAAGGGCCTATAGGAAACAGATATCTAGGGACAATTTAGAACAGCCAATTAACCTAACATGCATGTCTTTGGATTGTGGGAGGAAACCGGAGCCCCCGGAGTAAACCCACGCAGCACAGGGAGAACATGCAAACTCCACACAGAAAGGTTCCAACCCCTGCCAACCTGGGGATTTGAACCAGGAACCTTCTAACTGTAAGGCAACAGTGCTAACCACTGCACCACCGTGCTGCCCATCATTAAATTTGTGCTACTGTTAAAAGAAACTGAATTTCTGTGACACCATTAGTTTGTGGTATCTTTATTTTAGGTAACAGAAGGGACTTTATTACTAATCCTTGCACCAAACAGTCAAACAGTCCTGAACACAAACATGAAGCAATGTCTTTGTAATTTCGACAGCTCAGCTGGTAGAGCAGAGGATTAAGTGAACATTTCTGGACATCCTTAGGTCGCTGGTTCGAAGGAAAGGCACTTTTTCTTTCTTTTTTTTTTTTTAAATCAGGGGTGTCAGGGGTGTCGTAGTAGGGGCAGCACGGTGGCGGAGTGGTTAGCACTGCGGCAGCACAGCAACTCACCTTTGGCCGGGGGATCCTGGGTTCGATCCCAGCCCCCGACCAACAGTGATCTGTGTGGAGTTTGCATGTTCTCCCCGTGTCTGCGTGGGTTTACTCCGGGATTTCTCCGGTTTCCTCCCACATGCCAAAAACATGCAAGTTAGGTTAATTGGCATCAAACTGGGGATTCTAAATTGTCCTTAGGTATGACTGTGAGAGTGAATGGTTGTCTGTCTCTCTGTGTTGGCCCTGCAATGGACTGGCGATCTGTCTAGGGTGTACCCTGCCTCTCGCCAAAAAGATGCTGGGATAGGCTCCAGCCCCCCCGCGACCCGAAAAGGATTAAGCGGAAGAAGATGGATGGATGGATGGGTGTCGTAGTTGTGCCTTAGAGGGCCAATAGCCTGGATGCTTGCTATGTTACATGGTGTCATCACAAAGGGGGATTAGTTCAAATGTAAAGTGCTCACTCAGCACTGTGTACATTTTAGGACATCCTCAGGTCAAGGCAAGTTTATTTGTATAGCACATTTTGTGTACAAGACAATTCAAGGTACTTTACAGAAAAGATTAAAGCATTAGAGCAAGTTGCAAAAGGAATGCATAAGAATTTAAAAGCAAACTAAAAAATACATTACAGAGAAACAAACATAATATAAAAAAGAATAAGACAGAAAAAGTGCAAGAAATAAAAATTACAGTACATTGTAGGAGATGAACGCCACGGCAAATAGGAAAGTTTTTAACCTCAATTTAAAGCAGCTGAGCGTTTCAGCAGCCCTGATGCTTTCTGGGAGTTTATTCCATATATGGAGAGCATAAAAACAGAACGCTGCTTCACCATGTTTGGTTCTAACTCTGGGCACAGATAGTAGGCCTGACCCTGATGACCCGAGGGCTCTGGGTGGTTCATAATGGACTAGCAGATCTGAAATGTATTTTGACCCTAAACCATTCAGAGCTTTATAAACCAACAGGAGTATTTTGAAATCTATTCTTTGACAGACAGGAAGTCGGTGTAAAGATCGGAAGACTGGAGTTATATCATCTACTTTCTTGCTCTTAGTGAGGACTCAAGCTGCAGCATTCTGAACTAACTGCAGCTGTCTGATGGACTTTTTAGGGAGACCTGTGAAAACAGCATTACAGTAGTCCAATTTACTAAAGATGCTGTATCTCACAAAAGTGAGTACACCCCTCACATTTTTGTAAATACTTTATTATATCTTTTCATGGGACAACACTGAAGATATGACACTTTGATATAATGTAAAGTAGTCAGTGTACAGCTTGTGTAACAGTGTAAATTTGCTGTCCCCTCAAAATAACTCAACACAGCCATTAATGTCTAAACCAGTGGCAACAAAAGTGAGTACACCCCTAAGTGAAACTGTCCAAATTGTGCCCAATTAGCCATTTTCCCTCCCTGGTGTCTTTACTTTAATTGACCATGGGACGGCCGCTCCGGATGACAGCGGGCCTGTCGGTCTGTCAGTTAATGAAAGTGTCTTTTACGAGACTGTTGGAGCAACCAGGAGGAGCGTCATACCGCTGGGAATCTACGAGGGACTAGTGGCTCACGGCGCATTCGTTGCCGGGAAATGACAGGTTGGTTGACCCAGGAGGCGGACGCTGGACCGGGGATTTCGCTGGTTAACCGACAAGAAGGGCAGCGGACCCAAAGCTGGTGAGGTCGTTCCTCTTGCCTCTTCCTCATCCAATTTCTCTTCAGAATTACTGTGACTGAGCTCAGGGGTTTTGGACAGCAATACAGGAACATCCTGGCTGGTTTGACTGACTGTATGGTGACATGTTATTTTTCACTTTTTTTTATTTTTTTGCCGGCGAAGATTGGGAACGCTAATGGACAAATGAACACTATATGGAATTATTTTTTTGGTGTGAATATAAATGGTGTAAATACATTGTGGGTGTTGTAAATAAGGGATGAGAGATATATTGTTGTATGATCATTTACTTGGTGCACTTCTGAACTGTAATAATAACCCACAAAACCATATATGCCTGGTAAGAGTGAAATCATTTCATCCCTTGTTGTTTTAGTAATATTCTCTATATAACAGAAGAGTGTTACAGATGGTGGCCCGTACAGGGAATATGACTTCTGGCTTTATGGTTTAATTGTGGGTAATTCAAAATGGCAACCAGAAAATGTAGTGTTAATGCTGCTCAGGGTGGATGGCCTATTAACCCAGATTTCATGGCGGGGCTGGTGGTAACAAGAAGGAATCCACCAGAGGACATTTCATCATTACTGAGTATGTGGTACGTTGCAGCTGATAATTTTGGGGATGATGGCTCTGTTTATGGGGATGATGATTTAGAAACCAGGGAAGAGCAAAATGGTGACATGGGGGAGGATGGCACACATATGGCCATACAGGAACAGGAGGAGCTAAAGAAACAGGTGGCAGGGTTAATGCAACAACTTAACAGGCTTGAAGATAAAGTTAAGCACTTTATTAAAAGCACTGTTAGTAGAGAGACACTTTTTTGAAAGTGCATTGACTGTAGCTTGGAAAAATTCACGGAGCAATTGGTGACTTTGGAAAAAAATATTGTAAATTGTCTGAAGCGGAGGGACCAACAGTGGAAAAGGCATATTAGTCAGTTACAACTCGCCTCCAGTCCCAAAGCTCAGGAAGCAATTTAAGTCTCTCCGCCCACTAGTCCTATATCTCCCATTTTAATCACTGGATCAGCCTGGTGTACCCGCTTACGATCCCAAACCTCCCATGCACCCAGAGCTTCCTGCAGTTGGCACCGCCAGGGACACCGCAGATGTCCACCAACCATGTAATGCAGGCGGGGGCATGAAAGCACCCATGTGCACCACCCAGGGGGACACCTGCCTGTACTATGCCTTGCCAGCCGGGGGCGCCCTACCCTACTGGACTTCAGCCATAGGCGTGACTCCATCACAGGCCGCCAACACCGACTGCTTAGAGGAACCCCTACAAATTGCCAGGGGTTGGCCTACTACCTTGGCAGACATTGGTGCGGAGCAAGAGAAAGACCAAGTGGTTCATGACCTTAAACAGCACCAGCTGAACAACTCCCGGACTTACCGTATCCGGTTTGTCACGCATCAGGGGGTGCTGTACTGCCGGGTCTCTCTAAACGATCAAAGAGAGAAGCTTCAGGTGGTGGTACCACAGTCCCTCATCTCAGAACTCACCTGCCACTACCATGTAAAGCCCCAGGGGGGACATCAAGGGCCTTTGAAGACTCTGTTGAGGGTTTGGGAGGTAGCCTGGTGGCCGAGCGTGCGGAAAGATGTATGGAAGCATACAAAAACCTGCAGCAGCAGCTGACAGGAAAAGAGAGAGCTCGGTAAAACAGGGAGACGGGTGCAGCAATTACCCGCAAGCTCCCACCAACCGATGCAGCACCCGGAGCACCTTAACGGGACATCAAAGACCGGAAGAGCCTCATTCGTGGGACATTTCCACAACTGTAGGGACCAGTGGATCCCAGAGCTCTGCGGGGTACCTAATACTGCCCAACTGTGTACGTCAGAAAGAACCCCAGCGGAATGAACCTTGGGCACTAAACTACAGGGATCACTGGAGAGGCTCATCCATCCACCGCTCTCAAGTGACTGGCGAGATACATGCATCAGGAAGGAACGACAGCAGAAGACGGCCGAGAGGGTTAAGCGGAGAGTGGGGGTGCATCAGGCTGGACCAGCTAAGTTGGAGAATTACCGCTGGAAAGAGGCACACTTGCAGCAGGGTAACTTAGTCCAGGCCAGAATACACCCACTCCCCAAATCCAATAATAACTGCTCGGCCAAGCTAGCGCCTATGGGGGTAGGACCAGCTAAATTCATAAAAGAGGTGATAAGAAAAGACAAAGTAGGATGGAGTTCCCCCACCTGATATACAGGAAAAGTGTGGTGAATCTCAAGAGAGAGAAGGGTGTTTACATACTGTAGTAGCCTCTGGCTGGAGGGGGGGGGAACTATGTAGCACTGCCACATATTTAACTGCATTGCCCCTTTTGTGTAGAAAATTGTACTGCATAAAGGGAGGTCTGAGGTATCTTAATTGATATGATGTAGGATTTATAATGCTCCATTTCATGTTTGTGCCTCGTGTTAGTCATGTTCTATTTTCTGAATGTACAGTATGTATGGGAAAACATAATTTATCTGTAATCACATCAGCTGGTAATGGAGGGCCCCGTTTATTTCCAGCAGCTGTGGGCGGCATTAAAAGAAAGGCAGAAGACGCCGCGAGGACACACTTTCATTCACCGACAGGCCCGCTGTCATCAGGAGCGGCCATCCCACGGTCAATTAAAATAAAGACCTTTTCCGAGACTGTTGGAGCAACCAGGAGGAGCGTCATACTGCTGGGAATCTATGAGGGACTGGCGGCTCACGGCACATTCATTGCCGGGAAACGGCAGGTTGGTTGACCCAGTAGGAGGACGCTGGACCAGGGATTTTGCTGGTTAACTGACGAGAAGGGCAGCGGACCCAAAGCCGGTGAGGCCGTTCCTCTTGTCTCTCCCTCATCCAATTTCTCTTCATAATTACTGTGACTGAGCGCAGGGGTTTTGGATAGCCATATAGTAACATCCTGGTTGATTTGTGTGACGGTATGGGGAACCGTTATTTTTCACTTTTTTTTATTTTTTTTGCCAGCGAAGATTGGGAACGCTAACGGACAAATGAACACTATATGGAATTATTTTTTTGGTGTGAATATAAATGGTGTAACTACATTGTGGGTGTTATAAATAAGGGATGAGAGATATATTGTTGTATGATCATTTACTTGGTGCACTTGTGAACTGTAATAATAACCCACAAAACCATACGAGCCTGATAAGAGTGAAATCATTTCATCCCTTGTTGTTTTAGTCGGCGGCGGCCTCCGTTGGTCTATGATGACCATGGAAGAGAATCCTAGGGTCTGTGGCGGTCCTGGGTCTGTGGTGGTTCTTCCTGCGGGTCCTTTTTTCATCTGCTGTAGCAGTCAGCCTCTCTTCACCCGCCTTGAGCTGTCTGGTCAGGGTGCCTCTCCATTTGGAGCGGTCCGTTGCAAGGTCCTCCCAGCGCTCTGTGTTGATCTCCAGGGCCTTCATGTCTCTTTTGCAGACGTCTCTAAAGCGCAGCTGTGGGCGGCCAACGTCTCTCCTGCCAGTCGCCAGTTCTCCGTAGAGGACGTCTTTGGGGATTCTGCCATCCTCCATATGGTGAACGTGGCCTAGCCAGCGGAGCCTGCGCTGCCTGAGTAGAGTGAACATGGAGGGAAGGCCAGCGTGGGACAGAACTTCTGTGTTGGGCACTTTGTCCTGCCAGGATATGTCCAGGATGTGGCGAATGCAGCGCAAGTGGAAGGAGTTCAGTCTCTTTTCCTGCCGGGCGTATGTTGTCCACGTCTCACTCCCATAGAGCAGTGTGCTGATGACGCAGTTGTTTTAGTAATATTCTCTATATAATAGAAGAGTGTTACAAACTATCAACTGAGAAATACTCCATAAACTAATTAAACAAAAACCCAAACAAATCATCCTCCCCCTCCTCTCTGTCTACAATGGTAAATTCCAATAAACCAATTGAGACCAGAATTAAATGGCTGCACTCCATCGCTGCACTCCATCGATGTCAAAGTAAAGAAAACAACATCATAAATAAACAAAAAATACTACTAATGATATTAAATAATATACATTAAATTAGGTTCTGTGATTAACATTAACTGAAGCATAATCAAGTCTTAAGAGAAATAAATTACCCACATAGTGAAAAGCAGGCATCACAGCTCCTTCACAGGGCCACTAATAAACACTTAAGCATTCAGACAGCTGACTACATCCAGCAGTTTCTTAAAGTCCTGTTTCAGTACCTCAGACTGTTGTTTCACAACATCATTTGAGCCTACATGTAATATGAGACTTTCACCGTTGGGTGATCAGCCATAATTTGCAAGATTTTGTCTCTCACATCAGACATCATATCCCTGGGAAACCACATTATTTGTGTGTGTTTACCACATATGTTTCTCACATCTTTCACAGCAGAGTTACCAACAATCAGAGTTTCAGGCCCAACTGTTAGCTTTCTTTGTAGCCTTTTACCTTTTGAATTGTTCCAATTTACATTGCTGTGTGTGGGGGAGATTTTATCCAGGTCATCAGATGGAGATCCAGGGTTGTGCAGTAGCGGCACAAATCTTTTCAGAAGTGGCATGTTTGGTTGCTGAGGAGAACACTTGTTTTTAGGTTTTCCGATGACAGCTATCCACAACTGTGTCTTGCTGAGAGCCGGGGTCGAGGAGGAACTTGGTCTGGCCGGTAATGCTGGCCAGCTGTTCACATCACAGATCTCACCAAGTTGGGCTGTTGCTTGTCCTCCCTTCACCCTGTGAGATGATTTATTCTTGGGCTTTACACCAAGTGCATTCCACGGAGAACTATCACTTGAAGATTTAGTTCTACTAGTGCATACCTGTGCATGCCCGTAGAAACCAAGTATAAGCATGTATTTCTGTATGCCCGTAGAAAGCAGGTGTACGCAAGGGTGTAAGCAAGCACGTCAGCACTCGTTCAGTGATGGCTGGCTTTGATCTTTGATGGTGTCATAGCGAGTCCTATGATCTGTGATACTGTCATAGCGAGTCCTATGATCGTGAGTGATGACTGGCTTTATTTCTGCATGGCTGTTGCTGAAGGGTCTCTTCCTGTGTCAGACAGCTGTGTTGTTCACAGTCATGCCTGCGACGTACTGCTCGAACCTCAGGTGTTTCATCTTCACGGGATGTTTTCTGACATGCAGCAGTTCTCGTCACTCTATTGCTCTTCATCTCGTGGGTCTTCTTCCAGTCTATATGACGTCATATAGACACCATAGGAACCTCATAAGACATCATGCAAACATCATAGGAACATCATGGCGGTCCTATGATCGTGACAGACAGACAGACACACACACTGACAGAGATTTCTTGAATTTATAGGGTGATGAAGAGTGATGTACACAATCCTCCTGTCTCTTATCAGCCATGTTAGCGCTGGATAGCTGTGAGTTAGCACGGTCTTGCCTACTGTGTTTAGTAACTGGCAGAGTTGTATCATTTTCACAGAGTCAATTAACTTCCAGAATAACTTCTTGCTGCTGGATTTTAGTTTCCAGCATGGTAATCTTCTGTAGAAGTTTGTGGTAGCCATCTGCAGAAAGGGGAGGCATCTTGTTGATACTTAAGTTTAGCTTGTCAGTCGCTATAGTTCAGGCTTCAGCTGCTTGTAGACCATGCTCACATAGCACTGATAAGATCCAAAAAAAGTGTTAGATCATGGTAATAGTGAGCTATATCTTTAGCAAAATATAGTCCCAGTGATTTATGAGTATCCGGTAGGCACTGCCCATAAATTTCTTGCAGAGGAAAATAAGAACATTGACAAATAAGAACATTGACAGAAAAGTGCAAGTAGAGGGAAGAGCAAAGCAGCAAAGAATCCTTCCGCAAGCAAGGCGGAAGCATTGCTGGTGGAAGGACAAAAAAGCCTCAGACAAAAAAACATCAAGTCTCAGGAAAATCTCTGTCATGTGTCACACTTCAGACCAAAAGGCATCAGCCAAACGTCCTCAAGTGAACCGCTATCAGCCAAAGAACCCTCAACCCAAACGGTCTCAGCCCAAACTCGCTCAGAAGATGGCGGTTCGCCTGAGAACATTTGGCTGACGCCTTTTGGTCTCAAGTCTGACACATTACAGAAGTTTATCTTTATGAATGTGTGTGTGTGTGTGCATGCGCGTGTGTGCATGTATGTATGCATGTGTTTGCATGTATGTGTGTGTGTATGGGGGGGGTGTTTAATTGTGTTTTATTTCAATTTGTGAAGAACTTTGTGTTACAAATTTTGTATGAAAAGTGCTATATAAATAAAGCTTTGATTGATGAAAGATATTTTCCTGAGACGACAGTCTTTCGTCTGAGGTCTGACACCCGACTCTGAGACCTGAGGATGTCCTAAAATGTACACCGTACTGCGTGATACAAGTAAGAAAACTGACTACATCCTAAATTCCAAACGCAGCTATCAAGAATTAGCTAGCAAGCCATCAGGCAACTTGAATAGAACCACCAGAGTGAAGAAGATAAGCCTTAAGCCATAAGTTTTACACTGATGAAAGTTTCTTTGTGTGTGTGTGTGGGGGGGTAAATTGTGGTTTATTTCAATGTGTGAAGCACTTTGTGTTGCATCTTTTTGTTTGAAAAGTGCTATATAAATGAAGCTTTGATTGATTAACTGATTGAACTCTGCATAGACGTACTATGTATACAGCTGAAACCAGAAGTTTACATACACTGTATAAAACACACATTTCTGGTTTCATTTGTATATGAACTATAACTAGTGAATTAGAACATTTTGAATGAATGAATGAATGAATTTATTCGGTAATAAAATAAACATACATACAATACAATAAGAACACGCAAAAGAACAACCGAAAGGGTGTAGGCTGAAGCTCGTGCTTATATAGTGCCTACCCCATTACAATTTTAAAATCAATAACATAAAAGTTTAAGTCATACCCAAAATCAACAAAGAAAATCAAATAGAACAAGTAGACAAAAAACCTTTAAGTTATTACAAATTCATCTCCCAGCATTTACAGTGAGATACTGGGAGATTTTCTCATCTTTGTACAATTTTTTGAATTGCTTCAGAGTTGAACATGTTTTAATATTTTCAGAGCAACAGTCCCACAGTTTAACTCCAGTGACAGACATGCAATTATACTTTGTATTTGTTCTAACCTTTGGCTTATTAAAAACAGAGTTACCTCTTAGCTCATATTTGCTTTCCCCTTTTTTAAACAGTCTCTGAATATTAACAGGTAATTGGTTATTATTTGCTTTGTACATGATTTGAATGACATTATAATCTACTAGATCTCTAAATTTAAAGAGTATGTAATTGAATGAATACTGGATTTGTTGGTTCACAGTAATGTTTCTTTGATATTATGCGTACGGCTTTTTTCTGTAGTAAAAAGATTAAAGTTGTGTTTGTTTTGTATGTGCTTCCCCAGATCTCAACACAGTATGTCATATAAGGAACTATCAGTGAATTATATAAAATGCAAAGAAATTTCTGACACAGGAGATCCTTAACTTTATACAGTACGGCAATGGATTTAGACATTTTAGTTTTGACATAATTTATGTGTGATTTCCAGTTTAGTTTGTTATCAACAATGACCCCTAGGAACTTGGTTTTGAAAACTGTGTCAATTTCAACATTGTTTTATTTTAATTTTTCTGTGATTACATAATTTGCGCTTTCCAAATATTATACATTTTGTTTTTCCAAGGTGAATAGATAATTTATTGGCAGTGGACCATTGATTGATTCGTTTAAGTTCATTTTCTACTGAGCCCAGAAGCTGCTTAAGATTTTCTCCGCTACAAAAAAAGGTTGTCATCTGCAAATAAAATACACTTGAACAATTTAGACACCGAACATAAATCATTAATATACAAAATAAACAGCAATGGACCAAGCACAGAACCCTGTGGTACCCCATACGTCATCTTCAGCAACTCAGAGTCTGTATTATTCACATGAACATATTGATATCTGTCTTCTAAACAGCTGTGTAACCAGTCAAAAGCAATTCCTCTGATGCCATACTTATGTAATTCACTGAGGAGTAATTTATGGTCAACTGTATCAAATGCCTTTTGTAAGTCCAGAAATATTCCAACTGTGTACTCTCTTCTATCTGTTGCATCCGTAATCTGTTCAACAAAGTCCATGAGTGCCAGTGAGGTGGTCCAGTTCTTCCTGAATCCATACTGTTGTTCGCAGAGTATATTGTGCTTATCAATGAAATCATCTAGTCTCTTAACAAATATTTTTTCCAGTATTTTGGAGAACTGAGATAACGAGGAGATGGGTCTGTAGTCTGACAATAAGTGTTTGTCACCAGTCTTACGTATACAGAGGAACGACTCTTGCTATTTTCATTTTCTTTGGAAATTTACCAGCAGTAAGTGACATGTTGCATATGTAAGTGAAGTGTTTAACAATACAGTCAATAATACATTTAACCGACTTCCGGTCATGGCGGCTACGTGAGAGGCCATGTTTCACTCTGCTCTGCTCCTAGAGATAAAAATCGGCATATAACTCTCTTATTTGGAACTGAACTTATCCCAGCGTTTGGGCGAGGATATGCCGGGGAAGCCTAAGGCTGGGAAATCAGGTGGAGGAAAAATAGAAACGCCGAAACAGTCCAAACTAACGAACTTTCACGTCTGTGGAAGCAGCAGAAAAAGCTCCAGATATGGCAGCGGAGGAAGCTAACGGTGGTGCGATGACTGCGGGCAACGGCACAGGTGCAGTGCTCGCTGCCATTAGCTCAATGAGAGCAGACTTTTCCGCTAAATTGGATGGGATTATAACAGCGATAGAGGGAATGAAAAAGGAATTGGGTGATTGTGTGGAACGAGTAGCACAGATGGAGCTTCGAGTATCCAGTGCTGAAGATGATGTCGCTGGCCTTCAATTAAAGGTGCGCACTTTGGAAAAAAAAATAAATGTCTGGAAGATAATGTCCTGGACTTGGAGTCCCGGTCGAGATGGAACAACCTGAGGCTGGTGGGTCTACCGGAGGGAACCGAGGGTCGGGACCCGTGTTCCTTTTTGGAAAAGTGGATCCCAGAAGCGCTGAACAACGCGGAGCTGCAATCATCAGTTGTTCTAGAAAGCGCACACCGAATTGGCCCAACGAGAGATAAGGGACCATCGAGGACCCTAATTATGAAGTTCCTCAGCTACAGAGACAGGATGAAGATCTCCAACGCTGCGCGAGCCAAAGGGGAGATTAAATACCAAGACCAGCAGGTGCGGTTCTACCCAGATTTGGCCACAGGAATCCAACAATTGAGGAAGCAGTTTGACCCCGTCCGTAAAGAGCTGCGCAACCTTGGGATTCATCATGGTGTAATTCACCCTGCGAGACTGTTGGTCACGTATGGGGGCGGAACACACATCTTCAAGACACCTGAGGAGGCGCAGGAGTTCATCAAGAAGATCCAAGAAGAGACTGGTGGGAGCTAAACATGAACAAAATATAAGGTAGAATATTTAAGCATTTGCACAGGCATCTAACTGATCTGAAGTAAATAGCAAGTTTACAAAATATAGATTGTATTATATATTTAAAAAAACAAACAAAAAAAACCTATGATGTACAAAGTTGCTAAAAATTTTGGAGTTAAGTTGGAAAACTACAGAAGAGAGTTAATGTCACGTCATTAAAAGCAGTAGAGTTAGGGTGAATGAGAGGATGAAGAAGGAGTGGCTTTGGCTGATCCTCGTGGGTGTGGAGCGGTCGATGGCTATATCGGGAGACGGAATTTTTCTTTTGATTTTGGGGGGATTACCACAAATGTGGGAAGGGGGAATTTGTTTGTGTGTAGTTTGTAGGATGAATGTTCAACCACTCATGTTTTTGCTTCTCTGTATGAGCATGTTTACATTGCGAGGTAATCCCAAACTCCTTATTGATCATAGACCAAAGCGTTAATCTTAATTTAACTTCATGGAATTGCAGAGGTCTACAAAATTTAAAAAAAACTTAAACAAGTTATGAATAAAATAAAAGACATGGGTTCAAAAATTGTGTTTTTACAAGAAACTCATCTAATAGAGGAGGATGTAAAAAGAATTAAGAGTAGATGGCAAGGAAGTGTATTCACCTCATCATTTTCATCCCGAGCCAGGGGAGTTATGACTCTCATACATAAATCAGTTCCATTTCAAGTGAAAAATGTAATTGGAGACAAACTTGGAAGATATTTAATCATTCAAGGATCTTTGCTATTAGAAAATATAAATCTGGTGAACTTATATGGTCCCAATATAGATGATCAAAAGTTCTTTGCTAATTTATTTCTTATCTTATCATCACTTACAGGGCAACATATAATAGCAGGGGATTTTAATTGTACATTGAATCCCGGTATAGACAGATCAACAGGACTGGACTGTAAGCACAATGGATGCAGGATGATCATTAATCATTTTATGTAAGAATTGAGATTGCTAGATATATGGAGAGAAATGAAACCACAAGTTAAAGCCTACTCTTGTTATTCTAATACCTACAAGACATTCTCACGTATTGACTATTTTTTGATCTCCACAGAATTAAGGTCCAAGATTCAAAACTGCTTTTATGATAACATTGTGATCTCTGATCATGCACCCTGCTGTTTAATATATGTAGATAAGAAATTGACAAAGGAACCAGGTAGGTGGCAATTTCAGCATAAATGGCTTCAGGATGAGGAATTTGTTAAGTACATAGAAAAACAGATAGATGAGTTCTTTGATATCAATACTACACAAACATCAGCATGTATAAAGTGGGAGGCTTTTAAAGCTTTTATTAGGGGACATATTATTAGTTATACAGGTTCAAAATCTAAGAAAACTCGAGAGGAGAGAGTCCAGTTAGAACATAAACTAAAAATTCTTCAAGAAAAAGTGTATGCAGGAAGTGACTCAAAGTTAGAGAACGAATTACTGATTCTGAGAGCTGAATATGACAAAAAATCAGCAAATAGAGCTGCCTCGAGTCTTCTAAGATTGAAACAATCTTTTTATGAACAAGGTGAAAAATCAGGAAAATTATTGGCATGGCAGATTAAACAATTAGAATTTAAAACACCAATTACCAGTATTATAAGTAAAGGACAGGCAGTTATAGATCCTTTAGAAATTAATAGAGCCTTTAGAGATTACTATGAAAAATTATATGATACAAAAAATGAAACTGACTTAACAAAATTAAATGGGTTTTTGGACGGACTATCTATAGTGTGTATTCCAAATGAAAACAGGGAGATACTGGAGTCTAAAATTAGTCAAGAAGAAGTTGGGCTAGCCATTGATAATATGAAATCAGGAAAAAGTGCAGGACCAGATGGTCTTCCAGTTGACCTTTATAAAAAATTTAAGAATAAATTAATAAAACCTTTTTTGGAAATGATTTTAGAAGCATTTCAAAATAGTAACTTACCATCATACATGAATAATGCCTTAATTATACTGTTGCCAAAACCAGGTAAACCCTCTAATAAATGTGAAAATATGAGACCAATAAGCCTATTAAATGCCGACCTTAAGATAATCTGTAAAATTTTAGCAAGACGAATACAAGAAATTTTACCAAATATTATTAACCGAGATCAGAATGGCTTTATAAAGGGAAGACAAGGCTTCCATAATGTAAGAAGACTATTTAATATTATTTATTCTAATAAAGAAGCACCGGATACAGCTCTCCTATCATTGGACGCCGAAAAGGCCTTTGATAGGGTCGAATGGCCCTTTCTTTTTGAAGTCTTACAAAGGTTTGGACTTGGAAATAATTTCATAAAATGGGTTCAGATATTATATAATAATGCTACAGCAGAAATCCTAACAAATAGCAATATCTCAAAATCAATAAAAATCAATAGAGGTTGTCGACAAGGCTGTCCACTTTCACCTTTACTGTTTACTATGGCAATTGAACCTTTAGCGATGGCAGTACGTTTACAATCACAAATATATGGAATTAAAGTTGGACCAACAGAACATAAAATCTCCCTGTATGCCGATGACATAATTTTGTTTATGTCGAATCTTAAAAAAATCAATTCCGACCTTGTTGAATTTAATAAAGAATTTTGGTGAAATATCAGGATATAAAATAAATAAAACTCAATCTTCAATATTAATGCTAAATGAGACCCAGAGAAATCACCCAGCTCCTGAGGCAAATCAATTCAATGTTGTAAATCAGTTTAAATATTTAGGAATTCAAATTGTGCCTAAGCTAGAATTAGTCGCCAGTACCAACTATGAAGCCTTAATGACAGACATTAATGAGTTAATTCAGAGATGGATGTCACTACCAATGTCGATGATAGGGAGAATCAATATACTTAAAAGTAATATCTTACCTAAAATACTTTATTTATTTCAATACATTCCTTTACCACCACCTTCAGATCTATTCTCAAGAATTAAAAAAAAGTTAGTGGAATTTATATGGAACAACAGGAGGGCTAGATTACGTCTGTCCTTACTATATTTACCATTTGATCGTGGAGGTCTGAAATGTCCAAACTTTATGTTGTATTACTGGTCGGCACAACTGAGGTCTATGACATATTATTTTTCATCAAATGATCTCCCTCACTGGATTGAAATGGAATCATACAATTTACCTTTACCTCTTCCCATATTCATATACTCAGATTCGGCAAAAAAAATTACAGAAACAAGTTAAAAATCCATTTGTAAAGCATATGATCAAAATATGGTGTGAAACTAAAAACTATTTAAAAGAACCACACTTATTGTCACAATTTAGCCCAATACGGGGTAATCAACATTTTAAACCAGGGAGAGCGGATGCTGTATTTAAAGTATGGAATTTAAAAGGGATTCAAAAGATTCAAGATTTATATCTGTCATGTTCAGATAACATAATGTCTTTTGAAGAGCTGAGGATCAAATTTAATCTTAATAGAACACATTTTTTTTAAATATCTTCAGCTTAGGAACTTTATTCGATCAAATCAAAATAATGCTCTCACTCGACCTATTTATTCATCCTTGGAAAAAATTTTGACGAAAGATAGTAAGAGAAAGGGTATTATTTCAGAGTTTTATAACTCATTGACACTATCCTCAAGTGAAAACTCACAGAAAAGATTGAACTATTGGAAAGAAGACCTGCAAATTGAAATTTCAGAGGAACAATGGGAATTGGCTTGTACAGAAGCCCAAACCAAATCAATAAATGTACGTCTTAAATTGATACATTTTAAATGGTTAATGCGGATGTATGTTACACCGGTGGAATTAAATAGATATAACAAAAACATACCAGATACGTGCACAAAATGCATGGAAAGTAAAGGAACCCTATTTCATTGTGTATGGGAATGTAGAAAAATTAGAATGTTTTGGGAAGAGGTGAGGGTAACAGTTGAAAAAATAATTTCAAAACAAATCATATTGAATCCTAAATTGTTTTTGTTGGGTCTGTACCCAGAAAAGCATAACTTTAATAAAAGTGAAAGAGCATTCATAGACCTCAGTTTGCTTAATGCCAAAAAATGTATTGCACTACTGTGGAAAAAGACTCATAGACCAGATGTGACTCAGTGGTTAAGACAGATGTTAACAAACCTTCCACTAGAAAGAATAACATACATATTGAAATCAAAGGAAATTGTGTTTGAGAATATATGGAGACCTTTCATTGATTATGTAAAGAATTTAAACATAACTTTTGAAGAAGAAGGTGAATGATGTGTGTGGACCTTGTAAATTCCAAACTGATGAATGTATAATATGTATACTTATGTAATGGATTGCCTAGACTAAACAGAGGAGCATTGTTGATGACTTGCTTTTGTTAGTGGTTGTTGGTGTTTTTAGTTCATTTTTTTTTAGTACTTTAGTGTTAGTGTTTGATTGTTTGTGTCATGTTTGTTAAAAAAAAGGTTCAATAAAGATATTGTGGAAAAAAAATAATACATTTAACCAAGAACATACTGAAATCATTACAATCAGTTGATTTTTTGTCTTTGAATTTGTTAACAATTTTGGTGATCATATAAGTGAAATTACAATAAAGCTGTCATATTCTACATTATTCTTAGTTTGTGTTAGCAACATTCAGCAGTAGCAGTTGGGAACTACTTGTTTTCACATTGCGGTATAAGTCTTGGCAGAACAATGTAACATTAAATAAACAAATAAATCATAGCATTTATGGAATTCTTATCAATAGATTAATGTTGTATATATAGATAGCACCACTGTGATCTGTTGTAGGCCGAACACCCAGCTATATTCATGACATCACACTAACTCACGTGTAATAGTGCTTCATTCTATCATAGGATCTTAAGTGAACTCTTACCAACATGGCCACACTCCATTTGTGAGCGTTTCTGGTCAGTGGTTGAAAAGCAAGATCTTTCATGAGCTCAGCAGGAAAGCCTCTAAACAACCTGCTGTTTTTGGTTTCTGGAAAGAAATGCACAGTTTTACACACTCTTGACTTGTAAACTGATATATATTAAAAAACAGCTAACTGTTGCTTTTTTAAAGAATACATGGGTGTTTGCATGTTTACATCTGCCACCTGGCTTCCCAAAGCAAACAATATAATCCTTTAAGAAACACTTTATTTCTCCTTTGCCATGGCATTTTAATCTAGAAACACAAAGCTGTACCATTTGTGAATTGAAGAGGCAATGCCACGGCAGTTGTATTGGTAAGCGTCCGATGTGGCTTTCTGTACGTTAGATAACTCAGCTGTTGAAATCCCAGGCAGGTCCCCCACACAGGGAAATAGTCGCCCCGCTTGTTAGCCTGAAATATTCCAAAACATTTTATGCAGCATAATCAATATCAGCTCACGGAAATGTAGTTAGGATAGCAAAGTATTTGAGTGTTTACCTCAATGGCGAGCTCATAAAAGATTTTAGCAGCCCGAGCATAGCCGGATGATATAAGGCTGGCATGCCCACCTGGGAAAAGGATCCTGTTGATGTACAAGAGGCACTATTAGTTAATTAGTACAAATTTATCATCCGACTGGCTTGAGATTCTTATTACTGGTGATACAGTTTAACATCTTTTGAATTAGCAATACAGACATCAATGATTCTGGTAGTGCCACACTGCTAATTAGAACCAGTGTAAAATTTCCTGATGTGTAACTTATTTATGCACGATAATTACAACATTGTAGTAGCTGCAGTTTCATCAAGTAAACACGCCTGCACAGTCTTAACTTCACTAGTTTGCTGTAATATAACACATGATTTCAAGGTTTTTTTTAAATATATTTATTAATATCCTTCCTCTTTTTAAAACTCATCAGACTGCATCGGCATGAACTGGATTTTTCTTGTGTAAACTTGCAACATTTTTGTCATAAATTTGTGGCTTTTTTTATATAAATGTGTGCACTTTTTTCCTCATAAATGTACTAAATTTTTGTTTTTTTCCCCTTGTAAATTTAAATTTTCTCCCTAAATCTGCAACTTTTCTTGTAAATTTATCTTTTCTTCTCATAAATTTGCAATTTTTGTCATGTAAATTGTAGTCTTGTAGAGGAGCTGAAATAACGAGGCGATTTTTGTATTAAAAACAGGGTTTTTAATGAATAGCTCTTCTATCGAGTCTCATCAGGTGTAGAGCTTGGCAGAAGGCAAGAGAGAGATCTCTGCTCAGCTCGCTGGTTAAATACAAGCACACATAGAGCCACACATTGAAAAAGCTGACATCAGCCACACATTGAAAAAGCTGACATCCCCCCGTTATCTTAACCCCCATTTGTTCTGTTATCTCCTCTCCTTGTCTTGGGAGGTGATGGGAACTCCTCCTCTCGCCTTAGGGGGTAAAGGTGTCAAGTCCGTCTCCGCCGCCGTGTCTTGAGAGGTCCAATGTCTTTAACCCGGCGGGGGAGATCCTTTGTCCTTTCCAGGTGTGAAGTTCCTTACATATGCTGTCACAAAACATTTCCACTTGTTCTAACATATGTAGGTATGGGATATAAGAGTCATATATACCACAGGCCCCCCAAACACTAGGAAAGGACACAGAAAGAATCACAGTCTAAGATAATAACTATGAAATACTACGTGTTACAGCTGTTGCCACAGGAGAAGTTTTCTAGCAGCCATGCTCCAAAGAAAGTTCAGTGGTAAACATAACAGCATAGTGAAATCATAAGTAGCCTTAAACTGTTGTAACGCAATCAGTGAATAATTGCGGGGTGGTTGGTATCAGTCCCTGTGCTGTCTGGGCTTTAATCTTCTCCCAAAACTGCTGTAGGTTGGTTTAGGTGTCCTGCTGGGACCTTCTCGTGGTGAATCTGCATTGTGGGAAGGAAAAAGATTATTTGTTCCCTGCCTGGGGGCTGAGACTTTTCCTCTGGGGGGTCTACCACGCCGAGGTGCTCGTGCCAACTGTGCAGGTTCGTCTCTCAGCAAGAAAGCAGGTTTGAGTCTGTCAACACTGACCACTTCCTTTCTGTCCCCATAATCAAGCACAAAGTGTTTGTCACCATTTTCCAGCACTCTGAACGGGCCATCGTAAACTGGGCGTAACGTTGGTTTAAGGGCTTCATGCTTAACAAAAACGAACTCAGCATTTTTTAAAGTTTGAGGAACAAAAACTCGTGGAAAAGAGTGATGAGCTGGACCGTGGAGGGAGTCCGGTCCACTGCTGCCTAAAAACCTTGGGACTGGAAGGTGTCCTGGTTCTGGGTTCTCTGGTAAAAATTCTCCTGGGAGTCTGATAGGCTGGGCAAAAACTAATTCTGCAGGAGAAGCGTCTAAATCCTCTTTAGGTGCTGTACGCAACCCCAATAAAACCCAGGGAAGTTTATTTACCCAATTTGTGTCCGTTAGTGAGGCTCTGAGGGCGGCCTTTAAGGACCTGTGAAAACGCTCGCATAACCCATTAGCCTGAGGGTGATAAGCGGTGGTGTGATGAATTGTTGCCCCTAAACTGTTGGACATGGCTGACCAGAGCTCTGAGATAAATTGAGGCCCTCTGTCTGACGTGATGTCTGATGGAACGCCGAAACGTGCCACCCAGTTTGCTAGAAAAACGCGAGCGACTTCCTCCGCTGTGGTTGACACTAGAGGGACTGCCTCTGGCCAGCGCGTGGTGCGGTCTATCATTGTTAACAGGTGTGTGAAACCTTGGGAGGAAGGTAGCGGCCCCACGAGGTCGACATGAATGTGGTCGAATCTTCTAGCAGGGATTGGAAAAGGCTCCAGAGGGGCTTTTGTGTGTCTGTGTATTTTGGCGCGTTGACAAGGAATGCAAGTTTTTGCCCATTCTTTTACGTTTTTGCGCAGGCCTGGCCACACAAACTTTTCGGCAACCATTTTGACTGAGGCGCGCACACCTGGGTGTGCGAGGGAGTGAATTGCGTCGAAAATGCGGCGGCGCCAAGCAGCTGGTACTAACGGGCGAGGTCGGCCGGTTGAAACGTCGCATATTAGGGGGGGCACGCCGTCGCGCAACCCTTTTTTCTCCAGCCTTAACCCTGTTGGTCCAGACAGGAGTGCGCGCACGTCTGCATCACTGCTTTGTTCTTCCGCCATGGCTGCATAATCTATCCCATCCTGGATAGGTGCTGCGTATGTGTGTGCGTTAGTGAAGAGTTCCGCTGCTGAGGCGGTGTAATCTGCCTCCTCGTGCTCTGGCGGTGTCACAGCGCGAGAGAGACAGTCAGCTACTACGTTAAGTTTGCCTGCTACGTGTCGAATGTCTGTGGTGAACTCTGAAATCGCAGCTAGCTGTCTTTGTTGTCTGCCTGACCATGGTTCTGAAATTTTAGCCATAGCAAAAGTGAGCGGCTTATGGTCCACAAAAGCCGTGAAACTCCGCCCTTCTAACCAAAACTGGAAGTGGCGGATGGACAAATGAAGCGCCAGCAGCTCTCTGTCAAAAGTGCTGTATTTGCGTTCAGTTGGGTTTAGCGATTTGCTAAAGAATGCTAAAGGTTGCCAGACCCCACTGACAAGTTGTTCTACAACTGCCCCTATAGCCAGGTCTGAAGCATCTGTGGTTAGAGCAATGTGGGCTGAGGGATCTGGGTGGACTAACATTGTGGCGTTAGCTAGGGCGCTTTTTACTTCTGCGAAAGCGCGTTTGCGCTCCGGGGTCCATTCGACCGCGTTGGAAGCTTTCTTTTTTCTGAGCGCGTCATATAGGGGTTGCATGAGCTGAGCTGCATGGGGGAGGAAACGGTTGTAAAAATTAACCATCCCCAAAAATTCCTGTAGCGATTTAACCGTTTGGGGCCGTGGAAAACCTTCTATTGCATGAACTTTGTCTGGAAGCGGAAATGCACCTTTTGGGGAGACTCTATGTCCCAAAAAATCAATTTGTGATACGCCAAATTTGCATTTGGCTGGATTGATTATTAGTCCATGCTCTTCCAGCTTCTGAAAAACAGTAGTGAGGTGCTGCTCGTGTTCTTCCTCGGATGAGCTGGCTACCAGCATGTCATCGAGGTAGACGAAGACAAAAGGAAGGTCGCGTAGGACAGCGTCCATCATCCGTTGAAAAGTTTGAGCAGCGCCTTTGAGGCCGAATGGCATTCGTAGGAATTCAAAAAGGCCGAAAGGGGTTATTACCGCTGTTTTAGGAATATCTTCAGCTCGGACTGGGACTTGGTGATAACCGCGGACTAAGTCTATTTTTGAAAAAATGCGCGCACCCGCTAAATGCAGTGAAAAGTCCTGAATGTGAGGAATGGGGTAGCGGTCATGCGCTGTAGCGTTGTTTAGCCTGCGGTAATCTCCACACGGTCTCCAAGAACCATCAGATTTCGGAACCATGTGAAGTGGTGAAGCCCAGGGGCTCTTCGAGCGTCTAACAATGCCCAGTTTTTCGAGAGCTGCAAATTCATCCTTTGCTATGTTGAGCTTGGCCGCGTCTAAGCGGCGAGCTTTGGCAAAAACAGGAGGTCCTGTTGTCGGAATGAAGTGTTTAACCCCGTGTTTGGCTACAGTGGCTGAGAATTTGGGGGTTGTGAGTGCTGGAAATTGGGTGAGGAGTTGTTCAAACTTACCTCCCGCTGTGGTGACGTTGGCATGCACAGGTGGTGGGGAAACTCGAGCTGAACATGGAATAGAAGCAAAAGATAGTGCATTAACCAGGCGCCTATTTGCAAGATCCACTAATAACCCGTGTGCACACAGAAAAGCTGCGCCTAACAAGTTAAAGCTCACCGCTGCTACAACAAATGTCCATCTGTAGCTGCGGCCGTGGATGAGGAGGTGCAGGCTCTTTTCCCCGAACGTGTCGATGTCAGAGCCGTTGGCTGCCACTGCTCCGTTGCCCCGGGTGCCCATGGTTCGATCTGCGTGGGAGGGCATGACGAAACTCAGCTGAGCTCCCGTGTCGATGAGGAACTGCTTGCCTGTGTATCCATCCGTCACGTATAACAGCTTATTCTTCTCGCCGAGAACCGCTGCTGTTAATGGCCCTCGGCTTTGGCGTTTCCACAACATCGTAAACTTGCAGGGGGGAACGCATTTGCGGGCTTTCTCTGCAAAGCGGTGGTGATAATAGCAGACGTCGTTCTGCTCGTTGCGCTTGGGCCGCGCCGCTGTCACCGTGGGTTGAGCCTCTCCAAGGCTCGGGGTGTCAGTTTTCAGATCTGCAGATGCCGCTGTGGGTGTCCGTTCTCTGCAGGCGTTGACGAGCCGGTAAGCCTCGTTGGCCAGTGTGCGGAAATCCTGATGATTATTGCACTTCATACTGGCGAGTGTCCCTCTCAACTGCGGTGGTAGCGTGCTGAGGAAAATGAATTGGAAAAGGAAATTATCATTATCCTCCTCCTTGAGTTGTAGCAAATCCTCCATGAGGGTCCTCGGATTGCTCCCTCTGTGGCCGTAGACCGCCAGGATCCTCTCGGCTCTTTCCTCCGCTGACGGGACATAATTCGCCACGATGGTCGCCTTGAGTGTCTCATATTTGTCCCGGGCTGGTGGTCGCCGGACCAAGCTCCGCACACACTTCGAAGTGGCGGAGTCGAGTTTGGAGATGATATGGTAAAACTTAATATCGTCTGCTGTGATGCCCGCCAGTATAAACTGGGCTTCAGCTTGTTGAAACCAAGAGGCGGGGTCTTCTCGCCAGAAGTCTGGCAGGTTGACAGCAACGGCGTTCGTGCACACCATCACTGTTGTGCCCGCCGGGTGAGAGTGCCTTGCCTCGGCACTCACGGCGGTGCTGGAGTTCGGTTGAGCTCTCTCAGTGCCCTCTGCCATGGGGAACAGCTGTCTGCTTGTTCCCCCGTCTGCGTCGTCACTGGCGTATGCCCGAGTCACCATGGATGAGCAGCTTGAAGAACGCCTCCGGTCCATATTCTCGCGTCAAGGTCACCAGTGTAGAGGAGCTGAAATAATGAGGCGATTTTTGTATTAAAAACAGGGTTTTTAATGAATAGCTCTTCTATCGAGTCTCATCAGGTGTAGAGCTTGGCAGAAGGCAAGAGAGAGATCTCTGCTCAGCTCGCTGGTTAAATACAAGCACACATACACTCACCGGCCACTTTATTAGGTACACCTGTCCAACTGCTCGTTAACACTTAATTTCTAATCAGCCAATCACATGGCGGCAACTCAGTGCATTTACGCATGTAGACATGGTCAAGACAATCTCCTGCAGTTCAAACCGAGCATCAGTATGGGGAAGAAAGGTGATTTGAGTGACTTTGAACGTGGCATGGTTGTTGGTGCCAGAAGGGCTGGTCTGAGTATTTCAGAAACTGCTGATCTACTGGGATTTTCACGCACAACCATCTCTAGGGTTTACAGAGAACGGTCCGAAAAAGAAAAAATATCCAGTGAGCGGCAGTTCTGTGGGCGGAAATGCCTTGTTGATGCCAGAGGTCAGAGGAGAATGGCCAGACTGGTTCGAGCTGATAGAAAGGCAACAGTGACTCAAATAACCACCCGTTACAACCAAGGTAGGCAGAAGAGCATCTCTGAACGCACAGTACGTCGAACTTTGAGGCAGATGGGCTACAGCAGCAGAAGACCACGCCGGGTGCCACTCCTTTCAGCTAAGAACAGGAAACTGAGGCTACAATTTGCACAAGCTCATCGAAATTGGACAATAGAAGATTGGAAAAACGTTGCCTGGTCTGATGAGTCTCGATTTCTGCTGCGACATTCGGATGGTAGGGTCAGAATTTGGCGTCAACAACATGAAAGCATGGATCCATCCTGCCTTGTATCAATGGTTCAGGCTGGTGGTGGTGGTGTAATGGTGTGGGGAATATTTTCTTGGCACTCTTTGGGCCCCTTGGTACCAATTGAGCATCGTTGCAACGCTACAGCCTACCTGAGTATTGTTGCTGACCATGTCCATCCCTTTATGACCACAATGTACCCAACTTCTGATGGCTACTTTCAGCAGGATAATGCGCCATGTCATAAAGCTGGAATCATCTCAGACTGGTTTCTTGAACATGACAATGAGTTCACTGTACTCAAATGGCCTCCACAGTCACCAGATCTCAATCCAATAGAGCATCTTTGGGATGTGGTGGAACGGGAGATTCGCATCATGGATGTGCAGCCGACAAATCTGCGCCAACTGTGTGATGCCATCATGTCAATATGGACCAAACTCTCTGAGGAATGCTTCCAGCACCTTGTTGAATCTATGCCACGAAGAATTGAGGCAGTTCTGAAGGCAAAAGGGGGTCCAACCCGTTACTAGCATGGTGTACCTAATAAAGTGGCCGGTGAGTGTAGAGCCACACACTGAAAAAGCTGACATCAGCCACACATTGAAAAAGCTGACATCCCCCCGTTATCTTAACCCCCCATTTGTTCTGTTATCTCCTCTCCTTGTCTTGGGAGGTGATGGGAACTCCTCCTCTCGCCTTAGGGGGTAAAGGTGTCAAGTCCGTCTCCGCCGCCGTGTCTTGAGAGGTCCAATGTCTTTAACCCGGCGGGGGAAATCCTTTGTCCTTTCCAGGTGTGAAGTTCCTTACATATGCTGTCACAAAACATTTCCACTTGTTCTAACATATGTAGGTATGGGATATAAGATTCATATATACCACAGTCTTTTCTTATATACGTGCAAATTTATTAATATAAATTTGTCCCTTTTTTGAGGATAAATTTTGTGACTTGAACATCAAATTCCTACCTTTTTATTCTTGTGACTTCCTGAGATTTTTCTCCTAAATTTTAAGGACTTTTTTGCAAGCAAGCAAGTTTATTTATATCGTGCATTTCATACACAAAGGCAACTCAATGTGCTTTACTTAAATAAAAAAGAACATGCAGAGGAAACAAAGCAAAATGTTTAAACAATAAAAAGAAAAATATCAAGAGGTTAAAATATTATTAAAACATTATACAATGGAATGAATAAAATAACTAAAATATATGTAATTATAATGATTAAAAAAATTTTGACAGTAAAATACTGTATTAATTTCATGCATGAATGCATGAAAAGGGAAATGTTTTTAACTTAGATTTCAAAGTTTACACATTTAATGCAGATTTCAACTCCAGTTGCAATTTGTTCCATTTATTTGCAGCATAACAGCTAAATGCTGCTTCTCCATGTTTGGTGTGGACTCTTGTCTCAACTAGTTGACCTGAGTCTATGGATCTAAGAGCCCTGCTAGGTTTAGAATCTCTAAACATATCACAGATACAGTATATTCTGGAGCTAAACCATTTTGTGATTTGTAAACCAACACCAGGGTTTTAAAATCTATTCTCTAACTGACTGGAAGCCAGTGCAAAGATTTTAAAACTGGTGTTATACTGTATACTATGTTCTCTTTCAGCCCCAAGACCTCTAATCATGGGGCCGAAAGAGCCCTGGTAAAAACTCTGGCAGCAGCATTCTGGATGACTGTACAGTAGCTGTTTAATGCTTTTTTGGGGAGTCCAGTTAGAAGACCATTACAGTAATTAAGTCTACTGGAAATACAGTACAGGCATGGATGAGCTTCTTCTGGTCTTTTTGGGACACAAAACTTTTAATTCTGTTAATGTTTCTAAGTTGGTCAAATGCCATCTTAGTGACAGCATTGACGTGGCTGTCAAAAGTCAGATCCGAGTCCATTAACACACCAAGGTTACGAACTTGGTCTGTGGTTTTTAGGGCCCGGGATTCAAGATGTTTACTAATACTGACCCTCTTTTCTTTGTTGCCAAATAGAATAATTTCAGATTTGTCTTTATTTAATTGAAGAAGACTGTGGCTCATCCAGCTGTTTATTTGCTCCAGACACTGACACACTAAGCCTATTGATCTACAGTCATCTGGTGAGAGAGACACATACAGTATAATTGTGTATCATCTACAGTGGTGTGAAAAAGTGTTTGCCCCCTTCCTTATTTCTCATTTTTTGTATGTTTATCGTACTTAAATGTTTTGGATCACCAAACAAATTTAAATATTAGACAAAGATAACATAAGTAAACACAAAATGCAGTTTTTAAATAAAGGTGTTGATTATTAAGGGTAAAAAAAAATATCCAACCCGTACATGGCCCTGTGTGAAAAAGTGATTGCCCCTCTCAAACATAAATTAACTGTGGTTTATCATATCTTTTGAAAGCTGAATTCAATTTCTCTAGTCACACCCAGGCTTGATTAATGCCACACTTGTTCTCAATAAAGAAATCACTTAAATAGGACCTGCCTGACAAAGTGAAGTAGACCAAAAGGTCCTCAAAAACTAGACATCATGTTGTGATCCAAAGAAATTTAGGAACAAATGAGAAACAAAGTAATTGAAATCTATCAGTCTGGAAAAGGTTATAAAGCCATTTCTAAAGCTTTGGGACTCTAGTGAACCACACTGAGAGCCATTATCCACAAATGGCAAAAACATGGAACAGTGGCGAATCTTCTCAGGAGTGGCCGGCCGACCAAAATTACCCCAAGAGCGCAGCGACGACTCATACAAGAGGTCACAAAAGACCCCACAACAACATCCAAAGAACTGCAGGCCTCATTTGCCTCAGTTAAGGTCAGTGTTCATGACTCCACCATTAAGAAAGAGACTGGGCAAAGATGACCTGCATGGCAGAGTTTCAAGACGAAAACCACTGCTGAGCAAAAAGAACATAAAGGTTTGTCTCAGTTTTGCCAGAAAACATCTTGATGAACCCTAAGACTTTTGGGAAAATACTCTGTGGACTGACAAGACAAAAGCTGAACTTTTTGGAAGGTGTGTGTCCCATTACATCTGGCGTAAAAGTAACACAGCATTTCAAAAAAGGAACATCATACCAACAGTAAAATATGATGGTGGTAGTGTCATGGTCTGGGGCTGTTTTGCTGCTTCAGGACCTGGAAGACTTGCTGTGGTAAATGGAACCATGAATTCTGCTGTCTACCATAACATCCTGAAGGAGAATGTCCGGCATTCTGTTTGTGACCTCAAGCTGAAGTGCACTTGGGTTTTGTAGCAGGGCAATAATCCAAAACACACCAGAAAGTCCACCTCTGAATGGCTTAAGAAAAACAAAATGAAGACTTTGGAGTGACCTAGTCAAAGTCCTGACCTGAATCCGATTGAGATGCTGTGGCATGACCTTAAAAAAGGCGGTTCATGCTCAAAAACCCTCCAATGTGGCTGAATTACAACAATTCTGCAAAGATGAGTGGGCCAAAATTCCTCCACAGCGCTGTAAAAGACTCATGGCCAGTTATCGCAAATGCTTGATTGCAGTTGTTGCTGCTAAGGGTGGCCCAACCAGTTATTAGGTTTAGGGGCAATCACTTTTTTCACACAGGGCCATGTAGGTTTGGATTTTTTTCCCCTTAATAACAATCACCTTCATTTAAAAACTGCATTTTGTGCTTACTTGTGTTATCTTTGTCTAATATTTAAATTTGTTTGATGATCTGAAACATTTAAGTGTGACAAACATACAAACACAATGAGAAATCGGGAAGGGGGCAAACACTTTTTCACGCCACTGTAAGTAACTGTGATAATCAATGTTAAAATTTTGTAAAATTTGACCCAAAGAGAGCATATACTAATTGAACAAAAGGGGTCCCAGAACTGACCCCCTGAGGAACTCCACAAGTCATACTCACTCGTACAGATTCATAGGTGCCAATTGTAACAAACTACGGCCTTCTAAATAAGATCTGAACCAATTTAAGTCCAACCCATTTTCTCAGCCTATGTAATAGGATTTTGTGATCTACAGTATCAAACGCAGCACTAGGATCCAGCAAAACCAAGAATGATACATGATCAGATTCAGTATTCAGCCTTATGTCATTTAATACTTTCACAAGTGCTGTTTCAGTGTTGTAGTGAGGTCCGAAACCTGATTGAAATTTGTCAAGATTACCACTGTTGTTCAAAAAGTTTTTAAGTTGATTAAATACAACTTTCTCAATAATCTTGGATATAAATGAAAGGTTTGATATAGGTCTATAATTGTTCATTATAGAGGCATCTAGAGTTCTCTCTTTAAGGAGTGGCTTTATGGCAGCTATCTTTAGTGATATGGGGAAAATGCCTGATACCAGTGAGCCATTAACTATTTGTAGCAGATCAATCTCTATTGTGGTATGAATAGTCTTTAAAAAGTCAGATGGTATTATGTCCAGAGTGCATGTTGTTTATTTCAAATTTCGAACCGTTTCTTCTAAGATTTTTAAATCAATCATATTAAATTGTGACATCAAGTTTGAGTTATTACAGATTAGTTTCCTTTTTTGACTGTGTGGTGTTAATGTTTAGTTTAATGGTTTTGAATTTTTCACCAAAGAAGTTGGCAAATTCATTGCATTTCATTGTACAGAGAAATTCTGGGCTTATCTGTTCAGGAGGATTTGTGAGTTTATCAACCATAGCATACAGAGCGTGAGAATTGTTGATGCTGTTAATCATGTCAGATAAATGTAGCTGTCTGGCCTTGCAAAGTGCATTGTTATAATTACACAGACTTTGTTTAAATAGCTTATAGTGAATTTGAAGTTTAGTTCTTCTCCACTTGCACTCAGCCTTTCTACATTCACGTTTTAGGTCTTTTACCATAGTGGTGTTTGTCCATGGTGTTTTCTTTTTGGTCAAAGTGTTCTTAATTTTGACCGGTGCAACAGCATCCATTACTTTCAAGATTTTCAAGTTGAAATGATCCAAGAGTCCATCAACTGAATGCACTCATTGTTTGTGACATAGCTATGTTTTCCATAAAAGCACTTGTTCTCTCATTAATGTACCTTTTCTTAACAGAGAAGGAGGTTGATTGAACATTCTGAGAAATCAGTAAATCAAACAGAACACAGAAATTGTCAAACAAAGCTAAGTCAGTAATTACAACAGATTAAATATCAGCACCTTTAGAAATAACCAGATCCAAAATGTGGCCTCAAGTATGTGTCAGCTGTTGTACATGTTGCAGGAGACCAAAGGTGTCAAATACAGAAGAAAGTTTTTTGACTTTACCATCCATCTTATTATCCATATGAATGTTAAAATCCCCAGTTAAGATAAAATAGTTAAAATCAGTGGAGATAACTGACAGTAGTTCAGTAAATTCATCAATGAAATTTGCAGAATGTCTTCGAGGTCTGTAAATTATTAAAAATAGAATTTTGGCACCCTTTAAAATAAAACTAAGATATTCAAAAGAATTAAAATCACCAAGTGAAATCTCTTAACACTGTCTCTTAACACATATCTTTGAATATGGCAGCTACTCCTCCTCCTTTCCTGCCACTTTGACACATTCATATAAGGGAAATTTGGGGGTGCTGCTTCATTCAAAACAGTAGCACTTGTACCTTCTGTTAACCATACAGTATCTCTGTCAGAAAATGGAAATCTAAACTGTACGAAGTTATTAAGTCATTTCCAAACAGATTTATTGGCCAGAGCTCTAATATTAAGTAAAGCTAGCTTCGAAGAAATAATAAAAGCCTCTGTGGTGAGCTGAGCTTTACATGGTACAAGTAACAGATTAGATTGATTTATCCCATAATTTAAACACACTTGATTCTTTCTTTTACTAACTAATTACATTACATTAGCCACTTGTATGGGAAGACACAAAGTAGGATGTACTTCCTAAGGAGATTGCGGTCCTTCAACATCTGCAGCAAACTTCTGCGGATGTTTTACCAGTCTGTGGTTGCCAGCGTCCTCTTTTACTCCGTGGTGTGCTGGGGGGGGCAGTATATCCAAGAAGGATGCGTCCAGACTGGATAAACTGATCAGGCGGGCCGGCTCTGTGGTCGGCGTGAAGCTGGACACCCTGGTGACGGTGGCAGAGATGAGGACTCTGGATAAACTGTTGGATATAATGGACAATGTCAGCCACCCTCTGCACACCGTCATCAGTGACCAGAGGAGCCTGTTCAGTGAAAGACTGCTCCTTCCCAAGTGTTAGACCAACAGGCTCAAGAACTCTTTTGTCCACCATGCCATCACACTCTATAACTCCTCACTTGGGGGTCGGGGGGGGGGCATAGAGTACAGAGGACAGTAGGGCATTCATAGTGCAATAACCTTAACTTAACCACACTTGTACAAGCCATATTTAGCCTTGCATTTATATTGTATACATTAAGTGTTTATTTTTTTTCTTTTTTGCTTTTCTGATCTGTACGCTCCTTTTATGTGCTGCTGGAAATTTTAAAATTCCCAGAGGGAGTCATCCCAAAGGGATTAAAAAAGTTAAGTCTAAGTCTAATACAGGAATCGTACTGGGTCCCAGCTTGCTCTCAGAGCAGCTGTCAGTAGTGAGTCTGCTATAGCGGTGACCCAGAACACATCACGGCATATTATCTTTGTTCTGAAATCTGCTACTGCTCCCTGAATGTCCTGTACATCCTCCTGTGCCCTGCTCTATCAGGAAAGATGACAGAGAAAGAGGACGTGGACTGGGAGAAAGGAGTACCCTGCATTCTTTGGAAGCTAGTGGTCGCTGTATTCCAGTCTGGGATAAAGACATCCTTTGAAAATCTTGGGTAATGTGAAGCAGAGGGTCAGGTGAGGCGAGAGAACTGCAGTCCGTTTGCTTTTCTGCCATGTCCTTCACTCTTATCTGTGCAGTTATGTTTGAGTTTACCATCCTACTAGCATGACGTAGGTTTGCGCTAAGCAGTTTACATCCATTTATATTTGGATGAACCCCATCAGATCTGAAAGGTTCTTTATAGTTCCAAAAAATGTTAAAGTTGTCAATAAACCTTATCCCACTGGCAATGCATGCAGTTGACAACCATGTATTCAGGCCCAGAAGTCTGCTAAAAAGTTCAATTCCTTTAGGAATTGAAATAGTAGGAATAGTAGGAATGGGGCCTGAGATAGATACATGTTGTGCCTCACAGTGGCACAGACTCTCCAGGAGCAGAGAAAAATCTTTCCTTAGGATCTAAGAGCCAGTTTTCCTCTGTAGAATGTCAAAAGACCCTGTATGAATAATAATCCCCATGCCATCTGGTTGAGTTGAAAGAATGGTTGGCAATATTTCTGTGAGCTCTTTGACAGATGTATCAGCCAATGTTTGGTTTTCAGTCTATCATTTTTACATGCTGTGTTATAGAATCCCCAATCAGAATAGTATCCATTTCATTTTGATGCAGAGTTGAAATATCTTTTCTAACCCTCTGCCTGATAGTGGTTTGGGGGCTTTTCCTTGATATAAGGTTGGCTCTTAGCTGAGTTTTAGGGCTATTTCTATGGTTTTTGTAAATTCTTGTAGTGCCTACAGTATGATTAGCTGCCTCGGATTCATTATCACACATGTTATTTACAGTCAATGAATCATACCTGTTGCGTAATGATAGTTCAGGTGGTAGAGTTGGTGGTAGAGTAGCGTCAGAAGGGTGGGTTGCAGCATTGTTGGGAAGGAGTGTGTACCGGTTGCGGAGCTCAAGGCAAGGTTGTTGAGCTGCTTCACCTGGATGATACCTTCCACCTCAGACCACAGCAGACCAGGACAGTTGTGCCTGAGAATTAATCTGATTTGAACCGAACAGTCCCCAGTCAGCATCAGGTTGGGTGGGAACATGTACAGAGAGAGTAGGATTGGGATGTTCTGCGGCCTCTGCTGGAGTGGTAATGCTGGCCCCTGTGGCCACAGGTTTACACTCTTTGGGTGAATTGTCCACTACAGCAGCCAAACATTCTTCAGGAAAAAATGGTTTAGAACCAACTCCAGGGCTGGTTGGTGCTAGCCATGGAATAGTTGTGGCAGTGTCAGAAATTGGAACCTGAGACAGCTGAGAGGAAGGTGACAGGACGAGTAGAACAACTTGGAGTCTTGCATATATGAAATATGCTTACTCTGGCCTATTGCAATTGATATAAAGTTATCAATCTGCTTGTCCTTGTCCATGATTTTTCATCTCCAGGTGATGGAATTTATTCTCCAGTCTATGGAATGCCAAGTTGCAGCTCTCACAAACAGCTGTAGTTTAGCTGTCTTTTTTCCAGTCACTACACAGGCCATATTAACTTCTTAACACACAGGATCACCAATGAAGTGAAGTTCACAGTGGCAGAGATGTTAGTTGTACTCGGAGGCAATAGTCCACAATGAAGTCACAATGAAGTGAAGCTCATAGCAGCAGAGGTGTTGACAGTTGAACTCACAGGCCAAGGCCAACCATGAGGTGAAGCTAGCAGTGCCAGAAGTGCTAGCAGTTGAACCCACAATGAAGTGAAGCTCACTGAAGCAGAGGTGATAAACTCACAAGGTAGGGTACACAAAGAGGACAGCAGGTGAACTTATATACCGTAGTCCACACAGAAGCTAGCAGTAGCAAGTAGCAGAGATGCTAGGCCAAGGAGGGAATACATCCAATGTCAGCACTTGCAAAAGTCATCCATGGCATGAGTGCCCACCAAGTTTAATATCTAATATCACTTCAGCTTAAAACTATAAGGACTTAAAGCAAAAAAAACAATAGCTGAAACATTAAAAATACTTGAGATATCAACAGCCCAAACTGGCTTGGCTGCCAAACAGAAAACAGAATGTCATGATCAGACGAGCGTGCCTCCCCCCTCCCTTTCTGTCTCTATTTTCCTGGCTCCGGAGCTCATCAAGCGCACCTGTGTGATTACACACTTGCTGCCTCCTGATTCTCCAGCATATTTAAGGGCCAGTGTGTGAAGAGCTCTCCGCTGGATCGTTGGGTTTGTGCCGCCTCTCAACTAATGTTCTTGTTGCTAGGCAAAATCATTATCTCCTCTAGTTGTCTTATCTTTTTGTCCTCCTCTCAGGTTTGCTGCTGCCTCCAGTGGTGCGCCCCCGGAGCTGTGTTTGCTCGCTCACCTGAATCATCTCCCTCCAGGACAACGGCTTCTCCACCCAGGTCCTCCAGTCACTCCTCCTCCTTCATTGCCGTTATCAATCCACCATCTCTTCCCCCGTGCTGAAGTCACTGCCAGGCTCTCTGCTTGTACCGTAAGATCCATATCCTCAGTAGTTATTTCCCAGTGCGCCATATTCATCATTAACCCTTCCTCTCTTCCCTTTCCCTTCTAGGTCGCATGTGGCTCCAGCATGCAATTATTTTCCTGTATATAGATTGGCTTCTTGGTTGCGGGTTTCATTAATTGTGGTGCGTGTGTGTATATTCATTAAGTTAGCGTGCTTTGTATAGGGTTTGGGTTTTCATTTAAGTGGTGTAAACTTTTCATCTGCATCTGAGTGTTCTTCTGAAGTGGTTGCCTTGCACTTAAGCCACCTCAAAATCTTAAATCATGACAGAATGACCCAGCCAGGATTGAGGTTTAGTGGGCACTACCTCAGGAGAACAGTCAGCACACTCGCTTTTGGAAGCCGTGGAGCGGCAGGTCATTGTTTTGTCAGAGCAGCTCCAAACTATTACTCAACAATTGACTATGGTGACTTAGCATTTGTGTCAGCTTCCTGGTGTGGTTGCTCCCCCTCCCGCACCTGCTGTCCTGGCAGCCCCTGTTTTCCGCAGGACCATCTCCATCTCCGCACCTGCCCCCTACGGGGGGTGGGGGGGGATGTAAGGGGTTGAAGTTACACTACCGGATGCATTTTCAGCAGGTGGAGGGAGAATACAGGGATGATTCAGGAAAAATACAGTTCCTGAGCCTAGTACTCCGCGACCGGGCACTCAAGTGGGCTCAGTCCATCTTGGGTGGCCGGAAGGGGTCCCAATATACTTTTGAACACTTCGTTCAGGAATTTTCCCAGGCATTTGATCACACGGCGAGTGAAGGTAACATCGCTTGCCAGTTGCCGGGGCTCCGGCAGGGGAGTCAGTCAGTTACCGACTACTCTGTCGAGTTTCGGGTCGCTGCGGCAGACTTCGAGTGGAATGACGCCGCGCTACGTAGCGTCTTCCTCCGGAGTTTGAATACCAACCTCCGCGACGAGTTGGTTATTCGGGTGAACCCCTCTTCTTTGGATGAACTGATCACCCAGGCAGTGGCCCTAGACAACCAGTTCCAGGAGCGCGCAAGGGAGCAGAAGACTGCTGCTTCCTCGCCTGCCCTGTGGCCAGTCCCCCCGCACCCTCGCACTGTATCCATGGTGCCACCTCCGGAGCCGATGGTCCTGGCCAGGGCTCATCTGACTCTGGAGGAGTGCTAGGAAAAGGCAGGGGCATGTATGTACTGCGGGGCTACTGATCATGCCATCCTTAAATGCCCAATTCGGCCAAAAAGAACTGGCCTGCCAGTAACCGTGGGGGGTATGGCGGGAGGTTCCTCTCGAAATCCCCCCAGCTGTTTTACACTCTCTGCTCTTATCCAATTACCGGCAGCTGAATGTAAAACCTCCGCTCTGGTGGATTCCGGGGCGGAGCAAAACTTCATTCATCAGGAATTGATTCAGAAATTTCAGATTCCCACCAGGACCCTCCCAACACCTGTTAATGTCTTTGTCTTATCTGGTAGCAGTCTTGCGGCAGTGACCCGGCAAACTGAGCCCATTTCGGTCATTTTGTCCGGTAACCACTGCGAGACAATTCAGTTTTTTGTGCTGCCACAATTGTCCACCTCCATGATTTTGGGGTATCCATGGCTTCACAAACATAATCCCATAATCAACTGGGCCCAGGGCTCAATTTCTTCCTGGAGCTCATTTTGCTTGTCGTCGTGTCTCCAATCTGCTGCTTGTTCACCCTCTCTCCCTCTCTCCTCCCCTTCGGCTGAGCAGACAGATCTCAGCCGCGTGCCTGAGGTCTAACATGACTTAGGGAAGGTCTTTAGCAAGCCAAGGGCCCTATTGTTGCCACCTCATTGGTCCTATGACTGTGCTATTGACCTCCTTCCGGGTGCGTGGCTGCCATCCAGCTGGCTCTACAGTTTGTCTGGGCCGGAGAGGGAAGCGGTGGAAAGCTACATTAAAGATTCCCTTAGCGCTGGCCTTATCCATCCATTGTCCACTCCTCTCGGCGCAGGGTTCTTTTTTGTAGGTAAAAAGGATGGCACTCTGTAGCCATGCACTGATTATCGCGAGCTAAATTCCATTACCGTCAAGGATAAATAACCGTTGCCACCTATTAATTCGGCCTTTGAACTTCTCCAACAGGCATGGGTATACACTAAGCTCGAGCTCCGGAATGTGTATCATTTGGTATGAATCTGTGAGGGGGATGAATGGAAGACGGCGTTTAAAACACATTTGGGTCATTTTGAATATCTGGTCATATCTGGTCATGCCCTTTGGCCTGACCAACATCCCCGCTGTCTTCCAGTGTTTAATCAATGATGTCCTCCGAGATATGGTGCACAATTTTATTTTTGTTTACTTAGATGACATATTAATTTTTTCTCGCACACTAGAGGAACATGTGGTCCACGTCCGGACGGTCCTGCAGCAGCTGCTGGAGAATCAGCTTTTTGTGAAGGCTGAGAAGTGTGAGTTTTGCACCTGCTCCGCTTCTTTCCTGGGGTTTACAGTGGGCGGTGGAACGTTAAAGACAGACCCAGAAAAGATTCAGGCATCAGTAGACTGGCCCACTCCTCAAACTAGGAAGGCGCTCTAACGCTTCCTGGGGTTTGCCAACTTCTACCGCTGGTTCATCCATAACCATAGCAAAAATCGCTCTGCCCTTGACCCAGCTTACCTCTACCAAGAGCCCATTTAAGTGGTCCGAGGCTGCTGAACAGGCTTTTGGCTCACTTAAAGAGAAATTTACCACTGCGCCCATCTTGGCGCAGGTAGACACCCAAGCCCAGTTCGTGGTTGAGGTGGATGCGTCTGATTTGGGGGTCGGTGCTGTGCTCTCACAGCGTTCTGGCTCTGATCAGAAGCTCCACCCATGCGTGCTTTTCTCTCGGCGGCTGACCTCAGCTGAGAGAAATTACGACGTAGGAGACCGCGAACTGCTAGCCATTAAATTGGCTCTGGAGGAATGGAGGCACTGGTTGGAAGGAGCCAATCAGCCGGTGATGGTCTGGACTGATCACAAAAATTTAGAATATCTCAGATCAGCCAGACACTTGAATGCCCAGGGCCTCGCAACATCAAACCTGATGCTCTCTCCTGCCAGTTTTCCTGCGACTCCTCTTCTACTCCCTCTCCTGCAGCCGCTGCCTCCCTTCTGGACACCATCCTGCCCTCCTCCTATATTTTGGGGGCCCTTTCTTGGGATATCTAGCAGAGGGTCCGGCAGACCCAGTCAGCAGAACCCGTCCCCAAGGGACGCCCGTCCCAACAGGCTGTATGTGTCCTCCTCCCTTCGCAATGACGCTATCCAGTGGGGGCACACAAGTTTTTTTGCCTGTCATCCTGGCATCACTCGCACTACTGAACTGATTCAGCGGGTGTTTTGGTGGCCTTCCCTCAGGTCGGACGTTAAGGACTATGTGAAGGCCTGCCACACTTGCCACCAATAAGTCAAACTCTTCCTCTCCAGCCGGTCTCCTCCACCCACTCCCCATCCCATCCCGTCCCTGGTCCCAGATCATTAATGACTTTGTCTCGGGCCTCTCTCTATCTAAAGGGAACACCGTCATTTTCACCATCACCGATCGCTTCTCCAAGGCCGTTCATCTGCTTCCCCTCCCTAGTGTACTTTCTCCTGTCGAGACGCCAACCCCCTGTCCATCCATGTCATCTGGTTACACGGCATTCCCATAGACACTGTCTCTGATCTGGACTGCAGTTTACCTCATCGGTGTGGAAAGCGTTCTGTTGATCCTTGGGTACCTCTGTCAGCCTCACTTCTGGGTACCACCCCCAGAGTAACGGTCAGGCCGAGCATGCAAACCAGTCCTTGGAGGCCACCCTGAGGTATGTAGCATCCTGCAGCCCATCTACCTGGAGCTCCCACCTGACCTGGGTGTAATATGCACCCAACTCTGCCGTCTCGTCCACTACGGGGCTAACTTTTTTCAAGGCTGCCATGGGGTACACACCACCACTTCTACCCATGATGGAGAGGGAGATTGCGGTACCTTCTATGGAGGCCCATGCACGTCGCTGTCACCGCCTCTGGAGGTCCACTCGGGCTGCTCTTCAACGATCATCTGAGTGGAACCGCCTGTATGCCAAATATAGGCGTGCGGCGGCGCCAAAATACTCCTTGGGCCAAAAGGTCTGGTTATCTGCGGAGAAGGTACCGGTGAAGACGGACTCACGTAAGCTGTCCCCACACTTCCTGGGCCCATTCCCGATCTCCTGCACCATCAATGATGTCACTGTCCGCCTGAAGTTGCCCCCATCTCTCTGAATCCATCCCACCTTCCATGTTTCTCAAATCAAGCCTCTGTCAGCCCCCATCTCCTCCTCCAGAAACCCCTCCACCTCCTCAAATCATCGATGGACATACCACCTACACCGTCCAGCAAATTCTGGACATACGCCGTCAAGGCCAGGGTCGGCAGTATTTGGTGCACTGGAAGGGGTATGGTCCAGAGGAGAGATCTTGGATTCCACAATCCTATTTCCACGACAAAAGTATGGTCTAGGCGTTCCACGTTGCCCATCCACAGAAGCCCGGGAAGCCGCCAGGAGGCGTCCCTTGAGGGGGGAGGGCACTGTCATGATCAGGTGAGCGTGCCTCCCCCCTCCCTTGCTGTCTCTATTTTCCTGGCTCCGGAGCTCATCAAGCGCACCTGTGTGATTACACACCTGCTGCCTCCTGATTCTCCAGTGTATTTAAGGGCCAGTGTGTGAAGAGCTCTCCGCTGGATCGTTGGGTTTGGGCCGCCTCTCAACTAATGTTTTTGTTGCTAGGCAAAATCATTATCTCCTCTAGTTGTCTTATCTTGTCCTCCTCTTCTCTCAGGTTTACTGCTGCCTTCAGTGGTGCGCCCCCGGAGCTGTGTTTGCTTGCTCACCTGAATCATCTCCCTCCAGGACAACGGCTTCTCCACCCAGGTCCTCCAGTCACCCCTCCTCCTTCATCGCATCATCAATCCACTGTCTCTCTCCCCATGTTGAAGTCACTGCTGGGCTCTCTGCTAGTACCGTAAGATCCATATCCTCAGCAGTCATTTCCCAGTGCGCCATATTCATTATTAACCCTTCCTCTCTTCCCTTTCCCTTCTAGGCCGCATGTGGCTCCAGCATGCAATTATTTCCCTGTATATAGTTTGACTTCTTTGTTGTGGGTTTCATTAATTGTGGTGTGTGTATATATTCATTAAGTTAGCATGCTTTGTATAGGGTTTGGGTTTTCATTTAAGTGGTGTAAACTTTTCATCCGTGTCTGAGTGTTCTACTGAATTGGTTGCCTTGCATTTAAGCCTCCTCAAAATCTTAAATCATGACACAGGAAACAGGAGGGAGCCCAGATTGTACTGGATTTTGGTAAATTTGATAAAGGTAAGTTTGTGATCTACCTTTATTAAAATGAAGCAGCTGGGTGGGGAAAAAAGGTGAATTATCCAAATACCAAATTTGAAAACCAAATACCAATTTAATGAGTGAATATACAGATAATTGAACATTTAGGTACAGCATTAGTTTTAACCTGGTTAGGATTGCATTTGGGTAGATAACATTGAAATAACTGTAATAAATTATGGGGTAGGTTTGTATAAGTACTGACTTCTTCCTACACCATTTCAGATAGGAGTATGGTGGAAATGGGTATTGCGAACGGAATTGCTCTGCAACTACTTTTTTCTTTTTCCTTTGTTGTTGTTAACAACAAAGGAAAAATGGGCAGCACGGTGGTGCAGTGGTTAGCATTGTTGCCTTACAGCTAGAAGGTTCCAGGTTTGAATCCCCAGGTAGGCAGGGGTAGGAACCTTTCTGTATGGAGTTTGCATGTTCTCCCTGTGCTGCATGGGTTTACTCCGGGGCTCCGGTTTCCTCCCACAATCCAAAGACATGCATGTTAGGTTAATTGGTTGTTCTAAATTGTCCCTAGATATCTGCCTCCTATAGGCCCTTAGAGTAGAGGGTTAGTGCGAGTGAAGCGCTTTAAGTGGTCTTTGAGACTAGAAAAGCGCTATATGAGTACAGGTCCTTATCCCTTAACTTTGATTTTTTTCATGTAAATTTTACATGTTCAAAATAAAGGCATCAATCAATCAATCAAAACCTTATAAAATACGTCCTTTGATCACATACTATATATAGTGTTAAATATTAAAATGGTCACTTCACAGAGAAATAGATACTGCCTTCATTTTGTGAAACTTAACGAAAAGGGTAGCATGGTATCGCAAACCAACAAGCTCCAACTTCAGTTCTCTCAGCAAACAAACCTATGTTTTTTGTATTTAAAACTGAAAAACTGTCCTTGTGGATGTCAAAACTTAAAATTAAACTGAAAAATACACAATACAGGTCCTTTATGGTCAACTGGGACTTTTTAACACCCCTTTAAGACCACTTCAAATCAAATTGGTGAAGGAAACACAATTTTTACAAAAAAACAACTGTTTCGATTATTTACTGTGTAATAATATCATAACTTATAAGTTAAAATAAGCCATATTTGCTTGTTACATGTATGCATTCGATTCTGAGCAGCAGCAAACCATTCTGATTAACTTATTTGGTGCACTTCACACAGATTGCATGATTATTGGCTTTTAGCTACACACGTGTGGTTAAAACCCTATGTGGCTATTGTTTGCCACTGCATTATATATACAAAAAAAATAAGAATGTGGATGTAACACCTCCCAAGCATAGGCATAAATCAAAGGAGGGATGGGGGGGAGACATGTCCCCCTCCCCAACCTGGAAAAAACTGAGAATTGTCCCCCCAGTTCATTCATTCATCTTCCGCTTTATCCTTTTCAGGTCGCGGGGGAGCTGGAGCCTATCCCAGCATCTCTGGGCGAGAGGCAGGGTACGCCCTGGACAGATCGCCAGTCCATCGCAGGGCCAACACAGAGAGAAAGACAACCATTCACTCTCACAGTCATACCTAAGGACAATTTAGAATCCCCAGTTTGATACCAATTAACCTAACTTGCATGTTATCATCATAAATCTTTCTATATCATGTTACAGAACTTAATACTGGAAAATCACTCAGAGCGCGTACCTCTGCCAAGGCTCCTTCCGTCCCTCATGGATCACCTCCAAAATGTAATGGGTTTGTGTGTAGGCCTAGAGCCACATCTGGTGAAAATTGCATCAAAGTCTGTCCATTAGTTTTGGAGTACTGCTGCTAACACACTGTCAGAAGATAAGAGCCTTGGCTGAGGTATGCATTCTTAGATCATCACCAAAATGTAATGGGTTCGTCTCTAGCCCAAGAACCACCTCTGGTGAAAATTTCATCCAAATCATCCAGTAGTTTTTGTGTAATACTGTTGCACAAATACAAACAAAGCCTTGGTGGAGGTATGCACTCTCAGATCATCACCAAAATCTAATCATCTGTTCCCTGTGCCATTACACACCTTTCCGGAAAATTTCATCAAGATCTGTTCAGAACATTCTGAGTAATGTTGCTAACAGACAAACCACCAAACTAACCAACAAGCCAACGCTGGCAAAAACATAACTGCCTTGGTGGAGGTAAAAATGCATTTTAAACACCAATGCTAAAGATACATACAAAACAAATATTGGGGGGGGGGGATTTGAAACTTTTCTTTTAGATTTTCAATTTGTTCTTTCGTATAAATTTACAACTTTTTTCTGAAGTTTGCAACTTTTTATCCCCCGCCAGTCGAAGCTCAAAGTTGTCAAAGAGCCCTTTGGACAAAGACCAAAGGGGGATTATGTTTTGGGTCAGTCCATCCGTCCGTCTGTCCGTCCCACTTTTGTGAAATCAACTCCTCCTACAGTTTGGGTCCGATTGTTTTGAAACTTGGTACCATGGTTTGATATACACTGAGGATGTGCATATTGCAATTTGGTTCTGATTGGATGATTTTTGCAGAAATTGTAGCCCCTGACCTATAGCAAATTGTAAATGGTGTTCACTTACATAGCGCTTTTTTACTCATTTCTGGATGACCAATATGCTTTACAGATCCTGCTATCCACCCATTCACACACATGGATGGCAGTGGAACTGCCATGCACCGGTGCTGGCCTGACCCACCAGGAGCAACTGGGGGTTCAGTGTCTTGCTCAAGTCAATATGCAGACTGCAGACAGAGTGGGAACTGAACCACTGATACTCTGATTAGTAGTCGGCTACATAGGTGGTGGGCCGAGTGGCTCCATCTGCTTTAGTTTTTGAGATGATCGATCCCCATCTAGAGAGTAGCTCAGTTTCACAGATAGAGTAACTCATATTTTTCAAAACATGAATCTGTTTGTTGACAGGTTAAGAATGTGCATATTTTTTTTAATCAAAATTAAACTTTAGTTTTGAAACCTGATAAGATGGCTCTGAGACAATCACTAAGGACCTCTATATGCTTCACCAATCAAAATGGGGCTTCATGATCACTTGATTTGAGTTCAACCAATGAGCTGCGTCATTGTTGGAAGTAACCGTAAAGGAAAGATGGGCTGACGAGGCTGCAATTTCATCAGCCAGGTAAGCACAATAACGTCATAGTTATGTCTCTGTATTTTCTTTTTGTGTTACAGATCTGCATAGTTAATATTACAACCAAGTGCTGCTCCCTGTTGTCCCTTGTCTTGTGTAGCATATCGCTAAATAACGTTCTACGTCCTTCGCGTTGTCCTGCTGATGTTAAAGAAGCCCTGCTGAAAAAAACAGCATACAGTAGCATCAGACCAGCACCAATAAATAATAGTTTAGTATTGTAAATAGTAGTTTTAGTACTGTTTGTGAGAGTTTTTGAGTGTTTATTGTTTTTGTTACGTGTTTTGCCGTGTTTTTGGAGCAGCATCTTTTTTCATATTATTTGTCTGTTTTCGCTTTAGTTCTTGTTTTTATAGATTTTTTAGGTAATAATTTGTAAATAGCTTAGGAAAAAATGTTGAGATCAACTAGAAAGAAGAAAGCCCTGTGGAAGAGGAGGAAATCTCAGAAGTGTCCCAATCTCAACTACAGTGATACAGTTTGTATCACTGGATATTTATTCCCAGCTTTGTTACAATATCTTTTTCAATATCTATCTATTTATATTATTTCTATTTTTTTCCAATATCTAGTGTATTTTTTTTCTTATTAGCTTTGTTTCAAATTGCTTTGTCGTTGTTTACATTAATTACTTATTTGTATACTGTTGAATATTTGTTCTTGAAACACAGGTTTCTTTTGGATAAATCTAATCTTATGCTATATATTTATATTTTTAGAGATTCTTCAGATGACGAGCCATCCACCAGGACCAGCAGTGGAACAGAAACAGCTGGAGAGGAATTGATTCCTGGACTAACACAGAGCAAAGCAAACGCCTCAACATGGACACATAAAACAGCCTGTAAACTAGACACTGTAAGTTCTGCACAAACACAAATATTTGAGAACATGTATAAGAGGTTCAGTTGAATTTTTGCTATCGCAAAACTTTTGTTCATGCACATTTGAAATATTTATAAAGAGAAAACTGGTGAAAATTCAAATCTTTTTTTTTTGTTATTACACACTGTTACTTCAATCTGACAAAAGTGGTAATAAATAAAAATTCTATGAAAATTAACCAGTGAAAATCAGACAATGCTTTTGAATTGTGGTTCAACAGAATTACTTTAAAAAACAAACTCATGAAACAGGCCTGGAAAAAAATGATGGCACCCCTAGAAAAGATTGAAAATAATGTGACCATAGGGACATGTTCAACCAAGATGTGTCCTCTAATTAACATCACAGGTGTCTACAAACTTGTAATCAGTCAGTCGGCCTATTTAAAGGGTGACAAGTAGTCACTGTGCTGTTTGGTGACATGGTGTGTACCACACTAAACATGGACCAGAGGAAGCAAAGGAGAGAGTTGTCTCAGGAGATTAGAAAGAAAATTATAGACAAGCATGTTAAAGGTAAAGGCTATAAGACCATCTCCAAGCAGCTTGATGTTCCTGTGACTACAGTTGCACATATTATTCAGAAATTAAGATCCACGGGACTGTAGCCAACCTCCCTGGACGTGGCTCCAGGAGGAGACGGATAATATGAATGGTAACAAAAGAGCCCAGAACAACCTCTAAACACATTCATGGCGAACTCCAAGGTCAAGGTACACCAGTGTCAGATCGCACCACCCGTCGTTGTTTGAGCCAAAGTGGACTTCATGGGAGACGACCAAGGAGGACACCACTGTTGAAAACAAATCATAAAAAAGCCAGACTGGAATTTGCCAAACTGCATGATGACAAGCCACAAAGCTTCTGGGAGAATGCCCTATGGACAGACGAGACAAAACTGGAACTTTTTGGCAAGGCACATCAGCTCTATGTTCACAGATGCAAAAATGAAGTATACCAAGAAAAGAACACTGTCCCTACTGTGAAACATGGAGGAGGTTCTGTTATGTTCTGGGGCTGCTTTGCTGCATCTGACACAGGGTGTCTTGAATCTGTGCAGGGTACAATGAAATCTCAAGACTATCAAGGTATTCTAGAGAGAAATGTGCTGCCCAGTGTCAGACAGCTTGGTCTCAGTCGCAGGTCATGGGTCTTGCAACAGGATAATGACCCAAAACACATAGCTAAAAACACCCAAGAATGGCTAAGAGTGAAACATTGGATTATTCTAAAGTGGCCTTCTATGAGCCCTGATCTAAATCCTATTGAACATCTGTGGAAGGAGCTGAAACATTCCGTCTGGAGAAGGCACCCTTCAAACCTGAGACAACTAGAACAGTTTGCTCATGAGGAGTGGGCCAAAATACCTGCTGAGAGGTGCAGAAGTCTCATTGACAGTTACAGAAATCGTTTGATTGCAGTGATTGCCTCAAAAGGTTGTGCAACAAAATATTAAGTTAAGGGTACCATCATTTTTGACCAGGCCTGTTTCATGAGTTTGTTTTTTAAAATAATTCTGTTGAACCACAATTCAAAAGCATTGTCTGATTTTCATTAGTTAATTTTCATAGAATTTTTATTTATTACCACTTTTGTCAGATTCAAGTTATTTCTGTGACCATTGTGGGTTTTTCTTTCATTAAGAGAGGGGTACCAACAATTTTGTCCACGTCTGTAAATATAAGAAGTGATGCTGGTGTAATAGTATATTATGAATAAATATCAAATTTTCTAAGGATGTTGTGATACATTGTTCTTAATGGTATTTTATATTTTGTTATTTGCCTTTTGTTCTTATTAAAGACAAAGACAGAAAGGAGATGTTTTTACTTTCTTTTCTTTACATGTTTCGACTGTTCACTGCAGTCATCGTCAGAAGTGTCAGCTGATTGCTGCGTCGTGTCATTTATCAGCTGACTTTCGTAGGCGGGGCCAACCCAGCAGAACTGTCAGACCCACCACGCCGGCCCTGCTTTCTGCAGTCCGATGGTCTCTGGAGAATGTAGTCCCAGGTGTGGGAAAGCATATGGGATTGCCCCGCCTACGAAAGTCAGCTGATAAATGACACCTCGCAGCAATCAGCTGACACTTCTGATGAAGACTGCAGTGAACAGTCGAAACATGTAAGAAAAAGAAGGTAAAAACATCTCCTTTCTATCTTTGTCTTAATAAGAACAAAAGGCAAATAATTAAAAGAAGACAAAATGAACCTACTCAAGCTATATTTTGTTCACAGAATAAACCTGTAAATGTATGTGATAACCTGTGAGGTAATGAATCAAGGCTTATAAATGTATTATGCTCTATAATTTTGCACTTGTCTGGTTGTTTTTCAACAATCAATACATGTTTTTTTTTTGTAAGCTAGTTAAATTCTTGAAAATTAATATTCACGTCAGACCCGCTGCATTTTGATTTTTTTTTTTACCCTGGAGGCGCGGGTGTGTGTGTGTGATTAAGTCGAACATGATTGGTGTATGCGGTCACCTACCGCAAACCGATTGGTTCGTCAATTAAAGCTGTCCTGAGAGATGCCGGAGAGGACTGACAATAAAAATGTAAGTTTATTAAAAAAATGCCGGCAGATCGAAGCTGCCAACAAATTTTCTCAGATTTACCAAAAAATATAGAAGACTATGTTTAAAAGATGGCGTACTCTTCTGATGCGGATCAGTCAATGACACGAAAAACGCACTTGGCCCACCACCTAACACCACACCTGTGCCACAGCCGCCCCTAAGACCCCTGTTTCACCTCACTTCATAGACAGTAACTGTCTTGTGAAGTCAATTCCTCCTACAGTAATGGTCCGATTGTCTTGAAACTTGGTACCATAGTTTGATATACTCTGCTGATGCACATATTGCAATTCGATTCTCATCAGATGACCTTGAGGTCAAAGGTCAGATTTTTCCCTAAATCTTCTAAACACAATAACTACTGAAAGAAATGATGTAGGCTTTTCAACTTCATATAGTGGTTGTATCTAATACACATCTTGGATGACTTACACCCTGACCTAACTATGGGTTTGGTGTCAAGGGGTCAAAGGTCAAAATTAACATTGCAGTTGCAGTATGGTAAATGCCACATTTACTATTACTATAACATTCTATAACATTACTATAACATTCCCTATGCCTTACAGTAATAAGGCATAGGGAATGTTAACCTTAACCTCGGACTCCAAACCCATACTCAGAGGTCAGGATTCCGAGGTGAACCTGTGTACCAGGTTTGGTGGCCCAAGCTTTTTGCGTTGTACAGTAATAAGGCATAACAAATGTTAACCTTGACCTTCTGACCCCAAACTCATAGACAGAGTTCAGGATCCCAAGACAAATTTGTATACCCGGTTTGGTGGCCCTAGCCTTACTTGTTTTATAGTAATAGTAAATGTAGCATTTACCATAGTGCAACTGCAATGTTAACTTTCAACCTTTGACCCCTTGACCCCAAACCCATAGTTTGGTGAGTGTAGGTCGTCCAAGATGTGTATTAGATACAACTACTGCATTGACTTGAAAAGCCTACATCATTTCTTTCAGTACTGTTTTTAGAAGATTTAGGGAAAAATCTGACCTGACCTTTGACCTCAAGGTGGTCCCATGAGAGTGAAATTGCATTATGCGCATCATAAGAGTATGTCAAACCATGGTACCAAGTTTCAAAACAATCAGACCAAAACTGTAGGAGTAGCTGATTTCACAAAAGTGGGACAGATGGACAGACGGACGGACTAACCCATAGCATAACCACCTTTGGGCTTCAACCGGAAAGAGATAAAAAAAAAAAAAATTAAATGTGATTTGTTAAATATTAGGTCTCTAACTCCCAAGTCTCTGCTAGTCCATGATCTATTAACCTCTTGCACTCCGGTGTACTGCGGGTGGTCACGTCTCTGCGTCCTAGGGCGCACTGACAAAAAAAAAAAAGCTGCATTTCCGTTCTTCCACTACAGACACAGCCGCGAACAGAAAGCCAAAGGAGTGCTTTGATTGGTTTAGATGTGATTGACCTCTCATTCGACTAATAAGAGCCTTGAATTGGGTTTCTGAAACCTTGAAGAACCAATGACTGAAAACCTAGCAAGAAGGACCAGCCTACCAACGGCTGCGAATACAGCGAGCCAATTGAAGCGTTCTTATTTGCTTTGAAAAATTGTTCGCCAAAACCGCAATCATGGAAGCGCAAAACCGCAATAATGGAATTATGGTTTGACAGGGTCGCGTGACCAGAACCACGAGTCCGTAACAAGCGGACCAGCGTCATGTTCGTCTGACAATGAGGAAGAGAAGTTCGCCAGCGACACTGCTGTTGTGGACAGGTAAGTGTTATAAGCTAAATTATTCTTTATCCCTGAAAATTGTAATCAAAATGACTTTTGACCGATCAGTAAATTACAACTGTGCGTCATCACAACATGACGCACCCGGACCGCTCCAGTCCGGTCCGGACGGCGCACAGACCGTGTCCAGTCCGTACACCGCGTCCGGACTGTGAATGCCGCCCCCCCCCCCGCTACTCTTCTGTAGTGGATTGCAGATATTATTGCAGATATTTTAGTACAACTGTGCGTAGTAGACCACGGCGCACGGCCATGGTCCGTCATGTGTCGGTGGGGGGGAGTTGTAATCTTCTACATTACAGATATTTTAGTATAATTTTTATTGCACTGTAGGTTATTTTTTCTTGTAAAAAAAAGCCACACATTTTTTACGTGGCATGCTTCTTTGTGTGTGGGGGCTTGTTTGTTGATTCATTCATTCATGAATGAATAAACAACCCCCCCCCCCACACACACACAGCCCTTCACCTTTCATTAGAGCCCACGATGAAGCTTCTATATTGAATCATTCAAAAATTACAGACGTGTTTCCAAACTGCCATTTGGCACAATTTGGCACAGTTCAAAAACGCCTGGGAACAACCTAAGAAAAAAGCTGTGTAATATATTCATTTTTTGTGGTATTGTTACAAAATTTTGACCTCAGCTGGATAACACTTGGTTCTACATTTCTGTTGCATTTTTCAGCCCGGATTTGACAGCTGTGTGTTATTTGCAAGCATTTGTATCCAAAAAAACACCCAGGCGAAATTTATTTTCTTCAAGTTCAGTATGTTTAGATGACTGTTACTCAGTGGCAGGAGCACTTAGAGAGATTATGACTGTTTTGCCAAAAAATTCAAAGTGTTTTCTTTTAAATGAGACCAACCCCATGAAGATGCTGCAAAGGGTTGAAGAACAGCTTTTGATTTACTTTGGGTACGTTATTTTTTGGCGTTTTGAGGGAAATTGACCAGAGTGCAAGGGGTTATTGATCATCAGATTGATTTACTATCCCTTACAGATACTTGGTTAGGATTATGCTGTTATGCCCATGCCCATGCTTTATGTTTCATCGCCTTATGTTTCATTTTGATTCACTGTTTTTATTTCCTGTTATTATTAGTACTGTGTTCCCCCGGTCCTTGGTTTTCAATTCAATTCAATTCAAATTTATTTATATAGCACCATATCACAACAACAGTCATCTCATGGCGCTTTCAAATGTAGGGGAAACCCCACAATTGCAGAAAGACCCCAGCAATCAGGCAATCCCCTGTGAGCAAGCTCTTGGTGACGGTGGAGAGGAAAAACTCCCTTTTAACAGGAAGAAACCTCTAGCAGAACCAGGCTCAGGAAGGGGCAGTCATCTGCTGTGACTGGCTGGGGGGTGAGGGGATAGATAAGATGGAGAGAACAGACATAAAGAGAGCAAACATTAACGAGAGAAGCAGAGTACATTATTGGAGGTCACCCGGCAGTCTAAATCTATTAACAGCAAAACAAAGGGAGGGTTAAGAGACACAAGATCCCTCCCTAATCGTAGGCTATATTGAAGAAGAAGGTATTTACCCTGCTCTTAAAAACAGAGATTGTGTCTGACTCCCAAACCCAGATTGGTAACTGATTCCACAGGAAAGGAGCTTGATAGCAAAAGGCTCTGCCTCCCATTGTACTTTTGGAGATTCTAGGTATTACAAGTAATCCAGCATTTTGGGAGCGTAGTGCTCTGTTAGGATGATAGGGTAATATCAGATCTTTTATATAAAAGGGGGCCTGATTATTAAGAGCTTTGTAAGTGAGAAGAAGGATTTTAAACTTAATTCTAAACTCTATGGGAAGCCAATGAAGGGAGGCCAGAACAGGAAAGATATGATCTTGCTTTCTAGTACCTGTTAAAACTCTTGCTGCAGCGTTTTGGATCAACTGAAGACTTTTTAAGGATATTTTAGGACAACCTGATAATAACGAATTACAATAATCTAATCTCGAGCTAACAAAAGCGTGGATCAGTTTCTCAGCATCACTCAGACAAGATGCTCCTAATCTTGGCAATTCTGCACAGATGATAGAAGGCAGTCTTAGAAACAAATTTAATATGTGAATTAAAAAACAGATCTTGATCAAAAATAACTCCAAGGTTCCTCACAGAACTATTCAAAGTAAGAGCAGCCACATCCAAATTAAGAGTTTGATTTGGAAAGGTATTTCTAAGGTTTTTTGGACTGACAAGAATGACTTTGGTCTTATCCGGGTTTAATAGCAGAAAATTACAAGTCATCCAAGCTTTGATTTCCTTAAGACAGGCATCTAACTTGGCTAATTGATTACAATCATTAGGCTTCATTGACAGGTATAATAGTGTGTCATCTGCGTAACAATGAAAATGTATATAGTACTTTCCAATGATGTTACCTAACGGAAGCATATATAAACTGAAAAGAGTAGGGCCTAACACAGATCCCTGTGGAACTCCATGACTGAGCTTAGAGTTGGAAGAAAACTCATTACTGATATGAACAAACTGAAATCGATCTGACAAATAAAATCTAAACCACTGCAGTGAAGTACCATTTAGTCCAACATAGTGTTCTAATCTATCAAGTAGAATATCATGATCGATAGTATCAAAGGCTGCACTAAGATCTAAAAGGTACAGAAACAAGTCCATTATCAGATGCGATAAGAAGGTCATCCGTGACCTTCACTAAGGCTGTTTCAGTACTATGATGAATTCTGAACCCAGATTGAAACTCTTCAAATAAACCATTTCCCTGTAAGTGGTCAAATAATTGCATAGCAACAGCTCTTTCTAAGATTTTTGAAATGAAAGGCAGATTAGAGATTGGTCGATAGTTAGCTAAAACTCCTGGGTCTAGCGTTGGCTTTTTGAGTAAGGGTTTAATTACAGCAATTTTAAAAGCCTGCAGTACATGACCTAAGGTTAAAGAAGAATTGATTATTTGAAGAATACAGCTACTAATAAATGGGAAGACTTTTTTAAATAACCTGGTAGGAATAGGGTCTAAAAGACAAGTTGAAGGCTTGGATGAGATTATTTTAGCTAACTCTAAAAGGTCAATTGGAGTAAACTTATCCAAACAGATATCAACTGAAGGAGTTGTAGTAGTTGTTGTACTTAAGTTTACAGTGGGAATAATCTGATTGAGTTTATCTCTAACAGATAAAATTTTATGACTGAAAAAGTTCAAAAAGTCCTGACTAGTAAGCTCTAGGGGGATGCGAGGATTGACGGAGTCCTGACTCTTTGTCAGCCTGGCTACAGTGCTGAAAAGAAACCTGGGATTATTCTTATTCTCTTCTATTAATGCAGAGTAATAACTTGTTCTAGCTTTCCTAAGAGATTTTTTATAAATTAGGAGATGATTTCTCCACACTAAATAGAATTCATCTAAATTAGTGGAACACCATTTTCTTTCTAGTTGACGAGTCTTCTGTTTTAAGCTACGAATTTCTGTGTTAAACCAAGGGGTTAGAAATCTCTGATTGGACTTTTTCTTTTTTAAGGGGGCCACCAAGTCTAGAGTCTGATGCAGAGAGGCTGTAACTCTATCTACCATACTATCAATTACAGAAGGAGCAAGTTCTCCACCTTTTATTTCCGTTGTGTTGACACATGGTATAGAGGAGACAATCTGCAAAAATTTGGTAACAGCATCATCTGAAAGACATCTGCTGTAGTAATATTTTTCTTTAGGAGTCAAATAATCAGAAATGGTGAAATCAAAGGTTAACAGACAATGGTCTGACAGTACAGGATTATGACGAGACACTACCAAATTTCCTATTTCTATACCATAAGTCAGAACACAGTGATCTGTGTGGAGTTTGCATGTTCTTCCCGTATCTGTGTGGGTTTACTCCAGGGATTTCTCCGGTTTCCTCCCACATGTCAAAAACATGTAAGTTAGGTTAATTGGCATCAAACTGGGGATTCTAAATTGTCCTTAGGTATGACTATGAGAGTGAATGGTTGTCCGTCTCTCTGTGTTGGCCCTGCGATGGACTGGCGATCTATCCAGGGTGTACCCTGCCTCTCGCCCAAAGACGCTGGGATAGGCTCCAGCCCCACCGCGACCCGAAAAGGATTAAGCGGAAGAAGATGAATCAATGAAAGTCAGAACAAGGTCCAATGTGTGGTGGAGGTAATGGGTAGAATTTTCTACTTTCTGGAAAAACGTCAATGAGTCTAATATTGAATTGAATGCCTTTTTAAGACAGTCACTATCTACATCAACATGTACAGTATATTAAAATGTATTTTGTGTAATGTCTTGTGTCTGTCCCCTGTGTGTTCTTGTTTATCTATAGTCCCTACTCCCTCGTTTTTTCCTTAACTGTATGTAGCCTGCCTCTCATGTGTTATCAATTAGTTCATGATTTGTCCCCACCTGTCCTACGTCGGTTAATTATCAGTTACCCTTTATAGGCTGGTTTGTGTTCCTGTTCTGTGTAGCAACATGATCAAGATTTATCCTCCGGCTGTTCTTCTCATTTGCATTTTCATCATCATTTTGTAAGTGTGCTCCACCTAGACGGCTTTATTCCTGCAGCCCCCGCGCAGCATGGTGGTACAGTGGTTAGCACTGTTGCCTAACAGCTAGAAGGTTCCAGGTTCAAATCCCCAGGCTAGCAGGGGTAGGAACCTTTCTGTGTGTCGTTTGCATGTTCTCCCTGTGCTGTGTGGGTTTACTCTGGGAGCTCCGGTTTCCTCCCACAATCCAAAGATATGCATGTTAGGTTAATTGGTCATTCTAAATTGTCACTAGGTATCTGTCTCCTACAGGCCCTTAGAATAGAGCGTTAGTACCAGTGAAGCTCTTTGAGACTAGAAAAGTGCTATATAAGTTCAGATCCCTATCCCTGTATTTATGTTAAGTGTCTATAATAAATCAATCTTGCATCAACAGATCTACCCGCCTTAAGGAGTCGTTGTTCCTTGACATATGTTTGTTTAAATGAATCAACTCCCTCTGGTTATTTAACCCCCTGAACTCTGTGAATTCTGCGGGCAGTCACGTCTTTGCATCTTTGTGCATCTCAGTGCGCACTGAAAAAAAAGCTGTATTTCCGGTCTTCCAGTACAGACACAGCCTTATTACAACCTGAGAAAAAAGCTGTGTAATATATTCATTTTTTGTGGTATTTTTACAAAATTTTGACCTGAGCTTGAAAACACTTGGTTCTACATTTCTTTTGTGTTTTCCAGCTGTATGTTGGAACCCGAAGTGGAGTTCCAGCTGTATATCTGACAGCTGTATGTTATTTGCAAGCATTTGTATCTAAAAAAAAAACACCCAGGTGAACTTTCTTGTTACTCAGTGGCAGGAGCACTTAGAGAGATTATGACTGTTTTGCCAAAAAATTCAGTGTTTTCTTTTAAATGAGACCAACCCCATGAAGATGCTGCAAAGGGTTGAAGAACAGCTTTTGATTTACTTTGGGCATGTTATTTTTAGGCATTTTTAGGGAAGTTGAACAGAGTTCAACAGGTTAAACTGCCAAAATTCCAGAAATTCTGGTCATGGAGGAGGAATAGCAACAATTTACCATTCCAAATTACTAGGCAATGTAAAGCAAAAAACATATTATAATTCTTTTGAGGGCCTGTTCCTCAGTATTGGGCATTTTAGCAATTTTAGGTCTCTGTATTGGCCCTGCAATGGACTGGCGATCTGTCTAGGGTGTACCCCGCCTCTCGCCCAAAGATGCTGGGATAGGCTCCAGCCCCCCGCGACCCGAAAAGGATTAAGCGGAAGAAGATGGATGGATGGATGGATAGGTTAAAACCAATTTTATTTGCCATAGTTTATCGTCCTCCCACAGCTTACTCAGTTTTTAATCTGAATTTGCAGAGTTTTAGTTCTTAAATCAGATAGAATAATTATAGTACGGGACTTCAATATACATGTAGATATAGATATTGATTGTTCCAAGGTTGTCATAGCCAGGAGCGGCACTGGGGTTAAGCTCCCAGTGCTCATAAAATGCTCCTTATGGCGTGCGTCTCGAAAAGCCTCTGACAACTAAGTCCAACTCCTAGCCTGCCCGTGTGGTTTAGTCTCTAAGCCCGGCGGAACTGCTTTTACTAATAGGAGAAGGGGCGAGGGCGGATCTCTGGCGCCTTAAAACCAGATGCTTCGGGTAGATGGTGGCTCGTCAGCCTGGGAAGGTAGCCCATCTAGGGGAAGGTAAACCCTGATTTCAAACCTCCGCTGCCTTGCGGCATACCCGGTCACGGGAAAGGCTTCGGGAGTCAACCCTGAGGAAAAATCCGGAGTCGGAGCCCCTAAGGCAGTTCTATGTTGTGCTCAACATCGTTCTGGCAGCTCCTGCAACGGCGCTGGTGCCAAACTGTAGCAGCCCTGCTGTTCCTTTGGATTCATCAGTGACGTGGAGAGGGGGGACATGCTGCATGGGCAACATCTTATCCTCCATATCTTCCTGCCCAGGCTTGAATCCTACCAACGCCCAACGCTGGAAGGTAGAACACTGGATCACTGGAGAGGACACTCCAGCTTCACCTTTGGCGTAGACAAAACACGGGGAATGACAGTTACCGGTTATAAGCCACCGCTCAATTGGCGTAGAGCTCGGCGCCAGGGGTTATTCCCGACGGTGGGAGGGATCATCGGATCTCACTGGACAGCTACCGCCCGCCTCAAGCTGGGCAGCCCCCAGCCAATAAGGTGATGTCTCGCCACAGCTTGCTTTCCTCATTGGGTGCATGGGGATGAGAAGTCCGAACAGCAGGCTGAGAACTTTCGCACCAGGCAAGACAATAAAACAAAAGAGACCAACTCTAAAACTGGGAACTTGGAACGTCCGCACTATGATGACAGGACTCACTACTAACCTCAAGGACATCAACGACACCAGGAAGACTGCCATCATCAATAATGAGCTGAAGAGACTGGGAGTGGATATCGCCACTCTCCAGGAAACACGGTTGGCTGACGCAGGCACACTGAGAGAGAAGGACTACACGTTCTACTGGCAGGGAAAGGGCAGTGACGAACACAGGGAACACGGAGTGGGCTTTGCAGTGAAGAACACCTTGCTGAAGATGGTGGAACCGAACAGCACTGGCTCTGCACAACTCCTCACCCTCCGCCTGAACACCACTCAAGGCCCAGTCACCCTCGTCAGTGTGTATGCCCCAACACTGACAGCCACACCAGAGGCAAAAGACGAGTTCTACGAGAATCTCGCAACAACTGTCAGGATCGTCCCCAACTCTGAACAACTCATTCTCCTTGGAGACTTCAATGCCAGAGTGGGTGCTGACCACGACTCCTGGCCCTCCTGTCTTGGACCTTTTGGCGTGGGCAGAATGAATGACAACGGACAGCGGCTGCTCGAGTTCTGCACATATCACGATCTGTGCATCACAAACTCGTTCTTCAAGACCAAGCCCCAACACAAGGTTTCCTGGCAACATCCACGCTCAAAGCACTGGCACCAGCTGGACTTGATCCTGGCCAGGCGCACCTCACTGAAGAACGTGCTAATCACCCGTTCGTTCCAGAGTGCAGATTGCGACACAGACCATTCATTGGTTTGTTGCAAGGTCAAGCTGCAGCTGAAGAAATTCCATCGTGCTAGACAACCTGGAAAGGCACGGATTGACACCAGCAAGATGGCTCAACCAGAACTTGTTGAGCAGTTTGCCTCCACCTTTGAGAAGGAACTTGGTGCACCACAAGAAGGAGAATCTGCAAAGCAAAAGTGGGAAGAGCTGCGAAACACCATCCACCGCACAGCCTTGGCTACCTTTGGGAGGAAGACCTCGAAGTCACAGGACTGGTTTGATGCCAAGTTGACCGAGATGACCCCCGTCATTGAAGCCAAGCGCTCAGCACTTGCTGAGTACAAGAAGTACCCAAACGAGAAGAATCTCCAGATTCTCAGGGCTGCGAGAAGCAAAGTTCAGCAGACTGCTCGGCGCTGTGCCAACGAGTACTGGACTCAGCTCAGCCAAGACATTCAAACCGCTGCCATAACAGGGAACATCCGTGGTATGTACGATGGCATCAAGAAAGCACTTGGTCCGGCTCAGAGCAAGACGGCCCCCCTCAAATCCTCCACTGGGGAGATGATCACAGAAAAGAACAAGCAGATGGAGAGATGGGTGGAACACTACTCCGACCTCTACTCCAGACAGAACACCGTGACACCGTCAGCCCTTGATGCCATCGACTGCCTGCCATCCATGGACGAACTTGACGCCGAGCCAACCATCGATGAACTCAGCAAGGCCATTGATAGCTTGGCCGCTGGCAAGGCACCCGGCAAAGACGGCATACCCCCCCGACCTGATCAAGCACTGCAAGACCGCCCTACTGCTGCCATTGCATGACGTCCTCTGCCAGTGTTGGAAGGAAGGTGCCGTACCACAGGACATGAGGGACGCCAAGATCATCACCCTCTACAAAAACAAAGGGGAGAGAAGCGACTGCAACAACTACAGGGGCATCTCCCTCCTCAGCATTGTTGGCAAAGTCTACGCACGAGTTGTTCTCGTTCGTCTACAGAAGCTTGCCGAACGTGTCTACCCCGAGTCTCAGTGTGGCTTCCGCGCTGAGCGATCGACGGTAGACATGATATTCTCCATCCGCCAACTCCAGGAGAAATGCAGAGAACAGAACATGCCCCTGTACGTCGCCTTCATCGACCTCACCAAAGCGTTCGATCTGGTCAGCAGAGAGGGCCTTTTCAAGATCCTGCCAAAGATAGGATGCCCACCAAAGTTGCAAAGCCTCATTGAATCGTTTCACACCAACATGCAGGGGATAGTGCAGCACGATGGCAACGTCTCAGAGCCTTTCAACATACGCAGCGGAGTGAAACAGGGCTGTGTACTTGCGCCAACCCTCTTTGGGATTTTCTTTGCGATGCTCCTGAGGCATGCCTTCAGCACAGCAACAGAGGGAATCTACCTGCACACAAGATCTGACGGCAGGCTTTTCAACCTCGCCCGCCTGAAAGCCAGAACCAAAGTACGCGAGGCTCTAATCAGAGACATGCTGTTCGCAGACGACGCTACAGTCGCAACCCACACACAGCAGGAGCTTCAGGCCCTTATGGACCGCTTCTCCCAGGCATGCAAGGACTTCGGGCTTACCATCAGCCCGAAGAAGACTAACGTCTTGGCGCAAGGCATGGAAGCACCACCAACCATCACCATTGACGACTACGAACTGGAGGTCATGAATCAGTTCACGTACCTGGGGTCCACGATCAGCAACAACCTCTCCCTTGATACAGAGATCAACAAGAGGATTGGAAAATCAGCCTTCACACTCGCTCGCCTCACCACACGAGTGTGGGAGAATCCCAAACTCTCTGTCAAGACGAAGATGGCAGTGTACAACGCCTGCGTCATCAGCACACTGCTCTATGGGAGTGAGACGTGGACAACATACGCCCGGCAGGAAAAGAGACTGAACTCCTTCCACTTGCGCTGCATTCGCCACATCCTGGACATATCCTGGCAGGACAAAGTGCCCAACACAGAAGTTCTGTCCCGCGCCGGCCTTCCCTCCATGTTCACTCTACTCAGACAGCGCAGGCTCCGCTGGCTAGGCCACGTTCACCGTATGGAGGATGGCAGAATCCCCAAAGACGTCCTCTATGGAGAACTGGCAACTGGCAAGAGAGACGTTGGCCGCCCACAGCTGCGTTTTAGAGACGTCTGCAAGAGAGACATGAAGGCCCTGGAGATCAACACAGAGCGCTGGGAGGACCTTGCAACGGACCGCTCCAAATGGAGAGGCACCCTGACCAGACAGCTCAAGGCGGGTGAAGAGAGACTGACTGCTGCAGCAGATGAAAAAAGGACCCGCAGGAAGAACCGCCACAGACCCAGCAGCACGGAGACCACCCACAAGTGTGACCTGTGTGACAGGGACTGCCATTCGCGCATCGGCCTGTTCAGCCACAGGCGGTGCTGTTCCAGCAGAGTAGACGTTTAGGATTCTCTTCCATGGTCATCATAGACCGACGGAGGCCGACGACGATAGATATTGATTGCCTTAATATCGCATTTAAGTCAGTATTAGACTTGATGGGGTTTTCTCAGAAAGTAGGAAATTCAATCTATTATCTCAATCACACGTTGCACTGACATATGGGTTAGAAATAGAAAATTTGATAGTGTCTCCTCATAATCTTGTACTGTTAGACCACTATCTGCTAAATTTTGATTTTACTATTTCAGACTATTTGGCTCCTGAAGAAAAATATTACCATAATAGATGTCTCTCAGATGATGCTCTTACCAAATTTAAACAGATTATTTACTGAGTGCTGTGCGTCAACACAATGGAGATAAGTTATGGAGATTCTACTCCTGTATTTGATAGCATGGTGTATAGTGTTACAGCTTCTCTGCATCAGACATGGTCGCCCCGTTAAAAAAGAAAAAGTCTAATCAGAGATTTCTGACTCCTTGGTTCAACACAGAAACTCACTGCTTAAAACAGAAGACTTGTCAATTAGTAAGAAAATGGTGCTCCGCTAAATTACATGAAATCTATCTAGCTTGGACCCGGAGTGGTGGCCTAGTTGGTAGAGCATCTGGCCCACAACTGGGAGGCCGGGGTTCAAATCCCGACTGGGTCATACCAAAGACCATATAAAAATGGTACTTTCCGCTTTCTAGCTTGGTGCTCAGCATAATGGAATGGGGAAAGGAAAGTTCACGCACAGAGCTACCAAAGGACTGACCCCCCACTGTCACTTTCACTATTCACAGTAGCTGTGTGGCCTAGGGTCAGTGAAACGGAGATAGGTGCCACCCCATACACCACAGGTGTGGAAGGGATTAACTAACTTAACTGAGCTTGGAGAAATCAACTTCTAATTTATAAAAAAAAAAAAAAAATTCTTAGGAAATCCAGAACAACTTATTTTACATTAATAGAAGAGCACAAGAATAATCACAGTTTTTTTTTAACACTGTAGCCAAGCTGACAAAGAGTCAGGTCTCTGTCAAATATAGCATTCCCTTAGAGCTTACTAGTCAGGACTTTATGACCTTGTTTAATAATAACATTTCATCTATCAAAGATAAATCAGTCAGATCGTTCCCATTGTTCGTGTGCGCATTTGCAGCGCGTCATTCCTTCATTTATTTTCTTAGCATGGGGGTTGAGTTTTAGGTGCGGTGGGCCACCACGCACAAATGTTACCAGGGAAAACCCTGTGATAGTACCTTATCATCTTAACAGAGCATGATGCTCCCAAAATGCAGGATTACTTGTAATACCTAGAATCTCCAAAAGTACAATGGGAGGCAGAGCTTTCAGTTATCAGGCTCCTCTCCTTTGGAACCAGCTACCAATCTGGATTTGGGAATTAGACTAGATCTCTGTTTTTAAGAATAGAGTTAAAACCTTCCCTTCTGACATAGCCTTTTGTTAGGGTGGGATCATGTGCCCCTGAACCCTCCCTTAGTTATGCTGCTAATAGGTTTAGACACCCGGGGGGTCTCCAACAATGCACTGGGCTTCACTCCTCTCTTCACTCTGAATGAAATATTTTTGCTGGTCATTAACATCTGTTTGTTCTCTCCCATAGATTGAGTCCCTGTCGTGCTGTTTGCTCTCTACAGGCCTGTTCTTTTCTTCTTCTTCTCTATCCCCTCACCTCCCAGCCAGCTGCAACAGATGACTGCCCCTCCCTAAGCCTGGTTCTGCTGGAGGTTTTTTCCTGTTAAAAGGTAGTTTTTCCTCTCCACCATCACCCAGCGCTTGCTCACAGGGGATCGCCTAATTGCTGGGGTCTTTCTGCAATTGTGGGGTTTTCCCCTACAGTTTGACAGTGCTATGAGATGACTTGTTGTGAAATGGCGCTATATAAATAAAGTTGAATTGGATTGAATTAATTTGCAACTTTCTCATTAATTTGCAACTTTTTCATATGAATTTGCAACTTTCTCATACATTTTCAACTTTTTCTAAAGTTGGCAACTTTTTTCATTAATTTGCAACTTTTTCTTGCTAATTTCCAACTTTTTCACATTAATTTGCAACTTTATTCATATGAATTTGCAACTTTCTCATACATTTTCAACTTTTTCTAAAGTTGGCAACTTTTTTCATTAATTTGCAACTTTTTCTTGCTAATTTCCAACTTTTTTCACATTAATTTGCAACTTTATTCATATGAATTTGCAACTTTCTTTCTCATAAATCTGCAACTTTTCCTTCATAAATTTGCAACTTTTTTCTCATCAATTTGCATAAATTTTTATGTGACTTTGCAACTTTCTCATAAATTTGCAGCTTTTTTCTTAAGTTGGCAGCTGTAGATGTATAAAAACCAAACGTACCCATTGATGGAGTTGAACAGTGCCTTGTACTCCTCAGGTGTCTGGTTGATCCTGTTACAAATGCAAAAGATGTGAAAATTAAAACTCTTACCTTCTGCGGCGCTCACTTTAGATAACAAGGACTCACATAACGGGAACAACCCTGGCTCCTGCCGACTCCAGAAACTTGACATAGGAGGCAGCAATGTAGGCGGTGTGGTTTGGTTTGGGGGAATTAGCCTCCTGAGCCAGAACCCCTGACAGAAGCAGGGGGGAAAAAAATTAGCCCGTTTCTAGATGATGGCAGGATGACGCTCGCGTCAAGTGCAACAACAGGTTCCAGAACTTATCTCATCGGTGTGTTAGCGTAAATGTTTGCTAGAAGCGCTAGTAAACTTACCTATTATTGGGTTGTCATTTCTACTGGTTGATGAAGAAAGCGGTAAACATGAAAGAAAAAAGCAAACTAAAAACATCATTTTTTTTTTTTTTAAGTGAAGTCACTCCAACAGCAGCCAACCGGTGTCACCAGACCGACCGACGTTCACGCACACAGACTGACAGTGCGCGTTCGCGGAAGGTTATGTCAACATCCGCACCACTTCCGCTGACACTCTTCAAAAGTAAAAGCATCTATCCAATTTTCACTGTGGAAAAAAAAAATCAAAGACCATTGATTTAAGGTAAAACAATCGAAATGTAATTATAAAGTGGCCTATTAACACTAGATAAGTATCCATCTTATTCCTAGCCCCCATAATGCCTTGCGTGAATTATGTACGCAACTTCCGGTACTAGTTTTGAACGTGGGGTTGTCACTGAAACGGGATACTTTTCCTTGAAAAATACAAAATTACGAGGGATGAAATTAACTGCCACTTGACTGCAAAACACGTATGTGGACTGTGGGCGACACACATTGTGGGCGACACACATTGTGGGCTCACATTTCCACAGAGATATGACTGCACGCGTATTGGGGGTTTCACGTCTGGAAGGACAAAAGACTCGAATCTGCAGAAGATAACGAGGAGGTGTGAGATTGGTCTTTTTGTACCACAGAAGATGCCCCGGAGGGATTTCCGGTTCATCAAGGAATGAGAGACAATGGTGAAGGTTCAAAGGGATGCTTTGTGACTGTATGTTTACTGAAAACACCATGTGACTTGAGTTCTGATGCTGGAAACATATAAAAGGGTGATGTGATATGATTCTTTCTCTTCTTCCTGCTTTGAGAATGCTAGACGATGTGTTCTGTCAATAAAGCTGAACTTAAGAACTAAACTCAGCCTCATCATTCGAGCACATCCTCTACACTGGTGACCTACGACAAAGAATGAACAGACAGAATTCTTCCGAGCGGGGCTCGGCGGAAGCCAGCCTGATGGCCGCCTCCACGATCCGGCTGCCCGATTTCTGGCAGCACAGCCCGCGCTCATGGTTTAGCGCAGTCGAGGCGCAGTTCAACCTCCGGAGAATCTCCAACGACGACACAAGATTCTACCATGTGGTAGCGAAGCTGGACAGCAACACGGTCCAGAGATTGGAGGATCTGGTTAATCATCCACCAGACAGCGACAAGTACAGCGCATTGAAGGATGCGCTGATCAGCCATTTCACCCCTTCGGTCCAACAGCGAGCAGAGGGGCTCCTGACGTTGATGGAGTCAGAGAACGATAGACCTGCGGACCTGATGGTGAAGATGCTGAGGCTCAAAGACTCTGAGGATGGCGAATTCATTTTCGCCCACCTTTTCCTTCGGACCCTGCCGCCAGCAGTGAGAGTGGCCCTGGCAGAGTCGCCCCGATTGGCCAGGCGAGACTACCATGGGCTGAGCAAAGAGGCGCAGCTGCTTGTCGACGCCCACAAGCGGAACGTGGTTTCGGCCGCGGCAGCTAGCCCAGGAACGGCGTTCAGAGACAGTGGAGGTCCAGCGGCCGCGGCGCCAGATGCACCAACGACGGCGGCGATGGGGGCCAGGCGACGCGGAGCGGAGGACGGCCGGTGTTTCTACCACCGCCGTTTTGCAGAGAGAGCGCACAGGTGCGTCCCGCCGTGCAACTTCAAGCGACAGGGAAACGCCAAGACCGAGGGCCGGTTGCAGCTGCGACCCTCGGCGACGAGAACAAGCTGCTTTACCTGACGGATGCACACTCGGGGAAACAGTTCCTCGTGGACACAGGCTCCCAGCTGAGTTTCGTCACACCCACCTACGCGGAACGGCTGATGCCGTCTAAAGCTCCCTGTGTCAGCAGCGAACGGCTCCGCGATTAAAACGTTCGGTGAGAGGACCATGCTTCTGTCCTTACAGGGCCGTTCATTTGAGTGGACATTTATTGTAGCAGCAGTCAGTTTCAACATGTTAGGGGCTGATTTTTTGTGCTCACATGGTTTATTGGTTGACCTTGCTAATAGACGTCTGATTAATGCACTGTCCTTTCATTCTATTCCCTGCACAGCTCGGGTGGCCCCGCCGACTGCACATGCCAGCGTCTCAGCTGCAGGTGGTAAGTTTCACACATTGCTCGCTCAGTTCCCAGCACTCACAGTCCCCACGTTTTCGGCGACGGTGGCTAAACATGGGGTGGAGCATTTTATCACCACCACCGGGCCTCCCGTCTTTGCAAAAGCTCGGCGTTTGGACCCAGCTAAACTGGCCATCGCGCGCGAGGAGTTCACTAATCCGGAAAAACTGGGCATTGTTAGACGCTCCAAAAGCTCCTGGGCTTCGCCGCTACACATGGTCCCAAAGACTGACGGCTCGTGGCGACCTTGTGGCGATTTCCGCAGGTTGAACAACGTTTCAGCTCATGACCGCTACCCGATTCCGCACATTCAGGATTTTTCTGTTCATTTGGCGGGGGCGCGCATTTTTTCTAAAATAGACTTGGTGCGCGGTTACCACCAGGTTCCAGTGCGTGCGCAGGATGTACCCAAAACAGCGGTCATAACTCCTTTCGGCCTTTTTGAGTTTTTGCGCATGCCTTTTGGCCTCAAGGGGGCCGCGCAGACTTTCCAACGCATGATGGATGCAGTTTTACGCGACCTCCCTTTCGTGTTCGTTTATTTGGACGATATTTTAGTAGCCAGCGCGTCCGAGGGCGAGCACGAAAAACACCTCACAGCAGTTTTTCGGAGGCTGGCAGAGCATGGGTTAATAGTTAACCCAGCGAAGTGCCAGTTTGGGGTGGCACAGATTGATTTTTTGGGGCATCGCGTTTTGGCAGAAGGAGCGGTTCCTCTGCCAGATAAGGTGCGTGCCATAACAGATTTTCCACAACTTCAAACGGTCAAGGCGCTTCAGGAGTTTCTAGGGATGGTTAATTTTTACAACCGGTTCCTCCCAAGCGCAGCACGGCTCATGCAGCCATTGTACACCGCGTTAAAAAAACAAAAGCCGGCAAATAAAGTTGAATGGTCTCCGGAGCGGGAGCGCGCTTTTGCCCAGGTCAAATCAGCCCTGGCAAACGCAGTTTTGTTAGCGCACCCAGTTCCAACGGCCCGCATGGCGCTCACCACTGACGCTTCCGATGTAGCGGTGGGGGCGGTAGTTGAATAGTTTGTGGCAGGTACCTGGCAACCTCTCGCGTTTTTCAGCAGGACTTTGCGCGATAGTGAGCGTAAATACAGTGCGTTTGACAGGGAGCTTTTGGCCCTACACTTGGCCATCCGCCATTTTCAGTTCTGGTTGGAGGGGCGACGTTTCACCGCGTTTGTGGATCATAAACCGCTAACGTTTGCGATGGCCAAAATTTCAGAACCCTGGTCAGGCCGACAACAAAGGCAACTAGCCGCAATATCGGAGTTCACTACTGATATTCAGCATGTCGCGGGTAAACACAATGTTGTGGCAGACTGTCTCTCGCTCGCGGTAGCAACACCAAGCCCCATGGGGGCAGACTCTGTAGCCGTGGCCGCGGGCCCGGGCAGCGACGCGGGAGCGCGCGCAGCCCCGGTCTGTGTAGGGTTAGATTATGCAGCCATGGCTGCGGAGCAGGTTAACGACGCGGACGTGCGCGCGCTCCAGTCTGGACCAACAGGGTTAAGGCTGGAGCACAGGGAGCAACAAAGTGGTATGCCCCCACTAATCTGCGATGTCTCCACAGGACGGCCCCGCCCCGTGGTGCCAGCCGCGTGGCGTCGCCGCGTTTTTGACTCGGTTCATTCTCTCGCGCACCCGGGGGTGCGCGCATCAATTAAGTTGGTGGGGGAGAAATTTGTTTGGCCCGGGTTGCGCAAACAGGTCAAGGAATGGGCGGCAGCCTGCGTAACGTGTCAGCAAGCCAAAATACACAGACACACTAAGGCTCCGTTGGAACCTTTTCACATCCCCGCTAAGCGTTTTGATCACGTGCATGTTGACTTGGTGGGCCCGCTCCCACCATCACACGGGCACACACATCTTTTGACGATGGTGGATCGCACCACGCGTTGGCCAGAGGCGATTCCTCTGACATCAACCACAGCGGAAGAAGTTGCGCGAGCATTTTTAGCAGCGTGGGTTGCGCGTTTCGGTGTACCGTCGGACATAACGTCCGACAGGGGTCCCCAATTTATTTCTGAACTATGGTCATCGATGGCCCGCAGCTTGGGGGTGAAGATTCATCGCACCACCGCGTATAACCCCCAGGCTAATGGTTTATGCGAACGCTTTCACAGGTCATTGAAAGCAGCCCTCAGAGCGTCGCTGACGGATACAAATTGGGTGGACAAACTTCCATGGGTTTTATTGGGGTTGTGTTCTGCACCTAAGGAAGATTTGCATGCTTCCCCGGCTGAATTAGTTTTTGCACAACCTCTCCGTTTGCCGGGGGAATTTCTCCCCAATAACCCCGCACCAAATGGCCCCCCTGCTCAGCCGTGGCAGAGCGACTCGGGAGCAAACACACTCCCTGGCCCGGTCCATCACAGTTTCCCACACGTTTTTGTGCCAAAGGCTTTAAAAAATGCAGAGTTTGTTTTTGCTAGACATGATGCTCAGCGTCCAAGTTTGCGGCTGTTTTATGACAGACTGTTCAGAGTGCTGGAGACCGGGCAGAAGCATTTTCTGCTAGATTTAGGGGGCAGAAGGGAGTTGATTTGCATAAACAGGCTCAAACCCACTTTTGTTTTAGCTGATGAGGAAGTGCAGCTCGCGAGGCCCCCCCGCCGTGGCAGGCCGCCGAAAGGACATTCTCCAGAATCTTCACAGAAAGGTGCTAACAGCTTTAATCCACAGATGCAGAGAGATGTTGCAGGGGTAGCAAAGCCAGGTTGCAGCAGATTCGGCAGAAGGGTAAACCCAGGCAGTTGGTGGATTGATTAGCGATATATGGAGTGTTTTGTGTTTTTCTTTTTTATGCCATGCAGGTTTTGCCCTTACTAGACGTTTGGGGGGGGGGTAGTGTGGGCGACACACATTGTGGGCTCACATTTCCACAGAGATATGACTGCATGCGTATTGGGGGTTTCACGTCTGGAAGGACAAAGGACTCGAATCTGCAGAAGATAACGAGGAGGTGTGAGATTGGTCTTTTTGTCCCACAGAAGATGCCCCGGAGGGATTTCCGGTTCATCAAGGAATGAGAGACAATGGTGAAGGTTCAAAGGGATGCTTTGTGACTGTATGTTTACTGAAAACACCATGTGACTTGAGTTCTGATGCTGGAAACATATAAAAGGGTGATGTGATATGATTCTTTCTCTTCTTCCTGCTTTGAGAATGCTAGACGATGTGTTCTGTCAATAAAGCTGAACTTAAGAACTAAACTCAGCCTCATCATTCGAGCACATCCTCTACATGGACTATACATTAAAACGAATCTGAAACTTTTTTTTTTTAAAAAAAAGCCATTTTAAATGTCCCATTACTCCACTCTTGCTGACTGATTTAATGCTACTTCAGCCGAAACCGGAAGTTGCCCCCATAATATTTTCTACAGCAGCACCCTCAGGACTAAGGTGGCTAGACCATTCCGCCATCTGGTTTGTGTACAGCATATATGGACCCTTTTGTGTGGCCACCATTACTGTGGTGTCCAGCAGCAACAGATGATCAGGGTTCTTCTTCTTTTAGATTTGATTGGCGGTTGGCAACCAACCTACAGGTGCATTACCACCACTGACTTGATTATCATCACTCTATATCTTTGTATAAGGAGTTCCGAACAACTCCTTATGTGTGAAAAAAATTATCCGTCCTTGGACTGTGTCTGAGGTGCGGCCAGTCTTGCGCTTTGTAGGTTTGCTGCTGTTTTCTGACAGCAGGATGGAAAGTTGGATTGACAACATTAGGCAGTGATAGCTATTCCAGTAAGTATGCTTACAGCAGGGAAAGTAAGTATTGAACACATCAACATTTTTCTCATTAAACATATTTCTGATGGAGCCATTGACCTGAGATTTTCACCAGATATCAGTAACAACCCATGTAATCCATATATACAAAGAAATCAAGGCAACTGTGTTCACAAAACAAGTTATATTTAATAAAGTGGAATGACACAGGGAATAAGTATTGAACACGTGAAGAAAAATAGGTGTGAAAAGACAGAAAGCCAAGAAACCAGCTGAAATCCATCAGAATTTAGGAAGCCATCCCATTCCCCATCAGTGCAAATTGATTTCAGCTGGTTAACTCTTTACTGATAGCCTTTAAAAAGGTCTGTGAATATCTTCTTCTTCTTTTAGATTTGATTGGCGATTGGCAACCGGCTTACAGGTGCGTTACTGCCACTGACTTGATTATCATCACTCTATATCTTTGTATAAGGAGTTCTTACTCCTTATGTGTGAAAAATTATCCGTTCTTGGACTGCTGTCATGGACTTCATCAGCCAGATTGTCAGCCAGATTGTCACATTACAAAGAACTCATGACTTCTGGTGGGTCGGTAATTAGGATGGCAGCATAGAAAAACTGCTCTGGCACTGGTGGATAAAACATCACCGTAACTCACAATCGTAACCCAGTAAAGCAGTCTAGAATGGAGGTGTGATGAGTATGGACAGGAGTAGAAAGAAGACTAAAATCATGTCACAGAATAACGACGCTGAAGATGTCTTAAAAGACTGTGGCGCAACTGAAGTTAGCACAGGCCTCACTGAAGCTAACACAGCTAATAATAGCGATGGCGACGGCATGGAGACGAGGCCCTCACCTGCTGTGATAACATCCATGCACCAGGTGATGGGAAAAGTCATAGCCGAAGGTATTCGGGAGCTGAAAGTGGAATTGAAGAAGTAACTGGCTCAGGTTAGAACCAGTTTATGTGAAGATATGAAAACCCATCTGGAAGGCCTTGATAAAAAAAGTTAAAGTCGCCACTGACAAAATGGAGGACATCGCGAAGCGTCTTTTGGGAATGGAAGAGAGCCTGGTTGGAAGGGAAAGGTGGGGCAGCGGGGTCAGAGACGCTCTTATACAGCTGCTTGACAGCCAGATGTCCCTTCAGGCTGAAATAACGGATTTAGAGGGGCACTCCTGCCGCAACAATATACGCATAATATATGGAATCCCAGAGGAAGCTGAGGGTTCATCCATGGTGTGCTTTATGGAAAACTTGATCCAACTGCATTTGGGAGAAGCTGATGGCCCCTGTTCGGAGAGAAGCTTCAGTATAGAGAGAGTGCATCGGGCGTTGAGCCCACAGCCGCCCACGGGTGCTCCCACTCGCTCTGTGGTGGTGTGGTTCTCAAAGTACACGATGAAAGAAAAGATCCTCCAAGCTGCTTGGAGGAAAACAATCTGCATACAGGAGAGATGGATGTTTTTCGACCATGATTATGCAGAAGCCATCCAGAAGAGGAGGAAGGAGTACATTCCAATCAAAAAAGTCCTCAAAGCTAATAAGATTTGCTTCCAGACTCCTTTCGCACGGATGCGCATGCAATTTGACTCGGGGATTGTTTCTTATAACAGCTGAAGGAGGCAGCGGTGGACCTGAGGAGCCGGGGCTACAGCGTGGGACCCATACCAGCAAACAGATCTAGAGATATTACTGTGGAAACCATTAACAACCTTGCGTCTTGGCACACTGTGAAGGAGAAGCGTGCTGGGAGGGTGCACGACTACCAGGAGACCATCCAGGAAAAGCTGAGGGGATTTCAGAGACAATCTACGGAGGCTCCCGAGATGGATGAGTAGTGGGTTTTTGTTTTTTTTTTGTTTTTTTTTATGACCTCTAACCCTGTTCACTCATGGTAACAAACCTTGATTTATCAATACTGGGGTTATTAATTATAACAGACCTACAAACATGACTTATTGGGATCCAGAGGAGGATGCTCCCCCCTTTTTTCTCTCTCTCTTTCTTTCTTTTCTTCTCCTTAAGAGTAAGTAATGTGCCCACGCAGACAATTGGCCACCTTTTTTCTCGTACTTATATTACGGAGGGGCCCCACGGAGTGGCAGCAACCCCCAGCAACCCCCTCCATAAAATTGAGAGGTAATAGATTCTTCTCAGATTTGGAAGCTTTGTTTTATGTCAGTTTTGTTATGGTTGACTTTGTTTTGGTGAAATGTCTTGTTAATGTGTTAAGTTATATTGTGTTTTGAGGTCTGGGAATTTAGTGGTATATGAACATATGTATAAACCTTATTTGATATGCAGTGTTATAATATTCAGTCTTTAAATGTTAATGGTATTAACAGCCCCATTAAAAGAAGTAAGTTAATAGCCAAGTTAAAACGGGAAAAGGTGACATTTGTCTAATGCAGAACATGAGAAACTTAAAAAAATGGGCTATAAAACGGTATTTTTTGCTTCTGATAAAAAAGTAAAGAAAAGAGGAGTTGCCATATTAATTTCCGACTCTATTAACTTTGAACTTATCTCAGAATATAAGGACAAAGAGGGAAGATTTATATTGGTGAAGGGTAAACTGGAACACAAGGAGGTTACGCTGTGTAACGTCTATGCTCCGCCAGGGAGCAAGGTCACTTTCTTTAAGAAATTATTCAATCTGATTGCTACAGAAACTTATGGTACTCTTATTTGTTCAGGTGATTTCAATATAGTCCTGAACTCAAAATTAGACACTACAAACAGAACAAGGAAAACAAGTCCAGCTGAGAAGCAAATAAATAAAATATTACAAGAATTGGGATTAATTGACATCTGGAGACAAATGCATAGATCTACTTCCCAGTTCACTTTCTATTCAGCTAGGCACAATAATTATTCAAGAATTGATTACTTCTTAATGTATAATCGGGACTATCGTAAAGTTAAGGACTGTACAACTGGACAAAGGGATATTTCCGATCACTCTCCACTGAACCTTAAAATATATATGGAGGGGAGGCCCAAAAATACTATCTGGAGAATGAATACGAGTCTATTAAACAGTAATGTATTCAAAACAGAAATTAAAGAAAAACTGAAAGAGTAATTTGGAACAGAATGACAATGGGGAAGTGAGTCCAGTTATCTTGTGGGATGCGTCTAAAGTCTGTCTTAGAGGAGAAATTATAGCCAAGACAGCATATCTGAAAAAGGTAAAGGATAAAAAAATGTTTGATTTTCAGGATCAAATGGAGAAGTTGGAACTGGCCCACAGTGCCATTAAAGATCCTGCTATATTAGAACAAATGAGACCTATTAAACAGGAAATAGAAAAAAATTATAGTGAAAAAATTGAGAGAAAACTCAAGTATATGAAACAAAGATATTCTGAAGCTGGTCCTAAAGCATCTAAAGTACTTGCAAGGAGAATTAAAAAAGCACAAGCAGAAACAACTATCCATAAGATTAAGGACCGTGTAACAAATAGAATTGTTACGAAACAGAAAGAAATCCAGAAGTTTTTGTAACATATTATAAGCAATTATATACACAGCCAGATAAAGCAGACAGATCAACAATCCAGAGATTTCTTTATACTTTAGACCTCCCCTCCATTGGCAAAATTCAAAATGAAAAACTTATCTGAAATATCAATTGAGGAGATCGACAGGGTAACCTCTAAGCTTAGAACCAATAAATCTGCAGGCTGTGATGGATTTCCCTCAGAGTCGTATAAATGTATGACAGAATCACTTCTTCCCTTACTCAAAACTTCCTTCAATTATACTCTGAAACATGGGGTCCTGCCACCATCCTGGAGGGAAGTGTTTATTTCAGTGATACCAAAGGAAGGTAAGGATAGAACAGAATGTAAAAATTATTGGCCAATTAGTGTGCTAAATGTGTATTACAAATTATACACAGCCATACTCACTAATTGACTTCAGACAGTAATTGACATAACGCACGGCTCAGGAGACGCACACACACAGGCTCAGAGAAGTTCAAATAGTTTATTAGCAACAGGGGTGAATGGATGTGTGTCTGCGGGATGTAAATGTATTGGTGGCGGCGTCTGCTTCGGGCACAGAGGCAGGAGACCGTACAGCCGGCAACCCTATGGGAAAAAGCACAAGGACACAGGGTGACGGGCACACACCAACACAGGAGGAGAATGAGCGAGAGAGGAGCTTACTTGCAAGGGACAGATGACTGGCACCACAAGGACGGGACCCGGAAGACAGCCACCTGCAGGGCTCGGTGCAGCAGCGAGGAATGGCGAGGGAGAGGCGTTGTCCGCCGCCGAGGAATCCACCTGTGCACAGGGGAGCAGACTGGAAAGAAAGGAGGTAAGGGCTTCTTACCAAAAGCGTCGTGCTGAAGGAAAGGTTTGACTCACGATGATGAGTGGCGAAGTCTGACGGCTTCAGGCCGAAGCTCAGGGCGAGGCGGCTTATATTCCTCGCCGCTGATGATGTGCAGGTGTGCGTGCAGGTGGCGCCGCTGATGAGCGGCGCGGCATGACAGTACTCCCCCCTCTAGCAGCGCCTCCTGGCGATGGCTTCTCTGGGTGCGCTCGGTGGAAATCAGCGATGAGCGAGGGGTCTAACACAAACGACGGGGGCACCCACTGTCGATGTTCAGGCCCATAGCCCTCCCAGTCCACCAAGTACTGCAACCCACGACCCCGGCGCCAGGAGTCCAGGATGGAAGAGACGGCCCAGGCCGGATGGCCACCAACCATCCGGGGCGCGGGTTGCGAGCAGGAGGAGGGCAAAGGGGGTCGGAGACTGCCAGCTTCACCTTGGACACGTGGAAGGTGGGATGGATGCGGAGGGAGGGGGGAATAGCCACACGCACAGCTACCGGGTTGATGATCCGGGTGATGGGGTAGGGTCCCATAAAGCGCTGTGCCAGCTTCCTCCTCTCACCCTTTAAAGTGACGTCCTGGGTTGACACGTAGACTTGTTGCCCAACTCTGTACGCCGGGGCAGGTCTTCTGTGCCGGTCCGCCACGGTTCTGTTGCGCTCCGCCGTGCGTAAAAGCGCATTGCGCGCTGATGCCCAGATGGAGCGGAACTGCCTGAGACGGGCCCGTACTGAAGGGACAGTTACCTCACTCTCCTGCGCCGGGAGCAGCGGGGGGTCGTAACCCAGGGACACCTTGAAGGGGGACATCCCTGTAGCAGAAGAGCGAGCGGTATTATGGGCGTACTTGACCCAGGCAAGGTGGTTACTCCAGGACGTGGGCTTGGATGCCGTAACACAGCGGAGCGCAGCCTCCAGCTCCTGGTTGGTCCGCTCACACTGCCCGTTGGATTGGGGGTGATGGCCGGAGGAGAGGCTCACCTTGGCTCCTAAAGCGTTGCAAAACGACCTCCAAACCTCAGAAGAAAATTGGGGCCCTCGATCGGAGACCACGTCCACCGGAATCCCATGCAGCCTGACCACGTGCTGGATGAGGAGGTCTGCCATCTCCAGGGCAGTAGGGAGACCTCGCAGGGGGACGAAGTGTACCGCCTTGGAGAAGCGATCCACAATGGTCAGGATGGTGTCGTAGGAGTTGGAGACTGGGAGTCCGGTGACGAAGTCCAGGGCGATGTGCGACCAGGGCCTGCCAGGGACGGGCAGGGGCTGGAGCAGGCCCGCTGGAGGGGCATTTCCTGACTTGTTGATGGCACATATAGGACAGGCCCGGGCGTAGCGGGCAGCATCCCTCCGCAGGCCCGGCCACCAAAAGGACCGCTGGAGGAGGTCTATCATCCGGGAGGAGCCAGGGTGACAGGTGAGCCTGGAGGTGTGTAGCCAGTGGATGACCTCTCCTCGAACCGCAGATGGCACGAATAGTCTTCCCTCTGGTCCGCCGCCAGGGTCAGGTTCCACCTCCTGCGCCTTCCGGATCTTGCTCTCTATGTCCCAGGAGATGGCTCCCACGACGCACGACCTGGGCAGGATGGTGTGGAGCGCGTCCTCCAACTCCTCGGGAGCGAATTGCCTAGAGAGGGCGTCGGGCAGGCCGTTCTTGGAGCCAGGCCTGAAGGTGATGGAAAACTGGAACCTGGCGAAGAACAAGGACCAACGCGCCTGGCGGGCGTTCAGGCGCTTGGCAGATCGTAGGTATTCCAAGTTCTTGTGGTCCGTCAGGACCACGAACGGCAGGTCCGCCCTCTCTAGCCAGTGACGCCACTCTTGCAGCGCGAGCTTGATGGCGAGGAGCTCTCTGTCCCCCACGTCGTAATTTCTCTCCGCCGGGGACAAGCGCCGGGAGAAGAAGGCGCAGGGCCGTTTGGCGCCGTCGTCAGGCGACTGCTGGGATAGCACCGCCCCCACTCCCGTGTCCGAAGCATCCACCTCCATGATGCACTGCAGCGCGGGGTCGACCTGGCAAAGGACCCGGGAGGAGGAGAACTCCGCCTTCAGCGCCTGAAAAGCAGCTGCGGCCTCTTCGGTCCACCGGAACGGGACCTTAGGGGACGTGAGGCGGGTCAGCGGTCCGACGATGGTGCTGAAGTTTGGGACAAAGCGGCGGTAGAAGTTCGCGAACCCCACGAACTGTTGCACCTGTTTCCTCGAGGCAGGTGTAGGCCACTCTACCACCGCCTTCACCTTCTCTGGGTCTGGACGCACCTGGTCATGAGCGATGACGAATCCCAGGAAGGATGTTGTTCTAGCATAAAATTCGCACTTCTCAGCCTTCACGTATAGCCGGTTCTCCAGCAGCCTTTGGAGGACCCGCCTCACATGGACCTGGTGCTCGTCCCTGGACTTGGAGAAGATGAGTATATCATCCAGGTAGACGAACACAAAGAGGCCGATGAAGTCCCGGAGGACGTCGTTGATGAGGCGCTGAAAGATGGCAGGAGCGTTGGTCAACCCGAACGGCATTACCAGGTATTCAAAGTGGCCGTTCGGGGTACGGAAGGCTGTCTTCCACTCATCTCCCTCCCGGATCCGGACGAGGTGGTATGAGCTGCGTAGATCCAGCTTGGTGAACCAGGTCACCCCCTGGAGGGAGTGGAAAGCGGTGTCCATGAGGGGCAGGGTGTAACGATCCCTCTCCGTGATGTCATTTAGGGCCCGATAGTCAATGCAAGGACGGAGGGATCCGTCCTTCTTTCCGACGAAGAAGAACCCTGCCCCCACGGGTGATGACGATGGGCGGATTATCCCAGCACTCAGCGACTCTTTTAGGTAGGCGTTCATCGTCTCCTTCACTGGCGCCGACAGACTGTAGAGCCGACCAGAAGGTAAGGGTGCCCCCTGGCGGAGGTTGATGGCGCAGTCATAGGGCCGATGAGGAGGGAGAGACATGGCCTTGGTCTTACTGAATACTATACCCAGGTCGCGAAATTCCAGGGGCACCAGAGACAGGTCCGGGGGTGCAGCGTCCATAGGAGGGAGAGAAACGGACGGAGAGCAGGCAGCGGACTGAAGGCAGGTGCCCATGCAGAACGTGCTCCATGCCGACACCCCGGCTGACTTCCAATCTAGGACAGGGTTGTGGAGGCGTAGCCAGGGATACCCCAGGATAACGGGCGACACAGAGTTGGGCAGGACGTAGAAGGTCATCTCCTCCCGGTGGTTTCCTGAGATAATCACCGGGACAGGAACAGTCTGGTGCATCACTCTCCCAAGGGAGGCACGAGAGAGGTTGACCAGGGAGATGGGGTCTCTCAGTGCCTGGCAGCGGATGCCCAATTGGGTTGCCAGGCTTTGTGAAATAAAGCTGCCTTCTGCGCCCGAATCCACCAGTGCGTGGGTGAGATGCCCAGTGGGATTGTGGCAGAAACGGACGGGCAGCTTCAATTGTATGTGTGAGTTTAACCGATTGAGATCCGCAAGGCCCCCTACAGTGACTCGCGGACCCCGCCGACTGGCTTTCCGTGGGCAAAGCTTCACCGTGTGTTGGTCATCTCCGCAATACATGCAGAGATCCAACTCACGGCGGCGTTGTCTCTCCGCAGGTGAAAGCTTTGTCCAGCCCGTCACCATCGGCTCCGACTCCTCGGGGCACGATGGTGGCGGCGCCGCCAGGGGGCGAGCTTGGAACAGGCGCGGCGAGGCTCCACGAGGGCGAGAAGAAGACGACTTCCGCCCTGAGGAGCGCTCGCGCAGCCTGTTATCCAAACTAATCGCTAAGGATGTCAGCTCCGCTAGCGTCTCAGGAATATCCCGCCCAGCCAGTTCATCCCTCAGATCATCATTGAGGCTGCGGAGAAAAAGGCCGCAGAGGGAGCGTTCCTCCCAGCCTACTTCCTCCGCCGCTACCCGGAAATCGACCGCGTAGTCCGCTGCCAACCGGCTTCCCTGCTGGAGGGCGAGAAGCCGATCGACCTGGACCGTCTCGGTTGGAGTATGGTCAAAGACCTCCAGGAAGCGCCTCACGAATTGGTCATACGTGAGGGCGGCATAACTGGGCCTCGCCATTACGGCGTAGGTCCACGTTAAAGCTCGCCCCTCCAGGAGATTCCCGATATAACCAATTCGGCTATGATCTGAGGGAAAGTCTCCGGGCACACGGTGGAAAACGGACTCACACTGCATAATAAACCCCCGCGCTCCGCCGAGCTTACCGCTAAAGCGGGCGGGGGTTGGAATGGGTGTGAGCCGAACCGGTGCACTCGGAGCCTGCTGGACGGCCACTGGAGCAGCAGGAGCCGCGCCACCCTGACGAGCCGGGGGGAACGACTGTTGGGGGTCCAAGCGGCCCAACCGGTTAGTCAAATTTAACAATTGATTGAAAATCACCTGTTGCTGATAGGCTAATTGATCCACTCGAGCCTCGAGAGTGGAAAACTGGTGTGCGAGCCCGCCGTCTGCCGAGCCGCTCTGCTGAAGCCGTACTGACATAACGCACGGCTCAGGAGACGCACACACACAGGCTCAGAAAAGTTCAAATAGTTTATTAGCAACAGGGGTGAATGGATGTGTGTGTGTCTGCGGGATGTAAATGTATTGGTGGCGGCGTCTGCTTCGGGCACAGAGGCAGGAGACCGTACAGCCGGCAACCCTATGGGAAAAAGCACAAGGACACAGGGTGACGGGCACACACCAACACAGGAGGAGAATGAGCGAGAGAGGAGCTTACTTGCAAGGGACAGATGACTGGCACCACAAGGACGGGACCCGGAAGACAGCCACCTGCAGGGCTCGGTGCAGCAGCGAGGAATGGCGAGGGAGAGGTGTTGTCCGCCGCCGAGGAATCCACTTGTGCACAGGGGAGCAGACTGGAAAGAAAGGAGGTAAGGGCTTCTTACCAAAAGCGTCGTGCTGAAGGAAAGGTTTGACTCACGATGATGAGTGGCGAAGTCTGACGGCTTCAGGCCGAAGCTCAGGGCGAGGCGGCTTATATTCCTCGCCGCTGATGATGTGCAGGTGCGCGTGCAGGTGGCGCCGCTGATGAGCGGCGCGGCGTGACAGTAATACCCTCCTTCATAGATGAAGATCAAACACGCTTTGTTAGAAATAGACAGACCCATGATAACATAAGACAAGTTCTTCATGTTATTGATTAAGATAAGATAAGATAAGATAAGATAAGATAAGATAAGCCTTTATTAGTCCCACAATGGGGAAATTCCACGATTGCAACAGCACAGGGATAGCAACACTCAGAGCAACAATCAGAAGGCAAGAAAAAACAAGAACAGCTAGTAAACATATGTACATATTACTATAAATATATATATATAGACACACAGTGTGGAGCATTATGGTTGGTGAATGTGCAGCAGAAAGTCTAAGCTCTCTCTCCGCGGATGCGGTGGGCCAGCTGGAAGTCTTTGGGCATGATGGTGACCCTCTTAGCGAAGAAGAGACCCACCAGGTAGGCCTCGCTGGCCTCTTGCAGAGCCATGACGGCGAAGCTCAGGAAGCGCAGGTCGGTCTTGAAGTCCTGAGCGATCTCCCTCACCAGGCGCTGGATGGGCAGCTTATGGATGAGCAGCTCCGTGGATTTCTGGTAGCGACGGATCTCTCTCAGAGCCATGGGCCTGTGACGGTGAGGCTTCTTCACTCCGCCGGTGGCCGGAGCGCTTTTCCGAGCAGCCTTGGTGGCTAGCTGCTTCCTGGGGGGCTTTTTTCTCCAGTAGATTTTACGGGCGGTCTGCTTGGTTCTTGCCATCGCTCTTTATTATTCTGTCTTATATTTCTTGCACGCCGCCTAAACTCCAGCCCGGCACCCGCGTCGTTTTCGCTACAGTTCCCGGTATGTCGAGTTTCACCGTTAGCACCGGGTGGCGGTTGAGTGCTAGCTAGCACTAGCTGTTCCTACTGTAACGTCTCCTGCTGTAAACAGTGGCTCCGTCCGCCAACTTGGGAGACCTTTGGGGCGATCTGTGTGTCCGTGATATATATATAGAGTGAAATGTGTAGAAAGAAGAAGGAAGATAAAAAAGGCTGTTGCAACGGGCAGCCAACTCGTGTGGCGCCACTGGTCCGGCGGAACCGGAACCAGAAAAAAAAAAAAATACTACCAAATGAAATATTGGTGCAGTCCTTCTCAGCCTTGATGCCGAGAAGGCTTTTGATTCAGTCAGTTGGGATTTCTTATTTCAAGTAATGGAGAAGTTTGGTTTTTGTGAAACATTTGTAGACTGTATTAGAACACTATATTCATCTCCTACAGCAAGAATTAAAACTAATGGGAGCCTCTCAAACCCTATAGCCTTACAGAGAGGCTGTAGACAGGGGTGCCCTCTCAGTCCATCACCTTTTAGCCTCTTTATTGAACACTTGGCCCAATAGTGGAGCAGATAACTAAAAAAATCCTTCAAATGGTGACACAAGCATGAAATTTTGCACAGATACCCTCCTGGATATACTCTTTCATATTAGGGTCCTGGCCACGTGAAAATTCAAGATGGCGACCTTTTTTCAAGATGGCCGCCATCAGTATCTGGCAATCTCACACCGAGACCATATATCTGTTGAAATAAACATGCTTTTTTCATTTAAATGAACTTTAAATCATGGGATTGTGATCATGAACTGTTTCTCACAAGAGAGAGAGACTGTCAGGAGAATAACTGACAGTCTTCTTTCAATAGCCTTTGCTTTGACTGTACAGGACTAGCCGATTCTTGTTGGAAGAAGTTGGTCACATTCTTCTTGATGGGTTCATACATGGAGGCAGGGCGGCTTGCCAGAGCATCTGAGAACTCCTGGAACTTGGCATGGCCTCTGTTCATGTGTGTCTTGAGAAGCTCTGCTGTGTTGGGGTGGGCAATATCCTTGGTGTCAATGGAATACAAGTCAGAACTTTCTTCCTGAAAAGGACTGCCTAGGTTTTGCAAGGCTGCAGAAAGCTTGTTGACCTTGTCCAGAAAAGTCTTCTGTGCCTGTGGGTTTTGCTCATGGTGTGTTGCTTGCTCGGGAATTTCTTTGCGTTGGGCCTCTGTGTCATAAACAGATAACAAGCGACTGACCTCTGGGCCAGCTAACATCCATCGCCTGAGTGCAGATGGATCTTCTGTCAACCCAATGGCTCCACCATCAGCCTTGATGATGGCATTGGTCTGCTCATGGGCTTGATCTAGAGCCATTGCTGAGAAAGGACGACGGGTCTTGTGCACCACAAAGTTGCCAGCTTTAAACTCTTTGTCTAACTCTGGGTGTGAAATCTCTAGCATAAGCATGTCCCTGAGGTGGATGGGCAGCCAACGAGCATAGTTTGTATTGTTGTTGGCAAAGAAACAGGGTATCAGTTCATGTAGTGCCTGGCAGTAGAGAGCAAAATTTCCCTCGCGGAAAGATCTAATCAGCAGAAAGACAACAAGCTCCATGGATAGTACCATGTGCCAGAAGTGAAACTGTGGACTATCCTGTTTTCGGGAGTCACACCACTTCTCAAAGTCCAGTGCCTCTTCATCTTGATTTTCCTGCTCAGTACAGTACTCATCATATGCAGCTTTCAAGAGTTTGTACAAGCTGGAGGCTGTCACTTGGTGCATCTGTCGCGTCCTGGTAACACTTGCAGCTGACAGGAAGGACTCTGCAGTGCCAGATGAAGCCACACCAGCTTCAACTAGAGCTCCTGTCCATCCACTGGCTTGGAGGATAGTACCCAGCGACTTCAGTGCTGCCATCTCAATGTGCAGACCACCAAACATGACCAGGTACTTGTCCTCACCATACTGACCTGGCCACTGCCACTGCACCTGCTTTGCTATGGCGTAGATTGGCTGGTCAGCTGTGATGACAGGTACCTGGCCAGGGTTGATGAAATCAACAACATCTTTTACTTTGTTCATTACATGTTTGACTGTAGCAACTGAATGAGCTGGATCCCGCAGGAGAGGAAGCAAAGAAGTAATGGTAACTTCAAATTCAGGGCTTCTCTTCATTGAAGCATGATGTGCTGACCATGTTAGGTTCAATGCATCATCAACTTCTTGTGTCACTGAGACCTTGTCCAGCCACTGGTACTCTAGTGCTAGTTGTGGCCCCAGAATATCTGTGGGTGGTTTTGGCATTGCAGTACCTGGTGGAACAGGATTTGTTGTCCGGAAGGAAGCTGGAGAGATATTTGTGAATGTATCAGGAAGTTCAGGAACTGACTTTACTTTCTCAGGCCCAAACCTGAGTTGCCCTCGTTCCTGTCCACTATTATCCTTTGTGGGATGTTGGAACAGAGAGATGCTTGTGCCATGAAAGGAGGTAGTTGCAGTTGTTGCAGAGGGATTGTGATCAATGTTATCCATCACTGCAGTAGTGAACAACCCTTTCCGCAGCACTGGAGGATAAACCACACCCTCCTCAACATACTTGCTGACTGTTGCATCTCCAAGTTGAGCAGAGATCTCCAGCACTCTGTCATAAGAGATACTGAGACCATGATCGAACAACATCTCAACCAGATTCCTCTTTCTGGTTTTGGCATAAACAGAGAGCCCCATGTACACGGGAAATGGGGTCTCTCTGTCTTTAGAATGCCTGTGAGTTGCTGCTCCTTCCTTGTAGCGGGTGTAGCAGTTGAATTGCATGAGCTGAGCAATTGCCTGGTCTGACTTTGATGCCCCGAATCTCAGCTGTGATTTTATGTCAGCACCATGCTCAACCATCCCCACAAATTGAAGCAGAAGGGGAGGTATAGCATTTTGCACACAACCCTGAGAAAATGTACCTTCAAATCTAGACTTGTGGTCAAGTATACATCTTCTGAGGATCTTTGCTGCTTTAGCAATGATAAGTGCATCTGAAAGATCTGTGGATTGAGCAAGCGCTTTGCCTACATCTTCCTGAAATGTAAGTATCACTTCTCTATGATCTGCGCCAGATCTGTGAGCCTCAAGTCCTGGAATTTCAGCCAATAGCTTTTCTTTCAGTCTAGTGGAATTCACATTTGGTGAGTCCACCCCCAGCTGTTCCAGATGCTTTTGGTACATGTGGCAGATATCTGGCATGCGAAATGTAACTGGTCCTTCTGAACATAGGTTGCTTTCAACAAGGTATGCAACCAATTCTGAGATCACCATTGGATACACATCTGGTTGTGACTTAGTGTCACGTTTCTCAAGGTTCCTCAGGTGCGCCCTTTCCCTGTTGTAGAGAGCCCGAAGGCAAACATTATGGTACTTGAACTCCTGTGCAATGACATCACCACCAGTCAATCTTGCAAGAAGCTTACCATCACCAAGCATATCTGCAATGTCGCGCAGCCTCTTGTCTAGGCCCGTTGTACTGGCCTCTCTGAGGTCTGATGCAGGTGCCACTTTTTCACAGAAAATGCATGTCTGACTGTCATGACTTTTTCGCCGCAGTTTTGACTGACAAGCTCCAGTCTCAGTTTCACTGGTTTGACTACTGGAATGGCGCTTTTGTGCCCGTTGCAATTTAGTGTTGTTGAACAACAAGCGACAGCTCACATGGTATTTTGCCATATTTTTCCTGAGTGTGGCTTCTATGCCATCACCTTCATCCAGCCTCGTTGGATCTATTCTCAATGGCATGTCATTGATTTCGCTGAACATGGGAATGTTCCTTGCCAGCATTTTGTATCCATCATGTTCTGGGGAATGATGACTTGGAGTGGATGTCAGGCCCTCACCTATTTTGTCCTTCTGGCAAAGGCAACACAAGCTCCAATTTGTTTTCCGATTGGCAGATATCACATTCGCTTCTGCCATGATGTGTCTTGATTAAGGCCGAGGGGCTATCCTTTTACCACCCTAATCAAATTGTGCACACATTACTGTATGGGATTCAACTAGGTTCGGTTGCCCTACACCTAGCCCGATCATTCATCCAGTGCCATTTAAGTCCCGTGTGATCTGTACACCATCCGGGTAAGTACATGAACATTTGGCGAGACATGCATAACCCCCTTACCCTTGGCTCGGCTCTCCCGCGCTGGCACATCCTGTCAATTCAGGTGCGACTCTCTAACTAGTATCTAATAACTAAAAAACTACAGTTTAGTAGCTACTTGATATGGGGCTGTTAGAAAGCATTTGGGACACTAAACTATGCATATACTACTACAACTAGTCTAATACTGCAGTGTTAGTAAAGCTAGATCAGTTGACACTGAACCCCATGCCGAGTTACACAGCAGTGATTGACACCAGTGTGCCCTGGTTGTGTGCTGACAATCACTCTTGTTTTTTTTTAATTGCAATCACAGTCACAACTGTAGTTTATAAAAACGGTTGAATGGGATCTGCACCACACCAACCAAGATCCACATCCAGAAACGATTACATGTGTGTGTTAAATATGCTCAATTTACGATGGATAAATGAATGAATGAATGAATGAATGAATGAATGAATTTATTTATTTCGGATAGTACATTACAGGTTAAAAGAAACTGTATAATATAACAACAAGGTCAAATTAGACAAAGACTCCTTCTACTATACAATTCCACGTGAGTTATCCGAAATGGGTGATGGCTGAAGCCGCAGCTTATATTGCCCACCCATATTCCATCCAAGAATTCAAAGGAGAAAAAAGAGAAAACAAGACAAGAGCGATTACAATTTAAAACAAGGCTAAGACAAAATATGACTGAGAGAAAAAGAAAACTGAGCTAGTCTAAGTTAAGCGGTTACTATTCAAAAACAAATCTAAGACATAGTGTCACAGAGAAAAAAGAAAAACTAAGCTATAACACAACACAGGCTGGAAATGTCAATCCTTATGTGAGTTTACATGTCGTCTTGTAAATATGTTTGGAGTATTTCTTCCTTTAGTTTTTGTTTAAATTGTCCAAGCTTTGTACATGATTTTAATTCAGGTCCAAAATCGTTCCATAATCTGACACCTTGCACTGAAATACAGTGTTGCTTGGTAGTTGTTCTCACTGTAGGCTTTTGAAATATACATGTTCCTCTGAAGTGATATCGTTTCTCCCTTGTTTGGAACAACTTTTGGATATTTGCGGGCAGTGATAGATTCTTCACTAGACACTGGTAGACTGCAAGTCTAATTTAAAACATTACTGGCACATGCCTCTAGGGGGAACTACCTGTATTGTTCAGCACTACTATTAAGGGGACACATTAGAACAAGAGTGTGAAAACCCCGCGCAGAATCCATGTTCAGTCATATTATGTGTGTTGCAGAATAAACGGCAGAGTTAGCCAAAGAAATAACTCAAGTGTGATCATTGCTACACGGTAGGATATCACACAATTGGCGACGAGGATTAAAAGAAAAAAATCAGCGGCGAGAAACAGAGAACATTGCAAGTGTGGCGAACTCAAGTGACTCCAGTAGTTCGAGTGCAAGTTCAGAGGAGGAAAAACGAGGTTTCCCCACCACGACGAGCAATGGCGGCTGTAATCGGAACGGTAACCCCTTTTGATAACTCGACTCAGTCATGGGAAGAATATAGTGAAATGTTGGACTTTTTCTTCGAAGCTAATGACATTGAGGAGCCAGACAAAAGGAAGGCTGTACTGTTGAGTGGAGTTGGTGCAACTACTTACAGCTTGTTGAGAAATTTAATAAGCCCTGCATTACCGAAAGATAAAACGTACGACCAGCTTACTGCTGAGCTTCAGAAGCACTTCAGCCCCAAACCGAGTGAAATCGTGCAACGATTCAAATTTAATTCACGCATAAGGAGGAACACTGAGTCCATAGCAGAGTATGTGGCAGAATTGAAGAAATTAACACGGCACTGTGATTACAAAGACTCATTGGAAGAAATGTTAAGAGACAGACTTGTGTGTGGAGTGAATGATGACCGAATGCAACGGCGACTTTTATCTGAAACAAAACTCACTTTTGCGAAGGCTTTGGAATTATGCCAAGCGATGGAAACAGCATCTAAAGATGTGAGAGAGATGCAAGGGAAGCTAACAGAGGACACAGCAACGCATGTTCGTGTGCCTAAGACCCAAGTAGGTGTCCACAAAGTGTTGACTGACAAAACTCAGCACAAATTCCCCAGTTGTTATCGCTGCAAAGGCCAGCACAATGCCGCCGAGTGCAAATTTGCCACTGAGCTGTGTCATAATTGTGGCAAGCGAGGGCACATTAAGAAAGCATGTAGAATAAAGGTGGACAGCGCACAGGTGCTGAAAGCGACAGTTAATGGGCAAAAGTATGAAAACAAGGGCCCAGGAAAGGAACAGCGAGCGAATCAACTGAGAGGGGAGGGAGAAAGTGATACAGAAGACATGGGTTTTCACACAATTTACAACACGTCAGAGGAGCTGACCAAGGTAGCGCCCATCACGCGTACCATGAATGTTAATGGAATGAAAGTAACATTTGAAGTTGATACAGGCTGTGGAGTAACCATATTAAGTAAACAGCAATATACACAACTGTGGAAGAAAACAGACACAGCAGAATTAAATCCCTGTTCATTAAAATTAAAAACATACACAGGAGAGAAGCTAGACGTGCTAGGCATGGCACAAGTGAAGGTGCAGCACGAAAACAAAGAAAAGGACTTACCTGTAGTAGTAGTTGGGAGCGAAGGACCAAATCTACTAGGGCGAAGTTAGCTACAAGAACTGGCCATGATTGATCAGTTGGTGAATAAAGTGGAATCTCAGCCCAAATTGCAGCTGGAGGAGATCCTCGAAAGACACGCTGAGGTGTTCAAAGAAGGCTTAGGACAGCTAAAAGGTGTCACTGCAAAGATTAATGTGGACAAGGAGGCCCAACCACGATTCTGCAAACCCCGACCGGTACCCTATGCAGTCAAGCCACTGGTTGAAAGCGAGCTACAGAGGCTGCTGGATGACAAGATCATTGAGCCAGTGCAGGTTGCAGAATGGGCGGCGCCCATAGTCCCAGTGAGAAAGCCGGATGGCTCCATTAGAATATGTGGAGATTACAAACTCACTGTCAATCGAGCATCACGGGTGGATCAGTATCCAATTCCTAAAGTGGAGGACCTCTTCGCACAGCTGAATGGCGGCCGACACTTCACGAAATTAGACATGAGTCACGCCTACCAACAGATAGTCTTGGAAGAAGAATCAAGAAAGTATGTAACCATCAATACACACAAAGGCTTATATACCTACACACGCTTACCATTTGGAGTAGCTTCCAGTCCTGCTATATTCCAGAGAACTATGGAGGGCATCCTAGGTGGAATTCCGAATGTTGCCATTTATTTGGATGACATCCTTTGTACAGGACCAAATGAACAAGAACATCTGAAAACGCTGGAGGAAGTGCTTCAACGGTTGGAGAAAAGCGGTCTGAGGTTGAAAAGAAGCAAGTGTGAGTTCATGGGAAAAGAGGTGGTGTTCCTAGGCCACAAGATCAACGCCAGTGGTCTACACCCTCTAACAGACAAAGTGGAAGCCATTGCGGAGGCACCTGAGCCACAAAATGTTACTGAGTTAAAAGCCTACCTGGGCTTGTTGAACTATTACCATAGGTTCCTCCCAAAGCTCTCCACGCTGCTGGCACCACTACATACCTTACTTAAGAAGGAAGAAAAATGGTCATGGGGGGTCAAGCAGCAGAAGGCGTTTGAAGAGTCCAAAGCGCTACTTCAGTCCTGTAGTGTGTTAGTGCACTATGATTCAAACAAACCACTCATCCTGGCGTGTGACGCATCACCCTACGGTGTGGGTGCTGTACTCTCTCATCGTATGGAGGATGGCTCAGAGAGACCCATAGGGTTCGTCTCAAGAACTCTTAGTGCAGCTGAGAAAAACTACTCCCAGCTAGACAAGGAGGGCCTTGCAGTAGTATTTGGTGTAAAAAAGTTCCACAAATACCTGTACGGGAGACAGTTCGCTATAGTGACTGACCACAAGCCACTAATTTCACTGTTCAGTGAAATGAGAGCCATACCCCAGATGACATCTCAGAGAATTCAGAGATGGGCCGTTACATTAGCAGCGTATGAGTACACCATCGTTTACAAAGCCGGACGGGACCATACGAATGCTGACGCGATGAGTAGGCTACCCTTGGATGGAGGAAGAGACAGCACGCCTGAGGAGGAGGAGAGAGTGCTATTGTTTGAAGATATCGGCGTGCCCCTGGTGAACGCACAACAAATAAAGAAGTGGACAGACAAAGACCCTGTCCTAGCAAGAGTGCGAGAATACATCTTGCGAGGATGGCCGAAGATGAACAGTCCTGAGTTCATTCCCTATGCCCGACGACAGGATGAGCTCAGCACCCAGGAAGGTTGTATCCTGTGGGGAGGACGCGTGGTTGTTCCACCACCTGGTAGGAATGCCTTACTGCAACAACTACACCAAGCACACCCTGGCATCACTCGCATGAAAGCGTTGGCGAGGAGTTACATGTGGTGGCCCAACATGGATGCAGAGGTGGAGGCGCTTGTGAAGTCATGTGCGGCATGCCAGGAGAACAGGAACAGTCCTCCAGCAGCCCCACTACATCCCTGGGAAGTTCCAGATAAACCATGGAGAAGAATTCACATTGACTACGCAGGTCCATGGATGGGAAGAATGTTCCTGATCATAGCTGACGCATACTCAAAGTGGATCGATGCATATTCTGTGAGTAGCTCTACTTCTACTGTTACCATTGAATGTCTTAGAAAGAGTTTCAGCCAACATGGGCTACCTGAAATCATAGTATCAGATAACGGTACATGTTTTACGAGTGAACAGTTCCAAGAGTTTTCTGAAAAGAATGGCATACGTTACATCATGACTGCGCCATACCATCCTTCTTCTAACGGCTTAGCCGAGAGGGCCGTGCAGACATTCAAGTCACTCATGAAAAAGATGACAGGAGACTCTATTGAAACCCGAATGTCGAGAGCTCTGTTCAGCTATCGAATAACACCCCAATCTACAACTGGCAAGTCACCAGCTGAGCTGTTGTGTGGAAGGAAGTTGAGGTCAACATTTGACTTAATACATCCAGACTTCAGAAACAAAGTGCATGATAAACAAGAGAAACAAAAAGGTTATCATGACATGCATGCTAGAGAGAGAATACTGAGAGAAGGAGACGTGGTCTACACCCGCAACTTTGGCTCAGGACCAGCCTGGGTACCAGGAGAAATAACAGAAAAGACAGGCCCTGTGTCATTCAAGGTGACATTAGGTCATGGACAAGTGGTGAGGCGACACATCGACCAAGTTCGTGGTAGGAGCTCCATTCCCCTGCCGATGGCACCAGAGGTGTTGTCTGACACCCATCCTGAGGAGAGCATCAACGAACCACCACTTCAGGTGAAACCTGAGGTAACCGTCTCTGCAGATTCTACGGGCAGCACTGCAGCAGCCGAAACAGTGGAGCAGTCTGAGTCTTCACCTGCAGTTGGCTCACCCGCCGTGAGAAGATCTCAGCGAGCTAGGAAAGCTCCAGACTACTTGAAGGACTATACTTAGTCAGTAGTGAGTTCCCCAGCCACAGGACAAGAATGCGTCCTGGAACCTCACTGGGATGCGGTAGTCAAACCAAATCCCCAGTTAGACTGTTATGTGTGTTATACATGTAAAAAAAAAAAAAAAAAAAAAAAAAAAGAGAGAAATTATGTGTATGGCACATGTGTTTAAGAAGTTAAAAGTAACTGTGATTGTTTAGGGTTAAATGGGAGTTCCAGGATGTCCAGCATAATTGGCTAGTGTAATTAAAAGTAGTTTAATCTAGAGGGGAGGGATGTGGTAGACTGCAAGTCTAATTTAAAACATTACTGGCACATGCCTCTAGGGGGAACTACCTGTATTGTTCAGCACTACTATTAAGGGGACACATTAGAACAAGAGTGTGAAAAACCCCGCGCAGAATCCATGTTCAGTCATATTATGTGTGTTGCAGAATAAACGGCAGAGTTAGCCAAAGAAATAACTCAAGTGTGATCATTGCTACACGGTAGGATATCACAATTATTATTGCAGTTTTAAAGTCGATCAGATCTTTCAACTTGAGAGTTTTTTGTTTAAGAAAAAGTGGGTTTGTTGGTTCCCTGTAAGCTGCTTTGTTGATTATTCTAATAGCTCTCTTTTGAAGCATAAAGAGTGGATATATGTTTGTTTTATATGTATTTCCCCATACTTCATTACAATATGCCATGTATGGGAGTATTAATGAATGATACAAGGTGTATAGTGTGGGTTGATTCAGCAAATTTTTCACTCTGTGTAATATTGCAATTGATTTGGATACTTTACCTTTTATATAATTAATATGTGGCTTCCAACACAGTTTGTTATCAATTGTTACTCCAAGGAATTTAGTTTCGGATACCCTTTTAATCTCTACACCATTTACACTGAGTTTGGGTACTGGGTAGTTGTGATGGTTGTTAAAGACTATAAATTTTGTCTTGCTTAAATTGAGCGTTAATTTGTTTGAATCAAACCACAGTTTCAGCTTTCCTAATTCCTTTCCGAGTGTATCCAGAAGTTGTTCCAAATTGTTTCCACTGCATAGCAGGTTAGTGTCATCAGCAAACAATATTAAGTCCATTTTTTGAAAATCATAATTTTCAAGGAGTAGCAGCCATTTTGGGCACCACATTGAAGGCTAACCTTCTTAAATTTATATCAGAGACAACAAAATCTGTAAAATTAGTATATAAGAGCATAAACATGGTTCACTTGGAAAATTAAATTAAGAAAAGAGGAAAAATAACAAAAAATTGTCACATTCTGGCAGCCATCTTGGAAAATGGCGGCCATCTTGAATTTTTGGCGTGGCCAGGACCCTTTTCTGAAAGAGAGGACATTAAAGCATATTTGTGGAGAATTTCATGCTTGTGTCACCATTTGAAGGATTCTTATGAAATATGCAATTAACCGCTGCACTACAAACCATCCAAGAAAAGTCAAATATAGAAGGTACACACATAGGTAGAGTGAAAAATAAAATCTGTTTACATGCAGATGATGTTCTGGTAACACTCCAACAACCTGAATCTAGCATCCCATCTTTAATGAAAATATTGCGCATATACGGGAGTTTTTCTGGTTATGTCCTCAATGTTCAAAAAACCCAGGTTTTTACTTTTAACTTTAGCCCATCACAAGAATTGAAAAGAAAATATCCATTTAACTGGGACAAACCCAGCATCAAATATTTGGGTATTTTTCTGACAAACGACCTCTCAAAACTGTATGACGCTAATTATAAGAATATTAATAAGAACATATACGAGGATCTGAATGGGTGGGACTTCCTTCCCCTTGACCTTGGCAGCAGAATTCGGATAATAAAAACGAGTGTCCTCCCGAGATTATTATACCTGTTTGCAGCACTTCCAATAGAAATACCCATAACTCAATTTAGGGAATGGGATAAACGTTTATCAAGGTTCATTTGGAATAACGAGAGACCTAGAGTGAGATATTCGACTCTGCAGCTGCCCCGGGAGAGGGGAGGCTTGTCCCTGCCGTGTTTGAGAGATTATTATGTATCAGCACAGTTGAGGTCTCTAGTATGTTGGTGTAATCCAGTATATGATGCAAAATGGAAGGACATCGAGTTGTCTCTAATGAATTTCCCTACTCAGTCAGTTTATGGATGATAAAATAAACAATATTCCTCAGCTGCAAAATCGGTTCTTGACTTTCTCTATAAAAATCTGGTTACAAGTTATTAAGAGACCCCATCTAGAGAGGGAGATCAAATTGTTCAGTTGACCAGCATATGAGCTACACTTCCTCCTGGCATTGCATGACCATAGGTTCCGCCTGTGGGTTCAGTGAGGCCTTACTGCTCTGTGTCGAATGATAGAAAAGAATAAATTCTATAGTTCTGAAGTTCTTTGTCGACGCTATGAATTGGGGAAGGATGACTTTTACCGTTATTTGCAAGTTCGACACTATTTTTTTAAAGAAACAGGAAGTCCTGGTTCAGTCGAACCCTCAAGAATTATACAAATATTTATCAATGCATATAATTCTGGTACTATTAAAAGTGTTACGGGAAATCTGTATAGGGCTCTTACTGTGATGAACAAAATTTCTACAGTATACATTAAGCAACGCTGGGAGGAAATAGTTGATGTTGTCATAACAGAGGAGGAGTGGCACCAGGTATGGGAGACTCAGTGCTCCACCACCAACTCTTTAGTTTGGAGGGACTTCTGTTGGAAGTTTCTGATTCGGTTTTTTATAACCCCCCATCAAAAATCAAAACTCAGCAGGTTCTCACAGTCATGATGGAGGGAGTGTGGATCTACTTTGGCAGACCATGCTCATAGTTTTTGGTTATGTCCACATATTCAGTCCTTTTGGGGGGATGTGGGACACCTTATTTCAGAGACTGTGGGACTCAAACCTGATTTTTCTTTCTCCTACCTTTACCTGGGAATAATTCCAAATGACATTTCTAAAAGGGACAGATACTTGGTGAAGATATTTCTTGCAGCAAGTAAGAAAGCCATTACAAAATGTTGGCTCCAGAGAAGCTCCCCAACTATTAGTCTTTTCATTGAAATAGTGAATGCTATTGAATTAATGGAGAAGATGACCTTCAGACTTCGGCTTCAACAGGACAGAGGGGAGAAATACTGGGAAAAATGGGACTCTAGTAACTGTTCAAAGATTTAGGAAAACATTGTATTTTCAAATTGTGCATAATTTATGTGATAAAAATGCTGTATGTGTGCATGTGTATATGTATATGTATATACATATATACAGTATGTATTGTATATATTTATCTTCGTAGTATTGTTTCCCAGACCTCATTTGTTTGGACACCTTTTTTTGAGGGGGAAGGGGGGGGGGGGGGAGGAAAAAGGAAAAAAAACAACAACCAAACTTCTAGAGTACATTTATGTTTACAAAGGGAAAAGAACCCCCCCCCCCCCCCTCATATTGTACATTAAAGGTAGATGGGAAAAGTGAATAACAATGTCTGAAGATGATTAGTTAAAATGGTCTTGTGCGAAGCCACCAATATTTTTAGGGTGGATAGACATTGTTAAAGAAATCTACACGATGGAACGATTGACTTTCCCTTTAGACTTGCCTATGGGAAATTTGAGAAATACTGGAAAAAATGGATCTATTACCTGAAACAAAGAAAATTGTAAATTTTATTTCATATATGTCTGCTTGTTTTTGATTTTTGTCTTATTTGTTGTTTTATTTTTTTATGTGAAAAACAAAAATGCTAAATAAAAAGAAAGTAAAAAACCCCCAAAGAACTCATGATGGGTAGAAGCAAAGAGCTCTCTCTAGCTCAGTGATTCTTAACCATGGGGAACCACCTAGAGGACGGCAACAAACTTTCAGTTTAACACATTTGGGCCGCGAGGGCCGCAGGATGGCAACTGAAGATACCAGAGATATTACTGATTATACTGACGTCCATGAGACACTCAGCAGCAATACACCTTCCCACCAATTGGTGGCGGTAATGCGCAAGTCATTGTTTACAAGATCCAATGTAAACAAAAGAAGACACTCAGCCAGCCGCTAACCCCAAGAGAAAGTTATGGAGAAGTTTTTAAAAAGAAAAAAAAAATGATGGCAATGATGATGGTAAACCTGCCCAAAGGGGTAATATTTTGCACAAGTACAATCCTGACTTCATTAGGTACGGTTTTGTGAATGGAGGAAATGAGGCGGAGCCAAGAGCCCAGTGACAAAGCCCTGAAGCCTTCAAAATTAAAGCGCCACTTAGAAATGATGCATCCAACACTTGTGGGAAAGCCGGTGGATTCATTCAAAAGAAAAGAACATGGGCTACAGATGCAGAAATGAATGGTCTGTCGTGTCACTGACTGGTAACTCTAAATGTGCTTTGAAAGCCAGCTACCTCGTAGCCAGATGTGTTTCACAGAGTAGGCATTCACCATAGCAGAGAAGTTGGTTGTGCCTGCCGCTGTGGATATGTGCTGTGAGATGATTGGAGAGGCTGCTGCAAAGAAGCTGCTGACCATCCCACTCGCAAATGATCTTGTGAGTCACGGTATCACGGACATGGCCTCAGACATACAGCATGCCATGTAAAAATGAATGAATGAAAAAAATAATCAAATTCATTCACAGGTTATAAAGCTATATTTTCATTTGTGCTTTATTTAAAATTTATTTAAAGTTTATTTAATTTGAAACTTTTATTAATCAATTTTAATCTAGTTTGTGTTAATAAGCCTTACTTGAGCCTTTAAATTTCTTTTTGTAGCTGCTTGATATCTTTCATGAGTTGTTATAACCTGTTTGGAAGAGGTGAATATAAAAAGGGAGTTGTAACTTGGACTGTTGTTGTGACTGCCAGGCAAAAATGAATGAATGAAAAATTAATCAAATTCATTCACAGATTAAAGGTCTGATGACACAACTTTGACTGCATCTAATTTTGCAACACATAATTTCAATATGACAAAATAGGTGGGTCTGTGCAGTTCTAAGTCAAACAGGCTTTTTTTCACGTGAATATCCGACATTTTCATGAACGCCACATCACCAATTGTGTCAGTGGCTGGAAACCCCCCCAGCCATGTTGTGACGTCAGCGGGAGAACACAGTGCTTGGCTGCCCATTGTACACGCAGGATGGAAGCGGTAGAAAACATTGACGATGGTTCCAGCACATGTAGTCTGGAATTGGTTTGTGTTGTCCAATCTTCAGACGATTATAGTTCAGAAGAATGGGATGACAATGAAGAATCTGGGGGCATCAGACCTTATAGGTTTGAGCCGTACCAAGCGGACATCGTGCCTTGCGAGAGACTCAGAGAGTGACGGTGGTGAGGCACACGTGGCTGGCGCAGCAGCAGCGACAAATACATGGCAGAGGAACACTGAGTAGTATGCTTTTGTTACAGATATTGCAACAAATCATTTGTTCATATAATTTATTTAAACCCGATTTTTCACCAAGACCCAGGTGAGGACGGAGCTGAGGAAGATCAAGGCGAGGAAGGCCGCGGGACTGGACGGCATCAGCGCGAAGCTCCTCAAGTCCTGTGCAGACCAGCTGTGTGGGATTGTGGAGTACATCTTCCGCAACCTGAGCCTGAAGCTGGGGAGGGTACCACAGTTGTGGAAAACATCTTGTGTGGTACCTGTACCAAAGACTTCCTACCCCAAAGATCTGAACAACTACAGACCAGTGGCCCTGACGTCTCACATGATGAAGACCCTGGAGAGATTGCTCCTTGCTCACCTCCGCCCCCTGGTGGGCCCAGCGATGGATCCACTCCAGTTCGCCTACCAGCATGGCATTGGGGTGGAAGATGCAGTGATCTTCCTTCTTCACCGTTCTCTGTTCCACCTGGAGAAGCCTGGGAATGCGGTGAGGATCATGTTCTTTGACTTCTCCAGTGCTTTCAACACCATTCAACCAATGATCCTGAAGGACAAGCCACTGTGCCCAGGGGTGGACCAGCACCTGTCATCATGGATCCTGGACTACCTCACTAACCGGCCACAGTTTGTGAGAACCCAAGATTGTGTGTCTGACACGATCATCGGTAGCACGGGGGCCCCCCAGGGAACGGTTTTGGTTCCCTTCCTGTTCACCCTTTATACTGCGGACTTCTCACACAACACAACACACTGCCATCTACAGAAGTTCTCTGACGACTCTGTGATTGTTGGCCTCATCTCCAACGGAGATGAAGCTGAGTACAGAGGACTTATCCAGGACTTCGTGGACTGGTGCCATCGGAACTGCATCCAGATCAACGTGAGGAAAACTAAGGAGATGGTGGTGGACTGCCACAGGCAAGAACAACCCCCTCACAGCACCAGTAAACATACAGGGAACAGACATTGAGATGGTGACATCCTACAAGTACCTGGGTGTTCATCTGAACAATAAACTAGACTGGTCACACAATACCGATGCACTCTACGAGAAGGGACAACACAGGCTGTTCCTACTGAGGAGGCTGAGGTCTTTTGGTGTACAAAGGGCGCTGCTGAAGACATTCTACGACACAGTGGTGGCATCAGCCATCACTTTTAGAGTGGTCTGCTGGGGCAACGGCATTACAGCAGCCGATAGGAAGATACTGAACAAACTGATCAAGAAAGCTAGCTCTGTCCTGGGGCAACGCCTTGACCCAGTGGAGGAGATAGGAGAGAGAAGGACAGTGGCTAAACTGTCATCTCTGCTGGAGTCCGAGTCCCACCCTATGCAGGACATATTGAACGCGCTGAGGAGCTCATTTAGCAGTAGACTACATCGTCCTAGGTGCACAACCGAGAGGTTTTGCAGGTCCTTCCTACCTACGGCTGTCAGACTGTATAACCTATGCAGGGCTGCTTGCAGAGATAGCAAAAAAACATGACGACCTAGCAGTATTGAATGCAAAAGACGCAACAGACTTACACACATGGTCCCCTCCAGTATACAACTAGGACAATATCAGTCGCTACGGAGGTTGACAATATGTATGGGTACATATTCATACTATGTAGGATAACTAAGTAGACGGTTATGCTGTTTATTCCATCTTGCTACAATGCTCCGCACTTTGTATATATATTTATATATTTATGTGTACATATGTACACTACCATTCAAAAGTTTGGGGTCACCCAGACAATTATTTTGTGTTTTCCATGAAAAGTCATACTTATTTACCACCACGAGTTGTAAAATGAATAGAAAATATAGTCAAGACATTGACAAGGTTAGAAATAATGATTTGTATTTGAAATAATAATTTTTTCCAGATACTCAACCTGCTCAAAGGAAGGCCAGTTTTATAGCTTCTCTAACCAGCTAAACTGTTTTCAGCTGTGCTAACATGATTGCACAAGGGTTTTCTAATCATCCATTAGCCTTCTGACGCAATGAGCAAAGACATTGTACCATTAGAACCCTGGAGTGATAGTTGCTGGAAATGGGCCTCTATACACCTATGTAGATATTGTACCAAAAACCAGACATTTGCAGCTAGAATAGTCATTTACCACATTAGCAATGTATATTAGATATTAGAGTGTATTTCTGATTAGTTTAAAGTTATCTTCATTGAAAAAACAGTGCTTTTCTTTCAAAAATAAGGAAATTTCTAAGTGACCCCAAACTTTTGAACGGTAGTGTATATCCACTGCTCTTATTTATATTTTTCGTATCTTCTTAATTATTGCTCTGAGTGTTGCCATCCCTGTGCTGTTGCAATCCTGGAATTTCCCCATTGTGGGACTAATAAAGGCTTATCTTATCTTATATATGCAAACTCAGAATGAGGGCAGATGGACACAGCTGTGTGGCCACCTGGTGCGTGACTGATTGAACAGTGTGTGTGTGCGTGCATGAGTGTGAATGTGAGTGTGTGTGTGTATGTGTGCGTGCGTGCATGAGTGTGTGAATGTGTATGTGGTGAACCATACCACTGGTGGATGCCTGGTGAGGAGGAGGCATGGCTGTGGGGCTGGCGGAGAGCGAGCTCAATCCACCAGCTGAAATTAATAAGCAATAATTAAACCCAACAGCCGCAAATCATGCTCGGGGTGAGGACCCCGAACATGACACCGAACCCGTGTTATCCTGTAGGCTCGGTTCTGACCATTCTCTGTGGCTCAGGCATCGGGTTTATTATACATTATCTTTTGAGTTCTTGTTATTTTTCCTCTCTTTGACAGTTATAATTGAAGGAAACATGAATGGACAAATGTGTGGTATACCGCTAGGTCCACCTTAAATACTACCTTAAGGGCTTTGAGCGTGGGGACGCATTTGTGCAATGACGTCACCACGTCAGGGATTCAGTGGCGTGAAAAAGTGTTTGCCCCCTTCTCATTTTTTTACTATTTTGTCACACTTAAATGTTTCAGATCATCAAACAAATTTAAATATTAGACAAAGATTCACACCACTGTATATTAAGGAGCTATTGGCGGGAGACAGTCTCTTTGGCACTCCGCATCTATGCCAACACCAACCTATGCCAACTGTTTATTAGCATATTGGCCTGTTCATGTGTTACATGTGCTGTTAGGATCTTGAATAAAGAACCATTGTTTAGCACAGCCACTGCCTCCATTGTCCCTGTTTTCCAGACATAACACTGGCGAAGAGGAGAAACTTTAACATCGACATGGAAGCATACTTGGCACCCCTGCCACCTTTCCTTGCATCCCCAGGTGAGCTACCCATCCCATGGCCTCTCTGGTTTGATTCATTCCATACTTGTGTATCGGCTATGGACCAAGCTACAGACGGTAAGATGCAGCTGTGGGCGTTCCTGATTCACAGCCTGGGTACTGAGGGACAGCGGGTGTTCAGTACATTGGGGCAAGCGGACACATACGAGGAGTGCATCACGCTGCTCGCTGGCAATTTCGCGATGCCCGAGAGTGTGCTGGCAAGGATGATAAGGTTCCGCCAGTGCCGATAGCAAGCGGGAGAAGCGACTCAACAGTACATTGCGGACCTACACTGTCTGGCGAGCATGTGTAGATTTGGTAAACTAGAGGACGAAGTGGTGCGGGACCAGCTAGCAGAACACACCAACAACCCATGGCTGTGGATGAAGCTGCTGATGGCACTGGTCGACCTGCCGCTGGCGAAGGTGGTGGAGTTAGTGTTTCAGCCGGAGGTTGCCGACAAGCTAACATCGCAGCTAGGTGACCCAGAACAATGGACCTCGCTAGCACAAGCAGTTACCCCGGCAGAAGAACCCGGTTACACCATGACCTTCTCAGAGAACGCCGAGGTGAACACAGTGGGACAATGGAACATCACAAGACACCAAAAGTGTGGTAATTGCTGTTCCCCGATGCACCGAATGAAAGCATGCTCCTGCCTGGCCAGGGGGCTGCAATGCCAACAATGTTCGCACACAATGTGTCGCTCAATATAATTTTTTAAAAAACAGGGGTATCTCCCTGGATGGATGAGGCAGCCAATGTGCGGCACCAATCCCTTCACCATTCTCACACACACATTCACACCTAGGGCCACTTTAGAGTCTCCAATTAACCTAACCTGCAGGTTTTTGGCCTGTGGGAGGAAATCAGAGCACCCAGGGTAAACTCAGGCAGACACGAGGAAAACATGCAAACTCCACACAGTTTGTATGTTCTTCTCAAAATGTGTCGCTCAATACTACTAACATCATGCCCGCCACCTAGTTCAGCTGAATTTCCACCGACAACCACCATCTATGCAGAGGACTCCAGCGGAGTGGTGTACAAATGGTGCACGGTTGGGCTCGACAATGTCAGCTTGCCGTTACTGCTGGACACCACCGCTGTGAGGTCGGTGATGAACTGGGTCATGGTCAAGAGATTCTTTCCTAGCCACTCCATCGGGAATAATGCGGTGGAGCTTTACAGTTATGGGCACACTCGTATCAGCCTCGTAGGAACTATAACGCTGATGGTTTGCTATGGGTCAAGAGTCCTCCTGGCATTCACCTTCCTAGTAGCCACACAGAAAGGCAACATCCTGGGGTGCGACCTGTTTTGTGAATTAGGCTTTACCATTCACAATAACCAAGGAGTCTGTTTGACCGCTGATGACAAGGGCGCATCATCCCCGGATGAGGGTACAGCCACTCCAAGCTTGACACTGCAAGAAAAAGAACGAACATGGAGAGAGGGCACAAACTGCACTCACCTCTGATCCTCGCCCGGCAAAAGCCTCATGGAACCTCCACAGAGCTGCAGGAGAGGGAGTTCATGGCCAAGAGGGACCCCGGTGAACGACAACAACCTGGCACGTGTCCTGTCACTGGTGACAGCAACATACCGCCGTGACCACAACCAGCACCAAAGGGGAGAGGGCAGAAACTGGACTCGTCTCAGATCCTCGCCCAGCATCAGCCTCACGGAGCCGCTGCAGCACTGCAGGAGAGAGAGTTCGTGGCCGAGCAGGACCCAGCAGAGCAATACTGATCCAGGGCATGTCCTGCCACTGGCGTGAATGACACACCACCACAACAGCAACCAGCATCGGGGACAAGAGAGCAGCAGCGCCGAGTGCAGCCAAACAGGTCACCACTTGCATTGCTTGACTGGGTTTGGGTCCGCCGATCCGAACGCCTGGACCCACAACTGCTCTTGTCACCACCAATGATGATCACCACACAGTTGGGGCCAGCCACCTTCCAGATGACCGATGATTGGAGATGGCATGCCAGGCATTTGCGAAGGGTGAGGGGAACTGCCCCAGATCAAGCTGCGACACTGGAACCAATCCTGGGACTTTGCAAGAGAACACCCAGGTCCATTGCAGCCAGCACCTCCAGAGCTGCGCCCATCATGGGCTCACCAGAGGCCCCTGAATGTGAACTCTAACAATGACTCTGCTTTACAATGTTTAGGCAGAGTATGGTTGACTACAGTAGCAAAATAACCCACTCAGCCATGTAGGGTCCACCCAGTTGCCCAGGTTCAGGTTTGTTTGATGTGAGTTCACATACTGCCATAATGTTCACAATAATTCTGGTCATGGGTCTAGTTAATGATACTGTCACAGCATCATACAGCAATGCATTTAACATCATGCTATATGCCACCTACTGATAGCCAGGCTGTGTATGTGCTAGCTAGCCCTATGCTACGTTACCTGATGGTCTGGTTATGTTTATGTGGTGCTAGCTGTATGCCACTGAATCTCCACCCGATTGAAGTAAACTATCACCAGGGGTTCTGTTTTTCCCAAGGGGGAGGTAAATGTGGTATACCGCTAGGTCCACCTTCAGGACCTTGGATATGGAGATGCGTTTGAGCAATGACATGACCACGTCAGATAGATGTCAGGGGTATATTAAGGAGCTATCGGCTGGAGACAATTGTTTTATATATATATATATATATATATATATATAAATAAAATTATGACCGTGTCCTAGCGTAGTGAGGGGTGGCACCCCTCCTCTGGGTGGTGGCATCACCTGGGGTATATAAGCCAGTAGCGGGAGACATCTTGTCTCTTTGCTGTGGCTCTCAGGCTAGCAGTAGTGACTCCTGTGTTCCTGGCTCGTGCTCTAATAAAACTATAAAACATCACCTTGACTCCTCATTAATAGAGACACAACATTTGGCGACGAGGATATACGGAAATGGAGAGGGCTGCTACCGCATTTCATCTGTTTTTGGAGGCTCTGGGTGAGCCGCTGGTCCCTTGGGCCAGGTGGTATGTGGCCTCCGAGAATTATCTTACAGTGCTGGATCTCGGCGACCTGGACAAATTACGTGCGAGGGCTATTCTGGTCCACAACCTCGGTATGAAAGGCCAGAGAATCCTGAGCACTCTAGAAGGAGGTGACTCATTTGGAGATGTTGTGAGGCTCATGGCAGGCTACTTTCATGCCCCTGAGAACACCATAATGTGGCACATCCAGTTCAGACAGTGGCGCCAGCGGCCCGGAGAGTCGGTTCAACAGTTTGTGGCGGACCTTCAGCAGCTGGCGGGTGAGTGCAGGTTCGGGGTTTCGGAGGAGGAGATGATCCGCGACCAGCTAACGGAACACGTGGCCTATTCCTCCTCAAGGGTCCGCCTGCTAACCCACGCTGGTGAGCTAATGCTATTAGCGGCCATGGAGCTAGCGCAACAACACGAGGCAGCGGAAAAGTTAACAAAGAATCTCGGTGACATGGAGGCCCTACCCAGGAACGACAAGCAGTGGAAGGCACTGGCCTTGGATCCGGATGATGGCAGTGATGATGAATATGCGGCCACTGTGAAGATTAGGTCCACCCCGGGGATGCCGAGATGCTATGACTGCCGATCCAGCAGGCACTGCTACAAAGTGAGGGAGTGCGCAGTGAGGAGCAAGCGTTGTGGACGGTGCGGGTTGTTCCACCACTTCGCCAGTGTTTGCCAGAACTTTGAGAAGGAGGAACGGGGCCTGGAAAGGGGGCTTTGGTAAAGAAGACACCTACAGTGGTCCACATCGTCTCGCCCAACACAGATGGACGTATTCTGTGTAACATATTGTTGGACGGGGTGTCGATACCGTTGATGGTGGACATAGGGTCCGCGGCCTCCATCTTGAGTCTGGCAATGGTAGAGAAGTTCTTTCCCCATTACACCGTGAGTAAAATGAACATTGTCTGTTACGGGTATGGCTCTGGACATTGTGGGCTTGGTGTGGCTATCAGTGAGGTACAGGTCGGCTTTTCATGGTGGCCCATAATGGTAATAACTTGATGGGCTGTGATTTGTTTTACGGGCTTGGGTTCTCTATTGCCTGTGGAGAAGTGGAGGAGTGGTCAGGTGGTGGACTGTGGGACCGGCCATTTTATGTGGGAAGTGGCGATGAAAAGTGGGACTTAGGCAGGCCCAGTCCAGGTGAAGAGGGCTGCCACCAGCACCAAAGTACGCCGCCACGGTGGGCTCTCCATGCCAGTGTTTGCGGTCCTTTGGATGAGGGACCTGGATGGCATGGATTAGCACCCGTGGGGGCGGATTGCTCCAGACAGCAGGCGCAGCGAAGCTCCGGTGGCCGACTGAGTACCACCATTGAGCTGGGTGCTGTCAGTGCCGCTCCGATGCAGGAAATGAAAACGATCGGGGCTGGACCGGATGGCACGAACCCTAGACATGCCCAGACTGAAAACAAGGGACAAGGCTCGAGCAAGCTTGGTGGGACACTGAAGAGCCATATGGGTACCGGTTCGCCACACCGGAGAAGAAGAAAGCCAGTGAGTACTCCCCTGGGTGTGGGCGATGGTGTGCACCCTAGGGTCGAGTCTCGGCTAGGACATGTGCGCAGGTCAAGGGAGCAGAGAGATGGACAGTGTGGTCTGCGTGTGGTACAAAATGACGACAATGGTTACCTGGAGCTGACAGATGGGTTGAGATGGCACCTGAACGAGCTGCGGCTTTCGAGAAGGAAGGAACGCCAGTGCAGCCTGTCTCCAGTTACGGAGAAACAGAGGCGCTCTGGGAGTGGGCCACGGGACGGACACTCCAGAGGGGGGCCTATGGGAGACCCGGGTTAGAACTTATGTTGGGGCTTACGGTGTGTCCAGTTATAGTATGTTTTACTGTGTGTTTACTAAGGTTAATAGTTAAAAAAAAGAAGGAAAATGTTACATGTAAACCAAATGAGAAATGTGACCACCGTTGTAAGTTGGAAATGCCACATAGATGTGGGGGTGTTCTGAGTGTAATGCATGTGTGTGGGGAGGTGCAGTAACACCTGAGTGTGAAAGTTGGTTAAAAGAGTTTGTATGAAATGTAAATGCCCTATGTTGTGTGTTCTGTAGCCTTATTGTTGCTTTTGAGTCTTTGTGCCCATGTTCCATCCATCCATCCATCCATCCATCCATCTTCTTCCGCTTAATCCTTTTCGGGTTGCGGGGGGGCTGGAGCCTATCTCAGCATCTTTGGGCAAGAGGCAGCTGCCCCAGCTGCCTCTGATGCTGATGGACAGATCGCCAGTCCATCACAGGGCCAACACAGAGAGACAGACAACCATTCACTCTCACAGTCATACCTAAGGACAATTTAGAATCCCCAGTTTGATGCCAATTAACCTAACTTGCATGTTTTTGGCATGTGGGAGGAAACCGAAGAAATCCCGGAGTAAACCCACTCAGACACGGGGAGAACATGCAAACTCCACACAAATCACTGTTGGTTGGGGGCTGGGATTGAACCCAGGATCCCCCGGCCAAAGGTGAGTTACTGTGCTGCCACAGTGCTAACCACTCCGCCACCGCACTGCAGTTATGGGGTGGAAATGCCAGTCTGTAGAGTCGAGTGTAAATTTTAAAGGGGGCCCAATTGGTGTGCTTGTGATTTTTCAGGGGGGGGGGGGGGGGGGGGGGAGAATGTTTGATAGTATATTTTATATATATATATATATATATATATATAAAACATATACTGTATACAGTGTATATATATATATATATATATATATATATATATATATATATGTTATGGGGGTGCCCTAGCGTAGTGAGGGGTGGCGCCCCGCCTCTCGGGGGTGGCATCACCTGGGGTATATAAGCCAGTAGCGGGAGACATCTTGTCTCTTCGCCTTGGCTCTCAGGCTAGCGGTAGTGACTCCTGTGTTCCTGGCTCTTGTTCTAATAAAACTATAAAATGTCACCTCAACTCCTCATTAATTAGAGACACAACAACAGTCTCTTTGGCGCACCGCCTCTATGCCAACACCAACGTATGCCAACTGTTTATTAGCATACTAGTCTGTTCGTGTGTTACACATGCTGCTAGTGTTGTGTCTCACAGCAGAAGTATTGGCCACTCTTCAGGTGAAAAATGAAGAAGCAAAGCTGACCTTTAAGTCTTTTTTATTTATGAACTCTGGCAAGGCAAAACGATACATTCTCTGGCTTTTTCAGTCAGTCATCATCTCTTCTTCTATTCCACAATTAAAGCACCACACCCTTCTACCTGTAGTTATAGACTTGGCTGCCACCTACAGGTAGTTACTTGTTACTACATTTTCCTTTTGAACACCTGATGACATATTTGACCCATTCACTTTTCTTGGACACCACAGCTCCTCCCCTGTAGCTTTTAACTTCAACACCATTTTTATGCACAAACTCACTCAACAAAAAACAATCTCTGAACATACCAACATGCATACCAGATACAGTGCAATTTTCATCTTGTGTCCATACATTCAGTTACAAGTCCAAACGCTGAGGAGGACGCACATTTCTCTTCAGACGTTCCCTGACTCCTGAACTTGGACTGTTGTCCCGAGGTCTGTCGGCAACAGATGAGCTCTGAGAGCTTGCCGACACCTGTTCAGAACCACCAGTGTCCATCACATCATTTCCAGAATCATCAGGATAATCCCAGTCCATTTCAATGTTAGATACAGTTTCTTCTGACTGTGTGGTCACTGTTCTTTCTCTTAGCATACAATATCTGATGTGCAAGCCTTTTCACACATGTTCCCTTTACATTTACCATGTAAGTCACAGGTCCCAAAACTGTCAGGAAATGTGCCCCTTTACAGTGCACAATGGGGAGAACTGGACCCAAGCGCTGGAGCTGTAGTTTGCAGTGATTTATTTTAAGCAAAAACAAAACAAAAACAAAAACAAAACAAGATGTGACATGAACTTGGGTAACATGACATAACTTGGCATGACGTGAAAGTGCAGTAGGTCGCCGAGCCAAAGGCAGTTCACAGCATGTATATATAGTGCAGTAAATCAGGAACACGCATGGACAATCAGTAATCAAAAAATCAAAAGGAGCCGTGAATAATTAGCAAAGCAAAAAACTCAATGCAAAACTGGAAGTAAACAAAAGGCACTGTCAAAACAAAAGCCCAAACCCAAATCATGACAGGAATAAATATGATAACATAACCATGAGAACAATAATCATCAAACTCAAGCATAACTGTGATCATGATAAATATAATACTAATAAACAGGACTATCACGGACTAAACTAAGACTAAGGTAAGGAGAATGATGAGACAGAACTCAGAAGATAATCATGGCTAACAGAAATAAATGGCAAATTCAAAAGAACGTAAGTAGGGACATGAACATGTAAATAAAGACAATAATCAAACTGGGCCGAGGTAAAGAAAACAGTGAATAACGAAAACAAACTTAAAGCATGAGCATGGTCCCCCAACCATGCTCAGAACCTGACAAAAACTTCAGTTATAACACCATCTAACCACTTCTGTCCTCCCCAATAGTTCTTTACCGGCACTTGCTGACCTACAGAAACAACCCTGAGCCCTCTTGCCTTTCTCCGATGGCTTTCAGAGCTCGCTGTTGAGAAAGACTGTTACATCTGGTATTAACAAAAACCACCTTGTGCAAACCTGTCTCTTCAAGAACAACTCTGATGGACCTGTAGCCAGTTTCCAAGTATGTACGGGTGCTGAAACTGGCATACTACACTGTTGCTTACAAATGTCACAATTAACCTCACTTTCAATGTCCTCATCCAGTGTTGGACACCAAAACAAACTTCTGGAGAGGGCTTTCATTTTCACCATACCCCAATGGCTGTCATGTAGCGCTGACAACAATCTGTTCTGTAAGGTCTCTGGTATAACCACTTGAAAACCCCTAAGAACACAGTCATCTTCTATGGTGAGTTCAAACTTGCGCTTCACATATGGTTGTAAAACCTCATCTGGGACATACTTTGGCCAACCCAATAAAAGATACAGTATTGTTTTACCTTTGTCAGCACAGGATCCCTTTTTGTTTCCTTTGCAATGTCTTTTGCCACAACTGGAAGGCTGTCTAAAAAAGATGCTCTGTACTCTGGGTTAGACCTAGGAAAACTGTCATCTGCCATTGGAAGTCTGGAAAGAATGTCAGCACTTCCATGCTGCTCAGATGGCTTATATTGAATCTGATAGGAATATGCAGCTAATATCAGCGATCATCTCTGCATTCTAGCCACTGGAATTCCAGTCTTAGGACCCAGTATCTTCAACAAGGGTTTGTGGTCTGTCAACAAGATAAATTTATGACCAAACACATACTCGTGAAACTTCATCACACCAAACACCAAGCCCAGTGCTTCTTTTTCTATTTGCAATAGTTTTTCTCAGCTTTTGTTTGCATTTGAGAAGCGAAAGCAATGGGTTTTTCACTACCATCATTCATCTTGTGTGAAATCACTGCTCCAACTCCAACTGGTGAAGCATTGCATGCTAGGATGAGTGGGAGATCTGGGTTTTAATGTACAAGCACTCTGTTTAAGATTAGCTGTTTTTTTAGCAGTCTCAAATGCTTTCTGACATGATGGTAACCAATCCGGGGAAGTCATGTACAACCTGCCAAGATCATAGAAAGGCACCTGCAAGTGCACCACTCTACCCTTGGGAGTGGCCAGACAAACCATGGAGAAGACTACACATAGACTATGCAGGTCCTTTCATGTGAAAAATGTTCCTAGTAATTGTAGATGCACATTCAAAATGGTTAGATGTTTTACCCAGTAACTTCAGCTACATCGGCTGTAACTGAGTTGTTTGAGAAACAGTTTCAATACACATGGTATTCCAGAAATGATTGTGTCTGATAATGCACAGTATTTTTTTAGTGAGCAGATGAAAGAGTTCATGACAAGAAATGGAATCACTCATATCACATCAGCTCCTTACCACCCTTCATCAAATGGGTTAGCTGAAAGAGCAGTGCAAACCTTTAAAGAACTGAGGAAGACTGCAGTGGACAGTTGAAACATGTAAAGGTAAAAACATCTCCATTTTATTCTTGTCTTAAATAAGACAAACAAAAAAACTTGTTACAACTCACCGCTCATCAGCGGCACCAGCTGCACGCACACCTGCACCTCGTCAGCAGTGTGGGATATAAGCCACTCTGCCCTGGGCTTCGGCCTGAAGCCGTCTGATTCCTTCGGCCAACTTGCTGCAGAGGAACCCCCTCATCTATCTGCAAGATCTACGACGTAAGCATACCTTACTCTTGTCTTTCCAGTTTCTCCCCTGTGCACAGGTGGATTTTCCGGCGGCGGACCTCGCTCCTGCATCGCCGCCTGCCTGCTGCTGCCACAGGTGGATTTCCCGGCGGCGGACCTTGCCTCTACATCGCCGTCTCCCCGCTGCTGTCAGGTGCATCAGGTCGCTGTCTCCCGGGCTCGCCCTTGTGCACGCCTGCCACCTGCCCTACCAAGTAAGCCAACAAACTTTATTAACCCTCTGTACTGGTCTGGTGCCCGTTACCGTTTCCCTGTGCTCTCTCTCCAGGGTTGTCCGGCTGCACGGTTTCCTGCCCCTGTGCCTGACGCAGACGTCCACCACCAGTACATCTACATATCACAGACACGCAACCATACATCCCTGTTGTTGAATAAAGCTGTTAAATTTACCCTGAGCCTGCATGTGTGTCTCCTGAGCCGTGCGTTATGTCAAAACTAACCTTTAAAGAACTGATGAAAAAGAGCTCAGGCGATACAGTGGAGACAAAATTAAACAGTATTTTGTTCAGTTATTGTATCACTCCACAGGCGACAACAGGACTGTCTCCTGCCGAGATGATGATGGGAAGAAAGTTGAGGTGTGCACTAGATCTCATACACCCTGACTTGAAACAAAAAGTGGAAGCAAAGCAAGCTAACCAGAAAGCTTATCATGACAAACATGCAAAAGCATGTAACTTCATGGAAGGAGATGCTGTCTACACAAAAAACTATGGCTACGGACCAAAGTGGATACCAGGATTAATACAGGACATCACTGGACCAGTTTCCTACATGGTGCTGCTGGGAAATGGGAAAGTGGTGAGACAACATGTGGATCAACTATTTACCAGACAAGAACAGGATTCTGTGAGGATTCCAGATCTGATGAGGGAGGAGCACATATCAGTGATGAGTACAGAGTCAAAGGATGCAAGCATCACGCTGATGGGAGAACATGACAATGTGGTACCCTTGGTACAACATAACGAAGAGAAGAGTGTACCTGGTGGGTCACCAACTCAGTTGAGGAAGTCCCAAAGAGACCGGAAGCCACCAGAGTACATGAAAGACTTTGTAAAATGAACAAATTGTGATTTGAAAAAAAAAAAAACGAAAGAAAAAAAGAGTTCAATTTGCATTTGTTTTATGTGAAAAAGAATACTAATTTTGATTTAATGTACTAGTGCAGGGGTGTCCAACCAGGTGCCATGGAGAGCCAAGACCCTGCAGGTTTTCTCTTCTACCCAGTCTCTTCAGCAGGTGTTTTCACTTATCAGCAATCAGTGGGAAGAAGTTCACAGAAATCTGCTGTTGAAGACACTGGTTGGAGGTAAAACCTGCAGGGTCTTGGCTCTCCATGGCACATGGTTGGACACCCCTGTACTAGTGCACACCCGTGCATGCCCGTAGAAACCCGTGCATGCCTGTAGAGGGGATGCATTGGAACAGAATTCTTGCCAGTTACAGGACAGTTGCTATAGCAACACAGCACTGAGTGGCAATCACATGTGACGGCTTTTGTATGCAGCAAAACATAAAAATCACACAAAATATGCCCTGCCATCTGGGGATGTTTGCCCCTGCTTGTTACTTCTTCTCCTGCCTGTCACTGTTCTGTGTTATGTTGCTTACCTGTGTCTATATATACTAGGACACCACTGCGGTTACATTGTTTACGGTTTACATTGTTATACAAACTGTACACTGACTACTTCACATTGTATCAACTAGTACATACCCGTGCATGCCTGTGCATACCCGTGCATACCCATAGAAACCACGTATAAACAAGTATTTCTGCATGCCCGTAGAAAGGAGGTGTAAGCAAGGACGTCGGCACTCATTAAGTGATGCCTGCTTTTCATCTTTGATGGCGTCTTAGTGAGTCCTATGATCTTTGATGATGTCATAGGTAGTGCTATGATCGTGAGTCATGCCTGCGTTTGATCTTTGAAGATGTCCTATGATCTTTGATGATGGCATAGCGATGATGTACTGCTTCGAATGGGTGAAAGATTTTCAGATTTCCACACAAACTGACAGAGATTTCTTGAATTTATCAAATGATATTTTTTTTAGGATTTCCAGATTTACTGCTTCGAATGGGTGTGGTTTAAAGTGCTGTGTCCTATTGTGTATATGACGGTATAGTCCTTTGTCTATACTAGTACATACCCGTGCATCCCCCTCCATGCCCGTATAAACCAAGTATAAGCAAGTATTTCTGCATGCCCATTGCTCAAGAGTCTCCTCCAGTCTCAGATGGCTGTGTTGTTCACAGTCATGCTTGCGGCGTACTGCTGGAACCTGAGGTGTTTCATGTTCATGGCATCTTTTCTGACATGCAGCAGTTCTCCTCATTCTATTGCTCTCCATCTGGTGGGTCTTCTTCGTTCAGACCACCGGTTGAGGGATCATCATCATAGCGGTCTGTCGGGGGCGGCAATGACTGTTTCATTTAGGTCTGATCAGATTCCTCCATGCCGCTCTGTCCTTCACCTCCCGCTGCCAGGAACTCCTGACCTTGTTAACCCGGGCGACGTCCGAGCCAGTATGAGTTGCTTTCTGACTGACCATTTCATGAAACTGGTTGCAAAGTATTTGAGTACCGCTAGCTTTTGCTGGACTATAGGTGCGTCGTAATTTCACTTCATGAGCAGGATCAAGAAAATAGATCTGTGCAAAAAGAGGCTTTCAGGCTTTTCAGGGGTGGCTGTTCAGGAAGGTCCGTGTATGCCCGTAGAAACCAAGAAACCAGAGCAACCGGAGAAAATCAGCGCTTTGATTGGCATTTTTCACATTTGTATTGTAGACTGGCATTCTTCAAGGTTACACATTTTTACTGTGCCAGCACCTCTTTAAAAACGACATTGCTGAGAAAGCAACACTTTTGCTTAGTTTCTTCATCTTGAGCAAGAATACGAAGACTGCTTGATCTGGCAACTCTGCTCGCAGCAATGTAGAATTGGCCATGGCTGCAGAAATCTGTTGTGCAGAAAACACGAATGCGCTGTAAAGACTGGCCCTGCGACTTATTCACCTTGCCAATTTTGAGCCATATGACATCATAAAAACACATCAGTCTAGGCATCGTGAGTGATGGTCACGGCATCTTTTCTGACATGCAGCAGTTCTCTTCCTTCTTTGCTGGAACCTCAGGTGTTTCATCTTCATGGCATCTTTTCTGACGTGCAGCGGTTGTCGTCATTCTATTGCTCTCCATCTGGTGGGTCTTCTTCTTCTTCTTCGTTGAGACCACTGGTTGAGGGCTAGGTGCGTCGTAATTTCAGTTTATGGACAGGATCATGAGTATCGTGAGTGATGGTTTACACGTGTGGACATTATTGTTGGTACCCTTCTGTTAATGAAAGAAACCCACAATGGTCACAGAAATAACTTGAATCTGACAAAAATGGTAATAAATAAAAATTCTATGAAAATTATCCAATGAAAATCACACAATGCTTTTGAATTGTGGTTCAACAGAATTATTTAAAAAAAAAAAAAAACAAACTCATGAAACAGGCCTGGACAAAAATTCAATTCAACTTTATTTATACAGCGCCATTTCACAACAACAGTTATCTCATAGCACTATCAACTGTAGGGGAAACCCCCACAGTTGCAGAAAGACCCCAGCAATCAGGCGATCCCCTGTGAGCAAGCACTTGGCGACGGTGGAGAGGAAAACTCCGTTTTAACAGGAAGAAACCTCCAGCAGAACCAGGCTCAGGGAGGGGCAGTCATCTGCTGCGACTGGCTGGGGGGTGAGGGGACAGAGAAGATGAAAAGAACAGACATGTAGAGAGCAAACAGCACGATGGGGACTCAATCTATGGGAGAGAACAAACAGATGTTAATGACCAGCGAAAAAAAATATTTCATTGAGAGTGAAGAAAGGAGTGAGGCCCAATGTATTATTGGAGGTCCCCCGGCTGACTAAACCTATTAGCAGCATAACTAAGGGAGGGTTTAGAAACACATGATCCCTCCCTAATTGTAGGCTAGATCAAAAAGGTAGGTTTTAACCCTAATCTTAAAAACAGAGATCGAGTCTAACTCCCGAATCCAGATTGGCAGCTGGTTCCACAGGAGAGGAGCTTGATAACTGAAGGCTCTGCCTCCCATTGTACTTTTGGAGATTCTAGGTATTACAAGTAATCCTGCATTTTGGGAGCGTAGTGCTCTGTTAGGATAATACGGTAGTATCAGATCTTTTAAATAAAAAGGAGCCTGATTGTTTAGAGCTTTGTAAGTAAGAAGAAGGATTTTAAACTTAATTCTAAACTCTATGGGAAGCCAATGAAGGGAGGCCAGAACCGGAGAGATATGATCTCTCTTTCTAGTACCTGTTAAAACTCTTGCTGCAGCATTTTGGATCAGCTGAAGACTTTTTAAAGATGTTTTAGGACAGCCTGATAATAAAGAATTACAATAATCTAATCTCGAGCTAACAAAAGCATGGATCAGTTTCTCAGCATCACTCTGAGACAAGATGCTCCTAGTCTTGGCAATATTATGCAAATGATAGAAGGCAGTCTTAGAAAAAAAATTTAATATGTGAATTGAAGGACAGATCTTGATCAAAAATAATTCCAAGGTTCCTCACAGAGCTACCAAGAGAAAGAGTAAACACATCCAAACTGAAAGTTTGATTTGGAAAGGTATTTCTAAGGTTTTTTGGACCAACAAGAATGACTTCAGTTTTATCTGAATTTAATAGCAAGAAATTACAAGTCATCCAAGCTTTGATTTCCTTAAGACAGGCTTCTAACTTGGCTAATTGATTACTATCATCTGGCTTCATTGACAGGTATAATTGTGTGTCATCTGCATAACAATGAAAATGTATACAGTGCTTTCTAATAATGTTGCCTAACGGAAGCATATATAAACTAAAATGAGTAGGGCCTAGCACAGATCCCTGTGGAACTCCATGACTAAGCTTTGAGTTGAAAGAAAACTCATTATTTACATGAACAAACTGAAACCTATCAGATAAATAAGATCTAAACCACTGCAACGAAGTTCCATTAAGTCCAACATAGTGTTCTAATCTATCAAGTAGAATATTATGATCGATAATATCAAAAGCTGCACTATGGTCTAAAAGGACAAGTACAGAAACCAGTCCATTATCAGATGCGATGAGGAGGTCATTAGTGACCTTCGCTAAGGCTGTTTCAGTACTATGATGGATTCTAAACCCAGACTGAAACTCTTCAAGTAAACCATTTCCCTGCAGGTGGTCAAATAATTGCGTAGCAACAACTCTTTCTAAGATTTTTGAAATGAAAGGGAGATTAGAGATTGGTCTATAGTTGGCTAAAGCTCCTGGATCTAGCGTTGGCTTTTTGAGTAAGGGTTTAATTACAGCCGTTTTAAAAGCCTGCGGTACATGGCCTAAAGTTAATGAAGAATTGATTATATGAAGAATAAAGCTACCAATAAGTGGGAAGACTTCTTTAAATAACCTGGTAGGAATAGGGTCTAAAAGACAAGTTGAAGGTTTGGATGAGGAAACTATTTTGTCTAACTCACAAAGGTCGATTGGAGTAAACTCATCAAGACAGACATCAATTGAAGGAATTGTAGTAGTTACAGTATTTAAGTTAACTGTGGGAAGAATCTGATTGATTTTATCTCTGATGGATGAAATTTTATTATTGAAAAAGTTCATAAAGTCCTGACTAGTAAGCTCTAAGGGAATGCTAGGATTGACAGAGTCCTGACTCTTTGTCAGCCTGGCTACAGTGCTGAAAAGAAACCTGGGATTATTCTTGTTCTCTTCTATTAATGCAGAATAATAACTCGTTCTAGCTTTTCTAAGAGATTTTTTATAGATTAAAAGATGATTTCTCCAAGCTAAATAGATTTCATCTAAATTAGTGGAGCGCCATTTTCTTTCTAATTGATGAGTCTTCTGTTTTAAGCTACGAGTTTCTGTGTTGAACCAAGGAGTTAGAAATCTCTGATTAGACTTTTTCTTTTTTAAGGGGGCCACCAAGTCTAGAGTCTGATGCAGAGAAGCTGTAACACTATCCACCATGTTATCAATTACAGAAGGAGCAAGCTGTCTATAGCTTATTTCCATTGTGTTGACACATGGCATAGAGGAAACAATCTGCATAAATTTGGTAACAGCATCATCTGAGAGGCATCTACTGTAATAATATTTTTCTTTAGGAGCCAAATAGTCAGAAATAGTAAAATCAAAGGTTAACAGACAATGGTCTGACAGTACAGGGTTATGAGGAGACACTACAAGATTTTCTATTTCTATGCCATATGTCAGAACAAGGTCCAATGTATGGTGGAGGTAATGAGTAGAATTTCCTACTTTCTGAGAAAACCCAATCGAGTCTAATATTGAATTAAATTCCACATTAAGGCAGTCACTATCTACATCCACATGTATATTAAAGTCCCCTACTATAATTATTCTATCAGATTTCAGCACTAAATCAGCTAAGAAATCAGCAAATTTGGATAAAAATTCTGAGTAGGTTGATGGGGGACGATAAACTATGGCAAATAAAATTGGGTTTAACCTAAAATTGCTAAAGTGCCCAATACTGAGGACCAGGCCCTCAAAGGAATTATAACATGTATAAAATGATGGTACCCCTAGAAAAGATTGAAAGTAATGTGACCATAGGGACATGTTCAACCAAGATGTGTCCTCTAATTAACATCACAGGTGTCTACAAACTTGTAATCAGTCAGTCGGCCTATTTAAAGGGTGACAAGTAGTCACTGTGCTGTTTGGTGACATGGTGTGTACCACATTAAACATGGACCAGAGGAAGCAAAGCAGAGAGTTGTCTCAGGAGATTAGGAAGATTATAGACAAGCATGTTAAAGGTAAAGGCTATAAGACCATCTCCAAGCAGCTTGATGTTCCTGTGACTACAGTTGCACATATTATTCAGAAATTTAAGATCCACGGGACTGTAGCCAACCTCCCTGGACGTGGCCGCAGGAGGAAACTTGATGAAAAATGGAAGAGACAGACAATACGAATGGGAACAAAAGAGCCCAGAACAACCTCTAAACATATTCATGGTGAACACCAAGGTCAAGGTACATCAGTGTCAGATCGCACCATTCGTCGTTGTTTGAGCCAAAGTGGACTTCATGGGAGACGACCAAGGAGGACACCACTGTTGAAAACAAATCATAAAAAAGCCAGACTGGAATTTGCCAAACTGCGTGTTGACAAGCCACAAAGCTTCTGAGAGAATGTCCTATGAACAAATGAGACAAAACTGGAACTTTTTGGCAAGGCACATCAGCTCTATGTTCACAGACACAAAAATGAAGCATACCAAGATCACTGTCCCTACTGTGAAACATGGAGGAGGTTCTGTTATGTTCTGGGGCTGCTTTGCTGCATCTGGCACAGGGTGTCTTGAATCTGTGCAGGGTACAATGAAATCTCAAGACTATCAAGGTATTCTAGAGAGAAATGTGCTGCCCAGTGTCAGACAGCTTGGTCTCAGTCGTAGGTCATGGGTCTTGCAACAGGATAATGACCCAAAACACACAGCTAAAAACACCCAAGAATGGCTAAGAGCGAAACATTGGACTATTCTAAAGTGGCCTTCTATGAGCCCTGATCTAAATCCTATTGAACATCTGTAGAAGGAGCTGAAACATGCCATCTGGAGAAGGCACCCTTCAAACCTGAGACAACTGGAGCAGTTTGCTCATGAGGAGTGGGCCAAAATACCTGCTGAGAGGTGCAGAAGTCTCATTGACAGTTACAGAAATCGTTTGATTGCAGTGATTGCCTCAAAAGGTTGTGCAACAAAATATTAAGTTAAGGGTACCATCATTTTTGTCCAGGCCTGTTTCATGAGTTTGTTTTTTAAAATAATTCTGTTGAACCACAATTCAAAAGCATTGTCTGATTTTCACTGGCTAATTTTCATAGATTTTTTATTTATTACCACTTTTGTCAGATTCAAGTTATTTCTGTGACCATTGTGGGTTTTTCTTTCATTAACAGAGGGGTACCAACAATTTTGTCCACGGCTGTACATGACATCATAGACACATTTGTCTGTGTGCCGTCATATAGACATGTGTCTATATGACATCATAAGGATGTCCTATGTCTATATGACATCAGAAAGACACAATTTACATCATAAAGACACATTTGTCTATATGACGGTATTGCGAGTCCTATGATGTCTGAGTTCATAGGACGTCCTATGATGTTCTGCCTGAACATCATAGGCTGTCCTATGATGTCCTATGAAGCGTGACAGACACACAGATTTCTTGCTTTTATAGAGTGAAAAGTGATGATGATGATAGAGTGATGTCTTGTAGGGAGCCATGTGCTCTATGCGTCATCATATAGGCATATCTTTATGACGGCATCGCGAGTCCTATGACGCATCATAGAATCGTCATAGGACATCAGGCAGACATCATAGACCGTCCTATGATGTCCTATCCCCTGTGTGTGATTATCCATGCAGCCCCGCCCATTGCGTTTTCTGTAACCATGCCCTGCCATCTGTGGCTGTTTGCCCCTGCTTGTTAGTTCTTCTCCTGCCTGTCACTGTTCTGTGTTATGTTGCTTACCTGGTTGAGGGATAGATGCATCGTAATTCCAGTTCATGGGCAAGATCCTGAAAAAGTGGCTTTCGACCCTGTTCAGGAAGGCCCGTGCATGCCCGTAGAAACCAAGAAACCGGAGCACCCGGAGAAAATCAGCGCTTTGCTTGGCATTTTACACATTTGTAGTGTAGACTGGCATTCGTCAAGGTTACACATTTGCCATCATGTAGGCATGGCGAGTCATCCTATAATGCCTGAGTTCATAGGAAGCGCTATAATGATGAGGCAGAGATCATAGGCTGTCCTATGATGTCCTTGAAACGTGTAAAGTCTGTCGTACCCGATACTTCTCTCGGGTGTGATGTACTGCTGGAACCTCAGGTGTTTCATCTCCATGGCATCTTTTCTGACGTGCAGCAGTTGTCTTCATTCTATTGCTCTCCATCTGGTGGGTCTGTCTTCTTCTTTGTTGAGACCACTGGTTGAGGGATAGGTGAGTCGTAATTCCAGTTCATGGACAGGATCATGAAAATAGATCTGAGCAAAAAGAGGCTTTCCGGCATGGACTCACTGTATATGACATCATAAAGACATGTTGCCTGATGTCTGTCACTGTATATGACATCAAAAAGACATAAAGGCAGGCTTGATGTATATGACATCATAAAGACACATTTGTCTATGTGCTGTGAGCTTGATGAACAGTGGGGCAAAAAAGTATTTAGTCAGCCACCAATTGTGCAAGTTCTCCCACTTAAAAGATGAGAGAGGTCTCCAATTTTCATCATAGGTATACCTCAACTATGAGAGACAAAATGAGAAAAAAAAATCCAGAAAATCACATTGAAGGATTTTTAATGAATTAATTGGTAAATTCCTTGGTAAAATAAGTATTTGGTCACCTACAAACAAGCAAGATTTCTGGCTCTCACAGACCTGTAACTTCTTCTTTAAGATGCTCCTCTGTCCTCCATTCGTTACCTGTATTAATGGCACCTCTTTGAACTCGTTATCAGTATAAAAGACACCTGTCCACAACCTCAAACAGTCAGACTCCAAACTCCACTATGGCCAAGACCAAAGAGCTGTCAAAGGACACCAGAAACAAAATTGTAGACCTGCACCAGGCTGGGAAGACTGAATCTGCAATAGGTAAGCAGCTTGGTGTGAAGAAATCAACTATGGGAGCAATTATTAGAAAATGGAAGACATACAAGACCACTGATAATCTCCCTCGATCTGGGGCTCCACGCAAGATCTCACCCCGTGGGGTCAAAATTATCACGAGAACGGTGAGCAAAAATCCCAGAACCACATAGGGGGACCTAGTGAATGACCTGTAGAGAGCTGGGACCAAAGTAACAAAGGCTACCATCAGTAACACACTACGCCGCCAGGGACTCAAATCCTGCAGTGCCAGACGTGTCCACCTGCTTAAGCCAGTATATGTCCAGGTCCGTCTGAAGTTTGCTAGAGAGCATTTGGATGATCCAGAAGAGGATTGGGAGAATGTCATATGGTCAGATGAAACCAAAATTGGACTTTTTGGTAAAAACTCAACTTGTTGTGTTTGGAGGAGAAAGAACACCATACCTACTGTGAAGCATGGGGGTGGAAACATCATACTTTGGGGCTGTTTTTCTGCAAAGGGACCAGGACGACTGATCCGTGTAAAGGAAAGAATGAATGGGGCCATGTATCGTGAGATTTTGAGTGAAAACCTCCTTCCATCAACAAGGGCATTGAAGATGAAACATGGCTGGGTCTTTCAGCATGACAATGATCCCAAACACTCCAACGAAGGAGTGGCTTCGTAAGAAGCATTTCAAGGTCCTGGAGTGGCCTAGCCAGTCTCCAGATCTCAACCCCATAGAAAATCTTTGGAGGGAGTTGTAAGTCCATGTTGCCCAGTGACAGCCCCAAAACATCACTGCTCTAGAGGAGATCTGCATGGAGGAATGGGCCAAAATACCAGCAACAGTGTGTGAAAACCTTGTGAAGACTTACAGAAAACGTTTGACCTCTGTCATTGCCAACAAAGAGTATATAACAAAGTATTGAGATGAACTTTTGTTATTGACCAAATACTTATTTTACCGAGGAATTTACCAATTAATTCATTAAAAATCCTTCAATGTGATTTTCTGGATTTTTTTTTCTTATTTTGTCTCTCATAGTTGAAGTATACCTATGATGAAAATTGGAGACCTCTCTCATCTTTTAAGTGGGAAAATTTGCACAATTGGTGGCTGACTAAATACTTTTTTACCCCACTGTATATGACATCATAAAGACACATTTGTCTATGTGCAGTCATATAGGCATCATGAGTCGTTCTATGATGCCTGAGTTCATAGGACATCCTATGATATTCAGGCAGAGATCATAGGCCGTCTATGATGTCCTATAAACGTGACAGACACACACACACACACACACACACACACACACACACACACACACACACACACACACACACACACACACAGAGATTTCTTGCTTTTATAGAGTGAAGAAACATGGATGAATGTTGCATTTAGTTAAAAAGCAAAGAAGATGCCTACTGAGTTTAAGCAAATGTAGTGTTATGCTGATTAACAGTTGAAATGTAGTTTCAATTTAAGAGGGGAGGAATGCAGCATAGTGGGATGTTATTACCATTCCTGGCCACTAGAAGACAGTAGTGCATAGGAGTAGACTCAGTGCAGAAGTTATGTTCCACTCTGAAGACATGTTGTGCCATCAGCAATAAAGCCAGTTGGACTGAAGATAAACATTTCTTTATTACAGATATCTCAAGATATCACACCCTACTAATTTCGTGAACAAATCCTGGGGTTCTGGGATAGGGTACTGATCTACCTCAAGCCACGGGCTGATAGACACCTTATAATCTCCACAAATGCTTACTGTTTGATCTACTTTTGGGATGTTGACAGTACGGGCTGCCCATGCACTATAATCAATGTGTGATTACACCATCATCCTCCATTTTTTTTAACTGTGCCTCCACAGCATCTCTGAGGGCATAAGGCATGGAGTGGGCTTTGCAAAACTATGGAACTGTTCCTGGCACAAGATGTAGCTTTGCTGTTATCCCTGTCACTTTTCCTAGGATGGACTCAAACACTTCTGGGTACCTGTTACATAATTCCTCTACAGTCTCAGGTATTACTCTGTTTACTGAAGACCAATGCAGTTTTAACTTTCGGATCCAGTTCCCAGCCCATTAAGGCTGGACCATCACCTTGAACCACAAACAAATTCAGTTTACAACTTGTTTCTTTCCTCTTCACTTTCAAGAAATCATCCCTCTCACTTGAAGGGACTCTTTACTGTATGTTTTCAGTACACAGTTAGCTGGCATTCATTTCACCTTCTTAAACCTTTGTTTGTACAGTTTCTCAGAGATTACCGATACAGCAGCACCAGAGTCTACTTCCATTTTTAAACATCTCTCATTTACTCTCACATACACATAATATGGTTTCTCAATACCAGCATCAACATCTCTGATGTTACCTACACAGAACTCAGTCACAAAGTCCGGTATTGGTTTACCCTTTGCTGTGCTACACCTCTGTCTCTCCAGCTGAGTAGTTTGTGCCTGAGGCTCCAGTGCTTTCTCCTGTTCACTCCTCTGCAATGTTGATTCAGCTGTTGAAGCCCCCTCTACGTTGACTAGCGGAGACCCATCCGGTAATAATGGTGGGAACACCTCCGGTGGTTGGCCAGGAATGCTGTTTCCACCTCCTGTGGCGATTTCTGCTCATCCACAAACACTGTTCTCCACCTCGGCTGTAGCATTTAGGTGCTTGGTCCACTTCGTCGGCTTTTCTTTTGGCCCTTCTGTATGAAAGCAACATGCCTTGGCAATGTGACCTTTCTTCTTACAAGTCCGACATTCTACGTCTTTGTATCGGCATTCAGCAGGTGTGTGTCCTTTGCCTGTGCATCAGTAACAGGGCTTTCCTCTTGCCTCTGCTTGCTGAACAGTCGCTTTTGCAATGGTATTTGCCTTAAATGACTTCTGAGACAATCGCTGTTCATTTTCCTTAGTCACTTCATATGCAAGCCCCATTTCGTAAGCCCCTGCCAGCATTAAGTCTTTAGACTGGGCTGCACTAAGCATTCTGTCATGGGGCTCTGCACTTCTGATCCCACACACGAACGTATCTCTGAGAGTGTTGTATAAAATGTCCCAAATTTACAGGTTGAAGTCAGCTTCCTTAAACTAATCATGTACTCACTTGTAGACTCATTGTCTCTCTGGTGCCTGGAGTTGAACTTGTATCTTTCAGCAATGATGTTGGTTTTTGGCACAAAATGCGCTCACATCAACTCAGTCAACTCCTCCAACGTTTTCTCTGACGGTTTTGCAGGCATGCACAAGTCCATCAGCAGGTTGTGGTTCTTTTTTCTAACAACAGTCCAAAACATGGCCTTAGAATTTTCTTTTCCATAGGGTATTTGATAGGATATTTTCAAGTTTCATTAATTATTCTATATGATTTTAATGCTATATTATTCTATTTTATATTATAATTGTTTCTGGTGCATATAAAATCCAATGTCTGGGTCACTGTGATATTTTCATTGCCTCAGAGCTTGAAAAGACTGTCTGTTTTCAGAGCAAGATTAGGATGAGCAAGATTGTGAATAATGACGAAAGTTTCTTTGTTTTATCATACCAAGCTGTACTGTATTGTCAGGATGACCAGATCATGTTAGAATGTCCATTGCTGACCATAGATAAAGAAGGAGTCACTTGGAGAGTTGGCTCCTGCCAGTCTAGCTTAGATAAGAGACCGGGGTATAAAAATCAACATCCTTGGATACATGTTAGGGAGTCGGTGCTGTGAAGCTCTGAGGCGAGTGTATGCTGATACTGATTTCCTCCTTTCTGATCAGAAGGAGAATAAATGACTCAGAACTTGGAAAACCGTCTATTGATTATTGTTTCAGCCTCAGTCAATTCATTTTTGTTCTAACATAATTGGCGCCCGACGTGGGACCCATATAGAGTGATCCACGGCGTTTTCCGACGAGCCTGGACTTTAGACAAGTGCACAGTCAAAAGAGAGGAAAGACCCACATTTCTGGGAAGCGCTGGAAAAAAAAAAACAACGCTGAATTTCCCTCTTCAAAGGCCCTGGTGACGTCAGGGAGCGGCGTGGTGCTCTGACGGGTCTACCGAAACTCAGAGGCGAATTCCAGGTGTGAGTAATTTATTCCAGTTTTTGTTATTGTTGTTATGGCCAGAGAGTGATTGCCTAGACCGATTGTACACTGGGTGAAAGACTGAAAGAAAGAGACCTACAGCCTAATTGATAAGTTATGTTACTTACGGTGTGGATATTGCAATAATCCCTTGGGGAGATGGGATTTTCCTTTCCAAGCGGTGATCAATATTCCTAGATCCGGGGTAATTCTTAGAAATTCGCTGTTTTCCGACTTTCGAATAAGTCACAGTGGAGGTCTAGAAGCCAGTACTGGGTTAATAACGGGAAAGATACGTGTTCTCGTTCCTCTACGGAAGAGCCATGTGATCCCAGAGAAGTTAATTTTTCGGGGTAAGATTCGTGCCAAATTCTGGCGTGCCTTTTGGGACTGCTTCTGCTTATGTTTCAGTTTTGGACTTGTCAGCATTAGTGGGGAGGCGACGTGAACCCCGAAAAAGGGAAAAAGTTGTTTTCACGGAAGATTCGTGCCCTTATCGGGTCTGTTTATCGCCCATTGGCTCCGCTACGGTGAGCTATTGCAAGATGCCGAGGGAGGTTTAACTCTGGGCTTTAGACACACAGCAGGGGGGCAGACGTGACCGTTGAAATTGTTTGTCTTGTGAGTTTGTTGAAGCGCTAGAATAAAAAAAAAAAAAAAGAGAGGAGTTACTGTGGTCTGAGTTTGTTTTGTCTGTGTTACATGAAATCCGCTCCGGTGTGAAACATAGAGAGGCTGAGTTCCCACGGAGGCGGAGTGAATACGGTGTGAAATTGATGTCTGTGGGGGTTTTTTTCTCCCTAATATTTGTGGAGCATAAAAGGGTTGGTTAGTTAATTATCTTTTGGGAAGTGTTTACAATTATAGGTATTTGAAAATAGTAGCCTTGAGCAGAAACAGTGGACTGATGTTGTGCTTTATGGCAGTGTAAAAAAAAAAAAAAAAAAAAAATGAAAGGGGAAGCTTCACGCTGCCAGTGGCGGTGTGATGGTTGCCATATTTGATTTTTTTCCGCTGAGGTTGCCAGATCTGGAAATTAATTGAAGTAATTCTCATGCTGTTTTGGGCTTTGGCATGAACCTAAAAGTCTTCATTGTATGACCTTGTAGAGATAACGCAAAAGAAAACATGTCTGGGCCCTGTCTGTCTGTGTCTGTCTGTGTGTAATGTCTGTCTCAATGTGTATCTGTTTGAGATTCTGTGTGTGTCCTTGAGAGAAGAAGAAAAAGAAACAGAGAGTTTGGGGAATTAATTTAAAAAAAATAAATAAATAATAGAAAAGCCGTGTAGCCACTGATTGGTGTGTGTGTAAAACTTGGTAAAAAGAAAAGAGGAACTTTCAAAACTTCAAACATGGGTTGCTGTTATAGCAAAAGTGTAAAGCAGCCACAAAGTGTCCAGATAGTAAGAAATAATGCCTCATTTTGCTGTAAGGGTTGCAGAACACAGCCAGATGAGAATGAAATTTATGTTTTGGCAGGAGACGGTAAATTTATGAACAAAGAAGACAGAAATAGCACAAGGTTTCTGGCAAAATGGAGAAAAAAATTTAATTTCAGTGGAAGACTCAGGGATAAAGATTGTGAGAGTTTGATTTCTGCCATCAAATTAGCAGCAGATGGCAGCAGACGAAAAGAGTTAAAATATGGACTTTTTGAGGCTGAACAGTGGCTTCAGGTTGCTAGGCAATGACAAGCTGACTTGAATAGACAGGACCAGACCTTAAAAGACTTGGATGTTTGTAATAAGAAGGGCTTGACTAATGCACATTCTTTCTCAAAATTCCGAGGTGAGGAGGAAGATAACGGTCAGAGCAAGTGGCGTGGAGACCCTGCCCCTCCTCCTCCCCTGTATCCGGACCTTGGGATGGTGATGGCCCACGCGGCGCCGGCGGCGGGCCCGGCTCCTCCTCCTACTCCTCCTCCTCCTCCTACTCCTCCTCATCCTTCCCTTCAACACATGACAGATATCAAGCCTAAAATCCAGCCTCCTCGTCAAGCAAAAGAGATAAGTGTCTATGCACCTTCACGTTATGCCACTTCAAAAGCACACACATCCTTGAATAAACACATTAAGGAAGAAGAATATGCAGCAGAATTAGGACAGTTTCCTATGATTGAACTATCTAACCCAGCTTATGTAGGCCCAGCAGCTGAGGACAGACAACCTACTATTCAAAATATTCCCACTGTGCTAGTCTACAGGCCATGGACCGATGGAGATTTCAGTGAGGCAGTGAAGGAAATCCCTCACCCCCGAGAGAAGCCGACTCAATTTTTTGAAGGGATGGCAAACCTCCTTCAGAGTTTCAAATTAAATGGTCAGGAAACAGAGAGAGCATACAGAAAGGTCCTAAAAACTGATTGGTGTACAGTTTCAGGCAACTGGAACCCCAAAGATAATGTAGGTCAACCCTTATCACCAACTGATGCAGTATTAGCTCAGCGGGTGAGAGAATTAAATGAACGCATAGGGAACAAGTGGAGGTTAAAGCATGATTGGACCGCTATTCAAAATGTCACCCAACATAAAACAGAAAGTGTTGAAGCCTATAGGTGTAGGTTGCAGGATGTTTTTGACAATCATTCTGGCTTGGAAAATCCTACTGCAGATACGGGTTCAGAACCCTATTGGCAACATTTGAAAAGTGTATTTCTACAGAACATGCATCCAAATTTATCACAGTATGTACATGAACACCTGGTAACATATCGTACATGCTCATTTGCTGATGTGTTGACATATGCAAAACATGCAGAACGGTTGGAGGGGGAGCGTGTGGACAGAGAAGAAAAGAAGGCTAAAACAAAGCCCACTCCTGTTTATGTAATTACTGACCCTCGGGGGGAGGCATTTGCTTCCCCCACTTCTGCATTTTTTCAGGGTCCCCGGCGTGGAGGAGGGGGGAGAGGCCGTGGTGCTGGGTCTGCAAACTCCCGGTGGCGGGGCCGTGACTGTTGCCATGCCTGTGGGCAGCGGGGCCACTGGAAAAAACATTGCCCTACGCATTCAGCGGGCTGGAGAGAGGGGAGGGGACTACGCCCTGCTCAACAACAACAACAACAACAACAGCAACAACAACCGGACTCATCACGTCCCGACATGTGACTGACCGAAACAAAGCTAAGTACAGCTACTGAAAATGACAATGGCACAATTGACATATTTCATTTACCTGACTTTGACCTAATCATGACACTAGGGTGCTTACCAGAGGTTACTCTAGAAGTTCAGGGAACTCCTTTGAAATTTCTTTGTGATACTGGGGCCTGTAGATCTGTTATTTCAGGCCTAGATGCCGTGGGGCTCACGAAATCAGAACACACAGTTTTTATTAAATCAGCAAATGGGAAGCTAAAAAAGGAATGTCTTTCTGAAATTGTAGCAGTAAAAGATCCTGTCACAGGGGACAGTGCAGAAGGTTCATTCATTTTGTCACAAGTGTGTCCGGTTAACTTATTGGGAAGGGATTTGCTCACAACCCTCAGTATTGCCATAATCCCGACAGAAGGTGGTATGAGGGCATCACATTTCCCACATGCATCAGAAACTCATGTTTTGCAACATTTTGCAGTACCAAGATACTCATATTCGCTTCATTTGGTACCGGCCGGACCAACTGGAGTGAGTGAGAGCTTGGAAGCCAAGATAATGCAATATTTCAAAACACAGGTTCCTACAACTGTGCAGACCACAAATCAATATCACTGCAGCATGTATGACAGATGTCTGAGTGGCCCGGATGACAAATTTGAGAAAACATTTTTTGCAAACTCATCTTCCAGAATAGTCATTGCAAATTTGTACTGGTCACCAAAGGGCTATGCAGGAGCATCTGTAAGGTTATCAGATGAAGATAAAAGCCATTTTAAACACTGGGAAACACCACATATTGCACTGATCAAGCCTAAACACATGCAGTGGAAAGATGTGGGCAGGTTTGTAAACACAGCAGAGGAGTATGATCAGACCTGGAAAAACACACCTGAAGCAAAGGTTCAGTACTGCCCAAAGCTTGACACCTACTGTCTGCCTTTGAACTGGGTGGCACAAGTCCAAAAAGATGTCAGCATTGACGTCCCTGAATCACAAGCATGATTATTTCCTTTGACAGAGGGAGAGGAAAATGAACTCTCAGAAATTCCAAATTCCTTGTGGTCAACAGGAAAGGCAGATGTAGGTTTAATGAAAAATGCAGAGTTGGTAACAATAAATGCAAAATCTCATTTTAGGCCTTATCAGAGACAATATCCTCTACGCCCCGAAGCACAAGAAGGCATTAGACCTGTTATACAAGAATTGATAGATGCAGGGGTTATAGTACCATGTCCAAAATCACCGTGCAATACACCTTTGTTTCCGGTGAAGAAGGCTGCACCATCCTCCAGTTGGAGAATGGTTCAAGACCTTCAGGCAGTGAACAGAGCTGTCATTCCGAGGGCTGTGACAGTCCCGGACCCTCACACTTTGTTAAATGATCTACAATCACAAATGAAATATTTCACAGTGATTGATATCAGTAATGCATTTTTCAGCATTCCAATTCACCCAGATCATCAGTTTTGGTTTGCGTTCACATTTGAAGGCAAGAGGTACACATTCACGAGGCTACCACAGGGCTATTGTGAGTCACCAACCATTTTTTCACAGGCAATGTCAACAAATTTGGCCCAATTTGTTCCACCTCATGGGAGTCAATTACTCCTGTACGTAGATGATATTTTGCTGGCATCCCCTGATGAAATCACTTGCAAAAAAGACACCACTGCCTTGTTGAAATTTTTAGCTGAGCAGGGTCACAAGGTTAACAAAGCAAAGCTGCAGTTGTGGAAGCCGGAAGTGAAATACTTAGGCCACATTCTGTCAGCAGAAGGGAGACATGTTGATCCTGTTCGCAAAGAGGCTATTTTGGCAGCGCCTAAACCAATCACAAAAAGAGACATGATGTCATTTTTGGGGACATTAAACTATTGCCGCTCCTGGATTGCAAATTATTCATTTGAAGTGCAGCCATTGTCTGACCTCATTCACAAAAAACCAATGGCACAGGTAGACAAGATTGAGTGGACACCCGAAGCAGAGGAAGCGTTTGTCAGGATGAAAAAGCTTTTGGTCAGCACTGCAGTTTTGGCACTCCCTGACTATAGAAAGCCATTTATTCAGATGGCTGATTGTAGACAGGGACACATGACATCAGTGCTACTTCAACCATTTGGGACAAAAATGCGTCCAGTGGCATATTATTCCACAAGACTGGACGCAGTTGCCAGGGCCCTTCCTCCATGCGTGCAGGCTGTAATAGCTGCATCCATGGCAGTCCAAGCGTCTGCAGGGATTGTCCTTTTTCATCCTTTAACCCTAAAGGTCACACATGCAGTGTCAGTCATTTTATCCCAGAGCAAGATATCAGTTCTTTCACCATCCAGACACCTTGCATGCATGACAGTATTAATGTCCCAGCCTCATTTGACGATTGAGCGTTGCACGGTGTTAAATCCAGCGAGCTTTTTGCCAATCGCCACTGAAGGAGAACCTCATGACTGCTTGGCAGAAATTGAGCAAGAAGTACTGCCACGTCCTGATTTACAAGATATTCCTCTGGATGATTCAGATCTCACATTGTTTGTAGATGGATCATCAAAACGTGACTGTGATGGATCAAATTTGTCGGGCTATGCAGTTGTCACTCATGACACTGTTTTGAAGGCTCAAAAACTTCCATCCCATCTTTCAGCCCAAGCTGCAGAATTGATTGCTTTAACTGAAGCATGCAAAATGGGAAAAAATAAAAAACTTACAGTTTACACCGATAGCCAGTATGCATTTTCCACTATTCACCATTTTGCACAACAGTGGAAAAATAGAGGCATGATTACATCAACAGGGAAGCCTATTCAACATAAACACCTCATTTTGGAACTGCTTGAAAGTGTCAAACTGCCATTACAACTGGCCATATGTAAATGTGCTGCTCATACGAATGGTAATGATCCGGTTTCTAAAGGCAATCATTTTGCAGATCAAACCGCAAAGGCGGTAGCACAAGGCTTGCAACCTAAACAAAGCACATTTGATTCTGTTTTGACATTGACTGAAGAGCTATCACATGATATTCTTGTTGAGGCTCAAAAAGCAGCACCACAGGCCGAAATTTATAAATGGATAAAGAAGGGAGCTATCCTTGATGACACCTTAAAGCTCTATAAATGTAAGGCAAACAAGCCTATTCTACCACGCAAACTGTTTCACCGAGTCTCTACCTTGCTCCATGGCGTTTCGCATGTAGCAAGAGGGGGGATGGTATCTACATTGAATAAAACCTTTACTGCCTATGGGTTTAGCCAGTTTGCCACACAGTTTTGTAAGAAATGTCTGATCTGTGCAAAAAACAATGCACAGGGAAACTTCAAACCTGAGAGAGGCACTTTCCCAGCTTCTACTTATCCATTTCAGAACATTTGCATGGATTTTATTGAACTGAATAAATGTGAAGGCAAGAAATATTGTTTGGTCATTTGTGATATGTTTTCTAAATGGACAGAAGCTTTTCCTTGCACACATCCAAATGCAATCACAGTTGCAAAGATATTGCTTGCAGAAATTGTACCTAGGTTTGGAATACCTGAGAAAATTTACTCAGATAATGGTACACATTTTGTAAATCAAGTTATGTCACATTTAGGCACAGCACTGAACATCATTTTGAAGAATCATTCAGCTTATCACCCACAATCTGCAGGACTGGTAGAACGCACAAACAGAACTATTAAAGAAAGACTCAGAAAAACAATGGCAGAAACAAGACAAAATTGGATTTACTGCCTTCCATTAGTTTTGTTTTACATGAGGATAATCCCAACCAAAGGGGGGTTGTCTCCATTTGAAATCATGTATGGCAAACCATACTTGTTGCCACCTTTGAGACCATTCAATCCTGGTGATGAAGAAGTGTGTTTAGCAGATTACATGAGAAGGATGTTGACTAACAGAGATATTATCGCTGCTACTCTCCCTAGGAGGGTTCACGAGGAAACTGCACCGATCTTGGCCAAGCCAGGAGACCTCGTCCTCATCAAAGCCATCAAAAAGAAGAATTGGACTGATTCACCCTGGCAAGGACCACATAAAGTTGTTTTGTCAACGCCAACAGCGGTGAAAGTTGAAGGACGGGACTCTTGGGTGCATTTAACACACTGCAAACTTTACCCTGCTCTGAACTCACAGTAAGGGACTTCTGAATAAATATTTTCAACTCCATTCCATTAAAGACTCTCAGCAAGAGACTTTTTCTTAATTGTTTTTCCTATACAAGTGTCGACTGACGACACCCTACGTGGTGTCCAGTACCGGCTTGGGATAGGGAAGCAAGTGGTTGACCATCATGGAGAGACAAGAAGCGCAAGAAAGACGTTTGATCATTAAAGGGTGTTGTTGTTGTTTCCTTTACATCATCATCCTAGGGGTGACATTATTATTATTTTGGTTTCCTTTAGCTGCACCACAAACCATACATCGTAGTGCTAGGGACCTTGCACATATTCAGCATAATTGGCTAGAGCTACATGAGCATCACGATCATGAATATGCTGCCAATACGTGGTGGAGGTATGCTAATTATACGGCTAGGGCAGCTAATCGTTCCAATTGTTATGTTTGCTCCTTAGTGCCAACGTCAGCTGGACAGACTGCTGTTGTAGCCAAAATGATGGAACCAGCAAAGGCTCTCTGTTTTTTACAGAAGGCTATGAAAAGGGACTACACAAAAAAGATTATTTTGAATCACTCTTGTGAAATCTTTCATCACTCTACCAATCAGAGAACTTATGGTACCCCTTACTCTGTAAGGGCAAGGTTAGTTTCATCAGGAACTTCTTCTTTTTGTCTGAAGGGAAGTGGTAACAACCCTCTGGGCGACCTACCCCTTTCTCGGTGTGAGGAGGTGTACAGTGTACACCGCACCTGTGATGCTAGTACCCTGACCAATCGGGTGGGCAGGTGGTGTCCACGGGTTAACCGTTGTCATTATGGACCTATCACCATGCTGGAGCTCTGCAGTGCTGCTATCTGCAACTTTCATATGTACGGCGCACATATGGTGACGGGTGGCTGGTGGCTGTGTGGTCGTAAGGCATATTCCCATCTGCCTATGAACTGGGCAGGAACCTGTGCCCCCGCTTTGTGACTGACAACACCCTGATTATGTCAGCGGGTCAGATGAGCAGAGGGAAGAGAGACCTATCACAGGATGCCCTTTTCACACCACATGATTCCATCTGGGGTAGGGACGTGCCAGAGCAGTTCAAGATACTTACTACAGGTCAAAAGGTAGTTCAATCGCTATTCCCTTGGGTGGGAGTGGGAAAAAATACCTTGTGGATTGAGACTCTTAATTATAGACTACAGTCTTTTGTGAATTTTTCCTTAGCTGCCTGGAAAGGTGAAAGGGAGGAAATGACTGCTATAAGACTTGTAGCAACACAGAATAGAATGGTACTTGATCAGTTGACGGCCGCCCGTGGGGGGGTGTGCACAATTATAGGTCAGTACTGTTGCACCTTTATACCTGCACATGATGCAGATGGAGGCGTCATTGCTTCAGCCATACGTAATCTGACTGCTTTGCAGACTGCTGGGGCCAAGGATAATGTTGATGATTCATCACACTGGATAAACTGGTTGTTTTCCTCATGGAGGAGTCTTGTCATAAACTTAGTGGTGATTACTGTAGTGATACTTTTGATCTTTTCATGTTTCATTCCTTGTATCCGTGATATGATGTTGAAACTTGTTCAGGTGAATTTAGTGTTATATCATGATGCCACCACTGGAGATGATGGGGAAACAACACCAGCTTAATGTCTTATGAGTACAGAGTAAAAGTATGATTGACATGCAGAAAACCGAAAGGAGATGTATGTTCATGATGTGAATTTGAAATGTACTGAATTGCAAGAGTAATCAAATATGCCTTGAAGTTCAGAGAAGTTGTTTTCCTTATTTGAGATTTTTTCACTTTATCCTGTTTATGTTCTGTCTTAATTTATGTCGTATTTGAAACCATTATGTTACTGATCACTATTTACAGTTTTACTATATTGATTGTTGTTTCATTGTTGATACCTTGTTGCAGTTTCACGTTGAGGTACTAATACACATAGGTTAGGATGCTAGCACACATAGATCTCTGATACAAACATACACATGTTTTTTTTACACATAATAGGTTTTTAGTTATTTTTATTGTTTTTATTGTTCTTTACATTTACATATAAGTATTAACTTTTTATTAAATCACTGCTAATCACTGCTAATTTACTGACACATAGAACGACAAATACATACACTATTTCATCTTAATTTATGGCTAATCACCATCACTGATTCAATTTTTCTCTTTTATGACTTAATTAGATGATTGATCTCTTTTTTGAAATAAAAGGTAATATCCTCACATGCTCCCCAGGAAATGAAACATTCCAGCGGCGCTCGGGAGTGGCAGCGAGGCCGATGGCGGACTTTCCTCATTAAAAAGCGAGTTAGGATCTTTTGCAATACAATGCTTTAGCATAAAATGCACCGGAACTTGGCGAGCTGCCCAATGAGGTTTTAGAAGCCATAATGTTTCATCTCTGATGCTTTTTGAGCATCATAGGGGGGAATGATAGGATATTTTCAAGTTTCATTAATTATTCTATATGATTTTAATGCTATATTATTCTATTTTATATTATAATTGTTTCTGGTGCATATAAAATCCAATGTCTGGGTCACTGTGATATTTTCATTGCCTCAGAGCTTGAAAAGACTGTCTGTTTTCAGAGCAAGATTAGGATGAGCAAGATTGTGAATAATGACGAAAGTTTCTTTGTTTTATCATACCAAGCTGTACTGTATTGTCAGGATGACCAGATCATGTTAGAATGTCCATTGCTGACCATAGATAAAGAAGGAGTCACTTGGAGAGTTGGCTCCTGCCAGTCTAGCTTAGATAAGAGACCGGGGTATAAAAATCAACATCCTTGGATACATGTTAGGGAGTCGGTGCTGTGAAGCTCTGAGGCGAGTGTATGCTGATACTGATTTCCTCCTTTCTGATCAGAAGGAGAATAAATGACTCAGAACTTGGAAAACCGCCTATTGATTATTGTTTCAGCCTCAGTCAATTCATTTTTGTTCTAACATAATTTCATTAGCCACAAAATACTATTCTAACCTTTCCAAGTAGGCTTCAAATCCTTCTTCATTTTCATCAAAGTGGATATCTTCATTTTTGCTGTATGCGCCCGCCATTTTGTCGGTTTTTCTTTCTTTCAACAGAGTTTTAATGGAGCCAAAAAAAAAACTCTTTTCAACCTGAGAAAAATCCCATCCCCATCGTCAAAATCTGTTGTGTCTCACAGCAGAAGTATTGGGCACTCTTCAGGTGAAAAATTAAGCAAAGTTGACCTTTATGGCTTTTTATTTATGAACTCTGGTAAGGCAAAACAATACATTCTCTGGCTTTTTCAGTCCACCATCATCTCTTCTATCCCACAATTAAAGCACCACACCCTTCTACCTGTAGTTATAGACTTGGCTGCCACCTACAGGTAGTTACTCATTACTACATTTTCCTTTATAACACCTGACATATTTGACCCATTTACTTTTCTTGGACACCACAGATAGCATTTTTAATACAGAGTTACTGTTTAGACAGCCATCGCCTCTGCCGTCCCTGTTTTCCAGACATAATAAAAAGTACAGAGATGTCCTTGATAAGAATCTGTTGCCATCTGCCAAGATGCTGAAGGTGAAATGAAGGTGGACATTTCAGCAAGACAATGAGCCCAAACACAGTCAAGGAAACTCAACTGCCTCCAGAGACAGCAAGTAAAGCTGCTAGAATGGCCCAGTCAGTCACCTGACCTGAATCCAACTGAAAATCTATGGAATGAACTGAAGGTCAGAGTTCACAGAAGACACCCATTGAACTTTCAAGATTTGAAGACAGTTTGTGTGGAAGAATGGGCTAAAATCACTCCTGAGCATAGGCGTAATTTGGGAGGGGTGGGGGGTGGAGGGGTAATAACCCCCCCCCCCCCCAATAATCAATTCTCGCCAATATACCTGCCCATAATCATATAATTATAATTAATAAAAAATATCTACAACTCAAGCAAGTATGAAGAAGTTGTCATTTTTTCATTTGCAAGCAACGAAAAGTAACATTTCTAATAATCAGACACTGCATCCCCCCCTGCAGCGGACTTGGTATTGCCCAACCAGTACTGTACTTGCGCCTTCTCTGAGCAGGAGTCCGTTGTAAGAGCAGCAGGTGGGGATGCTCGTACGGAATGCATTCAGCTCAGTGAGACAACATGAAAGGAGCTCCACAAGGGCAACACACCATTTTAAATTGGTTGAACTTGTCAAACAAAAGGACCAAGCCCTCTGTCCAAAACGAGGTAAATATCATATTATTGATTTAATTTGTGAATTGTTGTCTGAAGTTAGCTGGTTGCTAGTTTGCTAGTTACAGTACACCACAGAATAAATGTGCTGTCTGGTAGGATTTAGCTGATCTGAGAAATGATTAGCTTTTCTCATGCAAATTTGGTCTTTACATTGTATTAATCATTCATGAAATGTGATCAGAATGGATTTATTTGTCAACTGTTAGAGTGAAATTTATGTGCTTCAGCATTCATCAAAATGTTAGCAGCTCCGAACATTTACCAAGTACAAACACAATCTACTCCGACCACCAGTCCTTAAATACAAATGTGTCATGACTAATTAAACTTGACAGCTCACGTGCATGATGCCAAAGCACAGGAAGAAACCACACAGAGGGGCACGTTTGAAAATTTATTAAATAACAAAAACCAAGTGCACAGCTACAGGAACAGTCACTCACCAGAGAAATAGCCCTGTGGTGAGAAGACGAGAGCCGTGAGCAGAGGAGTGGAGTGAGGGGAAATGGGCGAGCCAAATTGCCACTTACTTGGGAAATCCAGGGAGAACCGGCAGGACCCAGCGAGGAATAGACGAACCAGTAGGGTGGGGGGAAGATGAGCTGATGGTGCCTGACCGGGTGGAGTAGAAAGCTGAGGATCGGTGAGATGTGGCAGGAGAACACACGCAGTCCTAGAGACACACCTACACGGTGGCAGCAACCTGAGGAAAGAGGAGAAATAAGGTTAACGATGTGTCAATACTAATCACTTAATGTTTGCTTGCCTAATCACAGGCAGTATACCCAGACGAGCCAACGCTGACTGCGCAGAGAGAGCTTCCTTAAGTACACTGGCTGCTGAGCGGGTGGAGGTGTGTCTTCTGCCTCAGGTGCAGTGATGAGTTGGTGAATGTGAGGCAGGATGGGAGGGGTGCGCTCTCGCTGCCCATGACACAAATGCATTTAAATATTGCTTATCATCCCCACGAAATTCAAGTTAACCTTAAAATGTTATGTATTTTTAAAATGTCATGATTTTGATAATTAAAAAATTCAATTAAAAAGCAAGTTTTGCCACTTTTGATTATAGACCAAGTCACTCTGAAGGCTATTCTTAAATAGCCACATTAAAAGAAGTTGATTATTTTCCCTGCAGATTATTTTAAGATCTTCTATCCTTTGTTAAAATACAACAACTGCACAAAATAGTATCTAAACAAATTTATAAGAAATAAAAACCAAATAGATGAATGAAAGAATAGATGCATTTCATATTCCTAAATGCTTTCTAAGCATTTTTACATGTTAAAATGAGTTCAAAAGCAAATACAGCATTAGTGATTTATTTATTTAATTATTGAGCTTAAAATCACATTCTACTTTTCCGTTTCTATTTTATTTAATCACGAGACAGCATTACACAAATTAGGCAGTGACCAAACACTGAGACTGATGGCTTATTGTCACTGTTTAGTGATTTAGCTAAGAGTCAGGCTAAGATTAATCCTAGTGACTTGTCTGTCAGTGCAGCGGTCAATGCTATGAGAAATCAGTGCTTTTCACATCACTAAAATGTAACCATGTTTAGTGATGTGGGATGATGGGAGTTGTTGTCCGCTAGTTGTTTAAACAAAAAGTTAATATTACTCTGTTATTATATGACAGATGGCAACTTTAATTATGTGGAAAGTTATCTTTTAGATTGACAAACATCATATGTGTATCTCGTGGCAAAATTTGATTGGGATCAAGAGATAATGTTGCTCTTGCCATTCATTTCAATAGAGAATTTTTTTTCGATTTAAGGTCCAATATGCAGAAGTAGAGGGGATGTGACTTAGGCTATCTATACGGGTAGCGATCTCAACCCCCCCCCCCCCCCAATGTTTGAAACAAAGTTATACCCTTGCTCCTGAGCAATGCCTGTGCCTAGTTTCTCCATACAGGAGGTGTCTGGAAGCTGTTATTACCAACAAAGGCTTTTCTACTAAATATTAAATGAATTTCACCAAGTGTGTTCAATACTTATTCCCTGTGTCATTCCACTGTATTAAATATAACTTGTTTTGTGAATGCAGTTGCCTTGATTTTTTTGTATGTATGGATTACTTGGGTTGTTACTGATATCTGTTGAAAATCTCAGGTCAGTGGCTTCATCAGAAATACGTTTAATGAGAAAAATGTTGACGTGTTCAATATTTATTTTCCCCACTGTAACTACTTTATATCACTGCATTACTATGTAAACAGTTTCATGCCACTTAAATCACTTTTATTATAAATAAATTGCATTTAATTGACTTGCAGTAAATCTCACAAGTGAACGCATTACCCAATCTTTTAGATGTCACATACTGTATATTTATTATTCCATCCACACTAGTGAGCAAGTATCCTTTGGAAAAGGTTGTCCATGTTTTAATTCAAAATGAAATGTGGACTTTATTGACTTCTGAGAATTAAGCTTGATATATACTTCTCAGTTAACCTTTCCTGAGCTCATGGCATACCCTTTCTCTGTGGCCTATGCAGTTGGCATCATTTCTACCAAAAATGGGCTTCTGCCAGTGTTTATGTGATTTGTGTTCATCATGTGTTTGCTTATTAAACAGTGATGGACAAGAGTGGATTGTGATGATGTTGGAGCTAGTTAATGTTAAAAAAGCAACTTTTCATACGATCGCTGCAACAGAGAAAGGAGAAAAGATGTAGGAGAAAATGGTATGTACAACCACCGCTCCTGCCCTCATTTGGCAATCTATGTAATTAATTTGGTTAGGATGCGTTATACAAATGTGTTTTCTAACTTTCTCAGTTGATTTAATATAACCTCACACGCTGGCCATATTGGAGATGAAGCAGCCGCATTCATCAGCAAAATGTTATAAATATGGTGAACTATTATGCTATCAATGGTTGTATAACCCTGGTTGTACAAACACTGGTAGGAAGGACAAACTGATATGTTCATTTAAGAACCGTGCAAAACAATCTTCCGATTAAGTTTCACTGAGCTACTTTTAGCAGCTAAGCATCAGCTCATAATTTTGACCAGCCCCAGTGTTGTGTCTGTAAATGAGGACGGTGGAGGTGGTGGCTGTACTGAACGATGTTTTATTAAACACACTCTGTTAAACAACACACGCTACAGTGGATAGCCGGTATGCTAACTGGGGTGGAGTACAGGCTGGTGTTGGGCTAGAGGCGGAGCACCAAAGAGGCTGAGCCGCCGCCAACAGTCCCCTTATAAAGGCATGGCATGATGATGTCACCTGTGCAACTGTCGTCAAGTCTGCGCAGTCTGTTGTAAGCGGGGGCTTCGTAATATTCACCCTCCCCAGGAAAACCAAAAAACATTATGAACATTTTAAACCTTTACATTCACAACAGCATTTTTAAAAATAGAACTTGGGCCACCGGATGGACTACCGGTTGACCCTGCATGACTGAGTGGATTATTCTGCCACTGTGAACCAGTTGTACTCTGTTAAACACATTAAAAGAGTCACTGTTGTGGTTTGAGTTCAGGGGGCCTCTTGTGAGCCCAAGCTGGGCGCGGCCCTGGAGGCGCTGGTTGTATCTCGAACTATTGGTCAACTGGAAGCTGGCTGGCCCCAACCGTGTGGCGATCTGCATCAGCGGAGACAGGAACATCTGTAGGTCCTCTGGGCATTTGGATCGGCGGACCTGAACCTAATCAAGCACTGTGAATCTGGACCTAATTGGCTTCATGCGGTGCTGTTGCTGCTCTCCTGTCCCTGATGCTGGTTGCTGCTGTGGCGGCATGACTTTCATCCAGCACTGGGACATGCCCCCAGTTGGCGTTGTCCCATTGGATCCCGCTGGGCCACAAACGCTGTATCCCGCAGCACTGTGGCAGCTCCTTGCTGCTGACGCTGGGCACGGATACGAGACGAGACCTTTTTCTTGCTGTCCTCTCCATGTGGTGTCAAGCTCGGAGTGGCTGTATCCCCGTTCGGGTGTGTTGCGCTCCCAACATCAATTCAATTCAATTCAATTCAACTTTATTTATATAGCGCCATTTCACAACAACAGTCATCTCATAGCACTATCAACTGTAGGGGGGAACCCCCACAGTTGCAGAAATGTGCAGAAAATCTGTTCCCACAGAGCCCAAGGTTGTCACAGATGGTAAAACCCAGTTCGTAAAAAAGATCATATCCCAGGATATATTTTCCCCATGTGTAGCCACCTGGAAACCGAACACCGAGAGGACTCTTGAGCTGTAGCGAACCGCCAATGATACGGTCCCTACTAAGCTGATGTGTGTGTGTGCCCGTAGCCATACAGCTCCACTGGATTCTTCCTGATAGGATGGTAGGGAAAGAATTTTTTCATTGTAACCCAGTTCATCACTGACCTCACAGCGGCGGTGTCCAGCAGCAACAGCAAGCTGACGCCATCTAACCTCACCGTGCGTCACTTGTATGCTGCCCTTCTGGAGCCCACTGCATGGATGGTAGTTGTTGGTGGTTCTTTTGAACTGGGTGGCTGGTTTGATGTTCGTTGTGATGATCAGCACACCTTGACAAAGTGATTGAACTTGCTGCAGTGTCTAGATTGCTGCCCCCTGGCCGGGCAAAGTCACACTCACTCTCGGTGTGTCGGGGAGCCGCAGTTACCACACGAATGGTGTCCCATGATGTTTTGTTGCCTCCCAACGTTCACCTTGGCGTCTTCCAAGTGAGTCGTGGTGTTCTTCTGCTGGTACTTCTGCTGGAGTAACTGTATGAGCTAGCTGGGTTTGTTGCTGTGGCTCACCTAGTTGTGATGTTAGCTTGTCGGCGGCCTCTCACTGGAATGCCAGCTCCACTGCCTTCGCCAGCAGTAGGTCGTTGGGTGCTCTGATTAGCTTTGCTCACAGCTGTGGGTTGCTGGTGTGCTCTGCTAGCTGGTCCTGCACCATTTCCTCCTCTAGTTGCCCAAACCTGCACCTGCTCACCAGACAGCAGAGCCCGGTTTGTCCAGCCATGTCACTCTCCAACCGGGGTAACAGGCACACTTCCATCTTCAAGAAAAACACTGAATTTTCCTCCAGAAGACCCAATTTTTCTCTTCGTTGCCATTGTTGTGCCTGCAAATGTGCACAGTGGAGGCGGTGGCTATCCTGAACGATGATTTATTAAACATACACTGTTAAACAACACGTGCTACAGTGGATAGCTGGTATGCTAACTTGGGTGGAGTACAGGCTGGTGTTAGGCTAGAGGCGGAGCGCCAAAGAGGTCGTGCTTCTTCTTATTTTTTCTTTTAGATTTGATTGGTGGTTGGCAACCAGCTCACGGGTGTATTACCGCCACTGACTTGATTATCATCACTCTATATCTTTGTATAAGGAGTTTCTATAAGGAGTTCTGAACAACTCCTTATGTGTGAAAAAATTATCCGTCCTCTTGCGAGGAATGGCTATATGTCTTCACTCTATATATAATTAAGAGGCCGAGCTGGTGCCAACAGTCCCTTTATAAAGGCACGGTGTGATGACGTCACCCATGCGTCTGTCGTCGTGTCTGCACAGTCTGCTGTAAGCTGGGGCTTCACAACACCTAGCCAAAAAGACAAAACCCTCACACCCTACGTTCTCCGCCATGTGCTTGGAGCTCAGTACAGCCACACACTTGATCATGTTCACGCTCTTTCTCTAAGTCAGCAGTGTCAGCTCAGCCTCATAGTCTGCCTCTTTGTACAATATCGGCTGGGCAGTAGCATCACCGGCCGGAGCGTGCTGCTCACCGTTGTGGTATCGTCCTGCTCGTCTCCAAGTCAGGGCCCTGCTTCTCAATTAAAGCTAATTTGTCATTGTAACGCTGTGTACAATCATTATCAAGAGTTTCACTTTAAAGGCACTCTCCAGTGACTCTTAAACCACCTCAAAAACAAATGTATATTGCCCACAATAGGTATATTGTGGGCAATATACCTATTGCCCACAATATACCTACCTATCACTATATCCTATATACCTACCTATCACTTCCGCCCTCCAAAGAGAGTAGACGCTTTTCTTCCCAGCTCCGGCTCCCTATCTCTCTCTCCCTCCCTAACTGACTGGATCCCAGCTTGCTATCGTCCGTCTGCGTGTCTTTACTGCTGATTTATCTAACGAAATTATGGATTTAATAAGCTGGGCTTTGAACGCAATTGACACTGTTTTTTCAACGAGGAAATCTGGCCCGGGGGAGCCGATCTGTCCCGCAGGAACTGCTGCTGCGGGTTATTTAAAGGACACAAGAAATTGGAAACTCTTGTGCCTGTGTGATCTTTCTATTGAAGATATTGAAGATTTATATCTTTTCGGAGCAATGGTCATCGGAATTCTACTGATTGGATTTGGGATTGTTCTGGTGTACCGCAAATTGAAGAAGATGGATAGAGCTTATCAAAAAGCGGACCCGGCGAAGCTCACCCATCAAATTGACCAACTGGGCAGGACTCTGACAGCGGCCAATGGAGAACTGTACAGGAAAATGGATTACATCACGATCACGCTGAGAGCTGTCCACGAATCGATTTCAACGCCTGGCCATGAAGGAATTGGAGCACTGAATCCGTAAGAGAATAGAAAGTTTTTTCTCTGAAGTCAGTGCTATTCGACCTGTTTTTTTTGGCACCCTCAGCACTCAGTCCTCCAGATAATCAACAGTATATTTGTTTTCATAACACTGGCAGGCAGCATCTGACTCTCAATGACAGCTGGCTGGCAAAACTATTCCATCTGCCGTGCTCAAGGACACGTGCCTTTGCTTCAGACTGTAGTCATAACATCTGCTGAGGAAGAGACTATTGTTGTCCTCCAAACTGATTTGCCACTGATTGCACCCAACTCACACATACTGATCCACTATACTGACTGTTGAAGATATACACTCACTGCTCTCTTTGTGTCATTGTGTGGATTCTATTGTCTGCTAATTGTGCATTGAGAGTTTTTTTCTTGTAATCATATCGGTCATATATGAACTTTATTCTGATAAACAATGCTTTTTTTCTCTCTCCTACTGTGTCCACCCCCCCTTCCCCCCACTGCCTTCTGTTCCCCTCCTGCTGACAGGCGCCTCCACGGCTCGCCGTGTCATTGAGAATGTCATTTATGACGTTTTCAGTGTCAAGTCAAATTCCTCGTATATTTACCTGTTATTTACTTGTAAATGTGCTTGGCAATAAACTTATTCTGATTCTGATTCAGATTCTGATTGTGCTTTTTACCCACAAAAACTTTCATTGCCTTAGAATTGCTAGGAAATGGCTTTAAAATCTTTCACCTACTTAAGTATACACAGTTCTATGAATATTCTAATTACCAACCTGCAGGGCTTACATGTGATTGGTTGCCATGCTCCCTGACCTCCAGGGTTTGCATATGATTGGTCGTTGCACTTCCCAACCTCCAGGGCCTGCATGTGATTGGTGGCTGCAACTCCTGGTGGGTGGGCTGCTAGTCTGTTCATGACCCTTCCGGACATTAAAGTTTTGCCTATATCTTAAAAAGTAAACAGCAAAACATTTTCCTGAAAGCGGTCTCGCCGAGTGCAATGCCCCGCCTGCCAATCAGGTTCAAGCCAGGTCCTCCCGGGTCCCCCCTCGCCTCCTCCTCCACTTCTTCACTATGCAAAACTGACCCTTTCATCCCCCTTACTCCTGCTGTTCCTCGGCTCCTTCCTCTTCCCCCGAGGTAGCCAAGAGTATCCATCTGATTGGTTAATGTTATAACTAACCAGGCTAAGCAGGAATGCTTATGTAGCCGGAAATGGTAGGTCCAAACTCACCCGTTTCAGGGGGGCGTCACCAAACTGGAAATTCACAGAAGAAAAACACAGACTTGGGACTGTTGTGAGATTTTGCTGTTGATATGTCTTGTAAGTCACAAAAAACATGTTACAGACATGTTAACAACAAAAGAAAACTTGATTTTTTCCGGAGTGTCACTTTAAGTTTTGGAACTTTTCACAGTCCATTGCATGAACAAATGGCAGCCATTGGAGGAGATTCCACTGGGAGCCACATGATCGAAAGCTATCAATATTCTTTTGACTTTGGACCACTGTTAATCTGACTCGCTTTGGAAGTGGCGCTACGATGATTGAGCAGAGACGAAAACCAGGTAATAGGAGGAGACAGTTAAGGACCAGTCACAGCGCTTGCGGTCTACGTCGACACAATGTGTGGTTACATTTCTGGAGAGGTGCACGCCATGCTACGCAGTAGGGTATGACGTAGCTACTGCGTTGGGTCTGGCTACACTGTTGCCCCAGAATTGTTTTGATGCAGAAGCATAAACTGGACTTATATATCATGGGTATGTTTTCCTCAGAAAATTGTATCATTTTCTCTCAATTTTTAATATTTCTTTTACATAAAATTTCAGGTTTTCTCATTTTCTCCTTTTTATGATATTTCTCTCATAGATGTGCAACAATTTTTCTTAAAAAAATTTTCTTAAAAAATTGTTGCTTCTTTTCTCGGAAATTTGTGATTTTTTTTTTTTTCTCAAGGCCTTGGTGAGCTACTGGCATGTAAATGAATGGTCCTCTAGTTGGGAAAGTGGAAAAAAAATAAAACAAGCCAGAGTTGCCTTATCTCACAATATTTGTAGCATTTAATACAAATGTTTAATTTTACAGTTACAACAATTATGTCTGCATGATCACATAAACATTTTCACGAGTCATACGTACATACTGTATACATGTATCTTTATAACTTCACGGGTAATTTGTGCCCAGACGCTTGCTGATTCTCATGGTTCACTCCTCATGTGTTGACCATCACTTCACAGCCTGTCTGGTTGGAGACGGTGAGGCGGTTAATGTCTACACCAGCAGCAGTCAGCTTATCATGTAAGAGATCAACAATCCCTCCTGTCAACACACAGGTGCGAGCCAAGATCCAGGCAAAGTCCACATAAAAAACTCCCAAGTAGTCAGAGCAGGAGTACACCAAAGAGTATGACTGGTAGTCAGTGGAGAGTACCCAGTAAGGAGCACCTGGAACACCTGGAAAAAGAAATGTATTATTGAGTAGGAAGCTGTCAGGTATCAATTATAAGAGTAGAACATGTGAGGTAAGCTACATAAAAGGAACCTTTGAAGAAGCTGACACTCAGAATGGCAGGCTGGGATGGGTCTTTGACTCTGGCAACACCTTCAATGGAGTTAATCTTCCCATCAGACCTGTTTGTTGAGAAGATCAAAATCTCTCAATTCTAAATTCAAAAGCAGCTTTTAGCTAAACAAAAATGGCAAAAAAAACCAAAAACAAAAAACTAGAAAAGCACTCGGAGAGCGCAGACCTCCGCCAAGTGCCACAGTTCCCCCCATACAGTGTTTGTGTGTACGTTTTCAGATTCCTTGACCATGAAAACATATGACTAGCAATTGGATTCACAATGATAGGATTAGTGGTTCAGTAGTTATTGACGAAAATGGAATTTTCCGTAATGGCGGTTTTCTTCTGGACGGTGATCCGGATCACCACCAAAATCTAATCATCTGTAGGATACCCCCTTTCTGACAATCTCTGAAAATGTCATGAAAATCCGTCCATATCTTTTTGAGTTATCTTACTAACAAACAGACAAACAGACAGACAGACAGACAGACAAACCAACGCTGATAAAAACATAACCTCCTTGGCGGAGGTAACAAAGTAACTGTGTGTTTAAGTCCTCACAGAAGCTCTGCATTGTGAACTTTAACCGTTCCATCAGGAAGCAGTGTGTACGTGGCTTGGTTGCATGTTCCTCTTTCAAACACAGCTGGGAGCTTTTCTATTTCATACCACGTTCCCATATACTGAAAAAGGGAACAAAAGGATCATTCGTAAGATAGCAGCTTTCAACCGGATAATCAGACGAAACACTAAAACACAGTTTGTTGGTATTCAGTGGTATACTCTTGTAATGTTGAAGCTGTCTTGTACTGAAGGCTGGGGACAGCTGCCGAGATGGAATGACTGAGCGGAGGCTGTTGCTGCAGTCAGGAGAATTACAGACAGGACCTTCAAATCAAAGTTAACATTTAACAATTCTGACCTTTATTTAAAATCAGAGAAATAAGAAAGAATTACAGTACCTTTAATGGCTTCATAGCAAGATCTTATAAAAAATCTGAAAAGAGGAGTTCAAAAATCTATTGAGGACAGTACATTACCCTCTGAGAGAGGTTGGGACTTTGGTTAGTTTTTTCTTTTCATAACAAGTTTCTGTCTACAAAACCTTTAACCTAGAGTGAAAAGCAGTGCTACAGCATCAGTAAGGGAGTTGTGGACTCAGATTGCACCCACTGCACAATATTCCTGGACCTGGTGGTGACCTGTTGATGGTTCTTTTGTTTCAATGTATTCATTGAGATTATTCAAGTATGAGTAACCACCAGAAAGATTATTTAAAGAGTAGGAAAGTATCTAAAACTATCAAAAATCTTAAAAGTATCTAAAACTTTTTAAAGAAGAACTTCTAGACTAATTTTTTTTGTGGGGCCTCCATGGATTTGTTTGTCCAGCACATCCCTCAGATGCTCAACTGGATTGAGATGTGGGGAGTTTGAAGGCCAAGTCCACACCTCAAACTCGTTGTGCTCCTCAAAACTCTACCCACCTCTGCAGAAATATATGCCGGAGGCTGATGTGAACAAATAGGTGCAGAAAGACTTCAGAATTCAGTATTACCTGTGAATTTTTCACAACTGCAATATAAATAAAGACACCCAAGTTATGAAAAGAAGTCTTTATTCAACAAAGCACCAATATTTATACAAAACATGTGCTCTCACTTTTGCCCTCAGATGTTTTTTTAAATAGTAGTTTGTTTCAACATGATACCACATTGTTGTTTCAGGTGGAACTCATTATTGCATCTGTTGTTATTGTTCCCTAGAAATCTCTGATTCTTTCTTTGTAAAAAGACATAGTATAAAAATAGTAAATGGGCAAAAAAGTGAGAAGAAACAATCATTTGACAAACAAATGATAAATTACATTCTTAAATCTAATCATCTGATTCTGTTATGTGCTGTGACGGTATAAATAAATCGATGAAATTAAATTAAATATCCTTAAGAAAAGAAGCTGCTAAGATGTGAAACTGAAGATGAACGAAAAGCTACGACACAAACACTCTGGAGGATGAAAACGTTGAAATACAGTGCATTAGAAAATTGCTTTGGTGGCAACACTGGTTGTCTGGTCATCCCTTAGCTGGACAAGGGAACATTTAAGTTTAGAGGAGTTTAGAGGAACTCTGGCCTTTGACATGTCGAGTACAATACCCACAATAACAACCTGTAAACAAACAAAGGACACCGCTTCTATTGCAAAAGTCTTTGAACTGTCGCACCCCGGGGAAGGTGCAGAATCCTGCAGCCACCCAAATTCTCCACAGTCAGTCTTTGGAACAACAGAGGTTTATAAGACAGAGAGATGTCTCATCTTCAACACACCAATGGGAAAAAGCCATCTCGTCTTACTTTACATGAAGTGACAGAGATGTGTCTTGTAACAGGCCACTTGTGTTTTATTAAGGTTAAGGTGCTGCGTGTATCATTTTGACATTAATGGGTGAGTCATTACCACAATGTGTCAGAGAAGTAGTAGCATAGCTTTCACTGATTGTCAGCACCCCCCTCCCCCACTTCCCCAGCTTCTGTCTTACTTTGAACTGGTTGGAAATCTTCCGGATTGATTCCAGCTCAAGAGAATCATCTTCACGTTAGCTTAACTTCCCAGAAGATGTTTTGGGGTGCTGCCAGCAGAGACGGGGGTAAGTCACACAACTGAAAGTCTCAAGAAAGTCCCATTTTACAATAATTAGAATCAGTCAAGTTGTTGTCCAAAGTCCCAAGTCAAAGGAGTTTTTATCTGAAACATTATAGTGGCAGTTTGCAATTATTTTTTTGGTGCCAGTGTGCTGATTTTCATCTTTTGTCCTTATTGCGATTTTATTCCCTTCTGTTTTTCTACTTTTTGCTAACCCATTTATCAGTAAAACATGCTTTAAATACTGACACCATGTCAGATCATAGACATTAGGCTAAATTCTAGTCTATAGCATCCATAAATTTTGAGCTCCACTCAGCAGATTGCTAAACTTTTTAGCAATGAGCAATCGTCCAACATTCAATTCATACTCAGTGCAAATGACTTCAATATTAGTTAGCTGCTCTGCTGTCCAGGAGAATAACAACAAGGCCCATATTAAATTTGAGGCAGTATGGAACTACAAAATAATTTCCTAATGTTACTTGTTCAGGCATTTTTTTTAAAATGTTTTTCTCTTTTTTTGTCTTTCTTGAATGCATAGGCACAGTTGTTTGCAGTGCTGGGATGGCAGCATCTCTCAGTGTTTTTTCTTCCATTGGTGCCAGCTTTCATCCACAGTCTGAACAAGCGTGCGTACAAGTTTGTCTAAGAGGCTAAAAACAAAACATTGTAAAATTATTGCCTTTAAATAATTGCAAACTGCACTTTTCCTTCCTCTCCTTTTTGTAACAGAATCTTTCATTGGCTTGTTTAGGAGCACACATAGATATTTAGCAGTTTAGTGGTTTCGCACAAGTCTGACTCATTGAGTCTCAAGTCATAAATACTAAAGCTGAATCAAGACTTTGGTCAGCATTAATCAAGCACTTCTCAAGTCTTCAAAGCTGTAATTTATGTCTGGGGGCATATGATCTAAGCTCCCACATCTCCTTCTGACGACAGCATTTACACGTTGTGCCAATACAGCAAGCTGACATGACTTAGATTATAAGTTACCTTGAGACTAACTAGCTGCTTCTGATTTCGAGATAACACCTAAACTACTGAGCTCAAATGGAGCAGGATAGGCAAAGCTACATCTCTGCGTTTCAGATGGGCAGCACAAGGCCTCACCCATCTAACGTCAATGAGGAGAAACAGAATGAATGAGTGTGGCCCGTCAAGGCAGAGGAGTGACGCCAGAAACCACAAAATACTACACGTAGCATCAGGAGTGTGCCGAGAACGACATCCTTTTCTCAGAAAGATTCTAATCTTTTCCCAGAGTTGAACATTTTCGGTGGCTGCAGATGGGTTCCTCTGAGGAGCAGTGTTGGCGAGTGTTCGGTTAGGGGTTTTTGTGGGTTTCGATGCAGAGGACGATGTACTCGTTGGAACAGCTCCGCGTCTGCTGGCCCAGGAGCAGCCCGGAGGTCAGGCTTGAGGACTGGCCCGTGACGGACATGTGGTCCGCCCGCCACATCTCGCAGTGCTTGTCCACAAGCCGGTGACCCCTGCTGGTCGAGCCGTGCCAGATGCTCTTTTGAGGCCTGGGTGATGGAGGGCAGAAAAAAAAAATGTGAGTATTTCAGACAAAAGGAGCAAGAAATAAGTACGAAAGCTTTGTAAAAATAGAGTCCACACACCAGAAAGGGTCAGCTAACACATCCCGTCCATCAAAGGAGTAGATTGGCATCTTGGTGTTGATTGGGCCCCCGTCACCGCTGAAGATTGCCCGCCAGTTTCTAAACATCACGTCACCCTGTGGGGAGCCAAAGTGATTCAGACATATTCAGGAAATCAGTTCCAGGGAAATGAGTGTTAGTGTTTCTGGAGAGAGGGCTCACCCTGAGGTTGGTAACTGGCAGAGATTCCCGGAAACCAGGATAGACCACATGGGCCAGGTCCCGTGTGTTGGATGAAATGAAGGCGCGGTAGTTTGGAGGCAGACCCATCGCTTTGGCTTGCTCGTAACACATACGGTTGGCCATGTCGAGCCCCAGCATGTCCCCTGAGTGGGGCTGATTCAAGGCCACCAGGTTGAGCTTTAGAAGAAAAGGAGCCACAGAACAATGTAGAGGAAAACATTTTAACAAAGTCAGGGTGAAATTTGGTCAATGATTTGACAGGAAACACTTCTGACCACTTACCCTGTCTTTGACTGAATGTATTCTCTGTATCGTGTCCCCTCTTATATGGTATGCAACCCGAGGCTAAATGAGACATTGAAATCGGATGATAAATAGACGAATACAGTATTCTTCAATAAAAGTTAAACTAAAAATGCACAGTAAGTACCTCATCTTGTGGAATAACGTTATTGGAGAGGTAGATAAGGCTGCCAAGCTGTGAGAAATAAACACACAAAAAGTTATTCATCATGTTATTCCATTGACTTCTAACAGTGATGTTGAAAATATTTTCTTTAATACAACAAGATTATATAACAGCCTTATATAGATTTAAACTGAGGATTTAAAAAAAAACACTTGTATGCTCTCAGTCAATGGTATTTTCATAGGCTTTAACCTTATTAAAATAAGGTTGTGGGTCACATTTATGCTATTAAAATAATAAAACACCCATTTCACGAAGAAATACCTTTACCCAATCAGGTTAGAAGCTCATTAATATTAAAGGTCTCATTCACTGCACTTTTTCCAAATGTTGACAACTCTCACAGGTTTTAATGAAACGTTTGTCAAGGCGTTCTACCACCGCCCACTCATCGACCCAAGAGTGACGCAGAAAATTCAACAATTACGGCGGCTTCCCCTTGCTCTGTGGGACAATGTTAGAGTGGAACTGAATAGACTGCTCAAAGCTGGCCTCATCAAGATGGTGGACGCTTCACCCTGGATATCAAACATCGTGGTGGTCAGGAAGAAGACGGGTGGCATCTGGTCGTGTATTGACCTCAGGATGGTGAATAAGGCAATTGTGCTGGACAAATGCCCACTCCATATGATGGAAGAACTCACCGCAACATTCAGTGGCTCAAGGGTATTCACAAAACTGGATCTCCGCCAGGGTTACCTGCAAGTGCTTCTTCACCCAGCCAGCAGGAACCTGACAGTGTTTGTGACCCACATGGGCGTTTTCAGGTACACCCACCTGCCTTTTGGTCTGAGCTCAGCACCTAGCTGCTTTCAGAAGGTCATGTCCACGACTCTGGCTGGCCTCAAGGGTGTGGTGGCATACCTGGACGACATTGTGGTCCACGGCGCATAGTGGGAGGAGCATGATGGTCGTTTGGGACAAGTGATGGAGGTGCTACAGGAGCACGGAGCCACATTGAACAGGGAAAAGTGCATTTTCGTGGTGGATTCCATCGAGTTTGTAGGATTCCGGCTGGCAGCCGAGGGTCTGAGACCCCTGCACTCGAACGTGGAGGCAGTCCTGCGTCTCCCGGATCCCATGACACCCGCACAAATTTCCTCATTTTTGGGCATGGTAAACTTTTACGGACATTTTATTCCCCATTATTCAGAGACAATTGAACCGCTCCAGGCTCTTCTGAAACAGGATGCACCATGACAGTGGACCCCGGCCTGCTCAGTGGCGGTCGCTAGGCTGAAGTCCCAACTCCTCTCCCCTCCAGTATTGGCTCACTTTGATCCAAAATGGCCGACTTTTGTGACCTGTGATGCGTCTGGTTCGGCGGTGGGGGCGGTTATGTCTCAGGTGCAGGTGCCCGTGGGTAAGAGGGAAGTGCTTGCCTGTGTCTGGGCATGTGAACAGTGGCACATTTACCTCTATGGGCGCCACTTCACACTGCGGACGGACCACCAGGAGCTGACAATGCTACTGGAGATGATGGGCTTGGGACACAGACCCCTACGGATCCACAGGTGGACGGAGCGGCTGAGGGCCTACAACTTTACTACCCAGTTCACTCCTGGAAATGAGAACGTAGTGGTGGACCTCCTGTCCCATGCCACGACCAACATCGCACAACCAGACGACAACGGTGACGATCCCACGGAGACGGATCTGGTCAATACGCTGCATGGACCCCTACGGGACATGGTATCCCTCCAGGAGCTCCGGACAGAATCGGAACGGGACCCCACGTTGTCGCAACTGTGCTCGGTCATCATGGAGGGTTGGCCCGCAGAAGTGTAGGGTGAGCTGGCACCTTTTCACCGGTTTAGGGATGAACTGAGCTGTTGGAACGGGGTGTGTGTGTAGCAAGGGGACACTGCACATTGACCCCGGTGTCTCTGAGATCACGAGTTCTGGCGATGCTCCACGAGGGTCACCTGGGTGTGGTCAGGGTGAAGCAGCGTTGCAGGGATTCAGTTTGATGGCCTGGTATTGATAAGGACATTGAAACCATGGTAAAGAACTGTGTCCCGTGCTTGGAGAGCGGAAAGACCGGCGGACCCCCCCACCCCTGCGACCATTACTATACCCAGAGGGCCCTTGGAAGCACATCCAATTAGACATCTGTGGCGAACTGCATACAACACCCCCGAAAAGCCGTTTTTTTTCTTGTGGTCTATGATCTGTTCTCCAAATGGCCGGAGGTGTTGCCCACTAATTTAGTCATGACAGATGTGGTTACGGGTTTCCTCTCATCACTGTTCGCCAGATGGGGGGTCCCGGATGCCATCACTACAGACGATGGCCCACAGTTCACCTCTGGGGTGTTTGGAGAGTTTTTGGGCATTAGGGGTGTGCAGCACATCAAAACTGCATTCTATCACCCCCAACCCAATGGGGGCGTGGAGCGCTTCCTGTGGTAACGTATCATCACTTCCTGTGTTGCTGGCTGTCTGTGTGGTTTGCTCTGTGGTTAGCTCTCAAGCTCCTGAGGATTGTTGCCTTTAATTGTATTTTAATCACTTTTTTCCATCTACGGTCAGCTCTCACTTTTGTTTAACAAGCCTCTTGCACCTGTGTGCGCACTCATGCCATCTAATCACCCTCTTTAGCCTTCTGTTTACCTTTCATTGGTGTATTTGTTAGCTTCGGGTTAGCCTCTAGCTATGGCTACTAGCTCTCCTTCCCCTTCTCCTCTGGTGTGCTCTCGCTGTCAGATGTTTAGCTACACTTCTGCCTCTTTTAGTGAATGGTAAATATAATAAATGTTGTCTTTCTGAGGCGCTCGAGGTTGTCTGATTTGGAATCCCGACTCCGCTGCATTGAAACACCGTCTGCGCCAGTTAATAATGATGGACACCCCTTAGCTGCAGCGGAGCTCCCTACCATAGGGCGGCCTGCTTGCGGTCCTCCGGTCCTCCTGAGCAGCCAGGAGACTGGGTGGGTGACGGTGAGAAGGAAGCCTAGCCGCAAGGCCCCAGTTCACCACCAAACTATTCATGTTTCTAATCGCTTTTCCCTGCTCAGCAACACACCCGCTCAAGAAAAAACTCTGATCATTGGCGACTCTATAGTCAGAAACGTGAACCTAGAGACTCCAGCGGCCATATTCAAAAGCATTCCTGGGGCCAGAGCAGGTAACATCAAGTCAAATTTGAAAATGCTGACTAAACTAGACCCTCCCTTCCATCTGTTGTCATGGGAAATGTACGGTCGATACTGGGAAAGTTAGATGAGCTAGCGGCTATCTCCCGTTATGATAGCACTTACCGGGAGTGCTCTCTCCTTTTGTTTACTGAGACGTGGCTAACTGAACTAGCAGCAGATGCTAACATTGAGCTGGAGGGTTTTCACACGATACGAGCTGACCGAACACCAGAGAGTGGCAAAACTAGGGGCGGTGGAGTGATCATGTATGTTAACAACAACTGGTGCAGACCGGGACATATCACTGTTAAACAACGACACTGCAGCAAAGACATTGAGTTGCTAGCTGTTAGCATGAGGCCTACATATCTCCCGAGAGAACACTCACACGTGATCTGCATTGTTGTTTATGCAAATCCGACGGTGAACGCTGGGACAGCGTGTGACGTCATCCATTCAGTAACCAGCAGGCTGCAGACAGAACACCCAGATGCTCTTCTCCTCATCTCAGGCGATTTCAACCACGTTTCACTGTCTCCCATTCTGCCCACTTTCACCCAGTATGTCACATGCCACACTAGAGACAATAAAACACTGGATTTGTTCTACGCAAACACTAAGGAGGCGTACACCTCATCACAACTCCCCCCACTTGGGAGATCGGATCACAAGTTGGTTCATCTCCGACCGGTGTACAAACCCCTAGTGCACAGACAACCTCCGGCCATGCACACTGTGGAGTTATGGTCTGAGGAGACAATGGACACTCTAAAGGACTGTTTTGAAGCCACTGCCTGGAAGCAGCTCTGCGATCCACATGGTGAGGACATCGATGGCCTCATTCACACCTTCACGGGCTACCTCAGCTTCTGTGTGGACAAATCCGTTCCCACCAAGACCATACGGCGTCACTCAAACAACAAACCCTGGATCAACCCTGAGATAAAAACACTTCTGAGAGAGAAGAAGAGGATCTTCAGGTCGGGGAACAGGGAGATGCTGAAGTCCGTACAGAGGGAGCTGAGGAGAAAGATCAGAGAAGGCAAGGACAGCTTCAGGAAGAAGATGGAGGACAAGCTGCAACAGAGCGACATCAGCGGGGTCTGGAGAAACCTCAAAACCATCTCGGGGCTCCAGAATACCTCCCCCCAGGCCACGGGGGGCAGGGAGTGGGCGAACAACCTGAATCTGTTTTTCAATAGATTTGACCAACCGCCCTCCCCCCTGTCTGCACAACAACCACTGCTGCCTCTAAGAAATCAAGTCCTGCTACCCACTCCCCACTCCACCGACACCCCCCCCCACTCCCAACACACAGCCCCCCATCCTGACCCGGACCAAGACCCAGGTGAGGACGGAGCTGAGGAAGATCAAGGCGAGGAAGGCGTCGGGACCGGACGGCATCAGCGCAAAGCTCCTCAAGTCCTGTGCAGACCAGCTGTGTGGGATTGTGACGTATATCTTCAACATGAGCCTGAAACTGGGGAGGGCACCACAGCTGTGGAAAACATCTTGTGTGGTACCTGTACCAAAAACTTCCCACCCCAAAGACCTGAACAGCTTCAGACCGGTGGCCTTGACGTCCCACTTGATGAAGACCCTGGAGAGACTGCTCCTTGCTCATCTCCGCCCCCTGGTGGAACCAGCGATGGATCCACTCCAGTTCGCCTACCAGCATGGCATTGGGGTGGAGGATGCGGTGATCTTCCTCCTTCACCGTTCTCTGTCCCACCTGGAGAAGCCCGGGAATATGGTGAGGATCATGTTCTTTGACTTCTCCAGTGCTTTCAACACCATCCAACCGATGATCCTGAAGGACAAGCTGCTGCGCGCAGGGGTGGACCAGCACCTGTCATCATGGATCCTGGACTACCTCACGAACCGGCCTCAGTTTGTGAGAACCCGGGACTGTGTTTCCGACACGATCATCAGTAGCACGGGGGCCCCCCAGGGAACGGTGCTGGCTCCCTTCTTGTTCACTCTTTATACTGCGGACTTCTCACACAACACAACACATTGCCATCTACAGAAGTTCTCTGATGACTCTGCGATCGTTGGTCTCATCTCCGCTGGAGATGAGGCTGAGTACAGAGGGCTTATCCAGGACTTTGTGGACTGGTGCCATCGGAACTGCCTCCAGATCAACGCGAGGAAAACTAAGGAGCTGGTGGTGGACTGCCGCAGGCATGGGCAGCCCCTCACAGCACCAGTAAATATACAGGGAACAGACATCGAGATGGTGACATCCTACAGGTACCTGGGTATTCATCTGAACAATAAACTAGACTGGTCACACAATACTGACGCACTCTACAAGAAGGGACAGCGCAGGCTGTTCCTGCTGAGGAGACTCAGGTCTTTTGGTGTACAAGGGGCGCTGCTGAAGTCATTCTATGACACGGTGGTGGCATCAGCCATCACTTTTGGAGTGGTCTGCTGGGGCAGTGGCATTACTGCAGCCGATAGGAAGAGACTGAACAAACTGATTAAGAAAGCTAGCTCTGTCCTGGGGCAACGCCTTGATCCGATGGAGGAGATAGGAGAGAGAAGGACGGTGGCTAAACTGTCATCTCTGCTGGAGTCCGAGTTCCACCCTATGCAGGACATACTGGATGCACTGAGGAGCTCATTTAGCAGCAGACTACATCATCCCAGGTGCACAACCGAGAGGTTTCGTAGGTCCTTCCTACCAACGGCTGTCAGACTGTACAACCTAAGCAGGGCTGCTCGCAGAGATAGCAAAAAGACGTAACAAACTAATAGTTTTTTTTTTTGAATGCAAAAGATGCAATAGACTTACACAATGGTCCTCTCCGGCATACAACTAGGAAAATACCGGTCGCTATGGAGGGTGAGAATATGTATGGGCACATAATCATACCATGTAGGATAACTAAATAGACGGTTATGCTGTTTCATCCCACCTAGCAACAATGCTCTGCACTGTGTGTGTTTATATATTTACATATTTATTCCATCTAGCTACAATGCTCTGCACTGGGTGTGTTTATATTTATATATCTATATATTTATTCCATCTAGCTACAATGCTCCGCACTGTGTTTTTATATATCTACATATTATTCCATCTAGCTACATTGCTCCGCACTGTGTGTGTTTATATACTTGCATATTTATTCCACCTAGCTGCAATTCTCCATACTGTGGGTGTTTATATATTTACATATTTATTCCATCTAGCTACAATGCTCTGCACTGTGTGTTCATATATTCATATATTTATTCCATCCAGCTACAATGCTCTGCACTGTGTGTCTGTGTGTGTGTGTGTGTATATATATATTTTATAGTAATATGTACATATGTATATTAGCTGCTCTTGCTTGCTTGTTTTTTCTTGCCTTCTGATTGTTGCTCTGAGTGTTGCTATCCCTGTGCTGTTGCAGTCCTGGAATTTCCCCGTTGTGGGACTAATAAAGGCTTATCTTATCTTATCTTATCTTAAAAGTAACTGTAAATACTCCACAATTGTTATCCACGCCGGCAGTTGGAAGTCACAAAATATAATGTGGAATCGGTGTGTGACTTTGCCAAAACAATGTCTGCCTCTGTAGTATTCTCTGGGCCCCTCCCCAATCTGACCAGTGATGACACGTTTAGCCGCTTGTCATCTTTCAACCGCTGGCTGTCTGTGTGGTGTCCTGCAAACGATGTGGGCTACATAGACAATTGGAACTCATTTTGGGGAAAACTTGGTCTTATTAGACGAGACAGCGTCCATCATACTTTGGATGGTACGTCTCTTTATCTAACAATCTGGCATCATTTTTATCCAAATTTCCAAAACATTGACAACTCATAGTTGGGACCAGGAAGCAGAATTGCAGTCTTACACGCCTCTCTGCAGCTCCTCTTCATCCGCCACCCCTCATCTTAGCCCCTGTCTTCCCCATCAGAGAATCATTGTCTGCTCCCTCCAAAGTAAATAAAAATATAATGTATAAGCATCCCAAAGTGATTAAACAAAAAGTTGGTAAAACTCAAATTAAACATGAAGTCTCTAAATTTAATGACTTGGCCTCTGTTCCTCCTCATAATTTAAAAATTAAATGTGGTTTGTTAAATATTAGGTCTCTAACTCCCAAGTCTCTGTTAGTCCATGATCTGTTAATTGATCATCAGATTGATTTAATATCCCATACAGAGACTTGGTTAGGGCAAGAGGATTATGTTGGCTTAAATGAATCAACTCCCTCTGGTTATTTAAACTGTCAAAATCCCAGAAGTTCTGGTCGTGGAGGAGGGGTAGCAACAATTTACCATTCAAAATTACTAGTTAATGTAAAACAAAAAACACATTATAATTCCTTTGAGGGCCTGGTCCTCAGTATTGGGTATTTTAGCAATTTTAGGTTAAACCCAATTTTATTTGCCATAGTTTATTGTCCTCCATCAACCTACTCAGAGTTTTTATCCGAATTTGCCAAATTCATAGCTGATTTAGTGCTGAAATCAGATAGAATTATTACAGTAGGGGACCTTAATATACATGTAGATATAGATAGTGATTGTCTTAATATGGCATTTAATTCAATATTAGACTCAATGGGGTTTTCTCAGAAAGTAGGAAATTCTACCCATTATCTCCACCACACATTGGACCTTGTTCTGATATATGGCATAGAAACAGAAAATCTTGTAGTGTCTCCTCCTAACCCTGTACTGTCAGACCATTGTCTGTTAACCTTTGATTTTACTATTTCTGACTATTTGGCTCCTAAAGAAAAATATTACTACAGCAAATGCCTCTCAGATGATGCTCTTACCAAATTTATGCAGATTGTTTCCTCTATGCCATGTGCCAACACAACGGAAATAAGCTATAGACAGCTTGCGCCTTCTGTAATTGATAGCATGGTAGATAGTGTTACAGCTTCTCTGCATCAGACTCTAGACATGGTGGCCCCTTTAAAAAAGAAAAAGTCTAACCAGAGATTTCTAACTCCTTGGTTCAACACAGAAACTCGTAGCTTAAAACAGAAGACTCGTCAATTAGAAAGAAAATGGCGCTCCACTAATTTAGATGAAATTTATTTAGCTTGGAGAAATCATCTTTTAATTTAAAAACAAAAATCTCTTAGAAAAGCTAGAACAAGTTATAATTCTGCATTAATAGAAGAGAACAAGAATAATCCCAGGTTTCGTTTCAGCACTGTAGCCAGGCTGACAAAGAGTCAGAACTCTATCAATCCTAGCATTCCCTTAGAGCTTACTAGTCAGGACTTTATGAACTTTTTCAATAATAAAATTTCATCTATCAGAGATAAAATCAGTCAGATTCTTCCCACCATTAACTTAAATACAGTAACTACTACAGCTTCTTCAATTGATATCTGTTTGGATGAGTTTACTCCAATTGACCTTTTAGAGTTAGATAAAATAATTTCCTCATCCAAGCCTTCAACTTGTCTTTTAGACCCTATTCCTACCAGGTTATTTAAAGAAGTCTTCCCATTTATTGGTAGCTCTGTTCTTCAAATAATCAATTCTTCATTAACATTAGGCCATGTACCGCAGGCTTTTAAAACTGCTGTAATTAAACCCTTACTCAAAAAGCCAATGCTGGATCCAGGAGTTTTAGCTAACTGTAGACCAATCTCTAATCTCCCTTTCATTTCAAAAATCTTAGAAAGAGTTGTTGCTATGCAATTATTTGACCACTTGCAGGGAAATGGTTGATTTGAAGAGTTTCAATCTGGGTTTAGAATCCATCATAATACTGAAACAGCCTTAGTGAAGGTCACTAATGACCTCCTTATCACATCTGATAATGGACTTGTTTCTGTACCTGTCCTTTTAGACCTTAGCGCAGCTTTTGATACTATCGATCATAATATTCTACTTGATAGATGGGAACACTATGTTGGACATAATGGAACTTTGTTGCAGTGGTTTAGATCTTATTTATGTGATAGGTTCCAGTTTGTTCATGTTAATAACGAGTTTTCTTTCAACTAAAAGCTCAGTCATGGAGTTCCACAGGGACCTGTGCTAGGCCCTACTCTTTTTAGTTTATATATGCTTCCGTTAGGCAACATTATTAGAAAGCACTGTATACATTTTCATTGTTATGCAGATGACACACAATTATACCTGTCAATGAAGCCAGATGATAGTAATCAATTAGCCAAGTTAGAAGCCTGTCTTAAGGAAATCAAAGCTTGGATGACTTGTAATTTCCTGCTATTAAACTCAGATAAGACTGAAGTCATTCTTGTTGGTCCAAAAAACCTTAGAAACACCTTTCCAAATCAAACTCTTAGTTTGGATGGAGTTACTCTTTCTCTTATTAGTTCTATGAGGAACCTTGGAGTTATTTTTGATCAAGATCTGTTTTTCAATTCATATATTAAATTCAGTTATAAGACTGCCTTCTATCATGTGCATAATATTGCCAAGATTAGGAGCAACTTGTCTCAGAGAAACTGATCCACACTTTTGTTAGCTCGAGATTAGATTATTGTAACTCTTTATTATCGGGTTGTCCTAAAACATCTTTAAAAAGTCTTCAGCTGATCCAAAATGCTGCAGCAAGAGTTTTAACAGGTACTAGAAAGAAAGATCATATCTCTCTGGTTCTGGCTTCCCTTCATTGGCTTCTCATAGAGTTTAGAATTAAGTTTAAAATCCTTCTTCTCACTTACAAAGCTCTAAACAACCAGGCTCCTTTTCATTTAAAAGATCTGATACTACCCTATTATCATAACAGAGCACTATGCGCCCAAAATGCTGGATTACTTGTAATACCTAGAATCTCCAAAAGTGCAATGGGAGGCAGAGCCTTCAGTTATCAATCTCCTCTCCTGTGGAACCAACTGCCAATCTGGATTCAAGAGTCAGGCTTGATCTCTGTTTTTAAGAATAGGGTTAAAACCTTCCTTTTTGATATAGCCTACAATTAGGGAGGGATCATGTGTCTCTGAACCCTCCCTTAGTTATGCTGCTAATAGGTTTAGACAGCCGGGGGACCTCCAATAATGCAATGGGCTTCAGTCCTTTCTTCACTCTCAATGAATTTTTTTTTTTTGCTGGTCATTAATATTTGTTTGTTCTCTCCCATAGATTGAGTCCCCATCATGCTGTTTGCTCTCTACATATCTGTTCTTTTCATCTTCTCTATCCCCTCACCCCAGCCAGTCGCAGCAGATGACTGCCCCTCCCTGAGCCTGGTTCTGCTGGAGGTTTCTTCCTGTTAAAAGGGAGTTTTTCCTCTCCACCGTCGCCAAGCGCTTGCTCACAGGAGATCACCTGATTGCTGGGGTCTTTCTGCAATTGTTGGGATTTCTCCTACAGTTGAAAGTGCTATGAGATGACTGTTGTTGTGAAATGGCGCTATATAAATAAAGTTGAATTGAAAATTGAATTGAAGACTCTGAAAAACAGGCTGACAGCCCACTTGGCGGACAGCTTCACGTTTCCGGACACTCTCCAGAGCACACTTCTCCACTACAAGGCAATGGCCCCATGCTACGACAGGTTGCTCCCCGGCGAAACTCATGCTGGGGCACAAACTCCACCTGCCTCTGGGCTGACTGAGACCATCCACGACCCCTTCTCCAGGGAGCACGGACCCTCCACGGGACCGGGTCGCTACCCAACAGCGAAAGATGAAACGACGGTTCGACAGGATGTTCAGGGTGAGGGCCCACGAACTGGAGGTGTCGGATCGGGTTTGGATTAAACACCCAACCGCACACATAAGCTGCAACCTGTCTGGACGGGGTCCCTACAGATCGTGAGGCAGCGGAGCCGGGACACATTTGAGCTCTTGGACGGGTCACGGTGGCACTCCAGCCAACTCAGGAAGTTCTTGCCTGCCCAGAGTCGAGAAGCTATGGCAAAACGGACTGGTGTGGGTTGGGACTTATCGGATGGGGGGGTCAGGGACTCGCAGGTGCGGCCGACAGCACCTAGAGCAGGTTCCCCTTCTTGGGGGCGCTCGGCTAGAACACGTCAGAGGCCCAGGTACCTGGAGGTCTATGTTTTAAAGACAGCGTTGGTGAATGCGAGTTGGGAATGGGCGGCAGAATAATCCGCCCCAACATGAAGGGGCATTCTGGTAGTCTACCCAGATGCCCACTTAGTTGACTGTGTTTTGGCTGTTCACTGAAAAAATAAAAAGGGGAGAAACAACATTTGTTACTCATGTTCTGGGGGTTCTTCGTGTTTTGTGGGGGGAGGGGTGTTGTGTGGGGATTTGACATTTGGGGCTTGCCCTAGCCTGGCCGGGGGGTTGTGGGTGATGACGTCAGGCGGGCTACAGCTGGGAATATACCGAGCTGTATTTCTATAATAAAGTTAGTTCAGTGCTCAGTGGGATGTGGCTCCAGTCTCATGTTATTCCAACATAACAGTAGCTACTGAAATTGAACTCAGCTTTCCAAAAAATGTGGTTAATCACAGTTAATTCATGATGTAACATGGGGGACAATTACTTTTTCACATAGGGCCAGGTAGGTTTGGATAGTTTATTTCCTTTAATAAGTGAAATCATCACTTGAAAACTGCATTTTCTATTTATTCAGATTATCTTTGTCTGATATTAAAATTTGTTTCTTTGTCTGATATTAAAATTTGTTTGATGATCTGAAACATTGAAGTGTGACAAATATGCAAAAATATAAGAAATCAGGAAGGGGGCAAACACTTTTTACAGCAGTGCATTTTGGTCAAATTGCATTTAATTATTGCAGCATAATTGTGAATCATCTTTTGCAGCCTTCCTCAGAATGGCTCATTCAGTGTATGTCTCTTTAAATGTCTAATAGCCGCAGTTAACCCCACCCTCCCTCTTTTGCCACTGTTGCTAATCTTAGCTGGCTAGCTCCTAGCTCGGTTGGCGAGCCTGAGCCAACTTAAATTTGTATTAATGAATGAATGAAATAAAGCATCACTGGTGGACAGGAGTATGTCGATAGGATATGACCAGTCCCTGGAGTATAATGATAAAAACATTCATGAATGAGTGAATGGCTAAACTGCTATCGTCAGCAAGCCACCTTGGGTCTTGGTTCGAGAAAATAAATTATAGTAAAATAAGCTAAAATAATGTCTAAGAATGATGTTGTTAGATGAACAAGGATCCCAGTGGGAGTGAACAGAATTTATAGAAAATAGCAATCAAAACCAGCCAGCCCGACAGTTAAGCTAACAGTAGGCGGCTTGTCTGTCAGCCTGTCCCTGCCAAGGTGAGTCCTAATGCAATCAGATAGACTGACTCCGACCACCTAGCCAAGCTAATGCTAATGGTTCCTTATAGCATCGTGGCAAAAATAAATACTAAAAAAAAATAAGCCAGAATGACGCAAGATATATTATTGACTGTGGATTAGTGAATGAGGTGGAAAAAGAGATGTCTATTAAGATGATGGGAATTTAAAGAAAATATCAATATAAACAACGCTTGGTAAGCTAACTCCCTTGTAGCACTGTTAGCTCTGAAGCTAATGCCTTGGGCTCACGATCTGTCAGGGACTGGATCATCTCGGCCAGCAACACGGTGATGAGTTGTAACTGAGGACTGAAGCATTTGTCTGTGACATAGGGAAAATGATCCCAAAAGAGCGAATCCGACTTCTGCCCATTGTGGCCAAATGCTAAGATATACAGTAAATATTCCGAAGCAAAGAGAGATTTTAATATTTTTACTGTCATCACATGACCAAAGAATGCATTTTAGAAGGTTAAAACCCACAAACACACCACGTTTGAGTCCATGGAACCTTTAATCAAAAGTCTGAAGATCAACACTTTCAGAGTGAATAACAAAGATTGCTGTTTTGATGAGCTGTACAACAACAAAGGAATGTATTCTGGTCTTTAAAACTACATAAACACATCCTTGAGGATGTAAGAACCTAAATTGCACAATACTGGACCTTTAATTGTTAGTACCTGTATTTCTTTCCATCCCTGGGAAACCTTGAGGAAGAGACTTCCTGTTGTCGTAACGTACGCAAGGGTCCCCTCTGCGTCCCTGGCGGTGTGCTGCATCATGGTCTCACGAGTTGAAAATGTTCTCAGCTGCGACAGATACCAATAAATACAGCTGTAAACAACAATCAATCTAGTCCATGAAAGTGTTTTTTTTTTTTTTTTCCAGCATGATTGAATGTCTGACAGATGGCAGAAATGACTTACAAATGCTGCACTGCTCAAAGAACCAGGAGGGCCTGGTGGTCCAGGAGGTCCAGGGGGACCAGCAATGGTCAGAGCTGCCATGACAAAAAAAAAAAAGCTTTTCAACTTCATCAAGTTTATATCACATCGGCAACAGTGGGTAAAACTCATGTGAAAATGCTATCGCTACACCTTTTTTCACTGAATTGAACTGAACTGAAGTTTACCTGAGCCATATCTTGAAGATGACCCAGGGGGGCCTGGAGGTCCTGGTGGCCCAGGAGGACCAACAGGACCAGGTTTTCCATAGCCCGGTGCACCAGGTGGGCCTGGCATACCGGGGGGACCTTGAGGACCAATGACTGACTCTCCCTTGGGGCCCTGAAACATTTCAGGAAGGATTACTGATGCTTCTTGTAATTATGGTTCAAAGAGAGAGAGAGAGAAAAAAAAATCTGACTCACCACTGGTCCTGATCTGCCTGGTTGCCCTGGAAACCCTGCCTCCCCCCTTTCTCCTTTCTCTCCTTTGATACCCTGCTCACCGCTCACCACCTATGAAGACAAGAATACACAGAACAGCATAAAAACACGCAGCCAGCCGTACAAACCCCAATTCCAGTGATGTTGAGGCGTTGTGTAAAATGTAAATGAATCCAGAATACAATGATTTGCAAATCTTTTTCAACCTATATTCAACTGAATACCCTGCAAAGACAAGATATTTAATGATCAAACTGATAAACTTTATTGTTTTTTGGGAAATATTCACTCACTTTGAATTTAATACCTACAGCACGTTCCAAAAAAGCTGGGACAGGGGCACGGTGAAGATATGGTCTGAGGAGGCAATGGACGCTCTAAAGGACTGTTTTGAAATCACTGCCTGGGAGCAGCTCTGCGATCCACATGATGAGGACATCGACGGCCTCACTCACACCATCACGGACTACATCAACTTCTGTGTGGACAGCACCGTCCCCACCAAGATCATACGGTGTTGCTCGAACAACAAACCCTGGATCAACCCTGAGATAAAATCACTACTGAGAGAGAAGAGGATTTTCAGGTCGGGGAACAGGGAGATGCTGAAGTTCGTACAGAGGGAGCTGAGGAGGAAGATCAGAGAAGGCAAGGACAGCTTCAGGAAGAAGATGGAGGACAAATTGCAATAGAGCGACATCGGCGGGGTCTGGAGAAACCTCAAAACCATCTCTGGGTTCCAGAACACCTCCTCCCAGGCCACAGGGGGCAGGGAGTGGGTGAACAATCTGAACCTGTTTTTTAATAGGTTTGACCAACCACCCTCCCCTCCGCCTGCACAACAACCACTGCTGCCTCTACTGTCATCGAAACCTGCTGTCCACCCCACCTCCACCAACACCCCACCACCACTCCCAGCACACAGCCCCCCAACCTGACCCTCACTAAGACACAGGTGAGGGCAGAGCTGAAGAAGATCAAGGCGAGGAAGGCCTCAGGTCCGGACTGCATCAGCGCGAAGCTCCTCAAGTCTTGCGCAGACCAGCTGTGTGGGATTGTGGTGCACATCTTCAACCTGAGCCTGAAGCTGGGGAGGGTACCACAGTTGCGGAAAACATCTTGTGTGGTACCCGTACTAAAGACTTCCCACCCCAGAGACCTGAACAGCTACAGACCAGTGGCCCTGACGTCTCACCTGATGAAGACCCTGGAGAGACTGCTCCTTGCTCACCTCCACCCCCTGGTGGGACCAGCGATGGATCCACTCCAGTTCGCCTACCAGCATGGCATCGGGGTGGAGGATGCAGTGATCTTCCTCCTTCACCATTCCCTGTTCCACCTGGAGAAGCCTGAGGATCATGTTCTTTGACTTTGACTTCTCCAGTGCTTTCAACACCATCCAACCGATGATCCTGAGGGACAAGCTGCTGTGCGCAGGGGTGGACCAGCACCTGTCATCGTGGATCCTGGACTACCTCACAAACTGGCCACAGTTTGTGAGAACCCGGGATTGTGTGTCCAGCACGATCATCAGCAGCACGGGGGCACCCCAGGGAATGGTTTTGGCTCCCTTCCTGTTCACCCTTTATAATGCAGACTTCTCACACAACACAACACACTGCAATCTACAGAAGTTCTCTGATGACTCTGCGATCGTCGGCCTCATCTCCAACGGAGATGAAGCTGAGTACAAAGGACCTATCCAGGACTTCGTGGACTGGTGCCATTGGAACTGCCTCCAGATCAACGCGAGAAAATCTAAGGAGCTGGTGGTGGACTGCCGCAGGCAAGGACAACCCTTCACAGCGCCAGTAAACATCCAGGGAACAGACATTGAAATGGTGACATCCTACAAGTACCTGGGTGTTCATTTTTTTTTATTTGATTTTGTATACTTTATTGATCCCCAGAGGGGAAATTGAGGGCATCCACCTGGATGGATGAAGCAGCCACGGTACGGTGCTATCCCTTAACCATTCACACACACATTCACACCTAGGGCAACTTTAGAGTCTCCAATTAACCTAACCTGCATGTTTTTGGCCTGTGGGAGTAAACCGGAGAAATCCCGGAGTAAGCCCACGCAGATAAGGGGGGAGAACATGCAAACTCCACACAGATCACTGTTGGTCAGGAGCTGGGATTGAACCAGGGATCCCATGGCCAAGGGTGAGTTGCTGTGCTGCCGCAGTGCTAACCACTGCGCCACCGTACCACCCATTTGAACAATAAACTAGACTGGTCACACAATACCGATGCACTCTACAAGAAGGGACAGCGCAGGCTGTTCCTACTGAGGAGGCTCAGGTCTTTTGGTGTACAAGGGGTGCTCCTGAAGACTTTCTACAATTCGGTGGTAGCATCAGCCATCACCTTTGGAATGGTCTGCTGGGGCAGTGGCATCACAGCAGCCAATAGGAAGAGACTGAACAAACTGATCAAGAAAGCTAGCTCTGTCCTGGGGCAGCGCCTTGACCCAGTGGAGGAGATAGGAGAGAGAAGGATGGTGGCTAAACTGTCATCTCTGCTGGAGTCTGAGTCCCACCCTATGCAGGACATACTGAACGCACTGAGGAGCTCATTTAGCAGTAGACTACATCATCCTAGGTGCACGACCGAGAGGTTTTGCAGGTCCTTCCTACCTACGGCTGTCAGACTTTATAACCTAAGCAGGGCTGCTTGCAGAGAAAGCAAAAAAACCCAAAACGTTACGACCTAATAGTATTGAATGCAAAAGACGTAACAGACTTACACAAAATGGTCCCCTCTCAGTATACAACTAGGACAATATCAATCACTACGGAGGGTGACAATATGTATGGGTACATATTCATACTATGTGGGGTAACTAAATAGACTGTTATGCTGTTTATTCCATCTAGCTACAATGCTCCGCACTGTGTATATACAGATGTGGACAAAATTGTTGGTACCGCTCTGTTAATGAAAGAAAAACCCACAATGATCACAGAAATAACTTGAATCTGACAAAAGTGGTAATAAATAAAAATTCTATGAAAATTAACCAATGAAAATCAGACAATGCTTTTGAATTGTGGTTCAACAGAATTATTTTAAAAATCAAACTCATGAAACAGGCCTGGACAAAAATGATGGTACCCTTAACTTAATATTTTGTTGCACAACCTTTGCAATCAAACGGTTTCTGTAACTGTCAATGAGACTTCTGCACCTCTCAGCAGGTATTTTGGCCCACTCCTCATGAGCAAACTGCTCCAGTTGTCTCAGGTTTGAAGGGTGCCTTCTCCAGACAGTATGTTTCAGCTCCTTCCACAGATGTTCAATAGGATTTAGATCAGGGCTCATAGGCCACTTTAGAATAGTCCAATGTTTGGCTCTTAGCCATTCTTGGGTGTTTTTAGCTGTGTGTTTTGGGTCATTATCCTGTTGCAAGACCCATTACCTGCGACTGAGTCCAAGCTGCCTGACACTGGGCAGCACATTTCTCTCTAGAATACCTTGATAGTCTTGAGATTTCATTGTACCCTGCACAGATTCAAGACACCCTGTGCCAGATGCAGCAAAGCAGCCCCAGAACATAACAGAACCTCCTCCATGTTTCACAGTAGGGACAGTGTTCTTTTCTTGGTATGCTTCATTTTTGCATCTGTGAACATAGAGCTGATGTGCCTTGCCAAAAAGTTCCAGTTTTGTCTCGTCTGTCCATAGGACATTCTCCCAGAAGCTTTGTGGCTGTCAACATGCAGTTTGGCAAATTCCAGTCTGGCTTTTTTATGATTTGTTTTCAACAGTGGTGTCCTCCTTGGTCGTCTCCCATGAAGTCCACTTTGGCTCAAACAACGACGGATGGTGTGATCAGACACTGATGTACCTTGACCTTGGAGTTCACCATGAATATGTTTAGAGGTTGTTCTGGGCTCTTTTGTTACCATTCGTATTATCTGTCTCCTCCTGCGGCCACGTCCAGGGAGATTGGCTACAGTCCCGTGGATCTTAAATTTCTGAATAATATGTGCAACTGTAGTCACAGGAACATCAAGCTGCTTGGAGATGGTCTTATAGCCTTTACCTTTAACATGCTTGTCTATAATTTTCTTTCAAATCTCCTGAGGCAACTCTCTCCTTTGCTTCCTCTGGTCCATGTTTAGTGTGGTACACACCATGTCACCAAACAGCACAGTGACTACTTGTCACCCTTTAAATAGGCTGACTGACTGATTACAAGTTTGTAGACACCTGTGATGTTAATTAGAGGACACATCTTGGTTGAACATGTCCCTATGGTCACATTATTTTCAATGTTTTATAGGGATACCATCATTTTTGTCCAGGCCTGTTTCATGAGTTTGTTTTTTAAAATAATTCTGTTGAACCACAATACAAAAGCATTGTCTGATTTTCATTGGTTAATTTTCATAGAATTTTTATTTATTACCACTTTTGTCAGATTCAAGTTATTTCTGTGACCATTGTGGGTTTTTCTTTCATTAACAGAGGGGTACCAACAATTTTGTCCACGTCTGTATATTTATATATTTATGTGTGCATATGTATATTCACTGCTCTTACTTTCTTATCTTCTAAATTATTGCTCTGAGTGTTGCTATCCCTGTGCTGTTGCAATCCTGGAATTTCCCCATTGTGGGACTAATAAAGGCTTATCTTATGTTTACCACTGTATTACATCATGCTTTCTTTTAACAACACTCAGTAAGCATTTAGGAACTGAGGACACCAATTGTTGAAGCTTTGTCGGTGGAATTCTTTCCCATTCTTCCTTGATGTACAACTTCAGTTGCTCAACAGTCTGGGGTCTCTGTTGTTGTATTTTGCACTTGTGTGGCAAAAATGTGCCACACATTTTCAATGGGAGACAGGTCTGGACTGCAGGCAGGCATTGTCTTGCTGAGATAAGCAGGGATGTTCCTGAAAAAAAACGTTGCTTGGATGGCAGCATATGTTGCTCCAAAACCTGTATGTACCGGTCAACATTAGTGGTACCTTCACAGATGTGCAAGTTACCCAGGCCATGGGCACTAACACACCCCATACATTCACAGATGCTGGCTTTTGAACTTTGCACTAATAACAATCTGAATGGTCCTTTTCCTCTTCAGCTCAGGGTACATGACATCAATGATCACCAAAAGCAATTTGAAATGTGGACTCATCAGACCACAGCACACTTTTCCACCTTACGTCAGTCCATCTCAGATGAGCTCAGAGCCAGAGCAACCAGCGGTATTTCTGGGTGTTGTTGAGATATGACTTTCAGTTTGCATTGTAGAGTTTTAACTTGCACTTGCAAATGCAGTGATGAACTGTATTAACTGACAATGGTTTTCTGAAGTGCTCCTGAGCCCACATGGTACTATCCTTTACAGAAAGATGTCTGTTTTTAATGCAGTGCCCCCTGAGGGATTGAAGCTCAAGGGCATTCAATATTGGTTTTCGGCCTTGAGGCTTATGTGCAGAAATGTCTCCAGATTTTCTGAATCTTTTGATGATATTATGGACTGTAGATGATGAAATACCTAAATTCCTTGCAATTGTACACTGAGAAACTTTGTGCTTGAACTGTTCAACTGTTTGACCACGCAGTTGTTCACGAAGTGGTAAACCTCGGCCCGTCCTTGCTTGTGAAAAGCCGAACTTTTCAGGGACGCTCCTTTTATACCCAGCATTGGCACTCATCTGTTTCCAATTAACCCGTTTGTTGTGTGTAGAATGTGGTGTGTGTGTGTGTGTGTGTGTGTGTGTGTGTGTGTGTGTGTGTGTGTGCGCGCGCGCGTGCGTGTGGCCCTGAGGGCTTACCGTAGCGGCCCTGGTGGTGATGTCAGGCAGGCTGCAGGACCAGTATATATATTGTGGTCCTCTCAATAAAGTGCAGTTCATTGCTTGGCATAAAGACCGACTCCAGTCTCCCGTTATTCAGACATAACATTTTGGCGATGAGAGAAAACTATGGGGGCGTACGGGCTACCTCCATCCTTATTACCGTTTCTGGAGTACCCGGGAGAGCCAGTGATCCTGTGGCCGAAATGGGTGGCCATGTTCAAGGGATACATCGCAGCGCTGGGCCTAAGCAGACTCGACGGAGTATGAAGACGAGCACTTCTGGCCCACCATCTCGGCATGGAAGGTCGAAGCATTCTCTGCACGTTGGGAGAGATGGGGTCTTATGCGAATGCTGTTGGGCAGCTGGCTGAATATTTCGCTGAACATACGATGACAACGCAGCTGTGGGTAGAAGAGCTGTTCATGCCAAAAGAAGCTAAGCTAGCTAGCTCGGAGAAGCTAATGGCTCAGTCAGGGGCAATGGGGAAGTTAGCCACGAGGATAGGTGCGCGCCAAAATCAAGCTACAAGCTACCAGCTGGACTTCGAGGCAGAATTGGGGACACGAGTGGGGAAGCCCCTGGTTACTGAAGAAGGCTTGCCAGCCGAAGAGCTCAGCACAGTGTGTGACCGTAGCGCTGGTGTTGTTGACGGCGTGGTGAGCAGTGACAGCAGAGAGGGAGAGCAGTGAATGGAGTCTTCCCTGCAGCTGGAGTCCGGGCAGCGGGAGAGCGGGAGCAAGCAGGCTGGAAGCCCCAGGAAACAGCAGCGACAGCCGGGCGCAGAGGCACAGCAGTGGAGTGCCTTGGACGAGGTTGTTGGGTGCAGTGGCAAAGTGCCTGGGTTGGTGAGTGATGCCGACGAGAGTGATGCTGTAAGTCCCGGGAGTGAGCAATGACAGCCGGGCATGGAGGCAGCACAGTAGAGCGCCATGGACGACAGAGAGGAGGTGTCGGGCACAGAGGCACCCTCATCCAAGGTGCCGGGAGCAGTGGCAAGGCGCCTGGGTCAAGAAGCGGCGCCGACAAGCGTGTTTTGGTTTTTCCCGGAGTTCGGCCACAGGGGGCCGGAGTGTTTAGGGTTACAACAGTGGCAGCTACAGCGGTGTTGAAGGTGATTGGGAGCGGACTGACAGACACAGAGGGACGGCGTGCCAGACAGCAGCACTGCGGGCCCAGAGGAAAGAAGCAGTCAGTGGTGATAAGAAACTTTCTTGATGGGGAGGTTGGCTTCGATCCTGGGGGCAGGCGGCGACCAAGGGTGCGCATGTCGTGAGGCTGCCCTGGGCCTCCGAGCCGGGTTTATCTTTGGATGCCCGCGGACATTGGAGTAACGTAAATTTTTCAGTGTAAATATGTCTATATGGTGTTCAATAATAATAGTAATAATAGGTTCATGTGCGCATGTGTTCCAAATATATTGTTGGATGTGTGTGATGTGCATGTGAACGTGTGTTGGTGGGGATTAATTTTATGTGTTTTATTTTTTTCTTTTAGTCTACGAGCACAGCGGTCGTTTAATATAAATGGACTCTTTTAGTTTAATAGCGGCAGAATAACCCGTTTTGCTGTGTGGGGAGGAACAGCAGTCCACCTGGTCCCCCTAGTTTTAGTTGTTTTGGGTGAATGTGTTAGGCCATTAGAGTTCCGAGTTCCCTGTTATTTTCTTAGTGCATGATTCGGGTTCTAAATTGGGGAGGGTCTGAATTGTGTGTATGTGTTTTGAACTTTTGTAAGGGGGAGGGGAATGTTGTGTGTAGAATGTGGTGTGTGTGTGTGTGTGTGTGTGTGTGTGTGTGTGTGTGTGTGTGTGTGTGTGTGGCCCTGACGGCTTGCCGTAGTGGCCCTGGTGGTGACGTCAGGCGGGCTGCAAGACCAGTATATATATTGTGGTTCTCTCAATAAAGTGCAGTTCATTGCTTGGCATAAGACCAACTCCAGTCTCCCGTTATTCAGACATAACACCGTTCACCTGTGGAATGTTCCAAAAAGGTGTTTTATGAGCATTCCTTGATTTTACCAGTCTTTTCATGTTCCTATCACAGCTTTTTTGGAATGTGTTGCAGCTATCAAATTCAAAATGAGTAAATATTTGCAACAAAACAATAAAGTTCATCAGTCTGAACATTAATTATCTTGTATTTGTAGTGCATTGAATTGAATATAGGTTGAAAAGGATTTGCAAATCATTCCATTCCGTTTTTATTGATGTTTTACATAACATCTCAACTTGATTTAAATTGGTGTTAATTAAAAAAAAAGTCTCCAAAACTGTGTAATTCCTATAAAGGCTCCAAAATGAATCTCCATAAATTCCATTGTTAAAACCCCAACATCAGCACTGAAATAAGCACATTTACAGCCTACAACAAAAGGGAAGTGGTTCCTAGATTGTGGGGAGAATGTGGCGTTGTATTCTCTTATATGAGCATGTCTCCAAAATGCCAGTAAGCATGAGTGGTGTCATACAGTACATCTTTTTGTATACAATCATTTGAGACAGAAGCAAATTTATGTAATGCTACTTACCCAGCTGCTACTGGGAAGATATGAGCCTGCAAGTGGAAAAATGTTTTTAGGCTCTTTATTAATCACAGCAGCATGTTGGCATTATAACACTATAAGGATTGATTTTGGGCATTCTTTTTTAAATTTATACTGAGAAATCGAACTCACTTGGTGGAGCCGGCAGCCCGGGAGGTCCCCTCTCTCCTTTTTCTCCCTTTGGTCCTTTTTGACATTCACCTTGAAGACAAAGCATCAAACTTAAGTTCAGTGCTATTCTTTAATGTTAACCCACTTTGAGAGCCCCCACTAAGAAAAAAGTTATAGGGTAGTCAGTTATCTAAACAATGGATAGAAAGTCATTCATCCTCATTATTACTTATTGTAACTCTATTAGGGCTACAAGTGGTTGAAATACCATCAATCCAGCTAAAGTGCTGTCAGTGACACATGGTCATGAGTAAACCGATTACAATCAGCTTTCTGGAGTCACGATTATTCAAACTGTCATGTAAAGAGAGTAATCCGATTACCTTTATCGGTTTACTCCAGTAATTGGTTTACTCGTGACCATGTAAACAGGGTCAAAGGCTCATTAATGGTTTATGAGAAAACAGATTAACACACCTAGTTTATTTGCCCAGTAAACCGTTTACTCAGTGCATGTAAACACCATAAGCTGTTTATTACCTTTATCGGTTTACTCCAGTAATCAGTTTACTCGTGACCATGCAAACATGGTCACTGGACCCACCAGGCTAATTTCTAATGATTATTTCTGGTACTGGATAAACTTTTGGAATTATAGTGGCACTTTGTGGCCATAATGTGAACTGCAAATGAATTTATTATATGTATTTATGTGGGCAGCAGAACTTCTTTTCTCTGAAATGTGCTACTTTTGCTTGTCTCATAAATTAGCAACTGTTTGCTCAAGACTGTATTTTTTTCCTTTTGCTTTCCATTATAATTTTATGACTTTTTCATGTAAGTTTGTCATGCTTTCATCACAATTTTAAAATTATTTTTATTTATTTTATATATTTATTTTTATTTTTTACAAAATTTGTTTTATTTCTTATGAATTTTCAACTTTTTTCTTGAAAATGTTTTTTTCATTAGTTATAAATGAGTGGAAAAGGTTGCAAAGTTGATTATCTAATTAGTTATTGATTAATTATTTGTCAGTAGATTAGTCAATTAATTGTTGCAGCACATGTTTTTGAACATGAATAGTGCTTTAAAGTGCTGATAACACGATTTTGACTGCATCTAATTTTGCAAACACATAATACAATATGACAAAATAGGTGGGTCTGTGCAGTTCTAAGTCAAACAGGCTTGATTTCACGCGAATATCCGACGTTTGTCAAGAGCGCCGTGGCACCAATTGTGTCAGTGGCGTCGCAAAAGTGTCAAAAACGTGTTGCCCATCAAGATAATCTGTGAAAATGTGTTGGTAAAAAAGGTTCATGGCTGATTGATGGTAGCTTGTAAATGTCTTTCAAACATAACCCCACCTACCTACTACAACACTTCCATTGGCGTTAAGCTGGAATAACAGAGAAAAAAAACATGAATAAATGGCAGGAAGTAGTATAAATTGGACACACCATATTAGAAGTTAAAATTAAAGTAGTTCAATCCAACACAGCATGCAGAATCCAGACATGCAGAATTTGTCATGGGTGCAGGTTTTATTACTACCTCTTGTTTTCGGCATTTAGCCTTCACCTTTCCATACTGGACATGCAGCATGCAGGAGTATTTTGGAACCGCCCTTACAATGTGCTGAGTGATAAAAGGTCAGGTAGTGACAATGTTATAAAAGCAAAATGACATGCTTGTTATCTATAGACAGAAGTAGAGGTGTGAAAGTGAATGTCAAAAGCTAAGGTGTGTACAGAAAACGCCTGGAGGGTAATTTATCATTATAATATTCATTCAAGAAATTCTCCTGACAGCCTACTGCATGTCAGGAAAAATCATTGTAGAATGAATGAGAATTTAATAGGATTGTTAGAACCAAGAAGAGAAAGCAAAACACAGGCTGCACCAAAATCCGACCGTTTGACACTCAGAAACCTACAGTCATTTTGCAGTGAGGTCTGGGAGGGATGGGGAACACTGTCTTCAGAAACCAGCAGAGGAGAGAGGGCCATAAGCATAAAAAATACACATAATAATAATAATAATAATAAACATAATCATAAAAATGTAACAAAATTAGGGCTGTGCGTTATATATCATGGTACAGAATTTGAGCAATATGACGTGATGGAAATTTTTAATGTTTATTCGGTGTTTGTCCTTGGTTGTAAAATTAAGGAAAACTCATTATCTGTACAAGACAGATAAGGGGGAAGGCATGATGACCTTCTCTGAGGCTGTCATCTGACTAAGAAGGTCAGAGCGGACTCTGTCTATAAATATAACTCACATTGTTAGGATTTTGAGCTTTTTCTGTGTTGACTGCTCCCCTCTGCAGCGGTAATAAACTCACAAAAAGCCAGTTCTGGTCTCTATTTCAGTCTTCACAGCACAGAAGATAGATACAATTCATCAAGAGACTATAATGCTAATACTGATATAATTTGATGTCACACTACATAATCCTTTTCTTCTGTAATAAAGTGTCAGAGAATACATCAACATGTCTTCTGGATCTTGCAGCAGAGGTTTTTATTCAATTCTAGGGATGTGCTGCAGACTAGGGGTTGCAAGTTAGGGCATGTGCTGCATTAATTGTGTTCTTTATATTGCGCTCTAGATGTTGCTCTTCTTCTTGGTGAGGCCCAAATTATTTAACATTTTGAGAAAGCATGGGTGCACTTCTTTTAGTGTGCCACATTACAATAGGGCTTATGAATTTAAAATCTCACAAAATTACAAGAATGTAAAAGAAATGGTAGCAAATTGCTGATGAAGTCACAAAATTTACCAAAAAAGTCACAGATTTACATGAATAAATTTGCAAATATATCAGAAAAATATCAAAATTTTTGACCAGCAGAATCTACATGGAGCCACAAAAATATCTGAGGACAGAAGATAAGTTAAAACACCAATGTTACCATTACAAACTTGCCTGGCACTGTCAATATTAAGATTTTTCTTCAAAAAATTACAACTTTTTCCAAAATTTTGAAATTCTTGGGACAAATTTTCTGCATTTCTAATAAATTTATCATATTTTTCTTTGAAAATTTGCTACCTTTTTAAGTAAAATTTGCAGCCTCTTGTTTTGATTTTTTTGTCAAGGCCTTAAGGAGCCACTGGCTACAGGCTCCAGAGCTACAGGTTGCAGACCCCTGGCCTAGGATGAGAACCGATTGCTGTGAAATATTGACAGACAGATGGCCGCCGTAGCATCGCATTTGCTCCTTTCGGTTTTGCTGGAAAGAGCTAAAAACTAGACAGAATATTTGGATATTCACTCAGAATTTCTTGCAAATATTCAAAGCCTCCAAACTGGAATTCAGGACAGCAGTACGTCACACATCCATATTTTGCCACCACCACAAATGTAGTTTAATATGTCAAAAACCCTGTGCTGCTATGCTCTAAGTAGGTGTTTTATAAAGCGGGTGAAAACTCTCTAAATAGAAATACTTCCATTTGTTTTTCCTAACAACAGTGCTAAAAGTAAAAAAAACATAAGTAAAATGTCCATCCATCCATCCATCCATCCATCCATCCATCCATCTTCTACTGCTTTTCTGGAGGTCCGGGTCACAGAAGCAGCAGCTCAAGCAGAGAAGCCCAGACTTCCCTCTGCCTGGCCACCTGCCCCAGCTCTTCAGAGAGGATACCAAGACTCTCTCAGGACAGCTGGGAGACGTAGTCTCTCCAGCGTGTCCTGGGTCTGCTCCTGGGTCTCCTCCCAGTGGGACGTGCCCGTAACACCTCAAGTGGGAGGCGTCCAGGAGGCATCCTGAGCAGATGCCCAAACCACCTCAACTGGCTCCTTTCGATATGGAGGAGCAGCGGTTCTACTCTCAGCCTCTCTCGGATGACTGAGCTCCTCACTCTATCTCTAAGGGTGAGTCCAACAATCCTACAGAGAAAGCTCATTTCAGCTGCTTGTATCCGCGATCTCATTCTTTCAGTCATTACCCAAAGCTCATGACCATAGGTGAGGGTAGGAATGTAGACTGATTGGTAAATCGACAACTTTGCTTTAGAGCTCAGCTCCTTCTTCACCACAGCAGACCGGTACAACGTCCGCATCACTGCAGATGCTGCGCCGATCTGTCTGTCAATCTCTCGCTCCATTCTCCCCTCACTCGTGAATAAGACCCCAAGATACTTAAACTCCTCCACTTGGGGCAGGAGCTCATCCCCAACCCGGAGAGGACAATTCACGCTTTTTACGGCTGAGGACCATGGACTCAGACTTGGAGGTGCTGATTCTCATCCCTGCCATTTCATACTCAGTAGCAAACTGTTCCAGCAAGACCTGTAAGTCATTGCTCGATGAAGCCAACAGAGCAACATCATCTGCAAACAGCAGAACTGACATCCTGTGGTCACCGAGCATGACACCCTCCATTCCTTGGCTGCACCTAGAAATCCTGTCCAAAAAAATTATGAACAGGATCAGTGACAAAGGGCAGCCCTGGCGGAGTCCAACTCTCACTGGAAATGAGTTTGACTGGGTATTGGCAATATGAAACCAAACTTCTGCAACAGTTGTATAGAGACCAGATAGCTTGTAACAGTAAGCCCGATACTCCATACTCCCACAACACCCCCCCCAAAAAAACAAAACAAAACAAAAACACGAGGGATGTGGTCAAATGCTTTCTCCAAGTCCACAAAACACATGTGGACTGGTTGGGCAAACTCCCACGAACCCTCGAGGATTCTCGAGAGGGTAAAGAGCTGGTACGATGTGCCACGGTCAGGACGAAAACCACATTGCTCCTCCTGAATCCAAGGTTTGACCAACAGCCGGACTCTCCTCTCCAGTACTCTGGCATAGACCTTCCCAGGGAGGCTGAGGAGTGTGATCCCCCTAAAGTTGGAATACACTCTCCAGTCCCCAAAGCCGCCTTAATGAATGGGCTAGGCTGGGCTGAAGCCCAGGAGCCTATCATGAGCTAATGAAAAAGATCACATTGTTGTTAATTGGTCATATTCTATGTCCATCACTTAATATTCATGTGTGGCTGCTGATTGGTCTAATTTACAACTGCCTCACATGAGTACCAGTAACAATAGCCTATCAGAGGAATTGTTTTGACATGTGACTATGTAAGCACCAGTGAGAGGTAAGAAGTAATTAATTTGGTCAAAATGTTGGAAAAAAGTTTGAAAGTGGCGCTCATAAAATTATTGAGAGGAAAAGAGCTTAGGGGAAAAGGAATTGCTCAAAAAATCTCGAAGTGTAAGGAATTTTTCTAAACTGGAGCATCAAGTGGAGGAGGCTGCTAATTACTGCACTGAGGGGACAGGTGGGCCATTAATGCACTCACCTGGAAGGGAAGGGAGAAGAAAGGCCATGATTGCTAACATCAGACAGCTGTGCATGGGACAGTGGACTCCAAACTTGGTAAAAAGTAGACTGGATCAAGCATGCATCCATAGAGTAAGACGATATTTGTGAGCTGGACTTAAAGGACATGATGTAGGATTTTTCTTTAAAAAGAAGGCCAGAAGATAAACCTTCTAAAAAGGTAAGACATGCTATTTGTAGTGCTTTCCAGCCACCTGTGCAGGTTTTTGATTGCTGCTGTTGTGCTTGTTTGAATCAGGAATACTTCACTGATGTAATTTTATGCTGAAGGCAGTATCTGTAACACTAAAAATGGAAATCTCAGTAAGATAAAATATCTTAAATCAAGGCTTTATTTTTGTTTTACTCTCAAAAGATAATTTGACATGACTAGAATTTCTTTTTGTTGTGCTGTTTTCTGTAAGATTTTACTTGCTTTACTAAAGTTTTTACTTGTTTTAGGAAATGTAATCTTACTTTGTTGGGAAATATTTTTTCTAGCTTTAACTAAAATTATCTATTGCCAGAATTTATTTTTTTTTTTTTTGCTTATTTTAAGTAAAATTATCTGCCAACAGAGCAAGAAAATTCTACTTAATATATTGCTTAAAACAAATTAAAACTATCTGAAAACAAGTCAAATTTTCTTATACATAAACTGCGCAGCAAGAATAAATATCTTGTCAGCCAAAAAAAAAACCAAGCATAAAAAGCCTTAATTTATTTCATTTTACTTTACTTATATTTGACTTTTTACAATGTAGTTGTGTTTTCTAGCTCACAGTTGCATTATTTCTCCAAGAGAAACAAAAATGGGTCTGCAGTGGCTCAGGAGGTAGAGCAGGTTGCCCAATAACCAGAGCGTTGGCGGTTTGAATCTCACTCCCCCCACCTTGCTGTTATATCCATGGGCAAGACACTTTACCCGCCTTGTCTCCAGTGTGTTCATGGTTCATGACACTGCTGTATGAATGTGAATAAATGTTCAGTGGTGGTCGGAGGGGCCGTTGGCATAGATTGGCAGCTATGTTTTTGTCAGTCTGCCCCAGAGCAGCTGTGGCTACAGAGGTAGCTTACCACTGTCATTGTCTGTGGAGTGAATGAATAATGAACTCATTGTAAAGTGTCTTTGGGTGTGATGAAATGTGTTGCAATCTGCAACACACTGCAATCCATTATTAAAAACATGACTATTACACATTTTTAGACTGAGATTCTGTTGGGGGGTGGGGGTGGGGGGGGCTACAAAACCTCTCAGCCCCAGGGGCCTAATGGCAAGTTAAGGTGGCCCTGCCGGTCCCACTTCTTGAAGAGAGTAACTACCACCCCGGTTTGCCAACTTCCACGTAATGTTACAGAGGTGTGTCAACCATGACAGCCCTACAACATCCAGAGCCTTGAGGTACTTAGGGTGAATCTTGTCCTCCCCTGGGGCCCAGCCACCAAAGAGTTTTGTAACCACTTCGGAGACCTCAGCCCCTGTGATGAGTGAGTTGTCACCTTCGTCCCTAAGTTCTGCTTCCTCTGTGGAAGGCGTGTCAGTGGGATTGAGATCTTCAAAGTATTCCTTCTGCCACCTGACAATATCCCCAGTCACAGTCAGCAGTGCCCCATCCGCACCATACACAGTGTCGACAGGAAGCCATTTCCCTCTCCTGAGTCACTGGACACTTTGCCAGAATCTCTTCAAGGCTGACCGAAAGTCTTGATCCATGGCCTCACTGAACTCCTCCCACATCTGAGTTTTTGCTTCAGCAACCACCTGAGCTGCACTCCATTTGGCCTGCCAGTACACCTCAGCTGCTTCGGGAGTCCCACAAGCAAACCAACCTCGATAGGACTCCTTCTTCAGTTTGATGGCCCCCCCTCACCACTGGCCACTTTCCACCACTTGATGCACCGACGAACTTGCGGCCGCAGCTCTGGCCAGCTGCTTCAACAATGGAGGTGGAGAACATGGCCCATTCAGACTCCATGTCTCCAGACTCCCGCGGAATGTGGTTGAAGTTCTTCCAGAGGTGGGAGTTGAAGATCTCCTAGACAGGGGCCTCAGCCAGATGTTCCCAGCACACCCTTACTATACGTTTGGGTCTACCAGGTCTGAATGGCATCCTCCCCTACCATCAGATCAACTCCCACTCCTCCCTCAACAGGAGTGGGAGTCATTTGGGCCCTCACATATTCACCACTACATCTGGGACCCGGGGGATGGCTTAGAAGGAATGTGTTTTCCTTTCCGTCAATGGACTCTGCTGAACCACCTCCATACTCCGGACTCCACTCCTCTCTCTGCAGAGCATCTACCACTGCAAAGTCCAAAAGAGAGCTGATGCCATCCTCCGGGACCCCACCCACCCCCAGCACAGGCTGTTTACACTTCTACCCTCAGGCCGGAGGTACAGAAGTGTGAAATGCCAGACAACCAGACTGAAAAACTCCTTCTTTCCCACTGCCATCAGACTCATGAACAGACAACAACTCCCAAAACTCTGTAACACAGCTTCGCATATAGGAACTCACACACCAGCTGCTAAATTTGCACACTGCTCACCTGTACAGTAGATATAGTATCACCTGTCTGATGTCCATATCATCTCTGCTGCTACTTATCAATAATTTGTAATTATACACTGCTTGTTGCACAATGCTCATTTGCACACTGTACATAAGTCTATGCCATCTCAGGTTCACATCATCTCTGATATCAATATACCACTGTCACTTTAGTCATCTGGTGACTTTCATTTTCATTCCTCTACTGCCTAACTGTGTGTTGGTGTGTGTGTCTTAGCATCCATCAGTACTAGGATTGAGTTACTGTGTTATTGTGTCATGACCTATTAGAATTGTTTCTGTACCTTTAACTTGGCATTTGTTTGGAGAGCAAAGTAAGAATTTCATTGCTCAGGAAATGTAGCATTTCTTAACTGTGCACATGATAATAAAGCCTTTTAATCTTGAATCTTGTATGGGTATTGGCTGCTTCAAATCAACCATGAAGAAATGGGGCCTGACAAACAGTGCAGCATGCGAGTGTGGGGACCCTGAGCAGACTGCTGACCACATCATTACCACCTGCAGGCTGTACAGACCACCTACAGAGGCCGGCCTCTTTCAAGTGGACCCTAACACAAGGGCGTGGCTTTACAACACCAAGCTGAACATCTGAATGTGATACACGAGAGAAGACGAGAAGAAGGATCCAACTCACTACCAGGTGGTGATCAGTTGATAACTCTGCACCTCTCTTTACTCGAGTGTCCAAGACGCACAGTCGCAGATCTGATGACACTGTAACAGAATTGATCATTGACCTGCGACCTAGGGTGTCCTGGTGCCAGGTGCACATATGGACACCCTTGTGCTTGAACATGGTGTTCATTATGGACAAACTGTGGTGGGCACAGACGTCCAATTCCTGAACACCACTCGGGTTCAGATTGGGCAGGCTGTTCCTCCCAGTTACACCCCTCCAGGTTTGACTGTCGTTGTCCATGTGTGCACTGAAGTCCCCCAGTAGGACAATGGAGTCTGTAAGAGGAGCACTCTCCAGCACCCCAGTCAGAGACTCCAAAAAGGATGGGTATGCTGAACTATCATTTGGTGCATAGACACAAATGATGGTCAGGATGGAGAAAACTCCAATGTGGAGGCAGCTAGGTGTGTGTGTGTGTGTGTGTGTGTGTGTGTGTGTGTGTGTGTGTGTGGTACAAGAATACCCACCCCTGCTCGCTGCCCCTCACCCGGAGCAACCCCAGAGTAGGCCAAGCTCCAGCCCATCTCCAGGAGACTGGTTCCAGAACAAGCGCTACATTGAGGTGAGCCCGACTTTATCTAGCCAGTATCTCTCAACCTTGTGCACCAGCTCAGGCTCCTTTCCCACCAGAGAGGTGACATTCTACGTCCCAAAAGCCAGTTTAGAAAGCTGGGGATCGGACCGCCAAGGTCTCTGCCTTTGACCGCCACCTGATCCGCATAGCACCAGACTCCCATGGTCCCTCCTGCAGGTGGTGAGCCCACTGGAGGGTGGACCCATGTAGCTCCTTGGGGCTGAGCCTGGCCGGGTCCCATAGACAGAAATCCGGCCTCCAGACGCTCGCCATTGAGCTCCTTCTCCAGGCCTGGATTTGAGGTGGGATCCCAGTAACCTCATACTGGGCAGGGTACACTGAATCCTTGATTTTATATTCATCATGAGAGTCTGTTGGATCATTCTTAGCCTGGCCCTTCACCCAGCACCAGTTTATCTTGGGTGACCCTACCAGAGGCAACATAGCTCGTGGGATCACTGGGCACGCAAACCCCCCACCACGATAAGGTGACGATCCATGAGGGGAAGTAAAATGTATTAAACATTTATTTATATTGGGGTATGATTTTTTTTTTGCCCATATTGCACAGCCCTAAAGTGAAGTTATTAAAAATGTGTTTACTCCTTTGGGGCAGTTGAACATTCCTGGGCGTCCTGGCGGTCCAGGAAGGCCAGGAGGTCCCTGAGGAAAAAAAAAGAAGACACCACAAAAATTAAACTTTAAACTGTAAAATACGAGTAATAGGAATAAACCCTAAACTGGTACAGACAAATAATGTGAAACAGATCTAAAGACGATGGTTATTAATCAAATTTTCATAGATATGTGACTCACTGGCAGTCCTTGAGCATCTCCCTTCTCTCCTTTAGGTCCCATCGACCCAGGGCGACCCTGAACAGGGGAGAAAAAGTGATGTGTTTTACATTTTTATTTGTCTTTACCAACATCAGCCTGACAAAGTCACTGTCCCTGTGTGACTTCCAAGAGGTGAAAGGTGCAGGAAGGAGAGGCGGATTAGCCAAAAATATCTAAGTTTTAAATCGTTGAGAAGTTAGATTAACTTTAAAGCGAGGTAGTCAGATCCGGGAAAAAAAAAATTTTTGCGTGCATGGAAAGAAAATCCTATAGACACATATAGCGCGATTGTCTGCGAGTGTGAATGACCTGTTCCACGAGCAAATGTATGTTTTTTGGTCCATGGCTGTTTACATCGGCCAGGATACTTCGTGCGCTGATGGGCCGTAGGGATCCCGTATTTTACAGCCGGAAAAAAACAGTGAAACGGGAACAGCAGGAAGAGCCACAGTATCATCGTCTAATTGTTTTTTAACACATTTCACAACTAATAATAGTAACATTGCCACAAAAAAAATGTGCTATATTAACAACACGATCGCATTTTGCACACGGCTCGCTCTCCAGCGGCGGCCCCAAGAAGTAAACAAATGCTGGGACGCTTTAATTCTTTCGTCCCGAAAATATCATTTTTGAATATTAATTACAGCTAAATGGGAGCAGTTTCGATGCCGAAAGTTCACATACAAATCCTAATATACGTGTTCTATACACCATCGGCTTTTGGGTATCCGACTACCTCGCTTTAGTGTTCCCATATAAGAGAACTAATTTAGAGTAAAAGCCAATCTGAGTGTAGACTCAAAACTTTACAGAGAAACAATCTGCTTTCCACAGAATTACTGGCCATGCATTTGTGCTTTAGTAAAAGTAGTATTACCTTATGATAATAATTACTCAAGTGTAAGTAAATCAATTATAAAGTTACTTGAGAAAGATAATACAGTATCTCCTGTACTAAAATGCTGTTTACTAGTAGTGATGAGCAACTTTTTGTTTCCCAAATTTATGAAAATGCTGCAAATTAACAATAATGAAGTCTGAAAATTTGCTAGAAGAAGGTGCATATTCACTAGAGAAAAGTTAGAAATTTACAAAAAACAAATTTACATAAGAAACTACACATTTATGAGAAAAAGGTAATTGATTTGCTAGACAAAACTGACTAAAAAGTTACAAATTTACAAGCAGATAAAGTTGCAAATTCAAAGCAAGACCAACATTTAGTGGTAAAAAAGTTTGCAAATGTACTTGTAAATTTGCAGATTTACACCTTCTAAAAGGTGTAAATTTACAGTTTTTAGAGTAAAATGCCAAATTTGTGGTTTTGATTTGGTTTATTCTTTCAAATAATGAACAAAATATGAAGTGAAAACAAAACACAAACTACTCTGTTTACTCTTTATCATAATCCGGATCATACCATGCAACAATAAAAGTACAGTAGTATAGTAAAACACCGGAGTGGTGGCTCAGTCGGTAGAGCATCCGCCCCACACCCGGGAGGCAGGGGTTCAAATCCCGGCCGGGTCATACCAAAGACCATATAAAAATGGTACTTTCTGCCTTCTAGCGTGGTGCTCCGCATAATGGAACGGGGAAAGTAAAGTTACGCACAGAGCTACCAGTGGACTGACCCCCCACTGTAGCTTTCACTACTTACAGTAGCTGTGTGGCCTAGGGTCAGAGAAACGGAGATAGGCGCCGCCCTATGCGCCTTCATGGTGTGAAAGGAATTAACTAACTAACTAACTATAGTAAAACTCATAAAGTACAATTCTATGAGAAAGTTGCATGAGCATACGTGTAGCCTGCTTGAGTAAATGTAACTCATTACTACCCACATCTGGGAATGTAGTCTATTGAGCTACAGACATTTGGTGAATTGATGATGCTTACTGGTCGTCCCGGGAAACCAAACTCTCCTTTAGGCCCTGGTGGTCCCATTGGCCCCTGTTTGACAAAAACACAATGTCTGGATTATTCAACTCCTGTATTTTTAAAGTGAGCAAATAAATAAAATGTCACTTTTTCAGTGCTTTTGTGCTACTAAAAAACCAAACACCCAGTTCAATGATGATGAGTGCCTTAATCCACACAACAGTTAGCTTAGCGACAGCAGTTTTTATGGCTACTCTATATATTTTGCACACCCCGTTGAACATCTGGGCCCCACCTGGCTCACTCTGTTATTTCTTTGTCCTAGATGCCTGAGGAAATTGGGCCGCTAGCACAGTTAGCTCAGCAGCGTGAGTTTTTACGGCTCTTTTCTTTAAATTCTCATCACTAGTTATCCATGTCCCCAGCTGGATTATTAATAAACAGTCAGTTCTATATCTTATCTCATTCTGGATTATTTTTTAATATTTTGGCTAGGATAGTCTAATACACAGGTGTCAAACTCATTCCATGGAGGGCGAAGACCCTACATGTTTTACTTCCACCCAGTGTCTTCAACAGGTGATTTCTCTGAATTTCTTCCCACTGATTGCTGATCACTGAAAACACCTGCTGAAGAGACTGGGTGGAAGTAAAACCTGCAGGGTCTTGGCCCTCCATGGAATGAGTTTGACACCCCTGGTCTAATAGGTCAGGCTGCTAGCGTTAGCTTAGCTGGGGAATCAAGGTCTATTTCTATGGAAATTTTGTATACCGTATATTCTAGTCACCTCACTGAACATCAATAATTTCAGTCAGCTCATCAACAGTGAATCATATACTGTATGTCATTCCCAGACATAATTTTAACTTATTTTAATATAGTTTATAATACTCTGGCCAGGTTGGCTCCTCAACCAGCAGCGATTAGCTGAAATTAGCAAGAGAGGTATACAGTCACGCTGCCTAACACTAGTTCAACTGTTTGATTTGATGCTATTTTCTATAAATTCTCCACCATCACTGGTCTCCTTGTTTATCTACCAACACTTGACTATATACAGTATGTCATTCTTAGATGTTATTTTAGGTGATTTTTCATTCATTCATTCATTCATTCATTCATCTTATTCTGATTTTAGTACAGTTTATTATACTCTGTCTGAGACCAAAGGTGGTTAGCAGCTGTTAGCAGTTTCTCATTCAATTATTCAGGGTTGTTTCTGTGCTTATTATACCCCAGGGACTAGTCATAACCTACTAACTACTCAGACCACACACCCCAAAGCTTTATTTTGGCTCAGCTATTGGAAATTCTCACATTCAGCCAATTTTACATACATTAGCTTAGACTAGCTCTGACAGCGGAGCTAACCGCTATCATTAGCACTCAATCAACCATGGATCTCAGAAGTGATGGAAAAGGGTGGGGGAACTAGGTCTTATTAGCACTTAAAGAAACATGCACTTTAATGGGGCTTTCTGAAAAAGGGTGCTTCATCTGTGTGGAAGAAGGCACTGCAATGTTTAAACCCTGAGGTATTTTGAACCACAAACGTCACACACATTTCATTAAGAACTGTTTGAACTGTGTCGACATGTGGAAAAAATGCACACGATGTTCCCTTTAGTGTAGGTTTCCACAGCAACAGAATAAAGGTGATTAAATGTTATTATATTTGTTTGTGTTGCTCCTTACTTGAACACCAGGCGATCCAGGTATGCCGTTATCTCCCTGCAGAGAAAAATGTGTTTAATGCCACTTCTTATGCTGGAGATAGAAATCTTTAAATTATAAAACAGTAGTCAGTGAATAAACCTTGACTCCTTTAGGTCCCATAGTTTCAGAAAAGTCGGACATTAGGGCTTTGTCTGCTGCAAAGATAAGGCCTGGCTCACCCTTCTCACCCTGCACATACACAAACACACACCAGTAAAACACAAGAACTGTAGGCTGGAGTTACATATGTGTTAAGAATTTCATTTACCCTCATAGTCAGTAAGTGATCTGAAGGGGGTGAGGGCGGATGCTATCCCTATTGTTAGCAAAATGAACCAAATTCATCAGTTCTAAGCAGAAATTTTAAAAACCTTATACATTTTCAACTGTTTTTTTTCATAAATTTGCAACTTTTTTCCTGTAAATTTTCTTCTTTTTGCTCATAAGTTTACAACTTTTTCCATGCAAATTTTCAACTGTTTTCTTGTAAATCTGTAACATCTTTCTTGTAAATTTGCAGCTTTTTTCTTGGAAATTTGCATTTTTTTCCTCTTAGATTTACACTTTTTCCACATAAATTTTCATAATTTTTCTGTAAATGTGCAAAAATATCCTGCAAAATTTCAGCTATTTTCAGCTGTTTTCAACTTTTTTTTAGTATAAATTTGCAACTTTTGCCTCACAGATTTGCGCTTTTTTCTCAAAAATTTGCAACTGTTTTCTCATAAATTTGCAACTTTTTTCTGTAAATTTTCTTCTTTGTCATAAATTCGCAACTTTTTCATGCAAATTTTCAATTGTTTTCCTTTAAATTTGCACTTTTTCCTTATAAATTTTTGTTATTCTTCTGTAAACATAGAAAAAAAAATTCCTGTAAAATTCCGGCTATTTTCAACTGTTTTTTAATTTTAAATTTACAATTTTGGTCTCATAGATTTGCAATTTTTTCCTCAAAAATTTCCAATTTTTTTGTCATAAATTTGCAGCTTTCTTCCTGTAAATTTACTTCTTTCTTCTCAAAAATTTCCAATTTTTGGTCATAAATTTACAACTTTTTCATGCCAGTTTTCACCTGTTTTCTTGTCAGTTTGTAACATCTTTCCTGTAAATTTGCAACTTTTTCCTGAAAAATGTCAACTGTTGTTTCATAAATTTGCAACCATTTTCTCATAAATTTGCTATTTTTTTCTTGTAAATCTTCGTCTTTTTTGTCATAAATTTCCAACTTTTTCGTACAAATTTTCAGTTGTTTTCCTATAAATTTTCAGCTTATTTCTTGTAAATTTTCATTTTTTTTCATGTAAACTTGTAGCTTTTTTCTCATAAATTTGCAACTTTTTTCATAGATTTGCACATTTTCCTCATAAATCTTAATCATTTTTCTGTAAATTTGCAGAAAAAAATATCCTGTCTGTTTCAGCTGTTTTCAACTGTTTTTCTTTTAAATTTGCAACTTTTGTCTCATAGATGAACAGTTTTTTCCCCAAAATTTCCAACTTTTTTGTCACAAATTTGTCATTTTTTCCTGTAAATTTTCAGCTTTTTTCTTGTAAATTTGCAACTTTTTTCCCTTTAGATTTGCAGTCTTTTTTCTCACAAATTTTCAAATTTGCTCCCTATAAATTTTCAACCATTTTCTTGTAAATTTGCAGTGTTCATCTAGATGCTGGTTAAATTTTCATTTTAATTAAATTGTTATTTGTGACTTTTTTAATTTTTAGATTGACATCTCTTATCATATTTTGCATATTCATTCTTGCAAATTTGAGCCTAATTTCCATTACATTCGTGAATACACCTCACCCCCCTACCCTCCTTGTTAAAAATAATAAATTGCCCAATGCTCATAACATAAAAGTTCTGTATGGGAACAGAGTTTCTATATCCCACTTACTTTTGGTCCTGGAGGGCCATGAAAACCTGGCAACCCACGGTCACCCTGCAAACATGCACGGAAGAGATTAAACAATAGAAAACTATAATATTTATTTATTGGGCATTTTTGTCTTTATTGGGCAGATACAGGTTAGAGAGAGACAGGAAATGAGGAAGCAGAAATAGAAAATAGAAGGAAATAGAAGGGTGTGGGCTGTATTAAGCTTCAACTTTCATCTGACATAATTACCCGATAAGTATGGGGGGAAAGAGGGTTAAAAAAGGTGGAAAATAATTAAAAACAGGTAGAGAAATACAGTTTTTCATCACATTTAAATACTGAAAAAACTGGATAGGTTAAAACAGAGTAAAAAAAAAACAGATGCAATAATATGATTTTATCATGTGCTTTAACCTTCTTATTTTTTTCTTTTCTTTTTTTTTTTTTTTTTTACAAATTTCACCCTTTTTTCTTTATTTTTCTGTGGGACTAGATTTGGGACAAATCGTTTTAAAGAAAACTTCTTGAAAATCAAGCAAAAATAGCAATTTCAAAAGCAAAAATCCTAACTTAGAACAAGTTTGCTATAAAATTCTTTGTTTGATAAAGAATTATTTTGTTTTTACTGCTCAAACTTTTACTTTTTTGCTTTCATTTCCTTTGGTTTTGACTCCTGTTTTTATACTTGCAATTCTTGGCACAACTGTGCCATTCTTTATCAAACAAAGAATTTTACAGCAAATTTGTTTAAAGTCAGGATTTTTGCCTTTGAGATGAAATATTTTACGCAAGATTGCTGTTTTTGTTTGACATTCAAAGTTTTCTTTAAAACGATTTGTCCCAAATCTAATCCCATATTTTTTACCTTGTTTTTGTCCACTGAACTGAACTGAATTGAATATCTTTATTGTCACTGTAAGGGGTACAACAAAATTAAGTGGAGTCTTTTACAGTGTTAAAAAGGATATAATAAAAAGGTAATAAAATATGCAGTCTTCTTCTTCTTTCAGCTGCTCCCTTTAGGGGTCGCCACAGCGGATCGTCTGCCTCCATCTCACCCTATCACAGGGGCGGACAGTGAGGGCCATTCCACTGCAGGTTTTCTACTCCATCCAGTGTCTTCAGCTGGTGTTTGCTCTGATCAGCTTCAAGGATTGCTAACAACTGAAAACACCTGTTGAAGACACTGGGTGGAACAGAAAATCTGCAGTGGAATGGCCCACTGTGGCACATGATTGCCCACCCCTGTCGTATCCCTTGCATCTTCTGTAACATCAACCCTTTCCATGTCCTCCTTCACTATATCCATGAATCTTCTCTGTGGTTTTCCTCTTTTCCTCCTGCCTGGCAGCTCCATCTTCAGCATCCTTTGTCCATTACAGTATATCCACTATTCCTCCTCTGCACATGTCCAAACCATCTCAGCTTTGCCTCTCTCACTTTGTCTCCAAACCACTCAACCTGAGCTGTCCCTCTGATATACTCATTTCTAATCTTGTCCCTCCTAGTCACTCCCAATGAAAATCTTAGCATCTTCAACTCTGCCACCTCCAGCTCCATCTCCTGTCTTTTTGTCAGTGCCACCGTCTCCAAACCATACATAAGATAAGATAAGCCTTTATTAGTCCCACAATGGGGAAATTCCAGGATTGCAACAGCACAGGGATAGCAACACTCAGAGCAACAATCAGAAGGCAAGAAAAAACAAGAACAGCTAGTATACATATGTACATATTACTATAAATATATATATATATATAGACACATAGTGCGGAGCATTGTGGTTGGTGAATGTGCAGCAGAAAGTCTAAGCTCTTTCTCCGCGGATGCGGCGGGCCAGCTGGATGTCATCATAGAGGTTTCACTACTGTCTTGTAAATCTTCCCCTTCTCTCCTGCTGCTACCCTTCTGTCACAAATCACCCCTGACACTCGTCTTCACCCACTCCACCCTGCCTGCACTCTCTTCTTCACCTCTCGTACATTTTCCATTGCTTGGATGGTTGACCCCAGGTATTTAAACTCATCTACTTTCACTACCTCTACCCCTTCCATCTTCACCATTACACCTGCCTCCCTCTCATTCACACTCATGTATTCTGTCTTGCTTCTACTGACTTTCATTCCTCTTCTCTCCAGAGCATGCCTCCACCTCTCCAGGTTCTATTCCACCTGCTCCCTACTCTCACTGCAGATCACAATGTTGTCTGCAAACATTATGGTCCACAGAGACTCCTGCCTGACCTCATCTGTCAGCCTGTCCATCACCATGGCAAACAAGAATGGGCCCTGATGAAACCCCACCCCCACCTTGAACCCATCTGTCATTCCTATAGCACATCTCACCACCGTCTCGCTGTCCTCATAGATGTACTGCACCACCCTCACATACTTCTCTGCCACTCCTGACTTTGTCAAACAGTACCATACTTCCTCTCTTGGCATCCTATCATATGCTTTCTCTAGACACAATGCAACTCCTTCTGACCTTCTCTATACTTCTCCATCAGCACTCTTAAAGCAAACATTGCATCTGTAGTACTCTTTCTTGGCATTAAACCATACTGCTGCTCACTGATTGTCACCTCTCCTCTTAACCTGGCTTCGACAACTCTTTCCCATGTCTTCATAGCGTGGTTGATCAACTTTTTTGCCTTTGTAGTTACTACAGCTCTGAGCATCACCTTTGTTCTTGAAAACCGGTACCAAAACACTTCTTCTCCACTCCTCAGGCATCCTCTCACTCTCCAAGATTGTATTAAACAATCTGGTTAAAAAGTCCACTGCCATCTCTTCTAAACATCTCCATACCTCCACAGGTATGTCATTGGGACCAACTACCTTTCCATTCTTCATCCCCTTCAAAGCTGTTCTCACTTCTGCCTTGCTAATTCTCAGGACTTCCTTATTCACCATCTTTCCTTCGTCCGTCCTCCTCTCTCATTTTCTTTATTTATCAGCTCTTCAAAGTACATCTTCCACCTTCTCAACACTTCCATCATTTGTAAGTATATTACCATTTCTGTCCTTAATCAGCTTAACCTGCTGCACATCCTGTCCAGCTCGATCTCTCTGTCTAGCCAATCAATACAAGTCCTTTTCGCCTTCCTTAGTGTTTAGCCTCTCATACAACTCACTATATACCTTTTCCTTTGCTTTTGCCATCTATCGCTTTGCCATGTGCCTAGCTTCCAAATACTCCTGTCTACTTTCTTCATCTCCCTGACTATTCCACTTTTTCCTTGCTAACCTCTTCCTTTGAATACTTTCCTGTACCTCCTCATTCCACCACCAAGTCTCCTTGTCTACCTTCCTCTGTCCACTGGATACACCACATACCTTTCTACCCGTTTCCCTCAATATTTTTGCTGTACTTTCCCAGTCATCTGGTAATTCTTCCCTACCATCCAGAGTCTGTATCAACTCCTTCCTGAACTCTGTGTGACCTTCTTCCTTCTGTAACTTCCCCCACTTAATCTCTGGCTCTGCCTTTACTCTCTTCCTCTTCTTGCTTTCCAAAGTCATCCTACAGACTACCATCCGATGCTGTCTAGCTACATTCTCCCCTGCCACCACCTTGCAGTCTCCTATCTCTTTCAAATTTCTCCTTCTGCATATGATGTAGACCACCTGTGTGCACCTTCTTCCACTCTTGTAACTCACCCTATGTTCCTCTCTCTTCTTAAAGTACAGTATGTGTTCACCACAGTCATTTCCATCCTTTTAGCAAAATCCACAACCATCTGTCCTTCCACATTTCTCTCCTTAAAACCATACCTACCCAGAACCTTGTCATCACCTCTGTTCCCTTCACCTACATGTCCGTTGAAGTCTGCTCCAATCACCACTCTCTTCCCCCTGGGAACACTCTCTACCACTTCATTCAGCTTACTCCAGAATTCCTCTTTTCTACCTGACATCCAACTTGTGGGGCATATGCACTGACAACATTCAACATTACACCTCTGACTTCTAGTTTCAAACTCATGATTCTGTCTGACTCTGTCTTTACCTCCTGAACATTCTTCACATACTCTTCCTTCAAGATTACTCCTACTCCATTTCTCTTCCTATCTACACCATGGTAGAATAGTTTAAATTCAACTCCAACGCTCCTAGCCTTGCTTCCCCTCTATCTGGTTTCTTAAACCACGGTATATCTACCTTTCTTCTCTGTATCATATCAGTCAACTCCCTGCTTTTACCAGTCGTAGTCCCTACATTTAATGTCCCTACTCTCACCTCCACACTTCTACCTTTCCTTTCCTCTCTCTTCCTCCTAACACGCCTTCCCCCTCTCCTCCTCCTCGATCTTCGACGAACAGTAGCCAAATTTCCACCAGCACCCTGTCGGTTAACAGCACTGGTGGTGGTCGTTGTTAACCCGGGTCTCGACCGATCTGATATGAAAGTCTCATTCGTCTTCATCGGCATGTTTGATTTGGCAAATGTTTTACATTGGATGCCCTTCCTGACACAACCCTTCCCATTTACCCGGGCTTGGGACTGGCACAAGGAGTACACTGGCTTGTGCACCCCCTGTGACTGAGTAATAAAATATACAGTATACAAGATATATAAAACAATTACTGCTTTCGCTCTGTTTGGTCCTATTTTTAGTGGGCGGTACTATAAATTGTGACCAAATTGCACAGCGTTCCAAATTATTATGCAAATAAGATGTTCCACATTATTAAGCATGCCACAGGTTTCAAGCAATACGGGAAAGAAAAAGGATGTCTCTGCTGCTGAAAAGCGTCAAATAGTGCAATGCCTTGGCCAAGGTATGAAAACATTAGCTATTTTACAAAAACTTAAGCGTGATCATCATACTGTGAAGAAATTTTGTGGCTGATTCACAACACAGATGGTGAGGAAGGTTTCTGCCAGACAAATTCATCAGATTAACCTCTTGCACTCTGTTGTTCCGCGGGCGGGCAAGTCTCTGCGTCCTAGGGTGCACGAGGGCGCACGAGAGCGCACTCGTGTGCCCTCGGACGCATGACGCATGATAGAGATACTGATGGTGGTGATGTAGGTGGTGTGGCCTCCAAGCGCCACTGAAAAAAAAAGCTGCAGACACAGCCGCGAACAGATTAGTTCATCTGATTGACCTCTCATTCGACTAATAAGAGCCTTGAATTGGGTTTCTGAAACCTTGAAGAACCAATGAATGAAAACCTAGGAAGGAGGACCCGCCTCCCAACGCTTTGAATGCAGTGAGCCAATTGAAGCAGAGAAGTTCGCGAGCTGTTTTTGACTGGCTGCTGGAGCGGATCAAAAAAGGACACAGGATGAGCCCCACAGACCCAGCAGCATGGAGACCATCCACAAATGCTACCTGTGTGACAGGGAGTGCCATTCGTGGATCGGCATGTTCGGCCACAGGCGGTGCTTATTTTGTATTGGTTCCAGCAGAGTAGACGTTATGATTTCTTCCATGGTCATCATAGACCGACGGAGGCTGACGACGAAGGCTGAGTGACACACACGCCTTCGCCAGTCTTTTTTTAATTACTACTGTTATTTGTTTTGAAAAATCGTTCGCCAAAAACCGCAATCATGGAAGCACAAAACCGCAATAATGGAATTATGTTTTGATCGAGTCGGGAGACCAGAACCAGAGCGGACCAGCGTCGCGTTCGTCTGACAATGAGGAAGAGAAGTTCGCCAGGACACTGCTGCTGTGAAGAGGTAAGGTGTTATAAGCTAAATTATTCTCTATCCCTGAAAATTGTAATCCAAAATGACTTTTGACCGATCGGTAAATTACAGCTGTGCGGTTCACGAAGTCTGAAGTTTGTGCGCCGCGGTACAAGGGGTTGCTCGCAGTGTATAGGCTGTGAACGCCCCCCCAACCCCGCTATTCTTCTGCAGCGAGGGGGGTGGGGGAGCCGCGGTGATTGCACTGCTGTCCCACATCACCATATGAGGCTAATCCGTTGTGTAGCGATGGCCGAAGTCCATCCTCTGTAGCGAGCGGGGGGGGGGGGGACAACCCCCCACACACACACACAGTAATGAGGGGGGGGAAGCCGCTGTGACAGCGTTGCTGTGGAAACATGCAATGAGTGTAATCCGTCATGTAGCGAGGGCCGAACTCCGTCCTTGGTAGCGGGGGGGGGGGGACGACCCCCCCCCACACACACAGACACAGCCCTGAGTGTGACCTTTCCTTTGAGCCTAAAATGAAGATTCTACATTGAATTATTCAAAAGTTACAGACGTTTTTCCAAACTGTGCGATTTGGCACAGTTCCAAAACGCCTGGGAACAGCCTGAGAACAAAGCTGTGTAAAATATTCATTTTTTGTGGTATTGTTACAAAATTTGGACCTCAGCTGGATAACACTTGGTTCTACATTTCTGTTGCATTTTCCAGCCGGATCGGACAGCTGTGTGTTATTTGAAAGCATTTGTATCCAAAAAAACACCGTGGCCAAATTTATTTTCTTCAAGTTCAGTATGTTTAGATGACTGTAACTCAGTGGCCGGAGCACGTAGAGAGATTATGTTTTTTTTGCCAAAAAATTCAAAGTGTTTTCTTTTAAATGAGACCAACCCCATGAAGATGCTGCAAAGGGTTGAAGAACAGCTTTCGATTTACTTTGGGCACATTATTTTTTGGCATTTTTAGGAAAATTGCCCGGAGTGCAAGGGGTTAAGAAAGCAGCTGCTAAAATGTCATTACAAAGCAGCAAACAGGTATTTGAAGCTGCTGGTGCCTCTGGAGTCCCATGAATCTCAACCTGTAGGATCCTCCAGAGGCTTGCAGTTGTGCATAAACCTACTATTCAGCCATCCCTAACCAATGCTCATAAGCAGAAATGGTTGCAATGGGCCCAGAAATACATGAAGACTAATTTTCAGTCTTGTTTACTGACCAGTGCCATGCAACACTGGATGGTCCAGATGGATGGAGTAGTGGATGACCACCATGTCCCAATGAGGCTGCGATGTCAGCAAGGAGGTGGCGGAGTCATGTTTTGGGCCGGAATCATGGGGAGAGAGCTGGTAGGCCCCTTTAGGGTCCCCGAAGGTGGGAAAATGATCTTGGCAAAGAATATAGAGTTTCTAACTGACCACTGTCTTCCATGGTACAAAAGGAAGAACCGTGCCTTCCATAACAAAATTATCTTCATGCATGACAATGCACCATCTCCTGAGGCAAAGAATACCTCTGTGTCATTGGCTGCTATGGTCATAAAAGGAGAGAAACTCATGGTGTGGTCCCCATCCTCGCCTGACCTCAACCCTACTGAGAACCTTTGGAGCATCCTCAAACAAAAGATCTATGAGGGTGGGAGGCAGTTCACATCAAACAGCAGCTGTGGGAGGCTATTCTGACATCTTGCAAAGAAATTCAAGCAGAAACTCTCCAAAAACGCACAAGTTCAATGGATGCAAGAATTGTGAAGGTTATATCAAAGAAGGGGTCCTATGTTAACATGTAACTTGGCCTGTTAATGTCATGATCCTGAGCATGGTGGGTGCCGTGCTCAGTCTCCAGTTTGAGTTTAGTCCTTTTCTGTTTGTTTGCGTCTTTGTTTATGTGCAGACATTATGGTCCACTATGTTTATTTAGGGAGCATTTGTATTCTTAGTTTTGCCTTTATTGTCCTGTCTATTTATTGTGTGTCATTTTGTGCTTATGGTATTATTTATATTTTTAGGGGTTGTGTATCTTATTCTTGTTTCATTACTTAGTTTCTGGTTGTGCTTTTATTTTGACAGTTGCTCGTGCAGCTCCTGGCTGTCAAACTGTTTCACGGGCTGCACAGCTGTCACTCATTGTTTTGATTATTTCCTCATCCACGTACCCACACCTGTCATCTGTTAATCATTGTCCATTCATCTATTTAAGGCTATGGCAATGGTTCTCCCATTGATGTGTCCTACTGTTACCTTCCTCAGAAGGTTCAGTTATTCTCTGAGTAAGTTTGGTTTTCCGCAGAGGTGGACAGGAGCGCTCTGACTAGGTATATTTTCCCTTTTCCGTTTTCCTCAGCCGTGAGCCCATTCCCTTTTGGGTGTGACTCCGGCTGAGCTTATCTCTTTTTCCCTGGTGTCCTGCACGCTTCAGCCTGCTTTTCCTCCAGGCTGTTTTTCCTCCTGAAGTTGTGAGCCCCGTCCTCCTCCAGTGCATCTCCTTCCCATTATATGTAAGTGTAGTGTTTTATGCTATGTTCATCTTTCAGTTAATAAATGTGCAAACTCACAGCTTGCGTTTGGTGTCCTTCGTTAGCCCTTGAAAAGGGCAATTCATGACAGAAGGACACGGCATGTCTTGGACACCAGCAGCTGTGGGTTTGCTCATTTTTTCTTTTCTCCCCTGTATTTTTGTTAAGTCCATTTTTTTGCGGCAATGTCTGCCAGTAAGGACTTTAGCATGTTGGGACTGGACGAGATGGCCTATGGAGCTATCCGGGACTCACAGTTCTCCTTGCTTCCGTTTCCGACTCTTGATATAAACTCTGAGAGCGGGTGAGAAGCTCTCCATCCACCAAACTTGTGCCGGTGAAGGATCACGGCCGGGAACGGAGGTTTCAAGCCTGGCACTGCCGTCTGGCTGCTGCCTCATCTCCTCCTCCTGAACAGTGGCCCACCACCTGCTGTATTGGATACGCAGTCTCTGAGCCCTCTGACAGTCCCAGCGCGGAGGAGCTGGAGGAGCGGCAGCGGGCTTTGGCGGCAGAAAGGGAGCTGATTCTGGATTATAAACCTTGGCTTCTTCCAGAGTTTGTGCAGCAGCTGGAGGGAGCTTCACTGTGTGGAGTGGGGTCTGCGCCGACGAATCAGCGTCCCCTGACTCCCGAGTGCCATCTGTCTCCGCTCCCTTGCCAGATGACCTCCACAGCTCCCGGGGAAACTTCATTTGGTCCAGCAGCAACCATCACACCCCGGGAAGTAAAGCAATTGTTTTTTTTTTTCATTATCCTACACAAAAAAATAAATCTTCTTGCCGTATTTCTGGCGGTGAGGCTCAGTATTAACTATTCACTGTAGCTGAGACCTCACTGCATGCTGCTGCCATTTCCTCCTCACCTGTTCCTCCTGTGTCCCTTTCATGCATCCTGAGTCTCTGCCGGTCCTGGGAGGGAGTCTCCGGTCGACAGAGGGGCCTGTGGTTCTGGAGGGTCCCTATCCAGCCCCGCAGCTACATTCTACACAGGAACAGAGCACCCCCTATGTCCCAAGGCCTGTGCCGACAAAGAAGTGTCCCCTGGTTTCAGCGTCATGGGACCCGGTACCATCAGTGAGGCGTTCCTTGGCTCCATCATGCAGGGCGGGGGTTCCATCTGCACCAAAGTCTGAGCCGATGAAGAAGCGTCCCCTGACTCCGGTGCCTCACCCCCCTCGCCAGAAGTCTGTGTCACTGCCATCTTGCCAGACGACCTCAGCTTTCGGATGGATGTCGTCTGGTCCTGCAGCAGCAGAAACCATCCCGCCCTGGCAAATAAGGCAAGTATGTTCTCCTTCTTCTGTGCATGAGAATGAAAAGTCTTGCCTTATTCCCGGTGGTGAGGCTCAGTGACAGCAGTCTAATTTGGCTGAGTCCTCACCATCTGCTGCTGCTATTTCATCCTTACCTGCTACTCCTGTGTCTCCTCTTGTTTCTCCTCAGTGTACGCTGGTTCGGGGATGGAGCCACTGGATGATGGAGGAGCCTGCAGTCCTGGTGGACTCTGTTTCAGTTCTGTAGCCATGTCCTGGACGGGAGAAGAGTGGTCCCAGTGCACTGAAACCTGAGCTGATAAGAGAATGTCCTCTGGTTTCAGCGGTACGGGAGCCAGCATCATCGGTGAGGCAATCTCCAGCGTCAGCTGCCACGCTGGGAATTCCACTACCATTGGCCGTCCCACCTGGGAGTTCTTCAGCTGCATCCAGCATCATGCCCGCTGCAGGGGTTGTCGTAGTGGAGTCGCTGGAGTCCTTGATGGCGGTGGAGCCCTAGCCCAGGCAAGTACTCTATTCTGTTTTAACTCCTGCAGATCTAGAGAAATTTTTTCTGGCTCATGGTGAAGAGAACCAGCTGCAGATGTCCTCTGCTCCTGAATTCTCCTCGCCAAGCTCCACCACTGCTGGTAACTATGTTGCGGTGTTTTTCTCTTCCTCCCCATCTGAGGTGACCATGTCGGGAATAGACACCTGGGTGGATGGATCGGAGACGTCCCTGCCTGTATCGTCAGAGTCCTGGATGAGGGTGGAGCTCAAGCCGAGGCAAGTATTCTGTTCTGTTTCTATGCTATCCTTTCTAGAGAAACCTTGTCTTGCTTGTGGTGAGGAGAATCAGCTGCAGATGTTCTCTGCTTCTGAGGTCTCCTCGCCAGACTCCACTGCTTCCGGTGATGCTGATCCAGTGTCTGTCTCTGTCCTTTTGTCCGAGCCATTGCCTGAAGTTCCTGAGGATTGTCCACCTTCACCGGAGGTCTCCATGGGCCTCCCTCTCTGCCAGAGGTCTCCATGCCCCCCCCTCCACCCAAGGTCTCCGTGGGTCCCTCGTTTTCACCTGAGGTCTCCGTGGGTCCCTTGTCTTCGCCCAAGGTCTCTGTGGGTCCCTCGCCTTCGCCTGAGGCCGTCGTGGGTGCTCCACCTCCATCTGAGGTCATTGATGGTCTTCCATCTCCACCTGAGGACGCTGAAGGTCCTCCGTCTCCACCAGAGGCTGCTTAGGATTCCCTGCCATTGCCCGAGGTCGTGGAGGGTTCTCCACGGTCGGCTGAGGTCATCGTGTGCTCCCCATCTTCACCAGAGATCTCCGTTGAGTAGTCATTTGGTCCTCTCAAAGGCCAGCAATCCTGGTCAGTAGTCCTCTTTGCCAGGGTTCCACACTGGTCAGCTGGCACTTCATCTGGGTTCTCCGCTGATCAGCCATTTGCCTCATTTGGTGTCTGCCCCTCGATCCCTGTGGTTAGTAAGGGGCACAAGTTCCAACTGCTGCCCCCAGGTGGGGTGGTGTCGTGCCCTGCAGCCCGTTGGCTCAGGGATGTGGGAAGACCACTCGATGAGCTTCATCATCTGCGTGGGTGGATTTGGAACTCTGGAAGGCCACCTGATTCGTTCCATGGGGTGATTCGGTGGTTTTGGGACTTCAACAGACTACCTGACAGACTGCACCATTTGGTTGGGTGACTCATGAACTCTGGGAGGCCACCCGACGGGCTACATCATCTACCCGGGTGGATCAAGAACTCTGGGAGGCCACCGAACGTGTTCCATGGCGTATTCTGGTAGTCCTGTGGCACTGGTAGGCCGCCCAAACTGCCTTACCTACTAATCCAGAGGTCCTAGAGTTCTGTGCCACCTTATCTGTTGTCAGTGTTGTGGGTCATGAGTTTTTTTTTGTTTTGTGGCTTGTTTCGGTCCCTCCGTACCTGGGTTCCCCCTCCTCCCACTCGGGGTGGGTTGTTTTTCTTGTGTGTGTGTGTGTGGGGGGGGGGGGGGGGTTCTTTGTGGGTGGGTACTCTTTTCTATTTTGATGTGCCCTGGGGTGTCTGGGATCCACTGCTTGAGGGAAGGGGGGGCACTGTCATGACCCTGAGCATGGGTGGGTGCCGTGCTCAGTCTCCAGTTTGAGTTTAGTCCTTTTCTGTTTGTTTGCTTCTTTGTTTATGTGCAGGCATTATGGTCCACTGCGTTTATTTAGGGAGCATTTGTATTCTTAGTTTTGCCTTTATTGTCTTGTCTATTTATTGTGTGTCATTTTGTGTTTATGGTATTGTTTATATTTTTAGGGGATGTGTATCTTATTCTTGTTTCATTATTTAGTTTCTGGTTGTGCTTTTATTTTGACAGCGGCTCGTGCAGTTTCTGGCTGTCAAACTGTTTTGCGGGCTGCACAGCTGCCACTCATTTTGATTATTTCCTCATCCACGTACCCACACCTGTCACCGGTTAATCATTGTCCATTCGTCTATTTAAGGATATGGCAATGGTTCTCCCATTGATGTGTCCTACTGTTAGCTTCCTCAGAAGGTTCAATTATTCTCTGAGTAAGTTTGGTTTTCCGCAGAGGTGGACGGGAGTGCTCCGACTAGGTATATTTTCCATTTTCTGTTTTCCTCAGCCGTGAACCCCGTTTCCTTTCGGGTGTGACTCTGGATGAATTTATCTCTTTATCCCTGGTGTCCTGCACCCTTCAGCCTGCTTTTCCTACAGGCTGTTTTTCCTCCTGAAGTCGTGAGCCCCGTCCTCCTCCAGCACATCTCCTTCCCATTATATGTAAGTGTAGCGTTTTATGTTATGTTTGTCTTTCAGTTAATAAATGTGCAAACTCACAGCTTGCGATTGGTGTTCTTCGTTAGCCCTTGAAAAGGGCGATTCATGACAGTTAAGATGTTTTTTATTGAAATAGCTTTTGATTTCAGTAAATATGACCTCCTAATGCTGCAAATTCAACAAATGACAATTTCCAGTTCTTTACAACCAATAAAATGTTTTGAAACTCTTGTTGTGCATAATAATTTGGAGCAGTGCATTTTGAGTTTTTTTGTTTTTGCAAAAAAATAGTTAACATTGTGAGGTTTGTTCACTAAAATTTGAATTATGCTCTAACGGTTGATGACTTGAAAATTATACTGACTGTCATTTGCATCGACTATTTAGGAAAATCAGAGAAAAATATTACTCCCATAATAATTTCAAACGTGGTGTAATTTCAAAATATGTTTGCTCTTTTTTGTCTTTTATTTTTCATTACTGGCAGTTTCATTTTTCATCCTAAAAACCATTTGTGATGCTAAAACACCTTCAGCACAGACTCTTTCTCTACGTTAATGTTTTATCTCAAACTCACAGCTGCTCCCTGAGCTTCAAAAATCCCTGAGAAGTTGAATCCGCCCGCTGTGTCATTAAGCAGGAGCTGAGGAGAGAAAATACGGAGCTTTGTTAGAGACATAATAAGAATGTCAATAACAGTAAAGGTGCAATTGAACATAGACAATGGATGACATACATCCTGGAGGTTGATGACCGGTCCCGGCGGTCCTGGTGGCCCCGGAGGGCCCGGAAAACTGAGCCCGTCACGTCCGGGTTCCCCCTGAAAAACACAGTTTATATTTTAGCCTCTCAGAACAATAATAAGAAAACACATCGATATTTTCCCTCTATGACGGCGTCACCTTCTGCCCCGGGTCACCTCTGTCCCCCTTTGGTCCCTGCAGACAAAGACAGAGAATGAAAGTTGTGTGTGTTGGACTGTATGTTTTTTTTATTAGAAATGTCACCGATTTAATGATGAAAAAACGTTTGAAACACTGACCTCTGCACCTGTGTCTCCAGGTAAACCTGGAATCCCTGGTGGTCCAATAATGCCCGTTTCCCCCTACAGACCCCATGAGGAGTGTTAATAGAAAATCAGTGATATGTGAAGGTTTTTTGTTTATTCTTGAAAACAAAAACAAAGTGACTGACTTTCACTTTTTAGCACACTGCATAGGCTGCCTTCGCCAAGTACAGTAGGATCTGTGATTTGCTCCAGAACTGTGTGGTATAGCGGGCCTGTAACAGGGTGGTGGGGACTGTTGTGCATCACCGAAATGTATACGGACAATAGGGCTGGGCGAAACCGACGGTTGGGACGTAACACTGACGTAACCTTGCTCATGTCAGGTTTTTTTGGTTCTTCCCTTCTTCCTGTTGTGTGCATGTTCATGTACCGCCCCTTTCAGACGTCTTGTGCATGGGCGGTCACGTGACTCTGCAACCAGGAAGCAGCGCAGTCAGTGCCGTCTGACAGCAGCACAACAGCAGAAAAATTAAAACAGCCTGTATAAAAAAAAAAAAAAAATGCGGTGTCCGTCCACATAGTATGAGATGATTGACTCTTTGTTTCATCTGGGGATGCCGGGAGGGCGGGGTGCACCGAGGCTAGGTCACTGTTGGCCTCCGACTGCTGTCCACTTTATCAGCTGTTTTGCAGTAGGGGTGGACGACCTAAGGCTGTATCTAAAAACCTGATCGGAGATTCATGGTCCTTTTGTGGTGATGGCATGGTCGTGGCTCTGTGAAGAGCTCCCTCCAGAGCAGCTGGCTGGCCGCCGGCATAAGTCACGTGACCCCCGAGAAGTATGTGTGGACACTGACTTCTGAGCTGGACAGTGTTTAGTATGGTTTGCATGTGTGTGGAGTGACAATGGACCAATTCTTTATTATATTATGCTCAATTACGGCCGAATCACTGCAAGTGATATACCCATTGAAACAGTGTTCTTGTGGCTTAATTACGAGCCTTGTCACTGAACTATAAGGGAGAAGGAGGGAGAAAATAAAAAATGGAAAAAAAAACCCAAAACCAACTTGAAAGCTTAAAACAAACAAACAAAAAAACGTGATGCTGATTTCAGGTCAACTTGCCCAGCCCTAATGGACAGATGGACGCCTCGCCATCGCATTAGGTCCTGTCAGATTTTGCCAGAAGGAGCTAATGAAAGCTAGCATATGAGCAGCCTGCCCAATTTAGAATCAGTAATTAACCCTAATTAACATGAATGTCTTTGGACTGTGGGAGAAAATCCACTTCCACATGGAAATGCCTTGTAAAGACTTGAACCCAAATCGCCACTACAAGACTCTATTTAGCTCATATTTGCCTAAAAACTTTGATTGGTTTTGTACTGCACAGCTGTGTACTTCAATGGTGCTGTTGTGGTCCAGAACATCAGCAAATCTGGTGGTGAGACTATTCAACTGCAGCATCTTTGCACCAAACTGCCAAAAACTGATGTCTCTGTGCCACTACGATGCTCTTCACTGTTTAAAGCGGGGAACCCTTGAAACAACTTGTCAGATTTGTGCTGAGATGGCCCCAAAACTCTACACAGTGGAGACAACAGCACACTCACCTTCTGCCCTGGCTTTCCCGGTACGCCACCAAAACCATCTCTACCCTGTGTGAGGCGGTGATGAAGAGAAGACAAAGCAGTTACAACAAATCAGTGTAGATTTGAGATGAAAAAAGTTCTCTCCAGTGTGTTTATCACAAATGTCCCACCTTGGGTCCTGGGGGTCCGGGGATTCCTGGAGGACCCTGTGGAAAATCAAACCATCATCACATGTTAGGTGATAGCAGCAGCTGTCTGTGACATGACAGCATGATCTGATGATTACAAGACACATTTGTCTCCTTTATCTCTCGTGTACCTGTGGGCCTCTGGGCAGCGCGGCTCCAAAACCACTCTCAGGTCCAGATCCTTCCAGATCCTGTAAAACAAGAGCAAATGGAACTAGACATGTCTAAACTTTGAATTTAACCAGGGGTGAGCAGAGTAACCAGAAATTGCACTCAAATTTATGAGAAAGAAAAGCTGTGGTGCATGCAATAATCCTATTCTATTACTATATATTATCATTGTGGTGCCTAGCAACAGTTAACTTGGTACATTCACGAGGAACTATTTTTCTCGCTTCACATCAGACCTACAACTGAAACATCACAGTGACACTATATTTACTATTTCTGCTATGATACACAACTTTTTCAATGATTTTTTTCATAAATTTGTGATTTTTCTGGTAAATCTGCAACTTTTTTCCTCATATATTTGTAACTGTTTCTCATAAATTAACAACTTTTTTTCCTCACAAATCTGGGACTATTTTCCCCCATAAACTTCCAATTTTTCTCATAAATTTCTAACTTTTTATTTGTAATTTTGAAACTTTTTTCCTCATATTTGGATCTGGGTTTTTTTTGTAAATTTGCAAGTTTTTTCTATTTATCATAAATTTGCAACTTTTTTCCTCATGTATTTTCAGCTTTGTCTTTTAAATTTGTGACTTTTCTCTCATAAATTTGCAACTTTTTCCCTCTTATATTTGGAATGTTTTCTTATAAATTTGTTAATGTTATAAGTTTTTTCCTCATAAATTTGTGACTTTTTTTTTAATAAATTGGTGATTTTTTCCTCATATATCTGCAAATTTTTCTCTTAAATTTGCAAGTTTTTTCCTCATAAATTTGTGAATTTTTTTCTCATAAATTTGCGATTTTTTTCTCATAAATTTGTGACTTTTCTAATTAATTGGTGACTTTTTTCCTTATATATTTGCAACTTTTTCTCATAAATTTGTAGCTTTTTCCCTCTTATATTTGGAATGTTTTCTTTTAAATTTGCAAGTTTTTTCCTCATAAAATTGTGACTTTCTTCTTATAAATTGATGATTTTTTCCTCATATATTTGCAACTTTTTCTCATAAATTTGCATCTTTTTTCCTCATATTTGCAACTTTTTCTATTACATTTTCAAGTTTTTCCTCATAAATTTGTGACTTTTTCCTTGTAAATTTCTAACTTTTTTGATCATATATTTGCAACTTTTTCTCACAAAAATGTTTTCTGATAAATTTGTGATTTTTTTCTCATACATTTACAGCTTTAATCTCATAAATTTGCTACTTTTTCCCTCTTGTATTTGGAATGTTTTCTTTTAAATTTGCAGTTTTTTTCCTCATAAATTTATGACTTTTTCTTATAAATTTGTGACTTTTTTGTAATAAATTGGTGACTTTTTTCATCATATATTTGCAACCTTTTCTTCTAAATTTGCAAGTTTTTTTCTCATAAATTTGTGACTTTTCTAATTAATTGGTGACTTTTTTCCTTATATATTTGCAACTTTTTCTCATAAATTTGCAGCTTTTTTCATCATATTTGCAACTTTTTCTTTTGCATTTTCATTTTTCCTCATAAATTTGCAACTTTTTTCTCATAAAGTTGACTTTTTTCTAATAAATTTGTGACTTTTTCCTCATACATTTGTGACTTTTTTTCTTATAAATTTGCAGCTTTTTTCCTCATATTTGCAACTTTTTCTATTACATTTTCAAGTTTTTCCTCATAAATCTGTGACATTTTCCTTGTAAATTTGTAACTTTTTTGATCATATATTTGCAACTTTTTCTCACAAAATTTTTTCTGATAAATTTGTGATTTTTTTCTCATACATTTACAACTTTAATCTCATAAATTTGCTACTTTTTCCCTCTTGTATTTGGAATGTTTTCTTTTAAATTTACAGTTTTTTTCCTCATAAATTTTTGATTTTTTTCTCATAAATTTGTGACTTTTCTAATTAATTGGTGACTTTTTTCCTTATATATTTGCAATTTTTTCTCATAAATTTGCAGCTTTTTTCCTCATATTTACAACTTTTTCTATTACATTTTCAAGTTTTTCCTCATAAATTTGTGACTTTTTCCTTGTAAATTTGTAACTTTTTTGATCATATATTTGCAACTTTTCTCACAATTTTTTTTCTCATAAATTTATGACTTTTTTTCTAATAAATTTGTGTCTTTTTCCTCATACATTTGACTTTTTTCTCATAAATTTGCAGCTTTTTTCCTCATATTTGCAACTTTTTTTTACATTTTCAAGTTTTTCCTCATAAACTTGTGACTTTTTCCTTGTAAATTTGTAACTTTTTCGATCATATATTTGCAACTTTTTCTCACAAAATTTTTTTCTGATAAATCTGTGATTTTTTTCCCTCATACATTTACAACTTCAATCTCATAAATTTGCTACTTTTTTCCTCAAAGATTTGTGACTTTTCTCCACATAAATTTGCATCTTTTTTCTCATAAATTTGCGACACTTTTTCTTGTAGATTTGAACAGCTTATGGCAGCTGGTCATGATTTATCAGTCACAGCCTCAGTGTTTCATTCATTGATACTGCACTCCCTCTTGTGTAATAAACCTCAACCTGTCCTCATTCTGAAAAACACAACTAAAAATACTGAGCAAAGCAGGCCGCGCCATACCTCAAAGTCCAGGCTGAAACTTCTTCCTGGGGGTCCAGGAGGGCCAGGTGGACCCCTGGGACCAGGCTGTCCACCTTCACCAGCTCTTCCTGGCTCTCCCGGAAACCCTCTTGGACCCAGATCTCCCTAAAAAAAAGGGGCCAAACAGAAATGAGTCAAACTCAAAACACCTATGAGACTAAGAGGCACGGTGAAATCAACCTGAATGCGCTGCGTGACTGCCACATGTGGCACCACAGCAGCGTAAAACGCTGGCATGATTATGATTGTTGAAGCAGTAAAATGATTATCCAGCCAACGGTAAACCATAAAAGAGCTTGCCTTTGGTCCGGGCTTCCCGCTCTCACCAGGCTCCCCCTATTAACACACAAATGTAACATAATGAGATGACATTAGTGTTGATCAGAGGTAGACGCGCTCCACACTTGTTTACGCTGCAGCCCCATGGTTTTACCAGTCTGCGGGGGTCAGCTCATTAAGAGCCGGGCTATGTCTGCCTTGGCTGGCTGCACAGTTTGGGTGTAGTTGTTTTTGCCAATAGAGGCCCGCTCCAGGGAAATCACAGCAGGCAGAAATCACACGAATGAGACTTGGAGCAGAAACGCTGCGCTCATACTTTAGGAATTATACCTGCGACTGCAAAGGTTGGTGGTGCGCGCGCACACGTTTCTGCCGATAAAGCAGAGTACATGGATGCTACAGGCCCTCTCACCCACTCGGGGGACAAGTTCACCCTCAGCATTTTTGGGGTGAGAATTAATATTAACTCCAACACTTACATTTGTGACTTTTTGTAAATTTTCAACCTTTTTCCTCATAAGTTTACTTTTTTCTCTTTCTAAAAATATTTTTTATTCTTGTAAGTTTTCTGTTTTCTTGTCAATTTGCAATTTTTTTTACTTCCTTCATAATGTTGTAACTTTTATCTCATGAGTTTATGATTTTTTTCTTCTTATAGATTTGTGACTTTTTGTTCTTATATTTGCATTTTCTTTCTTGTAAGCTTACAACATGCATATGGATGCTGTTTGCACTTTTTCTATGAAGGGCGAGATTCCATTTTAAAGAGTTTAAACCTATTCCAAAAATAGTAACACCCCCCCCACCACCACCACCACACACACACATACATACAAACTTGCAAAGGCTGCCCCCCCCCCCAAAAAAAGAAGCAAGAAACAGCCCAGGATGTACATCCAACAAAGTAAAAAAAAAAAGAATGAAACTCTAAGCTTTAGTTGTAAGCTTTATGTACACATATCCACCATAATATGAATACTTGACCATCAGTCTCACCTTGTCTCCCTTCGTGCCAGCAGGCCCTGGTTTGCCGTCTTCTCCATCAGCTCCCTGCAAGTGTGGAAAAAGCATTTTAGTGACACCTGTGGCCAATAAGTGAACTACAGCAACAACAGAGGGGGAAAAGTTTCAATTCTGATGGGAAGATTTATGAGAGAAAATCTTGACTTGCACTCAGTTCATATCATTGACTTAAAAGCAACACAAATAGAACAACCAAATTATTCACCAATTTAGCATGTGGTACAAACATAAATGTAAATTAGGTACAAATTTGCAGGCATAAAGGTGCAAAGATATGATAAAAGATGCCAATTTGAAAATTAAAAAAAGTTGCAAATGATGATTTAATTACACAGAATAAAAATTTAACCAGCATCCAGATGAGTGTTGCAAATTTATGAGGGAAAAATTGAAAATTTACAGGAAAAAGTTGCACATTTATTGGAAAAATTCACAAATTTTTGAAAAAAAAAAAGTTGCGTATCTATGAGAATTTAAAAAAAAAAAAATTTACAGGAAAAAATTCCAGATTTACAAGAAAAGAAATTGCTAATTTTTGAGAAAAAGGTTTCACGTTTTTGAGAAAAAAGTCGCAAATTTTTGAGAAAAAGGTTACAAATTGTTACAGATTGTTGCAGAAAAAGATACACATTTATGAGAAAAAAAACTGAAAATTTACAAAAAACTTTCAAATTTATGAGAAAAAAAGTCATAAATTTTTGAGAAAATAGTTACAAATTGATAAGATTTTTTTTCCTTTGCATTTCTGCTTAGAATTGGGGGTTAACAGTCATTTTATTCAATTCTGTTACATGATACAGAAGATATAGAAAGGTTTATGATGACATGGGGGGTCTCTTTTTTCCAGGTTTGGAAAAAAGATTTATTGATTTACACCTATGAATGGGGATGCCAGGTTAACAAGGGGGGGGGGTGCTTTGGGTCATTTTGCTAACAAGGAGGACAGCATTCCCCCTCATCCCCCCTCAAATCACCAACTGGGTAAGTAAAAAAATCATATTACTCTATAAAATACAATTTGTGAAGTTACTTGAGCAAATGAACTTCACTAAAAATGCAGTTTATTGCTACTCATCTCTGGTAGTTTGCTCATCCAGTCAGTAAAAGCTTCTGACATTTATGTGAATAAAAAAAGACACATTTTCCCCGACAGACGCTACAGCTGCAACGCTACAGCTGCAACGACATACAGTCAGTGGCTTCTCTGCATTGGGGGCTGGTGCGGCTGGGACCCACCAGTGCATGCACAGTTAATAAGATAAGATAAGATAAGATAAACTTTATTGTCCCTCAAGGGGAAATTTGTCTTGGGCTTGTCACCCGTAATGATTCAGTTTAATAACCCCTTACCATTCCAGCCAATGTAAAAGGACCCACAAGTGGTAAGAGCATTATATATATATATATATATATATATATATATATATATATATATATATATATATATATATATATATATATATATCCCCCTCATGGATCGTCACCTTATCGTGGTGGGGGGGTTTGCGTGCCCCAGTGATCCCAGGAGCTATGTTGTCCGGGGCAATTTGCCTCTGATAGGGTCTCCCAAGACAAACTGGTCCTGGGTGAAGGGCCAGACGAAGAACGATCCAACAGACTCTCATGATAAATTGTATATCAAGGATTCAGTGTACCCCGCCCGGTATGGGGTTACCGGGGCCCCACCCTGGAGCCAGGCCTGGGGGAGGGGCTCGAAGGCTAGCGTCTGGTGGCCGGGTTTCCACCCATGGGACCCGGCCGGGCTCAGCCCGAAGGAGTTACATGGGTCCGCCCTCCAGTAGGTTCACCACCTGCAGGAGGGATCATGGAAGTCCGGTGCTATGTGGATTAGGTGGCAGTCAAAGGCGGAGACCTTGGCGGACTGATCCCAAGCTTTCTAAACTGGCTTTTGGTACGTGGAATGTCACCTCTCTGGTGGGGAAGGAGCCTGAGCTGGTGTACGAGATTGAGCGATACCGGCTAGATATAGTTGGCCTCACCTCAACACACAGCTCCGGTTCCGGAACCAGTCTCCTGGAGAGGGGCTGGAGCTTGGCCTTTTCTGGAGTTGCCCCGGGCGAGAGGCGACGAGCAGGGGTAGGTATTCTTGTATCGCCCCACCTTGCTGCCTCTATATTGGAGTTTTCCCCGGTGGACGAAAGGGTTGCTTCCCTGCGCCTTCGGGTTGGGAAACGGGTCCTGACCATCATTTGTGCCTATGCACCAAATGATGTTTCAGAGTACCCACCCTTTTTGGAGTCTGTGACTGGGGTGCTGGAGGGTGCTCCTCCTGGAGACTCCATTGTCCTACTGGGGGACTTCAATGCGCACGTGGGCAACGACAGTGAAACCTGGAGGGGGGTGATTGGGAGGAACGGCCTGCCCGATCTGAACCCGAGTGGTGTTCAGTTATTGGACTTCTGTGCTAACCACAGTCTGTCTATAACGAACACCATGTTCAAGCATAAGGGTGTCCATATGTGCACCTGGCACCAGGACACCCTAGGCCGCAGGTCGATGATCGATTTTGTTATCGTATCATCAGACCTGCGACCGTATGTCTTGGACACCCGAGTAAAGAGAGGTGCAGAGCTGTCAACTGATCACCACCTGGTGGTGAGTTGGATCCGATGGCAGGGGAGGAAGCCATTCAGACCTGGTAGACCCAAACGTATAGTGAGGGTGTGCTGGGAGCGTCTGGCTGAGGCCCCTGTCCGGGAGGTCTTCAACTCCCACCTCCGGAAGAACTTCAACCACATTCCGAGGGAGTCTGGAGACATGGAGTCTGAATGGGCCATGTTCTCCACCTCTGTTGTTGAAGCGGCAGCCCAGAGCTGCGGCCGCAAGGTGGTCGGTGCATCTCGTGGTGGCAACCCCCGAACCAAGTGGTGGACACCAGTGGTGAGGGGGGCCATTAAGCTGAAGAAGGAGTCCTATCAAGCTTGGTTGGCTTGTGGGACTCCCGAAGCAGCTGAGGTGTACCGGCAGGCCAAGCGGAGTGCAGCTCGGGTGGTTGCTGAAGCAAAAACCCGGGTATGGGAGGAGTTCGGTGAGGCCATGGAACAAGACTTTCGGTCGGCTTCAAAGAGATTCTGGCAAACTGTTCGGCGGCTCAGGAGGGGAAAGCAGCTCCCCGTCCACACTGTGTATGGTGCGGATGGGACACTGTTGACTTCAACTGGGGATATCGTCGGGCGGTGGAAGGAATACTTCGAGGATCTCCTCAATCCCACTGATACGCCTTCCACAGAGGAAGCAGGGTTTGGGGACGAGGGGGATGACTCGCCTATCACAGGGGCTGAGGTCGCCAAGGTGGTTAAAAATCTCCTTGGTGGCCGGGCCCCGGGGGTGGACGAGATTCGCCCCGAGTACCTCAAGGCCCTGGATGTTGTTGGGTTGTCATGGTTGACACGCCTCTGCAACATTGCGTGGAGGTCGGGGGCAGTGCCTTTGGCATGGCAAACCGGGGTGGTGGTTCCTCTCTTCAAAAAAGGGGACCGGAGGGTGTGCTCCAACTTTAGAGGGATCACACTCCTCAGCCTCCCTGGGAAGGTCTATGCCAAGGTATTGGAGAGGAGAGTCCGGCCGTTGGTCGAACCTCGGATTCAGGAGGAGCAATGTGGTTTTCGTCCTGGCCGTGGCACATCGGACCAGCTCTTTACCCTCTCGAGAATTCTTGAGGGTTCGTGGGAGTTTGCCCAACCAGTTTACATGTGTTTTGTGGACTTGGAGAAGGCATTTGACCGCGTCCCTCGTGGATTTTTGTGGGGGGTGCTTCGGGAGTATGGGGTATCGGGCTTGTTGTTACGAGCTATTCGGTCTCTGTACGACCGTTGTGAGAGTTTAGTTCGCATTGCCAACACTCGGTCGGAGTCATTCCCAGTGAGAGTTGGACTCCGCCAGGGCTGCCCTTTGTCACCGGTCCTGTTCATAATTTTTATGGACAGGATTTCTAGGCGCAGCCAGGGAATGGAGGGTGTCATGCTTGGTGACCACAGGATCTCATCTCTGTTGTTTGCAGATGATGTTGTCCTGTTGGCTTCATCCAGCAATGACCTACAGCTCTTGCTGGGACGGTTTGCCGCTGAGTGTGAAGCGGCTGGGATGAGAATCAGCACCTCCAAGTCCGAGTCCATGGTCCTCAGCCGGAAAAAGGTGGATTGTCCTCTCCGGGTTGGGGACAGGCTCCTGCCCCAAGTGGAGGAGTTTAAGTATCTTGGGATCTTGTTCACGAGTGAGGGGAAAATGGAGCGAGAGATCGACAGACGGATTGGAGCAGCATCTGCAGTGATGCGGACGTTGTACCGGTCTGTTGTGGTGAAGAGGGAGCTTAGTTCTAAGGCAAAGCTGTCGATTTACCAGTCAATCTACGTTCCTACTCTCACCTATGGTCACGAGCTTTGGGTAATGACCGAAAGAACGAGATCGCGGATACAAGGGGCTGAAATGAGCTTTCTCCGTAGGATTGCTGGACTCACCCTCAGAGATAGGGTGAGGAGCTCAGTCATCCGGGAGAGGCTCAGAGTAGAACCGCTGCTCCTCCACATTGAAAGGAGTCAGTTGAGGTGGTATGGGCATCTGATTAGGATGCCTCCTGGACGCCTCCCACTTGAGGTGTTTCAGGCACGTCCCACTGGGAGGAGACCCCGGGGCAGACCCAGGACTCGGTGGAGAGACTATGTCTCCCAGCTAGTCTGGGAACGCCTTGGTATCCCCTCTGAAGAGCTGGAGCAGGTGGCTGGGGAGAGGGAAGTCTGGGCTTCTCTGCTTGAACTGCTGCCTCCGCGACCCGGACCTCCGGAAAAGCGGTAGAAGATGGATGGATGGATGGATATATATATATACTGTATATATATATATGTCTTCAAAATTAATGAGTAATATTGTGCATTTATTACATATGATAATAGTAGCTCTCTCATTAGTTAGGTTAATTAATTAACCTGGGGGTGGCACCCACCTCCATTTGTATGGCTCTAGGTCACACAGCTAGTGTAAGTAGGGAAAGCTACAGCGGGTGGTTAGTCCTCTGGTAGCTCAGTGGGTTAACCTTACTTTCCCCATTCTATTATGCTGAGCACCAAGCTAGAAGGCAGAAAGTACCATTTTTATATGGTCTATGTCCCCGCTCCCTGGCTGGGGCTTGAACCCACAACCTCCCGCATGCTCTACAATTAGGCCAGCGCTCCGGCAGCAGCACTGTCATGAAGTCCAAATATCTTGCTGTATTTCTTGCATCAAAGTCAAGATTTCTCCTAAATAGTGCTGATTTATTCCACATGGGGGTGGCCCTTCACTGTCCATGAATAATGATCCAGTGGCTTGAAACTGTATGCACATGCTCCACCAAGCACGCCAGTATATTCAGTGGTGCATTGTCGCTGGCTATCAACTGACAGATAGTTGGTTATCAGCCACCACTAACAGTAATGTGAATCAAGCAGACAGTTTGTTAAAGGTTAGATTTAGTGCCTTGCCACTGGAGCAGAAATTACAGATTAAACACTTGGGACAACACCAGCCAGAGGACTTAAACAGCTTCAAAACCAATACGTGTCATCTGAGCCAGAGAGTAGACACAATAGCTCAGGAGATGAAAAACACAGGGACTAAACGTGCACTAAATGCGCTTGCTATGCTATGAGTTGAAAACAGATTCATTCATGGATTAGTGGACTTTGACAAAAAAAGTGAAGTTTGACCAGATGAAAGATCGACGTGCAGCCCTCCTTTTCAAGCGGACGTCACTGGTGAGTCTATTTTACATTATTTGTGAGATTGTTTTGACTGCAAGTTAACAATTTGGGGTTTCCCTGCTCTGAAATATTACTATGTGTTACAAATGAGCACTAACTGGTTAAGATTGAATTTGTAATTTCTTACTGTTTAACAGGGCAATAGCAGTTCAGTTCAGTCATCGTCATTATCTCTGTCTCTGCTTCTGATTTGGGAGCTGCATCTGTACTTACGGTACATTCCCTGAGCAAGTAGTTTACATGTTAGTGTTTACTGTGCCCCACCAGACTTTTTGTGTCAGAGACGCCACTGCATACAAGCTCTTTGTTGTTCATCACTTCTTCCTGCCAAAATTATGCTAGTGTGAAGATACGTCAATCAGTGTATGCACGTATCGGTTCATATTGGGAGCAACCACACGCAGGAATGCTGTAAATGAACATATCACAGAGAGCTGGGGGGGGGGGGGTGTACTGTATTTTTGGTTCATTGTACCTGACCAGACTCTAACCCAGAGCCAGATCCACTAAATTTTTCCTCAATCACCTGAAAACAGAACTTCCGTCAGAAAAGCTTAGGTTCAAAAAATGAAAAAAGACCCAGTCATTGAACTGTAAAGGTGAACTTCAAGAGCTTTCTCACAGCCTCATGGATTATGGATCTATATCTCTGAAATGAAATCAGCCAAGGGTTCAGTTAGAGAAGCTGTGAAACACTTCCCATATGATCACTGCCTGAGCCCAGTCGCTCCAAACAAACAGAAACAGCTCTAACTGATTAAATTTGGGAGAAGGACACAGAAAGACTCACAGGACGTCCAGGTTCTCCCATCTGTCCGTCCTTTCCAGCCCTCCCTGGAGCTCCAGGTGGGCCGGGGAAGACGTCCTCAGATGGGGCCCCTGGGGGTCCGGGCTTCCCTGGGGGGCCTGGAGGACCTGGGGGCCCCTTAAAACACAAGACACAATGTTCAAGTTTCACAAAGTGGGGGGGGGGGGGAATTAGAAAAGTACTCACTTTTTATGCACTGAGCAGATTTCAACCAGAAACTGGCGTGTAGCGTACTCACCCTGATGATCTCTGCGTCACTGTCGAAGTCTTCAAACCCAGACCCCTCCTGATGAAAACACATCAGTGAAAAAGCATCAAATACCCTCATGCTTGCTAAACTCTGCAGATGTAAGTATTTCTGAAGGTAAATTCAACACTCAGTGAGTTTCTGAAGACCTAAAGACAACATGTGAATTAAAGAACATTGGAATGTCTTTGTTTTAAAGATAAATTGTAGCATTTTTACACATCACTGCTAGCATTGTTTTATTGTAGCAGAATAAAACACATTTTCTTCTGATTTCAAAAAGTAAAAACTGACCATGAAAATGGAAGACTTGCTAGGGTGACCTGGAGGTCCAGGAGGACCTGGAGGACCAGGCTGTCCGACACCAGGATCCCCCTAAAAGACACAGCAGTAAGATGACATGTTTATTTGCATGTTTTGGTAATGACAATATGCAAATAAACACCCTCAATATTTTGCATCATTACAATAAGGCACTGCTTACCTTTTCTCCCTTAGGACCAGGCTCTCCAGGTAGTCCTGGGAATCCAGGTGGCCCCTAAACAAACAAATCACAGCAGCAGAAAGAATGACATGAAAACTGACCTACATACAGTAACTAAAAATGGCTCCCAGTTTCCCAAGGAAAAGAAAGCTATCTGTCTTGGAAGCTTTTACTTACCAATGCACCGGTGTCACCTTTGCTCCCCTAGAGAAGAAACAAAAATAGAAAACTGATCCATCATTACGGCACCTGACCTGGACGCCTGACATAAACAAAGGCTCAGCACTCTAAACAGCTCCTCTCATGCTCTTTGAATTGAAACATTTACAAATAGATCATTATAAGTGGCACAAACGGAAAGATCAAACTCACAGGCTGTCCGTCTGTCCCAGGAAGCCCCGCCGGGCCCGTGGGTCCCTGTGGTCCCTGGGGACCTCGAGGTCCAGGGTCACCTCCCACCCCCTCTACTAGTGCTGGTCCTGGTGGGCCCGGGGGTCCTGGGGGACCTCGCTCCCCAGGTTCACCTTTCTGTCCTGGTGATGCCTGAATGGACTAAACGTTGAATAAAACCAGACCGTCAATGAAGGAGTAGCTCATTCCGGCATGATGAAATCACCTCAAGAGTGCTCAGATCTCCTAAACCATTGACCTTGACCTTGAGCACAGCCTAGATGCAGACCAACTTGAGGATCTTTTTTTTTTCTATGATGATGCATTTTCCTCGGCTTAGCAGCAGTCCCTGCTGGTGGGCATGATGCTTTCAAGAAGCACAGAGGAAGGCATGTACTTCACGTTTGAACCTCTATCTATCTTCATTTAGAGCTAGCGCCTCCGGAGATAGCCAGACATTGTGGCAGTTGCCTAGGAGGAGTAACGATTTTTGTGAAATCATAAATGCCCAGATTTTCTGATCTTTCACAATGACCTGGATGCAGACAAACCTGAGGATCATTGTGTGTGTTTATTGAGAATAGGGGCAGTTGCCAAGGAGGAGTAACAATTTTTATAAAATCTTTAAGCACTCATATCTGCTGACCTTTGACCCTGACCTTGACCTTAAGCACAACCAAGTTGCAGACAGACTTGATGATCCTTGGGCATGAGTTTATTAAGAATTAGAACAACTGCGGAGGAGGTGCATTGATTTTTCTGAAATTACACCAAGATCTTCTGATCTTTCAGTGTCACGTTGACCTTGAGCACAGCTTGGCTGTAGACCCACCTGAGGATCATTGTGAGTGAGTCTGGCGAGCACTGAGGCAATTGCATAGGAGGAGTAGCAATTTTTGCGAAATTACATGTGCCCAGATCTCCTGACCTTTGACCTTGAGCACAAAGTGGATTTAGGCCCACCTGAGGATCATTGTAAATGAGTTTGGTGACCCATCGGGGGAATTGCCTAGGAGGAGAAGCAATTCCCCACTGACGATGGATGTTGTACCATTGCATTAAGAATTAGGACAATTGTCAAGGAGTATCAGTTTTTCTGAAATCACATAAGTTCTGAGATCTCCTGATCTTTAACTGGGACTTTAACATTGAGCACAATTTGGATGCAGCCTGAGGATCATCATGAGTGAGTCTGGTGAGCATCAAGGCAATTGCCTCGGAAGAGTAACAGCCCAGATCTCCTGACCTCTGACCGTCACCTTGAGCACAACGTAAATGTAAACCCAATCACTGTGAATGTGTTTGGTGACCATCTGGGCAATTGCCTAGGAGGAGTAGGGATTCCCCAGTGCGAATGGATGCTGCACTATTGCATTAGCTCCTTCCAGCTAGCTGGAATGAGCTAACTAATTAATTAAACTATCACTCTAAGACATTAAATACAGTCCTATTTAACTTAAACTTTAAAAAAAAAAGTCCAAATGGGACAGAGTGTGAGCTACAGAAAAGGGGACACACTTGCACTGCAGGTTTGTATGATTTATAGAAATACGTTTAAAAGTAAAAAGGCATAAATGTACAAGAAAAAAAAGTCAAATTTATGAGAAAAGAACTTGCAAATGTAGGAGAATGAAGTCACAAAACTTGCCAGTTTAAAAGGAAAATATAAATTTATGAGAAAAAGTTATATTTTTGCAGTTGTTGTATGTAAAAATTAAACGTATAATAAACACATAAAGCCATGCGCATGCGGACTTCTAGACAAAAAACAGAAGTGTATGAGAATAGAACATGAAAGTGTAGCATAATAAAGTCACATGTTACTGTTGACTGGTCCATTTCTGTGACTCCATTGAGATTATTTTGGCGACAAACTGATAAGAAGTGGCTGTTTCTGTTGGAAAGTAAATGGTACTTACAATGTCAGGGAAAGAGGCTGTAGTTTCTGTCTGAGCTGATTCTACTGTAAGATAATAATAATACAAATAGATTTTAGCACATATAAATAACTTGACTTAGGCTGAAGAATGCATAACTTTATTTGCACATGCTGCACCCTTTGAACAACAGGACTCAGTCGTCTGTTTGGCAACTTTATTACTCCTGGTTCTGTGTTGTTTTTTTTTTGTATAATCGTTTGTCTGAGCAGTGGGGCCTGAAAGATGGCGACTACACATTTTTCATTCACAAGAAGAGAACATACAAAACAGCAGCACAGTGATGCCATGTTGTCGCTTAACTGACCTCACTCTTTCTCTCTACCCCAGCAAGTAACTAACTCAGAATTATACATGCAAAATGTGATAGGACTGATACAAGACCAGATTAAAACATATTCCTCAGCATCACAGCATCCCGTCCTCAGCATAGATCTGTCATAGATTTCTAGGGCGCAACACCCTCCCTCACTAAAAAAAAATGTTGCCTAACATTTTCTCTACCACTACACAGACAATATTTAACGCATCTGTAACAACATTAGAACACTTTGGGGATGGTGAACATGTGAGCTGTTGTCTTTTTCTTTTTTTTTAACACGCATTACAGAATACAAGCGCAAGTAATATTATTTCACTTCATTGTCTCTGTGTCTTCTTTTTCAACTTCTTGCGGCTGTAATACTAGGCTAAATGTCCATAGTCCATCAGTATTTAATTTCCCCATTGTGGGAATAATAAAGGAATCTAATATATTGAAGGGTAACAGTCCATTGAAGGATTGGTGGGCCCTCCCAATCTTCACAAAGGGATAAGGAAATTACCATGTACACCCAACCTTATGTTTCCTACACATTTTGGTGCCACACATTTTACCTCATCATCATCATCATCATCATCATCATCATCATCATCATCATCATCATCATCATCATCATAGCAATCTGTCGGGGGCGACAATGACTGTTTTATTTAGGTCTGATCAGATTCCTCCACGCAGCTCTGTCCTTAGCCTTCCGCTGCCAGGAACTCCTGTCTATATCCAACTTCTTCAAGTTTCTTTTTACAGAGTCTTTAAATCTGAGCCTTGGTCTACCCTTATTGTGTTTGCCCTCACATAACTGTGAATAGATTAACTGCCGAGGGAGACGCTGGTGGTCCATCCTCTCAACATGTCCGAGCCATCTCAGATTCATCTGTATTAGAATGTCCTCCGTTGATGGTAGACCAGCTCGTTTTAACACTTCTATGTTGGTTATCTTGTCTTTCCATGAGATGTTCATTATGGCTCGAAGGTGTCTCATTGTGTACACGTAGAGTTTCTTTACCTGCACTCTGCAGACAGTCCAAGTTTCAGCACCGTACAATAGAGTAGCCAGTACTGTCGCTCTGTACCCTTTGCATTTCACTCAGATAGACACATGTCGATTGTTCCACAGTCTCTCCCTCAAGTTTCCAAACACAGCGCTCGCTTTTCCCATTCTGAGAGATAGTTCATCCTCCAGCCTAGCATTCTCTGAAACAGTATTCCCTAGATAGTTGAAAGTCTTGCACTTGACTAGTGGCTCTGTACCAATGCTGATCTCTTCTGGTAGTGATGTTGATAATCGGAACTTTGGTGGTTGATAAAGACACTCTGTCTTCTTGATGTTGATTTTGAGGCTGAATTGGCTAGCTGCTCTTGCAAATTTCTCCACTAAAGATTGCATATCTTCCGCATTGTGTGCAACTAGAGCACTGTCGTCTGCAAAGAGCATTTCTCTTACTACCTTTATCGATGTCTTACTCTTGGCTCTAAACTGTGCCACGTTGAACAAGTCTGCTTCTTTCCTTGTTTGAATGTATACTCCTTCTGAAGTGTCTTTGAAGGCCACCTCAAGCACGGCTGCCAGATATAGCGAGAAGAGTGTAGGCGCCAGCACACACCCTTGTTTCATCCCATTGCTTACTGAAAAGTCTTTAGATACTGAACCACTCATTGCCATGTTTGCTTGCATACCTGTATGGAGTACCTCAATCAGGCTGACAAACTTCTCTGGACAGCCATATTTCTTGAGTACCTGCCAAAGTCCTTGTTGTGAAACAGTAATGGAGGCTTTACTGAAGTCTATGAAGACTACATAAAGCGGCATGTTCTGTTTGATACATTTCATACACATACATACACATTTCATCTCATTAAGTCTATATATCAGTTTTTTTGTTTTGTTTTGATTTTTAAACAGCAATCGTGACACTATTGTTTCATTTTTAAGTACACAGATAACCATCTATTTTTGTACTTAATTTTAAACAAATACTCTGCTTGCTTATATTTGAGCTACAATATATTCTGAACTGAAAGTGTGACCATACCCCTATGACTAACATTCAATAAACAATAGCTAAAATGTGAAATGAACAACTAAATCAATGAATTTAGTTATGAATAGCATAACATTCTCTCATTCATCGTTAGAGAAAGGATACATGAATAGTGGTCTCATAGAGGGATCCTGGCTGATTCTCAGGGGCTGCTTCAAGTTGACACCACATGTCTTCAGAGGTCTGAACGTTGGCTGACCCAGGTGATCATAGGTATAGATGCGCTTGGGTGGCCTGACTCTTACTGGTCTTGCCCTTTGCATCTCCGGGTCACTCTCTTCATTGTCAGATTCAGCACTCCTCTCTTCACTCTCAGGTTCAGCAGCAAGAACATGGATCTGCTCCTCTTCTGCCGAGTCTTCCTCAGACATGACTGCATCCTCTTGTCCTTTTCGCTGCCTCTCCACTTTTGGATAAAATTCACCTGCTTCTGGGTTTAGGTGATGAGGAGCCTGTCTTGTTGTTGTCCATACCTGGTAGTCTTCTTCACTGGAATTATCTGAGTCTGCCAGGTCACGGTTACATCTGACTTTCTCACTGTTTGCTTCCCTTTATTTCTTTTGTTTTTTTCTTCCCGACTGGGAACAGTGACCTCTGGTTTTTCAACCAGATATGGGCATAGCAAGAGTAGGTTTCGGTGTAACACTCGTGATCTTGCATTACCTTGCTGTGGTTCGACCACATACACTGGGCTGTTAGGAGCCTTCCTTTCTCTGATGACATAGACTGTGTTCTCCCAGTAGCTACGCAACTTCCTGGGGACACCTCTAGGTGTTAAATTTCTCACCAACACATGATTGCCTGGTTCAAGGGTGGAACTCCAAGTGTGTTGGCTGTAGTTTCTTTGCCCCCTTTATGCGCTCTTTTTCATGTTTCCCAATGCAATAGCATAGGCTTCTTGCTAAGCTTCTCACAACTTCTCTGCATAACCTGTATATGTCTGGTTCTCTTTTTCTCTTGCTTTTGGGAACACTAGGTCGACTGGCAAGATTGGTTCACAGCCAAAAAGGAGGAAGAAAGGAGAGAAAACTGTGGCTTCATGTCAGATTGAATTGTAGGCATGAACCACTTTATTTAGGTGCTCCTTCCACCTAGACTTTTGTGTCTCCTCAAGTGTGTGCAGCATGCCTAGCAGTGTCCTGTTGAAGTGGTCTGCCCAATGGAATTAATGATCTCCTTGTGCAGCTCTTCTGTGCACTCTTGCATGACTACCTCAATGGGCTTTGCTCTCCGGGAAAGAAAATCCGCATCTCGATTTACTGATCCAGGCCTATATTTGAGGGTGAACCTATAGTCTGCCAGTTCTGCTACCCAACGATGTCCTGTGGCATTAAGTTTTGCTGATTTGGTGACATACGTAAGGGGGTTAATGTCACTATATACAGTGAAATGTGGTGCATGGAACAAGTAGTCCCGAAAGCGCTCTGTTATAGCCCACTTTAAAGCCAGGAACTCTAATTTGCCCGTGTGCAATTTGTAGTTCCTCTCTACTGCTGTCAGGGTTCTGGATCCATATCCTATGACTTGAAGAGACCCCTCTTGCCGTTGATATAACACTGCACCTAGCCCTTCTTCTGAGGCATCCACGTGCAGGACAAAGGGTTTCTCCAGGTTTGGGTAGGCCATGATAGGAGGGTTTGTCAGTTGGTCAGCTACACTGTTAAGTATTCATTGGTGGGTCTCAGTCCACTGAACTGGATAGGATGGTGGCAACTGAATGGGTTGATGACCCGTCCCCTTTTTCTTTTGATTGTTCTTCTGAACTGACTTTGGTTTGGCTAGCAGCTCATACAGCGGCTTGGCCATACGGGAAAAGTCTGGTATGCAGGGGCTGTAGTAACTGAGAAAACCCATCAACTTTCTCACCTCCTGAACAGTGGTTGGTACCTCGTGTTTCAGGGCCTGCACTGCCTCGGCTTTTTTGGAGTTCATTGTGTATCCCTCCTCAAATATTCTGCCACCCACATAACACACCTCCTGTTTGAAGAAGTCACACTTCTTTGGTCTTAACCACACTGTTTTTGTCGCTGTAACATCTGCCTCACATTTTGGATGTGTTGTTCAAAACTGTGACTGAATACCAGTACGTCATCCAAATATGGCACACAGATTTCATCCCTGAGATCCCCCAGGCATCCCTCCATGTAGCGCTGAAAAGCAGCTGGGGCAGACTCCCCGAGGTGTTATAAATGCTGTACAAGGCCAACTTCTCTCACTCATGAAGCCCTGACGGTAGGCCTTCCCCTGGCCAAGCACAGTGAACCAAGAATTTCCTCCCAGGTTTTTGAGGATTTCTTGAATCCTTGGGATGGGGTGACGATCAGGCAGTGTTTTCCCATTTAATAGTCTATAGTCTACACAATGGCGGAGACCTCCATCTTTTTTCCTGACACATACTACAGGTGAAGAGTATGACAAGCAGGATTTTTGGATCCAGCCTCTGTTGAGCAGATCTTGTAGGTGGAGGTGTCGAGGTATTGCATTGCATGTTTTCTGCACAGGGACGTTATCTTTTATCTGTATATCCATCTCCAAGTCTTTTACACACCCAGTGTCCCAGTCATCCTTTGCAAAGACATCACACTCCTCTCTCAGCATCTGCTGTACTTGTTTCCGCTGCTCGTCGGACAGATGACTCAGGTCCACAGGTGGATCCCAGGGTTCACCTTGCGATGTATGGCTGGACTGCTTTCTAGGGGGTGTGATATTGCTGGGAAATGACTGAGGTTCCTGGCCCTCCACAGGTTTTGTCTCCAGTGGGTAGATTGCATCTACACTATATAGCCAGCCAAGTGTTGTGCAGCCACACAGCAAGATATCATTGTCAGTTTGGTTCTCAACAGTCACTATTATTCTCTTACTGCCCTCTTGTGGTAGCTGTATTAACTGCTCTCTGATGGCCAGTCCTGTGGTCCATGGTACTTCCAGATTTGGTTCCAGCACTACCTGTGATCCAGTCAGCATTCTCTTGTTCAGGCGACCACATTCCACCCCCATGGTTTTCCTTCTTGGTATGGTCACAGATTGTTTGCCTAGTCTGGCTATGTGGGGTCTGCTTTCATTCTTTTGTCTCTTTAGGATGGACAAGACAGCTCTGGCAGTTCTGCACCCCACTTCAAGTGCCAAGGACAATCTCTGCACCATGTGACCGGATGGGAAACAATTTTCAGGTGTGTCATTTGTCAGTGCCAATTCCTCAATTACATTAAACCTTATGATGGGGCGTTCGAGTTTACTGCTGGAAACCAGAATTGGAACAAGAACTGGTTTATCGCTCATTCCAGACACAGCATTTTTTGACAGGGTAAATTCAATTCCCATCCATCCCTCATATGGAATGTTGGTTCCGTTTGCTGGTCTGATACACCTTCTTCAAGTAGCTCTGCTACTGGTCTCACCTCAGCTCCAGGCAGGTGTCTCTTTTTCCAGTCTACTCCGACAATTGACACTTGTGAGCCAGTGTCCCATAAAACTGCAGTGTCAACACCACCCAGCGAGGCTCGAATGAGGCATCTTTTCCCCACCAGCTTGGCAGTTTGTTGTTGTTTACCAGTTAGAGGTGCTTTTAGGTTAAACTGGTTACATTTATCTGTCCTCTCCTCAGGACATAGCAGGGTTTCAATCTTATTGGTGGTGGCTGAGATGGTTCTTGTATGACAACCAGCAGCCCAATGCTCTGTGCTGCCACATTTGTAGCAGTGGTTACACCTCCCTTCGGTGTCGGACACCTGGCACTGCTGGCCCAGCCCAGACTGGCTGATGTTCACCAGTCTGGGCTGTGGCCGATATTTTCTGTTTGGCTGCTCATGCACTTTCATGGCTTGGGACTTAGGAGTCTGGCTGAGGCTTGCAATGTGCATGGTGAGGTTTTGGTTAGCCTCGCAAATAGTTTTATTGCCTTCTTCTTCCTTCTCCATTAATGTGTCTTGCTTGTGTGCTTCACCATGTTTGTTCTTACTGTTTGATTTGTGTCTGGACCTTTCTTTTTCAGTCTCTTCATTTTCCTCTGCAACAGCTGCCACGTTTATTGTCCTTGCTTTTAGGGTGGTTGACAATGTGTTCTTTCTCTCCATTTCCAGGCTGTATGCTGCTGTCATTTTTTCCAAAAGAACTTCATCCTTTACCTTCAGGTCTTGTAAGTATGGCTTTACATATGCTCGGATGGAATCATCATGGATGCCAGTGAGTACTGTTTGGAGAAACTGATTTTGTATCAGCTCGAGGCTGTACTTTAGCCCTGACTCCCCTCTCTCTGAAGCAAGGATGACTTGTTGCCTCAGGTCCATGGCTCGCACCAAAAACTGAACTGGCATCTCCCCTGGCTCTTGAACTGCACGTGTGAGGGAATGATACAACTCTGTAGCACCTTTTTCAATACAATGAGTCCTTAATATCTGTCTGAGAGCTCAGGACTTGAGGGCTCAGGAACTATGGCCTGAATAACAACTTCAACAATTTCTCCTTCATCATATCCCTTTTTAATTGCTCTTTGGATCTGCCTTTCCAGACTGGTATAGCCAAGTTTATCTTTTTGATTTGGCTCTCAAATTTTTCCAACTATTTTTAAGTCTCTTCTGTAAAGTGGGTGCACAAATGCTGGGCTTTGGCCAGGGTTTGCTCCAGTGTGACTCGGAGTAGTCCCAGTTTCCCTTTTATCATTTGAGTTATGAGGTGTGCCAACTTTGTCCACCAGGGGGCGCTCATGCACTTCTTTTGACTGGAAGCCCTTGTAATCGTCATTTTTCTCCATCAATTCATCAATCTTGTCATTTAGGTTCATTAACAGAGACAGACCTTCATCTTCTAGTGAAGTGATATCTTCTCCTTCTAGATACTGCAGGATATGCCTCCTCAACTTACGAGGTGAGTCTCTGTCACTCTCACACACGATAACATTAAATGCTTCACAGACCTTATTTAGCTCCTTTGCTGCTAGTATAAGCAATTTTCCTTCTATCGCCACCATCAAAACTCTCCCAAGCTGATGATATTTGTTGTGCCCCAGTCATGACAGCAAGCTTTTACCTTTACTTCAAGGTAGTCTGTGGGCATTAGCATGCTAGGCTAGTGGCCATCTTGTCTATTTTGTAGTGTGGCCCAACTGCAGGTGTGCACCGTTTTTTGTTTTTTTTTTTCCACGTACCTCCAGCTCTCCATTGACAAACTATACCAACCGGGCGGAAACACCAAGTTTATGTTGCACCCTTTGAACGACAGGACTCAGGCTTCTGTTTGGCAACTTTATTACTCCTGGTTCTTTTTTTTTTTTTTTTTTTTTTTTTTAATAATCGTTTGTCTGAGCAGCCGGGCCTGAAAGATGACAATTACGTATTTCTCATTCACCAGAAGAGAACATACAAAACAGCAACACAGCGATGACATGTTGTCGCTTAACTGACCTCACTCTCTCTCTCTGTCCCAGCAATGAACTAACTCAGAATTATACATGCAAAATGTGATAGGATTGATACAAGACCAGATTAAAACATATTCCACAGCATTCCTCAGCATCACAGCATAGACCTGTCATAGATTTCTAGGGCGCAACACACAGTCTGAAAACAGAACACAAACTGGTATAAACCTAAATTTAGGTCAGGAAGGAGGAAACTACACTAACTCTTCAGCACCATCAGATGGCTGATTGTGAAACTGCAACAAAGAAGGAGCACCTGAGTACAGCATCACTTCTGTGTCAGGACACTCAAAAATTAAAGTGGACGTTCACTTTAATTTGTTATGAGCTCCATATCTGCATGAAGCATTGCTTAAAAATGAAAATTAGTGTTTTTCACCTGATACTGTGGTCATCTCCTCCTCATGTCCGGAAGCTTCATCAATGTCCTCATCATCAGTCGGTGTCACCACAGTCGGTGGAGGTGGGATTGCTATTGGGGGAGTGGGCTCCAGTTCAGGCTGTAAAACACGACGATTAAAAAAGTCAGCTATGTGGCCTAGGAAGTAAAAAGAAAAGAAAAAGCACAGTAGGTGCCAGATGGTTGGAAATGTTTTCTCTTTGATCAGATCCAGACAGATTCCAGACATTGCACTGATTCTTCTTACATTGCCTCTGGATGATAAGCAGTGATAAAAAGCACCATGTCCCTTTCAGGAATGATAAATCAACCATTTCTCTACCTCCAGACAAATCTTAAGTGGCTAAGGGTGAAATCTTTCAAATAACTCAGTAATACTAGACAGGATAGAATGGAAAAATCATGACTGCAGTTTGGGTGGAATCAATGATGTAAATTTCTCATCTCCACTAGTCAAGTTAATTTATCTCTATGCTAAAGCCAGTTAAGTTTGGTAACTTGTGCTTTCGTGACACCTTGTGTTTGATAAATTAACTGCAGTCCTATTCACTCCATGTCTGAGAAGGAGTCAGAAAGTTTTACAGGCCAGTCACCATCTAGGAGGAAAGCTGGTCTTTCCTTCCTTTGAAGTTCTCGTAAATGGCTGACTGAAAGATACAGTGGAATAACTGCACGGTGGCGCAGTGGTTAGCACTGCGGCAGCACAGTTTACCCTTGGCCGGGGGATTGTGGGGATTGTGGGATCGATCCCAGCCCCCGACCAACAGTGATCTGTGTGGAGTTTGCATGTTCTCCCCGTGTTGCGTGGGTTTACTCCGGGATTTCTCCGGTTTCCTCCCACATGCCAAAAACATGCATGTTAGGTTAATTGGCTGTTCTAAATTGTCCCTAGATATTTGTTTCCTATAGGCCCTTAGAATAGAGGGTTAGTATTAATGAAAGCGCTTTGAGTGGTCTTTGCGACTAGAAAAGCGCTATATAAGTGCAGGTTAGTTAGTTAGTTAGATATGCCTTGAAGGAATCAGACCGTCAATGACAGAGTAGCTCATTCCGGTCTGATGAAATTCCTTCAAGAGGGCTCAGATCTCTTGACTGCTCACCTTGACCTTGAGCACAGCCTAGATGCAGACCCACTTGAGGATCTTTGTGCATGAGTTCACCAAACACTGGGGCAAATGCCTAGAAGGAGTTATGATTTTCGTGTAATCATAAACGTGCAGCTCTCCTTACCTTTGACAATGACCTTAACCTTGAGGTCAACCTGTATTCAGACCAATCTGAGGATCATCATGTGTGAATTTGGTGAGAATTAGGGCAGTTGCCTATTAGGAATAACAATTGATGAGCGCTCAGATATCCTGACTGTTGCCCTGACCGTGACCTTAAGCACAACCTTGATGCAGGTGAGGGGTGGGTTCAAAAGATCGATTCTCCAATTCAAATCGATTCACGTTTGACTGAGCCGATATCAATTCACAGAATCCCTGGATTGATCTTTTAATATAATGCTTTTTATGTCTGTGAAACACAAAATGCTAGTTGTCCTTGAGCCGGCTGAACTCGAGTTAAGCTGTGGGTCAAAGTGGATCAACATGGTGGCGCGCAGCTAACGGATGGGATTCAAGATCTATGAAGGTAGCGAAGAGCTTGACAAAACCAAAGCCATCATGTTTAAGTTTACAGTGTTATCAGGCGGGGCTCTCACCTGCAAATTTGTCACAGCCTCCTCTAAAACTACACCTGGATGGTGGTTGTTTACGTTGCTAGCCTGCTAGCCGTCATTAGCATGTCCGTAGGATGAATGGGATGAATATATACAACAGACAATCCGTTTCAGCTCTGATCTGTCTGTCTGCAGGTAAGTAGCAGTCTCATTCTCAAACTAGTTTACTCTCCACTGTTGATTAGTTTACTCCAGTGACGGCAGAATCTCTAGTTTGATTACTTGCTAGCCTTCATTATCACGATCCCTTGGACGCGAATGCGTGTGCTTTCCGCATGTTTACAGTACATATATTCGCACCGCGTGAAAAATTTGCCTCAATCCTGCAAGTGTGGTACGTGCTGTGGAAATAATGGGTCAGTTACACCTTGGCTGTTTTGCACACGTACTCAATTTAGCCTCACAAGTGCAACATTTTCTCAGGTATTACTGTATGCAAAAAGTTTGTTCCAGTTGCACTGAAAGCCCGATACATTTGAAACCTGAAGATGCTGGCAAATACAGAGCGCTTCATGCACTGAATTTGTTTACTGGCTCTGGGTTGTTAACTTGACATGACACACCCTTTGCACTAAAGAAAGCACTTGTTAGCACTTTGTGAAAACATAAGTGGGACAGTTAGAGGGTTAAATAATAAAATAAAAGTGCATTATTGTAACTGATTTTGGGTAGTTCTTTATGTGATAATTTATGTATTAACAAAGTTAGGGTATTCCTGGTGCAATTTGCAGCATTAGGTCTCGAAGATTTTCTTTTTTCCCCGGCAAGTAAAATAGCTATTAAAATGGTAATTTCCTTCAGTGAATTAGGATCGAATCGAATTGGAATTGAATCGATCCAAAACCTCAAGAATCAGAATCAAAACTGTTATAAAAGGGATTTATAACACAGATTGACAAGGAAAAAGATAAAAAGGAATTGTGAGGGAAAAAAGCAGCAAATTTACAAGATAAAAGTTATAAACTTTGGAGATAAAAAGTTGCAAATCTGTGAGAAAAAGTTACAAATTTACAAGAAAAAAAAAAAAGCTGAATGTTGAAAGTTGAATGTAATTTCAATTCTCCTCTCCAAAAATATTGAGGGTGAACTTTTAGTTTGTAAAAGGACATTTGTGTAGTCTGCTTTACAGGCAGAAACAGCCCTGCATAAAAGTGTTTGCGTGTACACACCAGAGTGAACACCGTCTCCTCCACGACCTTCTTCACCTCGTCTATCCCCTCCGTGTCCTCATAAGCACCGTCCCCGCTCCCGTACCCCGACGCCTGGAGGGGACACGATGAAGAGAATCAGAAGAGGACGGGGAGAAGGACGATCTGAGTTGAGGAGATGAAGTGAGCTGAAACAGAGTTCAGCTCCCACAGTTCCTGTGGCTTATCTCAGAAAGGAAACACTGGATGTCAGAAATGAGTCATCTTTTAAACAACGGTATCTATGTTATCGCATTGGTCCTGAGAACGAAATGTACACCAATTAAAAACGTTTTGGTTTGTTTGTACTATAATTCACTGAGTTCGCAGTGGCTTTTATGGTTTTCATTGTATTTTCAGCCTTGGCTTAAGAACTTTAAACACAGAAATCATTGGAGAGACCGCAGAATATTTTGTTTGATGGACCTGAGTCTGAGTCTGTTTTTGTTTGTCTAAATATTTAATTATCATGTAACTTTTTAAACAAAGAAAGGAGTAGAGTAAAAACTAGGGTAATACATAAAAAAATTAAGTTACTATATTTTGTCCAATAAAAAAAGATTTTAAAAGTCACAAATTAATGAGAAAAAAGTTGTAAAAAATTTTTATTTTAATTTTTCCATTAAAAAGCTGAAGGTAAACTTTTACTTTGGTGCCCCCTAATGGCTGAGAGAGTCTGCAGGATTTGTGTACTCTGCTTTATGGTCAGAAACGGCCCTGGGATAATAAGTCATATTTATGACAGTCACTGTGACTAAAAGAAGTTGTTTTTGTTTTTTTTATAAACACTGATTTTTCTTCATATAAATGTGCAACTTTTTCCCCTATAAAGTTGTGTTTTACTCATGGAATTAATTTAAATTTTTTCTTGCTCATTGGAGATGGTTTTTTTTTCATAAATTTGGCTGTTTTTGATAACTTTTCCCTATAAATTTGAGCCAATTTTGAGGTAAAAAATTAATACCCCCCCAAATGCAACTTTTTGATCATTAATTTGTATGTTTTTGATAACACTGATTTTTTTCTTCACATGAATTTGCAACTTTTTTCTTAAAAATTTGAGTTTTAGTCTTATAATTTTACTTTTTCTTTCTCACCTGAGGCTGTTGTCTTCTAAAATTTACTGTCTTTCCAATAACAAGTTTTCCCATAAATTTTCAAATTTTTACTTAAACTTACAGTGATTTTTTTTCCCATAAAATGGCAACGGTTTTCTAATAAATGTGCATTTTGTCCTCTCATAAAACTGCTGTTTTTTAGTGCATTTGACACTTTATTCTCATAGATAGAAGAATAATGTGAGCCCTGATCTCACTGAAATAAGACCATGAATTTATTTACCATATCAGTAGTTTATAATTACTTGGAATTGGTTGAGCCCATATTTAGTATCCGTATTGATCCAGGCAAAAATGGTGGATTGGGAAGATTGGAGCAATAAAAAGCTGTATTGTTACATCCCTAATAATTTTACAAGTAATTTATTTGCCAATGAAAAGTTTTATTTTTGAGATGACATATTTTATGTCAAATTATTAGATTTTGTTCGATATTCAATTAAGTTTTATTTTTAAAAGAAAGGCACTAATCTACCTCTGGTCAGTCTACATGATCAAAAATGTTGTGCAGTAGCTTTCTTTTACCACCAGAGGGCGGTGTTGGCTCAGGTTTACTGTGCCGACGCTTCACATGTGTTTCCGGTCAGTGACCAGAACTTCCTTGGAAGCGCTCAAGCATGACTTCATTGAGACTCACATATGGGTCGTCCTCCTCACACTGGTCGTCCGGGGCCGTGGGATCTGACTTCAGCACCAGCTGCTGGATGGAGCCCTGGAGAGGAAGAGGCGCCGTGTTAAATTGCCTGATAATTCCATTAATTTAGTGCTGTTAAGCTTCACTGCGGCTGCGCTGATCCCACCTCCCATCCATGGTCTCTCTGTGTAACAGTTTGTGTAGCACACGCGCCCTCGTTAGCGCGCATGATTCAGCTGATACAGAGCTGAACACATGAAGGCATGTTTAATATTTTAACACATGGCTGCAAACATCTGGCCGGGCAACAGGTGCTCTTCTGTCCTCCCTAATGCAGGTTTCGCATTTACATCGAAACACCAGTGTAACTTTAGACTAGAAAGCCCTCAGAGAGCACATACCTCCACCAATACCAATGCTAGATCCAGTTTCCGGATGTTAAGCATGCGCTGCACACTCACACACAGCATCTGCAGTTATAAAGATGTTAAAGTTGAGATTTTTTAAGACCTCGTTTACAAAGAATCTGTGAGCACACTGTCCAGTTATTTAGCAGAACTGAATTTACTGCAAATTTGGGTTAATTAAGCCAGCTCACATTAAATTTACATGATCAGTGCTGGTACTAGATAATAAAGTTATTAAAGTAAAAAAAAAACACAAAACCTGAAACTAGCCACTACCTCTACAGCTACAAGTTACAACTTTACTGAAAAAGTCACAAATTTATGAGAGAAAAATCTAGATTTACAAGGGGGAAAAATGATTTATGAGGAAAAAAGTCTCAATTTTCCAACAAAAAAGCCACAAAATTAGGCACAAAAAAGGCAAATTTGAGAAAAACAATACAAATTTATGAAGGAAAAACATTAGTTTATGGGGGAAAAACATCTTAGTTATCAGAAAAAGGCTACAAATAAACAAGAAAAACATATTACATCTATGGGGGGGGGGAGGAATGCAGACAAAAAGTTATACATTTATGAGAGAAATTCAAAAATGAACAAGAAAAAAGTACAAATTTATGGGATTTTTTTTTCAAATTTATCAAAATTTATAAAAATTCATAAATTCATGAGGAAAAAAAGACAAACTGATGAGCAAAAGCATCACAAATGTCCAAGGAAAAGGTCACAAATTTATGAGGAAAAAAATATGATAAAACCAAATTAATGAGAAAAAAGTTAGGAGAAAAAGTCATACAGTTACAAGAAAAAAAATCTCAAATTATTGAGGGGAAAAAAGCTCAATTTTAGGAGAAATTATTACTGCCTGTTCTGCTTATTTCAGTTTCCGTATCTTAAAATGCAAAATCAGTAATTTCATATTCACTGAACTGAATGCGAGGATTCTTTTTTAAAGCTCAAAAAATTTAAGACTTTTTAAGTTGCTGCAAACACCTAGCTCATAGATACCAACTTCTCATATCTGATTTTTAACTAGGCTTAATTCTCAGAAAAATTGCACTAATGCATAATTGCCCCCCCCCCCCCCCCCCCCAAAAAAAGTCATGTTTACATAGTTTTCTTGTATGTACAGATTGACATGCCCCACAACAAACGGTAATCATCTTTGAAAATCCAAGAGTCAGTGGTCCTTCGTTTCTATGACACCAGTAAATACTTGCTACAGGCAATTTCAGCCAACTTTATTGACACTGAGATAAGACCTGAGGACAAACAGCTGTTTTTTAATAGAACGGACCACGGCCTGTGAAATTTAATGTAGGCAAAAGAGAGCGGGGAGAGGTGGAGAGACGGCACGGGCAGTGGGAGGATTCAATTGAAAATAAACTAAATCAGAGACATCTGTTAGTGCGGTAAACAATACATCAGAAACAAACAAAAGAATGTGCGAGGCAACCTTTTCCGCCCCTTATGAACAGCTTTAATATGTGGATTTCCGCTTAAGATAAAGTCACATCTGCACAGATGAATGATTACATTAGAAGTTTTTCATTTTGTGAACGCAGATGCTCAAAGGCAGTTAGGTGAAATGTGTCCTGAGTGACCGCTGTAAACACTTACACTTGATGTTTATTGCACAGATGGCCACGTTCAAAGTAGTCCAATATTCTTAAACTCAGATGTACCAACACGGTCAAGAGCCAGCAGCTGATTCTGTAGTGTATTAAGTCAAAACCAAAAAGAAAGGTAACTGTTCGGTAGTGTTATTAGTGTGGTAAATGGCTGTGCCCAAAGCTGGAAAATGTCTTTGAACAGTAAGAAAAATAACACTCAAAACAGCCCCAAGCCAGTAGAAATTCAACAGGTGATAAATACACTGCTCAACTTGTGACTGTCCTCCACAAAAAAAATGGACTATATGGGGCATTTTATGCCTCAGTGCAACGGAGGCACACAGTAATCAGTTAGTGTGTCTGTTTTGTGGCTGTGTGTATCTGCCTGCCTGTCTGTCTGTCTGTCCGCCTCTCTGTTTCAGCTCGCCCAGTCAAAATTAAGTGGAACTAAAAGGCTTATGCCATTGTATCACCATATTTAGTTGACTTCAATTTGCCAGAATTTCAAAATAACACTTTGTTTTGAAATAAACACAAATTTAACTCACCATTTCCGTCAATGCCGCAGCGAAAAAAGGTATTGTAATAACTATCACGAGCCAGTAGAGGTCGGAGTGCACTTTTTATAGCTGCCCATGCTACCATGTCCACAGGCACCGAGCACAGCACTTTGATGGCTTTCATTTTAACCAGCAGGTGATGCACCCCACATGTACATTTTAACATTAAACGACTTCTAAGGGGTCATGAAAATAATGACATGAAGGATGGTGGAGGTTTACAGTTGTTAATGTGGTGCAAACCTCCTTTTTTAAAGTCCCAGCTATTATGTATTATTTGGAGAACTGCTTGCCTTAATAATATTGACCAACATTGTGCTTTCATGTCCCTTGTTTTCCACAGTAATCACTAATGCTGAGTAACTCTCTGTAGCAAAACTCAGCTTTCACAAATCTTTGCTGACATCTTTGCAGGCCACTGAAGGAGACCTGGTTAGCTTAGTGGCAAAATTGTAACTGTAACTGTGCCTGAGTTTTGATTTTCACGTCAGAAAAATCAAAACTGATTTTTCAATTGACTTGAGGAATGACAAGTCAAATTCCTCGTATGTTTACTTGTAAATATACTTGGCAATAAAGCTGATTCTGATTCTGAATAAAAGATTTGGTTTATCAAATGCAGAGGAGCTCTAATAACACAGTGCTAACTCTTTTGCACACCCTAATAACTAATACTCCTTTAACTCCTTAGCATTCCAGCCAGTTTTCCTGAAAAATGCTTAAAGATAACATATGCAAAGTAAATCAAATTCCTTCTTCAGTGAGTGGCAGTGGAAAATTTCAAACATCCCACAGGCTGGACACCGGAATTTTAAGAGGTTAATAACTTTCTAAGTAACTACTAAGAAGGAGTGTAAATATTACAAGTTTGCAATTTTGAGAAGTGTAGAGCATGTATGTGCCAGCTTTGAGAGTCATAGGAACAGTATTTGTCGGGGGTCGTTAAAAAGGAGTGAGAGGAGCCCCTAACCCTAACCATTAATGGACTGAGTTCCTAACCCTAACCATTAACGGAATGAGTGCCTAACCCTAACCATTAATGGTGTTATGACTCCCCGTGCGCTTTTATGCAGTGCACGGAGGAATGAATTAAAACCCACTCGCTGGAGATATTAACGAAAGACAGACAAAGAAACAGTTCAAAATAACATAACTGTTCAGGATAACTTAGGAGTCCTCCAGGACGCTCTCCAGTCTTGGGTAAGTACAGCTGGGAAAATGTTCCAAAGCATGACAGACTGACTGCAATGGGGGAACGTACACAATTAATACACACGGTACTGGAGCAGTCCAAGTAAGTCCAAGTTGACTCCGGCAAACACAAACAACAAATACAGATAATCACGCCTCCCAGTGTGATGTGGTACCAAGGCATAGGCAGGTCATCTAGACATGGGAGGCGGAAAACATACACTGCGGGGAACAGTGACAGTGTAGCTCCAAACACATACAATGATCCGGCGATCTCTCCCAACAAGCAAGGGGCAAAAATAGTGCCAAGCCTAATCAGGAAAGAGATCGCCGGTGTGAGTGATAAGTGGGTGAGTGTATGTGTGTAAGAGTGTGCATGGAAGGAAATGTATGTGTGTGTGTGTGTGTGTGTGTGTGTGTGTGTGTGTGTGTGTGTGTGTGTGTGTGTGTGTGTGTGAACCAGAGAGTGACAGTGATAACACAGGGTTACAAAAATAATTTTTTTGTAAGTTGTCTGTTTTTTCAACTGATTTAAGACAATTTTGCACCACTGAATCTGAAAATGACATCTATTTCTCTCAATCAGGTGCTAAGTAAAAACCTGTACTTACTTAGTACTTACTTAGTACTGTGCATGTACTTACCTTTATATAAAGGTAAGATAGCCACACGTGTGTGTGGATATGGATTATCATAGACTCTTAATTTTCTTAATCAGTGTTCATCTATATTTATTGAAGTCAGTGAGACTTAAATAAATTTGCTGTAAATAAATAAGCTGTATCTTAATGAGATACAGCTGGTCCCACTGACAGGAGGAATCAGAATCAGAATCAGAATCAGAATGAGATTTATTGCCATTGTTCATGTAGTACACAAACTAGGAATTTGTCTCGGTGCAATGCTGCAACATTAAACATGTAGTAGCACTAAAGATAAAAATAAAAAACTATGCATGCAATTAAAGGTAGAATATGAATAAGTAATACTAATCTATGCAATTTTATATTAACAAGCAGCAGATATTGTGGAGTTCCACATAGTGCAGTCGGTAGTGCAAAAAGAAAACAGTGATAATTGTCATGAGTCCGGTTGAGCTGCTGTACATAGTGCACGAGAGTCTAATAAGTCACTTAGTGTTCAGCAGTCTGATGGCAGAGGGGAAGAAGCTGTTCATGTAGCGGGAGGTTTTAGTCTGAATGGACCGAAGTCTTCTGTCTGAGGGGAGGGGGGCAAACAGTGCGTGTCCAGGGTGTGAAGGGTCGGCTATGATCCGACCTGCATGCCTCCGGGTCCTGGAGATGTACAGGTCCTGGAGGGATGGGAGCTTGCAGCCGATCACCTTCTCAGCAGCACGCACAACGTGCTGCAGTCTTAGTCTGTCCCTGGCGGTGGCTCCTGCGTACCACACGGTGATGGAGGTGGTGAGGATGGACTCGATGATGGCCGTGTAGAACTGCACCAACATCTTGGTGGGTAGCTTGAGCTTCCTCAGCTGCCGCAGGAAGAACATCCTCTGCTGGGCCTTTTTGATGAGGGAGCTGATGGTTGGCTCCCACTTGAGGTCCCGGGTGATGGTGGTGCCCAGGAAGTGGAAGGAATCCGCAGTGGTGATGGGAGAGTCTGTGAGGGTAAGCGGGGGGCAGAGGAGCTGTGACTTTTCTGAAGTCCACGATCATCTCCACTGTCTTCAGAGCGTTCAGCTGCAGGTTGTTGTGGCTGCACCAGGACGCCAGCTGGGCCACCTCTGTCCTGTAGACGGACTCGTCGCCGTTGGAGATGAGCCCGATGAGGGTGGTGTCATCCGCAAACTTGATCAGCTTGACAGACCGGTGGCTGGAGGTGCAGGAGTTGGTGTACAGGGAGAAGAGCAGGGGGGAAAGTACACAGCCCTGGGGTGATCCGGTGCTGATGCTAACAGAGTCCGAGACAGTCTTTCCCAGCTGCACATGCTGCCTCCAGTCCGTCAGGAAGTCGGTGATCCACCTGCAGAGGGAGTCAGGCACGTTGAGCAGGGACAGCTTGTCCTGGAGCAGAGCGGGGCGGATGGTATTGAATGCAGAACTGAAGTCCACAAACAGGATCCTGACGTAGGTTCCCGGGGAGTCCAGGTGCTGCAGGATGGAGTGGAGGGCCAGGTTGACTGCGTCGTCCACAGACCTGTTGGCTCTGTAGGCAAACTGCAGCGGGTCCAGGAGGGGAGTGGTGATGGTCTTGAGGTGGGGCAGGACCAGGCGCTCAAAGGACTTCATGACTACAGAGGTGAGCGCTACAGGTCTGTAGTTGTTAAGTCCAGTGATCCATGGCTTCTTGGGGACAGGGACGATGGTAGAGGTTTTGAGGCAGGCCGGCATGTGGCATGACTTCAGGGAGGTGTTAAAAATGTCTGTGAAGACAGGAGTCAGCTCCTCCGCACAGTGTCTCAGGGTGGAGGGAGACACGCAGTCCGGACCAGGGGCCTTGCGCGGGTTCAGTCTGGAGAACTGTCTGTGCACGTCCTGCTCACTGATGGCAAGGGCAGGGGGGGAGGAAGGGGGGGCCGCCTTTGATGAAGTGGGGACCATGGAGGCAGTGGCGCTGGGGGGAGGGGGGAGTTGGACACAGCTGACGAGGTGTCAAAACGGGCATAGTGTTGGAACAGTCTTTGACAAAGGGCTTTGTCATCCTGTCCTTTAGAAGCCTGAGGCTGATAGTTGGTGATTTGCCTCAGTCCTCTCCACACAGAAGCAGAGTCGTTAGCAGTGAACTGTTGCTGGAGTCTCTCAGAATACACAGATTTAGCTCTCCTCAGCTCTCTCCTAAACCAGTATTTGGCCTCCTTGTAGCAGTCCCTGTCTCCACTTTTCAGCGCTGCTTCCTTCTCCTTCCTGATCTGTCTGAGCTTAGCTGTGAACCAGGGCTTGTCGTTGGAGTAACTCACCCTGGTGTGCGATGGAAGAATGCTCTCCTCACAAAAGTGGATATATGAGGTCACAGTGTCCGTGTACTCATCCAGCTCATGCGTGGCTCCTTTAAACATGTCCCAGTCAGTTATTTCCAAGCACGTGCGCAGCTCCTCCCCAGCTTCACTGGTCCATTTCCTCGTAGTGCTCACAACAGGTTTTGTGAGCTTCAGTCTCTGTCTGTATGTGGGAATCAGGTGGACCATCACGTGATCAGATAGTCCGAGCGCAGCGCGGGGAACAGCGTGATACGCGTCCTTAACTGTAGTGTAACAGTGATCCAGCGTGTTCTCTCCTCTGGTGGGGCATTTAATAAACTGTTTGTATCGGGGGAGTTCGTGGCTCAGGTTGCTCTGGTTAAAGTCGCGAGGAGGAGGAGGCATGGCTGAGCTGTCAGGGAGCCGGGCGGACCCAAGAGGCTCCCTGAGAGCACCTGATGGAAAATAGACAGCAACAAGACCCAAAAGGGTGAACAGCCACTGCGTCACAGAACTGGGCCTATACAGCAGCCCAGTTCTTGACAAATGGACTGAGAGCCTTATCCTAACCATTAATGGACTGAGTGCCTAAGCCTAACCACCACAAAAATGTGCATAAATTAAAACCCAGAACTGAAGGTTAAAAAAACAGACTGCAGTAGATGCAGACCTGGGCTTGTTGAGTGACGGTGCTGGTGGTTTGTGGTACCGTCCACCATTGCCACCCTCTTCTGAATAAGAATTCAGCATATTTTTTGTATAAATTGTATGTTTTTTAATGAGTGGAAAACTTGTTATTTTCAGGTTGATCTAGCATATTTTACACTGTCCAAGTCCATGCCACTCTTTCCTTTGATTTTGTTTATAATGCAAGTAATCTCTTTTGCTATAATGAGCACTTTCTCTTTGGAACATGGCGTGTATTGCATAACAGCTTAGAGAGAACAAATAAAGTGAATAATTTAGTGTGAGAGAAGACATGAAGCTTTGAGGGAATGCACTACTGCAGAGGGCTGCTGCTGCATTGCGACTGTTATGGAGGAGAATCACTTCAAGTACTGAACAGATGGAAACAAGCTTTCGATTCTCCTCCTCTTCTCTGAGGAGGAGAAAACTGTGAAGAAAGCCAAGAAAGTAGTGAAAGAGATGGAGCTTCTTGGCAACAGAGCAAACTAATCAGAGATTCTGAAAAACTTCATATGGAAGTTTTCTCACTTTTAAGCGATGATTCATGACATATGGGTCTGTGATGCTTGAGTTTCTTGAGTGTTTATCTGCCTCTTTAGAGCAAGTCATCCAAACTTTCTAAGCAGGAGGTGAATCCTTTTGCTGCTACAAGAATTTGATTTCATTAATGTCTGTGGAAAGATTAATCAATCAATCAATCAAACTTTACTTGTATAGCACTTTTAAAACATTAGATGCTGCGCAAAGTGCTTTACATAGATAAAAACAATAGACCAACTTAGTTACATATTTTACGTGATACATCCCCACCCCTTCCAACCCTCCCATAAACATACCCACAAACACAACACACACAGGCACATACATCACCCCCTACTTCTCTTACACACATATAAAATAAAAGAGACATTGCTTGGCACCGTGGCACCACGTGAAGGAGCAACCATCCTGTGGAGCCCCCCACGCCGGGACACCAGACAGCCAGTCACCACAGAAGGCGCCACAAGGGCCACCCCAACCAGGACAGGCCGGGGCCCGCACTATAGCTGTAGGCAGTGGTATAAAGCCCCCACCCACCCAAGCTAGAGCGACCCACAAGACCAACACCCCTGCAGATGGGCCAGGCAGCATCCAGCATGAGGGGCCCCACTGAGTAAACACTGGAGCTAAAACACATAAATACAAAATAAAACTAAGAACACAAAGAGCAAAAGGAACTAAAGACCCATACTTAGAAACTAAGCGAAAAACACATCAAAATAAGAAAATCTAAAAGCAAATGGAGCTAAGAAGAATGTAAAAACAAGGGAAGATAAATAACTACTTCAATAATAGTTAAACGGTTTGTTAAAAGCCAAAATTTAAAAAGGTACAAAAAGAACTAAGAACACATAAAAACAGGAACTAAAAACCTGTTTTTAGTTCCTGTTAAAAAAAATGAACTAAACACATCAATAAGTAGATGAGAAAATCTAAGTACAAATGGCGCCAAAAAGAACATAAAACAATGGAACATAAATGACTACTTCAGTAATAGTTAAATAGGTTTATTAAAAGCCAAATTAAAAAGGTGGGTCTTCAGCCTGTTCTTAAAAACATCTATTGACTCTGCGGCCCTAAGGGCCTCTGGCAGGCTGTTCCACAGACGAGGACCATAATAGTGAAAGGAAGCTTCACCAAAGGTCTTGGTCTTGACTTTGGGAACCATTGAAAGGCCAGTACCAGAGGACCTCAGGGTTCGCGAGGGCTCATAAGATAAAAGCAGCTCAGATAGATAAGAAGGCCCAAGACCACTGAGGCATTTAAAAACTACTAAGAGAACCTTAAAATCAATCCTAAAACACATGGGGAGCCAATGCAGCGATTCTAAAACTGGTGTAATACGCACAGGCCCCTTGGTCCTTGTTAACACTTGTGCTGCTGAATTTTGGAGCAATTGGAGATGTGATATTCTTTTTTTGAGGAAGACCAGAGAGCAGGGCATTACAGTAGTCTATATGACTAGTAATAAAAGCATACATCACCATCCAACCAATGATCCTGAGGGACAAGCTGCTGTGCGCAGGGGTGGACCAGCACCTGTCATCATGGATCCTGGACAACCTCACAAACCGGCCACAGTTTGTGAGAACCCGGGATTGTGTGTCCAACACGATCATCGGCAGCACGGGGGCCCCCCAGGGAACGGTGTTGGCTCCCTTCCTGTTCACCCTTTATACTGCGGACTTCTCACACAACACAACACAATGCCATCTACAGAAGTTCTCTGACGACTCTGTGATCATCGGCCTCATCTCCAATGGAGATGAAGCTGAGTACAGAGGACTTCCACGACTTCGTGGACTGGTGCCATTGGAACTGCCTCCAGTTAAACACGAGGAAAACTAAGGAGCTGGTGGTGGACTGCCGCAGGCAAAGACAACCCTTCACAGCACCAGTAAACATCCAGGGAACAGACATTGAGATGGTGACATCCTACAAGTACCTGGGTGTTCATCTGAACAATAAACTAGACTGGTCACACAATACCGATGCACTCTACAAGAAGGGACAGCGCAAGCTGTTCCTACTGAGGAGGCTCAGGTCTTTTGGTGTACAAGGGGTGCTTCTGAAGACATTCTGCGACACAGTGGTGGCATCAGACATCACTTTTGGAGTGGTCTGCTGGGGCAGTGGCATTGCAGCAGCCGATAGGAAGAGACTGAACAAACTGATCAAGAAGGCTAGCTCTGTCCTGGGGCAACGCCTTGACCCAGTGGAGGAGATAGGAGAGAGAAGGATGGTGGCTAAACTGTCATCTCTCTCCAGGCACGTTCACAGATGCAGCCGTGTCACCGGAAATGCAGGTCGTTTTCTGTGTCAAGTCAAATCCCTCGTATGTTATCAGTGATCTGTTATCAGTTATCTGTTAATGTACTTGGCAATAAATCTTTTCTGAGTTCTTTTCTGAGTTCTGCTGGAGTCTGAGTCCCACCCTATGCAGGACATACTGAACGCACTGAGGAGCTCATTTAGCAGTAGACTACATCATCCTAGGTGTGTGACCGAGAGGTTTCGCAGGTCCTTCCTACCTATGCTGTCAGACTTTATAACCTAAGCAGGGCTGCTCGCAGAGATAGCAAAAAAACCCAAAAACGTGATGACCTAATAGTATTGAATCCAAAAGACGCAACAGACTTACACAAATGGTCCCCTCCAGTATACAACTAGGACAATATCAGTCGCTATGGAGGGTGACAAAATGTATGGGTACACATTGATACTATGTAGGATAACTAAGTAGACGCTTATGCTGTTTATTGCATCTAGCTACAGAACTCCGCACTGTGTGTATATATATTTATGTGTACATAAATGTATTCACTACTCTTATTGTCTTATCTTCTAAATTATTGCTCTGAGTTTTGCTGTCCCTGTGCTGTTGCAATCCTGGAATTTCCCCATTGTGGGACTAATAAAGGCTTATCTTATCTTATCTTATACATCAAGACCTCCGTGCTGGCAAGAGAGAGAAAAGGGCGGACTCTGGCTATATTCCGAAGATGGTAAAATCCGACTTTTGTTACATTTTTAATGTGTGAAATAAAATTAAAGTCAGAGTCTAAAAGAACGTCCAGGTTCTTGACACAATGTGTAGGTTTTAGACCTAGCAATTTTGGTAGAAGTTTCTCTCTCTTGTCTTCAGGACCAATGATTAAAATTTCTGTTTTGCCCTAGTTGAGCTGTAGGAAGTTCTCTGCCATCCATGACTTTATATCTAAAATACAGTTCAAAAGGGCATTAACTGGTTTTGTGTCATCAGGAGACGTGGCAATGTACAGTTGAGTATCATCAGCATAGCTATGAAAATTGATGCCATGTCTCCTGATAACATCTCCAAGTGGTAACATATAAAGATTAAAAAGTATTGGCCCTAAAATTGAACCTTGGGGTACCCCACACTTGATTTCTTGGATTGGCGAAGAACATGTATCCATACTTTCAAAATAGTGGTGACCTGTGAGATAGGAATGAAACCATTCAAGAACAGTACCTGAGAGGCCCACCAGGTGTTTGAGTCTCCTTAATAAAATGTGGTGATCTACTGTATCAAAGGCAGCGCTGAGATCCATCAGCACCAGGACTGATAGTTTGTGGGAGTCCATGTTACACCTGATATCATTAATAATTTTTTAAAGGGCTGTCTTGGTACTGTGCTTTGTCCTAAAACCAGACTGAAATTTCTCAAGAATGTTGCGATCCATAAGAAAATTGTTTAACTGGAAAAAACAATTTTTTCTAAAACTTTACTTAACTCTTTAACTGTCCACATTAAATGGACGGGTTGCTCGACCCCAGTGGCACAGTGCAGCAACTGCACCTGTCAACTTGACGTCCCCCAGCTATACTGAGAATTTGTACTGATCTGTATTGATCTGACAGTTCAGAAGGTGGCAGACATGCGTCGGAGGAATCATAGCTGACATGGAATACAGCAAAGAAGAAGAAATCCTCATTATTATTCTTCCTTTTTCCGCTTTGAGCTCACAACACCAATGTGGCCACTGCCATGATCGGTCATGGTGGCGGCGATTCTGACTGAAACTGCATCATACAGGAAAAATAGCCGCGTAATACAAACACCGACCAAACGTGAAACAACGACCACAATGGGCGAAAAACAACACCAAGATGGCAGTGCCCACGTCGTCATGGATTCTCACAGGAAAAATGCATCAAACAGGAAAAATAGCCACGTAATACAAACAAAATTAACATGGGATAATCATAAGAGTTTGTAGATGTGGTAGAGAGTGTAACTGACAGAGCAAACGCAAAACAACAACCACGATGGACGAAAACGGCCCAGTCACGTGAGCGAGCAAGCCCCCCCCCCCACACACACACACAATACGGAAGAGACGAATATGTGTGTTTGTTTTTTTTTACATTTTATTGATTTTCTGGTTCATATACTTTGAAGATTAGATAAAAACATACCCCTGTAGACAAAACGATGTAAAAAAACCCCAAACTATTCTGTGTGTAAATGTGTCCAAAGTCCACTTTTGACTGGGTTATGTAATTTATATAGCTTCTGCGACATTATCCAAATTAGATGGTTAAATTTATTCCTATCTGAAACTTTGGATCATATTCTACATCTTTCTAATTGACAGTAAGCCATTATCTCTTGTAACTTTCAAGTTATAGCCTTGGAAATCTGAATTATTTTATTGACAAAAATTTTTTTCCCTCTTGACCACTAGGGGCCTTGACCACCCTTTAACCGGTGACTGGGACAGCTAAAGAGTTAAAAACGATAAGTTGGATACAAGTCGATAGTTACTGAGACTATCAGGATCTAAATTACTCTTCTTCAAAAGGGGCTTCACCACAGCCGTTTTAAAGGCAGCGGGGAAAACACCAGTCTGAAGAGAGCAATTTACAATGTTTAAAATCTCATGTTAGAAGAATCCATAAAATTTTTTAAAAGGTGATGTGGGAATCGGATCTAAAAGGCAGGAGGTCAAGTTTTCCTGAGAGAAAACTCTACCAAGCATCTTAGCATCAACCAGGACAAAACAGTCCAGCATTTCCTCAGCTAAAGGTGAGCCCAAGATTCCATTAAAAGCAGTCTTCTGGTCAGATAAAATGTTGGATCTAATAGAATCAACCTTGCACCTGAAGTGGTCTGCAAAACTCTCACAGAGAGAGTCGGATTGCAGGTTTGTGTTTTTATTAAAATCTGGGTTGAGGAAGTGATCAGTGGTTGCAAAAAGGACTTTAGGGTTATCGTTATGGGTTGAGATTATGTTGGAAAAATACTCAGCTCTTGATGTCTTGACTGCATTATTGTATATTTTTAATTTATTCTGTAGTACTTGGTAATTGATAGTTAATTTGTTTTTCCGCCATTTCCTCTCAGCCATCCTGCACTAACTGTCCTTGTGACTATTGGGGCAACTCTGTCAATAGTTGATCTTAATTTACTGTTAAAATTATCAACAATAAAATCACATGATGCAGGTGAAATAACTGGGGTAGTGCTGCGTAAGAGAATTTGATAAAATCAGCAGCCACTTCAGGTGTCAGATGGCGCTTTCTCACAGTTCTTTCTCACAGACTTGGCACCCCACCACACTGCCAAAAGTATCAAAACCTGGTTTAATAACCATGACATCACTGTGCTTGATTGGCCAGCAAACTCTCCTCACCTAAACCCCACAGAGAATCTATGGAGTATTGTCAAGAGGAAGATGAGAGACACCAGATCCAACAATGCAGACGAGCTGAAGGTCACTATCAAAGCAACCTGGACCTTCATAACACCTCAGCAGTGCCACAGGCTGATCACCTCCATGCCACGCCACATTGATACAGTAATTAATCCAAAAGGAGCCCCGACCAAGTACTGAGTGTGTATATGGACATACTTTTCAGTCGGCCAACATTTCTATTAAAAAACTGTTTTTTAAAATTAATTTTATGTAATATTCTAATTTTTTGAGAAACTGAATTTGGGGTTTTCATGGGCTGTAAGCCATAGTCATCAAAATTAAAATAAACACTTGAAATATATCACTCTTTGTGTAATGAATCTATATAATATATGGGTTTCACTTTCTGAAATGAGTGACAAAAAATATTGAACTTTTTCATGATATTCTAATTTTTTGAGATGTACCTGTATATCCTTGTCATTCGGTGTCTGCAGTATTATTATTTTCATTTTTGGGGTTCTGTTGTGTTTGTATCATTATGGTTTCCGGTTGTTTTATTTTGACAGCACTAGGATTAAGCGGAAGAAGATGGATGGATGGATCCACACCTGTTTGTGATTATGTGAAGTGTATTTAAGGGGATGCTTGTTTTTTTCGAAAGTGAGATCTGGTCCATGGTTACAACCAGGTCCCAGTGCACATGGAGGACATTCCCAAAACAGTGGTAATAAATCCTTTTGGCCTCTTCGAGTTTCTACGCATGCCATTCGGGATAAAGGGCACGGCGCAAACCTTTCAAAGAATGATGGACATGGTGCTCTGTGACCTGCCTTTCATTTTTGTCTACTTAGATGATATTTTGGTGGCTAGCACGTCCGAGGAGGAGCACCTTGCCCATCTCAAACTAGTTTTCCAGAGGTTGGAAGTACACGCGCTTATCGTTAACCCGGCGAAGTGCCAGTTCGGTGTGCCAGTGATTGATTTTTTTGGGTCACTGCATTTCGCCGGAGGGCGCAATTCCACTGCCTGATAAGGTGTGCGCTGTGTCGGATTTTCCACGTCTGCAGACCGTGAGGGCCCTACAGGAATTTTTGGGCATGGTCAGCTTTTACAACCGTTTTCTTCCTCGAACAGCCCAGCTGCTACAACTGTTGTATGTCACGCTCAAAAAAAGAAGCCCGCGGAAAACGTTGGCTGGACCCCTGAGCGAGTCCAAACTTTCGCGAACGCCAAAACAGTGCTCGCTAACACCGTTTTTGCCAGCCCACCCTTCCCCGTCAGCGCAGATAGCACTCACCACTGATGCATCTGACATTGCCATAGGGGCAGTGGTGGAGCAGTACGCTTCCGGTTCGTGGCATCCGCTCGTATTTTTCAGCCGTACTTTGCGCAACAACGAATGCAAATACAGCATGTTTGACAGAGAGTTGCTGGCCCTCCACCTGGCGATGCGCCACTTCCAGTTTTTGCTGGAAGGGCGCGAGTTCACTGCATTCGTTGATCATAAGTCGCTAACGTACGCAATGTCCAAAGTCTCTGAACTGTGGTTGGCCGGCAGCAATGACATTTGGCTGCAATCTTGGAGTTCACGACTGACATTCAACGCGTAGCCGGTAAGCTTAATGTTGTGGCCGACTGCCTGCCGCGCACGTTAGTCTCCCCGGTCTACATGGGAATAGAAAAAACTGGAGACGCGGACATTTGCACACTGCAGTCCACGCCTACTGGGTTAAAACTGGAGAGCAGTGTGGTGCAATAAGGGTGCCCCCCCTTGCTCTGTGACGTCTCCACCGGTCACCCACACCCGATGGTTCTGAGCTCTTGACGCCGCCACATTTTTGAGTCAGTCCACTCCCTTTCACACCCCGGCGTGCGTGCCTCGGTTAAACTAGTGGGGGCGAAATTTGTCTGGCCTCACTTACGCAGGGATGTGAGAGAGTGGGCTGCAGCGTGTGTCGCGTGCCAGCGGGCCAAAGTGCACAAGCACACCAAAGCCCCCCTTGAGCCGTTCCAAATTCCGGCCAGGAGGTAAGACCATGTCCACGTGGATTTGGTGGGCCCCCCTCCCGCCGTCGCAAGGTTTCATGCACCTTTTGACAATCGTGGCCCGCTCCATGCGTTGGCCTGAAGTGGTCCCGCTGGCTTCCAACACGTCCGTGGAAGTGGCTCACACTTTTTTGTCTGCTTGGGTTGCACGGTTCAGATCACCGTCAGACATCACTTCCAACAGGGGTCCGCAATTCATTTCAGAACTCTGGTCCACGATGGCCCAGAGCCTGGGGGTCAAAATCCATTGCACGACCCCGTACAACCCCCAGGCTAATGCGTTATGCAAACGTTTTCTTAAAGCAGCGCTCAGAGCTTCACTCATGGATGCAAATTGGGTCGACCGCCTGCCCTGGGTCCTGTTAGAGTTGCACTCTGCACCTAAGGAAGATCTGGCAGCCTCCCCGGCAGAAGTCATTTTTTGTCAGCTGCTGCGGATCCCCAGGGAATTTTTACCGGAAAATTAATAATTAAACAGTGTTTCTCTTACTATTTTTATGTATGTATAAGGGTCATTTACATTTAAAAAGGTTGTAAACTTACTTCAAGTAAAATTTAGCATGTGACAGTCAAATTTGATCATATTAAACATACAGTGGTGTGAAAAAGTGTTTGTCCCCTTCCTTATTTCTCATTTTTTTGTATGTTTGTTACACTTAAATGTTTCAGATCATCAAACAAATTTAAATATTAGACAAAGATAACACAAGTAAACACAAAATGCAGTTTTGAAATGAAGGTGTTTATTATTAAGGGTAAAAAAAAAATATCCAAACCTACATGGCACTGTGTGAAAAAGTGATCGCCCCCCCTGTTAAAACATAAATTAACTGTGGTTTATCACATCTTTGGAAAGCTGAGTTCAATTTCTATAGTCACACTCAGGCCTGATTACTGCCACACCTGTTCTCAATCAAGAAATCACTTAAATAGGACCTGCCTGATAAAGTGAAGTAGACCAAAAGATCCTCAAATGCTCAACATCATGCTGCGATCCAGAGAAATTCAGGAACAAATGAGAAACAAAGTAATTCAAATCTATCAGTCTGGAAAAGGTTATAAAGCCATCTTTAAAGCTTTGGAACTGCAGCGAACCACGGTGAGGGCCATTATCCACAAATGGCAAAAACATGGAACAGTGGTGAACCTTCCCAGGAGTGGCCGACCGACCAAAATTACCCCAAGAGCACAGCGACAACTCATCCAAGAGGACACAAAAGACCCCACAACAACATCCAAAGAACTCCAGGCCTCACTTGCCTCAGTTAAGGTGAGTGTTCATGACTCCACCATAAGAAAGAGACTGGGCAAAAATGGCCTGCATGACAGAGTTCCAAGACAAAAACCACTGCTGAGCAAAAAGGACATAAAGGCTTGTCTCAGTTTTGCAAGAAAACATCTTGATGATCCCATAGACTATTGGGAAAATACTCTGTGGACTGACAAGACAAAAGTTGAATTTTTTTGGAAGGTGTGTTTCCCATTACAACTGGTGTAAAAGAAACACAGCATTTCAGAAAAGGAACATCATACCAACAGTAAAATATGGTGGTGGTAGTGTGATGTCTGGGACTGTTTTGCTGCTTCAGGACCTGGAAGACTTGCTGTGGCAAATGGAACCATGAATTCTGCTGTCTACCAAAAATCCTGAAGGAGAATGTCCAGCCATCTGTTTGTGACCTCAAGCTGAAGCACACTTGAGTTCTGCAGCAGAACAATGATCCAAAACACACCAGCAAGTCCAGCTCTGAATGGTTTAAGAAAAACAAAATGAAGACTTTGGAGTGGCCTAGTCAAAGTCCTGACCTGAATCCAATTGAGATGCTGTGGCATGACCTTAAAAAGGTGGTTCATGCTCGAAAACCCTCCAGTGTGGCTGAATTACAACAATTCTGCAAAGATGAATGGGCCAAAATTCCTCCACAGCGCTGTAAAAGACTCATTGCCAGTTATCGCAAAGGCTTGATTGCAGTTGTTGCTGCTAAGGGTGGCCCAACCAGTTATTAGGTTTAGGGGGCAATCACTTTTTCACACAGGGCCATGTAGGTTTGAATTTTTTTTCCCTTAATCATAAATGCCTTCATTTAAAACTGCATTTTGTGTTTACTTGTGTTATCTTTGTCTAATATTTAAATTTGTTTGATGATCTGAAACATTTAAGTGTGACAAACATACAAAAAATGAGAAATCAGGAAGGGGCCAAACACTTTCACACCATTGTAATTTTCCACCCACAAAATTGTGGCTAGTGAAAAGGCTGAGTGGCTAGTAACTTTGGAAAATCACTTGCCACAGTGGCCCGTGAGCAAAAAAGTTAATGTCAAGCCCTGGATGTAAGAGCCATGTCTCACCAAACAGAAACACATTTTCACCTTTGAAGAGCAAACAGGTGTGAACGGGAGAGTAGTAGAAACAGCGCCGTCAAAATGAGTGAGAGGAGATTTTGAAATGTTAAACATGCAGAAATTTTGAGAAGAGAGCCCCACGCTCACATTTTCTGTCTAGCCCTTAGACAGAAGGGGAATGCCTAACCCTAACCATTCCCTAACCCTAACCCAAAGGCTCAATTCTCCACAACAACTAAAACTCACTATATCATAAAATAAAACTTGCTATGATCTTTGGATAAAAAGCTCTGTGTGAATATTGCACTTATTATGAGGATGACAAACTTTATTGCACATTTTAGAGAAGACAGTAACTTCTAGAATAAAAAGCAGGACAAAACCTATTATTTAAAGGAGTTATGGCAGCTGTTTCTAATGAGGATTTACTGGAGGGTAACAGGCATTCCAAAAAAATTTTATATTTTGTTTGCATGAGGTTTTGGTTGAAAGCCAACTGCTACAACTGGGGATGCAAAAACAGTAATATCACAAATAAAATGGCACTAAATTGATTTGTAATGCTCTGGGAAAGAGACTTCCTGTTATCTTAACCATTTGCCTCTAACCCCTCATCCTTCTACTATTAATTAAATACAAATCTTTGAACTATGTGCTATGGTATACAGGTGATAAAAGTTGGCATAAATACAGATCAAGAGAGAAAATATGATGCTAGAGGAAACTGATTTTTGATTAAAGCACAAACTGAAACTTTTACAAAAATGTTATGCAAGGAAATTTATTTTACATCAGGAAACCTACTGACTATTTGATAGACTGTTCCAGCAACAAAGTGGACTCCCCACTGAGCCCCCAGAACTCCTGAATAAACACAGTTTTCCCTCACTGGCTTATTGTATTTCTTTGAAACTGGCCTCATTTTTCACCAACAAAATCCTAATGATGCAGAAAAAAAATCTGCCGGGTAATTCTTTCCACTGTCCTGGAAAAGAAACATCTTACCAGCTATCCATCATATTATAACAATAAATGATAAGATATGGAGGACAGAAGGTTTGAGAAAAGAAGAGGCGTGTTTTTTTCTGTTGTTGAAGTCAAGGTTCAGATCTTTTTAGAGTTGGTTCAGTGAGAGAAATTATAGCTGGTTTGTTATTTACACTTAAAAATGTAGGTTTTTTCTTTTCAAAATGTAATATACCATCTCTTTTATGATGTGACTGATGATAAAATAGAATACAGCGTATAAGACAAAAGAAACTCCAGTTTACTTAGTTCAAGCTAAGGGTGCATTGATTAATATACATAATCTATTAAAATTAATCAAAACAGTTGATTATTAATTTGTATATTACACTGTGGAGCTGAAATAAGCATTTTTATGTCTCGGTGAAACAGAGAGGCATACGGTAATCAGTTAATGCGTGTGTGTGTGTGTGTGTGTGTGTGTGTGTGTGTGTGTGTGTGTGTGTGTGTGTGTGTGTATCTGTCTGTCTATCCACCTCTCTGCTTCCGCTTGCCCGGTCAAAATTAAATGGAACTAAAAGCTTGTATCATTGTATCGCCATATTTTCTCGACTTTTAATTTGCCAGAATTTCGAGATATGGCAATGTTTTCAAAATAAACACAAGTTTAACTCACCTTTAATGTCAATGAAGCCGGGGGAAAGGTATTGCAATAACTCTGCCGGGCCACTAGTGGTGGTAGTGCAACTTTTTTACAGTGCAACAGCACTTTTTTTTACAGCACTTGGAGCTGAAGTGTTATAAAATAGTGGTTACTGAAAAAAAACATTTTTTCAGCAACTACACCATTTATTCATCATATCGATTGTTTTCACACTAGCTTTGCCATTTAGTTTTGAAGAGGAAGAACTAGGTAAAACTTGCTAAAAACTCCAAGTCCCAACATTCCTCACCCAAAAATGATTGCAGTGAACTGTGCATGCGCCCGGAAACTCCCGCCACAAGGCAGTACTGAGCAATCCAACAATACTGGGTGAACAAATGTCCGTCATTTTACCCGTCTGTTTTTTTCCTCTGCCACTAAACAGCAAAAGCTCTTGTTTTGTCTTGGTCGTCGGCCTCCGTCGGTCTATGATGACCATGGAAGAGGATCCTAAACGTCTACTCTGCTGGAACAGCACCGCCTGTGGCTGAACAGGCCGATGCGCACCGGTGTTCTACCTTCCAGCGTTGGGCGTTGGTAGGATTCAAGCCTGGGCAGGAAGATATGGAGGACAAGATGTTACCCATGCAGCATGTCCCCCCTCTCCACATCACTGATGAATCCAAAGGAACAGCAGGGCTGCTATAGTTGGGCACCAGCGCTGTTGCAGGAGCTGCCAGAACGATGTTGAGCACAACAGGGAACTGCCTTAGGGGCTCCAACTTTTGTCTTGATTGTCATTGTATTCACATACCTCCATTGCTTACGCTATTTAAAATGTCTGCCACTGTGCTCTTCTTTTGTTTGGATTGCAGCTATTCAAATCAGTTTGGTGGCTCTTGGCTGCCACCAAGAGTACGGGCATATGAACTGCAGATTATTTTCACTGTACATGCGTGTACTCCAAAACTACTAGGTGGATTTGGATTAAATTTTTTATATTTAACAGCTACAGTGAGGGGTGTTTTGGAGCCCCCGCCTTTAAGTGCCCACAACTGTTTGATTTCTGTCTTCATAATGAAAGAACTGGCAGTTGTATCACAGTTGCACTCAGTGTAAGACATTCAAGATGAGAGACCGTCAGGCATGCTCCAGATATGTAAATCACACCCAGCCTGTCATTTATGAACGCTAGCGGGATGGGGGAGCGCTCATAAACACATGTGGTCATTCATTTCTCGTCTCCTGTGGTGGCTGTAAAGCTGCCAGTGGCGACTATTGTGTTCATGTCTCAGATGTAAAGTAGGCAGCAGCCCAAACACCACGTCTGCAGCCGAGCGGCAGATCTTCACTCAGCTTATCCAAATGCCCTGATATTTGGACTAAGCAGAGATGTTTCATGAAGTTCTAGCAGTCCCTGTCCCACAAACTTACCACAAACCTCGGCAGGCCCGTACCACCGGCATTCCCAACAAAGATCCCCGAGCTGCGTTCGAAGGTTAGAGGCTGGGCGCTCCTGGTGAAGGCAACACGGTGGTATTCCTCACAGTCCATGAAGAGACGCACCTACATGTAGATGGAGAAGGGGAACATGAGCAGTACACTGAGCAAAGGCACAAAACTGAACACTTGTAGAAGACTACAGTGGAAGGTCTTCAGATGAATGTCTGTGCATTTTGCAGAAGTTGTAACAGCAGATGGAGACAGTGTCTGCTACAGTTGTAGTCAAGACCAGACAGAGACCAGAGTGTAGAAAGACCAAGGGCCCTAATACCACCAGTCAACAGCGGATGCTTCTCACCTTGCATCAGAGCTTTTGGTTGTTTCTGCCAGCACATAGTCTGTTTTTCACGCTTTGAATCATGCCATCTAATCACCTATGGACAGTGAGCCCACTTTGCGCTGCCAGGAGGGGCCTCATTTCAAAGAGGTGTGACAGTGGCACAGTGTCAGTGCGTTGGTAATTTGGTGCATTTTATGCCAATGCTCTTTTCATCAGGAAAAAGGAGGTCTGTCGTGTTTGTTAAATGTATTTGTTAATGCTATTTCAGTGACGTGTTTTAAAATTGCGCAGGTTTCAAAAGACAAGCATATGAGGAGATAGATAGATAGATAGATAATCACAGACTTATTAGGCATTAATGTGTTTATTCTTAGGGGAACGGATGAATGAATGAATGAACAGGGAGTGTGCGCTCCTCTCTCTCTCCTCCAAACAGGGTGATGAGGGACACACATTCAGCTGTTTTTATTCTGTTGAATGTATTAATCCGAAGACAGTTGAATACAGGCTATCCACCTGGTGGTATAGACTGTTCCAGATCATTTCTTGAATGGGGCAGATCAATATTTAAAGGTTAGTTAGTTAGTTTGGTTGATTGTCATTGTATAATAAAATACAACATGATTTAGTTTGGCAAAATCCAATCCAACAGTAGCAATAAAGACATCCATATAAGTCACAAAACCTTCAAACAGGATAAATTTGATTAAATAATAATAAAAATAATCCAAATTTGTTCAGTTGAATAATACCAATACAGTATATCTACAGTCAATGCTACTGTAATTATAAAACTGCATTTATCCAGTGTAAGTTTATAATATTATCATGTGCTGGTGAAGCTAAGGGGTAGGGGTGGTGTACGGTGACTCAACTCTTCCCGGTATGCTGCCTTGGTGCCATTCAATATCATACCCACAATGGTGATGTCGTCCACAAACTTAACCACAATGACCATGTTTACATGTACATGAATAATGATTGGATTTATGGACTTATCTGATTACTCAAGTGGCCATGTAAACAGAATAATCCAATAAAGGCCATGTAACTGCGCTGATTAATTCAAGTGATTTACCCTCCTATAATCCACTTATTCAGTGTATGTAAACATGACAAAACTGATTATTGCCACTATCAGTTTATTCCCAGGTAATTGGTTTATGTGACAATGCACTCTAATGTTGAATTCTAGTCATACCTTTGCTGCCATACTGCACCTTTCGTCTATTTGGTACCTTCCATTGCACCATGCGCCTAATAGTCCTGCATTGTACATTGTACAGCGGGTATGATTCATGTACCTATATGGGTCGTCATCTATTCATCTATGATGTATATAAGTTGTCTCGGCAGTTTTACTTTCCATGGGTAATTCCATTTTCTTTTATGCTGTGTGTGTTTCTGGGTTCGTGTTGGTCATCGACTGTCATGCTGTTGTTACAACTGTAATTTCCCAATTTGGATCAATAAAGTGAAATCTATCTATCTATCTGTCGGTCTGTCTTCTGTCTGGGTCAGTGTTGAAGCTGTGATGGAAGTGCAAGTTGCTGGGAAACAGGGGGGTATAGGACTGGATTGAGACACAGCTCTGAGGGGGCACCAGTGTGAGAGTGGCAGTGGATGAGATGTGAGTTTCCCAGTCTGACATGCTGGGGTCTGCATTCAGAAAGTCCAAGATCCATAAGTGAGGTGAGACCAGGTAAAGAACCAAGCCAGGCACAGACCAAGTTGAGACTAAGGACCACTGTGTATGAAGGCTTGGTCTTAACTTGGTCCTGACCCCTTGGTCTTGTCTGGTCTTGTCGTGGGAGACTCTGGTCTTGACTACAACGTTTGTGTCTACATTTAAACAGACTGCATATGTCCCAATAGAATGACAAGATCCTGGATCCACATTGTGTATCAGTTCTAAAAGTTTCATGCAAATCTGCCTGTTGGTTTTTGTGTGATTCTGCTATCAGACAGACAGACTGGACTGAATCACATATCATCCTTGACAGTAGTAAAACATCTTTATACTCACCTCTGATCCCTGCACCGTCAATGTAAACCTCGCCCATCTTCCTGTCAGGTCTCCCATTTTGAAAGAAGCCGCTTCTTGAGTCCCACCTCTCATCTGTGAGTCGGTGTAGTACAGTATTACCCTCTGGGATCCATCGTCCACTTCAGACAGTGCCACACCTAGCTGTACAATCTAAAAAGATATGTAGAAAACATCCATGTTGCTTTGTTAACACAAGACAAAAAAAGTGATTGATACAGAGGAGTTGAATAGAATCAATTCTGGCTCACTTTCTGATAAGCGTCTGTGATGGCGAACAGCACACCGCCACGCCGTGTTGTGGGTTTAGCTGTGACCGTGATGGCAAAGTCATAATAGAATGGGTCAGGAACGAATGACTTGGTGAGCGACGCACACCGTTGGCGTTCGGGGCCAAAGCTGTAGCGGGGTAGCCCTCGAAACCCGTGACAAAGGAGACAGAAGGGGGGAGGGGAACGCCGATCAACTCCGTCAGGTCCAGGGAGTTATGAGAACCAGGTTCTGCAAATGAGAAAAGGAGAGAAGGATATTAATGAAAGGGGGGGGGACTAATAACATATTATAATACAACTTTAATGGTGTGGGGCTCATTCAATGCGATCAGAGAAATCATGATTTATGGCAAATATGCTTTTTCTGATCAGTACTGTTATCAGGCTTTGCTACTAGTACTCAGTCTCGTCATACCATGTCATGTCTGTGGACTTTAACACCTTTAGAAGACAGATATAAAGATAATTAAATGTCCTGTAATGAATTTTAGGAAAGTTGGGATTTAATGACACCAGAAAATTAACCGTCTTTCAAAAAATTTGAAGCTATTACAAAACGACAACCTGGTCAAAGCTATAAAACAGCCAGGTGCTGCACTGCTGCGGCACCTAAAACACTAAAGCTGCCATGTGAAATTTACTGCCCTCTCTGAGTTTTGATGAACGCCTGAAGTTGACAGGGTACACAGTGTATAGAGAGCAGGGGGCAAGCTCATTTTTACCCCGAACCCCTAGTGGGCTAATCCAGCTTTGGGTCAGAAGTGAAATGTTGGTTTAGGATTTAGAGCATTCCATAACCTTTGTCAGCGTAGATGCTTCAGGGGAGATTGTCAAATAAATTCAATCAGTTCATGTACTTATATACTCTTAATTCCATCGTCTGCTTCTCTTTTAGATGCTGTTGGTTGTGTCGACATACATTCATCGAATACCTCCACCCATGTCTTCATAGTCTGCAAACTTTGGCTACATTACTGCACTATACATGCATGAATTAACATTTTTTCTTGCCTCCTTCTTTCCAGTGCGCACAAGTTCTAGAGGATGCCAGCATCTCCCTCTCGCTTGCTCTCTCCCTCTGTGACAAATACACACATAAACTATACCCAGTCTCCTCCACACCTGGTTCTCCTTAGCAGAAGACCCGTGGAACAATCGACTGTTCTTTTGGTGTGTACGGGGCACTGGGGTATACAGGCTGGGCATCTGGAAGGCATTAGGCTCCACTAATATACACATGCTGTGCAGTGGCAGCTCCTGTAAATTAAATGTACCGCGTGGCGTGTGCATGTCTGAGTGGAAAAGAGCAACAAAGACAAAAAAAAAAGAAAAGAAGAGAAAGCGATTAGGGTTTCCACAAAAACAGTGTGGGTAAAGACGTGTGTGTGGTCAGTAAGCCTCTCTGCTGGAAGCCAGGCACGCGTCTTTCCCCTCTTCATTAATTGGATTTAAATCCATTCACACTGTGGCAATTAAAAAATAACAATGACGTGCAACCCACACTGATCTGCTGTGCAACAGGGGCACTAAACCAGACCCACGACAATGCTGTATGTATGAACAGTCAGTTGATAATGTTTTTGTGTGAAAAAGTGTTTGCCCCCTTCCTGATTTCTCATTTTTTGTATGTTTGTTACACTTAAATGTTTCAGATCATCAAACAAATTGAAATATTAGACAAAGATAACACAAGTAAACACAAAATGCAGTTTTTAGATGGAGGTGTTTTTTATTAAGGGAAAAAAATCCAAACCTAAATGGCCCTGTGTGAAAAAGTGATTGCCCCACCCTATTAAAACATAAATTAACTGTGGTTTATCACATCTTTGGAAAGCTGAGTTCAGTTTCACTAGCCACACCCAGGCCTGATTACTGTTACACCTGTTCTCAACCAAGAACTCACTTAAATAGGACCTGCCTGACAAAGTGAAGTAGACCAAAAGATCCTCAAAAGCTAGATATCATGCTGCAATCCAAAGAAATTCAGGAACAAATGAGAAACAAAGTAATTGAGATCAATCAGTCTGGAAAAAGTTATAAAATCATTTCTAAAGCTTTGGGACTCCAGTGAACCACAGTGAGAGCCATTATCCACAAATGGCGAAAACATGGAACAGTAGTGAACCTTCCCAGGAGTGGCCAACCGACCAAAATTACCCCAAGAGCACAGCAACGACTCATCCAAGAGGTCACAAAAGACCCCATAACAACATCCAAAGAACTGCAGGCCTCACTTGCCTCAGTTAAGGTGAGTGTTCATGACTCCACCATAAGAAAGAGACTGGGCAAAAATGGCCTGCATGACAGAGTTCCAAGACAAAAACCACTGCTGAGCAAAAAGAACATAATGTGGCGAAGATATTGAGTTCATATCTCCCCACAAATATGTGACTGTATGCGTATTGGTGACTCCACGTCTGGTGGGACAAAAGAGGTCTGGACCTGCAGAGATCTACAGGAGATGACGAGTAGGTTGTGAGTCTTGACCTTTGTCTCGAGAGGAGTGTCCCAGGAAGATTCCCGGACCACCGTAGGACAAGAGACAATAGTGAGACATGAAAGAGTGCATTGTGACTGAGACTATGTGCCATGTAATTATATGTTTGCTTAAGTAACATGTGACCGAGGGTTGTGGCTCCAGCAGAGTATAAGAACATGGTATTCGATTGCTCAGTCTCTTTTCCTGCCTAGAGAATTGATAAGCATGTGTTGACTCAATAAAGTTGACTCTGAGAAATAAACTCAGCCTCATTCTTGAACGCATTCTCTACACTGGTGACCCTACGACTAAGTATGGACGAACTTCATACAGCAGACTCATCAGGAGCCAACCAGGCTAGCGCAGCTACCGTAGTCCAGCTGCCCAAATTCTGGCAGCACAGCCCACGTGCCTGGTTCAACACGGTCGAGGCGCAGTTTCACCTCCGGAGAATTTCAGCAGATGCAACGAAATTCTACCATGTGGTAGCAAAGCTGGACAGCCTCACAGCACAGTGGGTGGAGAGCCTGACTAACCATCCACCAGAAGCCGACAAGTACGGCGCACTGAGAGCCGCGCTCATCCGTGCTTTCACCCCCTCGCTGGGAGAGCGGGCAGAGAAGCTCCTGATGTTGACCGAAGGCGAAGCAGACAAGCCCGCTGACCTGATGGCGAGGATGCTGAGTCTGAGAGGCGAGGACGATGATGGCTTTATCTTCGCCCGTCTTTTCCTCAGGACACTACCGCCAGCGGTGAGAGTCACCCTGGCCAGCTCGCAGCGGCTGACCAACCGAAATTACCACGAGCTGGGCCAGGAGGCACAGCGACTCGTCGACGCCCATAGACGGCACACGGCCACGACGGCGGCAGCAGAGCTGAGCGCAACGCCCGGAGATGGCAGGGGGCCAGAGGCTGCAACACCAGATGCACTGACGTCGGCAGCGGCGGAGACCAGGAGACGCGGGGCGCGCGACGCCCTCTGCTGTTATCATCGACGCTTCGCCGAGAGGGCACACAAATGCATTCCCCCGTGCCAGTTCAAGCGCTCGGGAAAACGCCAGGCCCGAGAGGCGGTAGCAGCTGCTGCTCTCGGCGCGAAGAATAAGCTGCTCTACCTCACGGACGGGAAATCAGGGAGGCAGTTCCTGGTGGACACGGGCTCCCAGCTGAGTTTCATCACACCCCTCCACGCTGATCGGTCGGCGCCTTCCAGCGGACCCCTGGTGTTGGCGGCGAACGGTTCGATGATCAAGACCTTCGGGGAGAAGACCCTCCCCCTGTCTTTTCACGGTCGGACATTTGAGTGGACCTTCGTCGTGGCAGCAGTCAGTCATAACATGTTAGGTGCTGATTTTTTGTGCTCGAATGGTTTATTGGTTGACCTTGCTAATAGACGTCTGGTTAATGCTTTTCACAGCATTTCCTGCGCAGCCCGAGTGGTCCCGCCCACTGCACAGCCCAACCTCACAGCTGCGGGTGGTAAGTTTCAAGCACTGCTCACTCAGTTTCCAGCACTCACAGTCCCAATGTTTTCGGCGTCAGTGGCTAAACATGGGGTGGAGCACTTTATAACTACTACTGGTCCCCCCGTTTTTGCAAAAGCTCGGCGCTTGGACCCAGCTAAACTCGCCATAGTGCGCAAGGAATTCGCCAACCTGGAAAAACTGGGCATCATTAGACGCTCTAACAGCCCCTGGGCATCGCCACTACATATGGTCCCCAAGGCTGATGGCTCGTGGCGGCCTTGCGGGGATTTCCGCAGGTTGAATAACGCTTCAGCTCATGACTGCTACCCGATCCCGCACATCCAAGATTTTTCGGTACATTTAGCGGGGGCGTGTATTTTTTCTAAGATAGATTTGGTGCGCGGGTACCACCAAGTCCCAGTTCGCGCTCAAGACATACCCAAAACAGCGGTAATAACTCCTTTTGGACTTTTCGAGTTTTTGCGTATGCCGTTTGGACTCAAAGGGGCTGCGCAGACGTTCCAGCGCATGATGGATGCAGTCCTACGTGACCTCCCTTTCGTGTTCGTCTACTTGGATGATATTTTAGTAGCCAGCACGTCCGAAGACGAACATGAAAGCCACCTCACAGCGGTTTTTCGGAGGCTGGCGGAGCACGGGTTAATAATTAACCCAGCGAAGTGCCAGTTTGGGGTTGCGCAAATCGATTTTTTGGGGCATCGCGTTTCACCAGAAGGAGTGGTCCCTCTGCCCGATAAAGTACGCGCAATAACGGATTTTCCCAAACCTCAGACAGTCAAAGCATTGCAGGAATTTTTGGGAATGGTCAATTTTTATAACCGTTTCCTCCCAGGCGCAGCGCAGCTCATGCACCCATTGTACGCAGCACTTAAAAAGCAAAAACCTACGAACAAGATCGAGTGGTCCCCGGAGCGGGAGCGCGCATTCTCCCAGGTCAAATCAGCCCTGGCGAACGCCGTTTTGTTGGCACACCCGGTGCCAACGGCACGTATGGCGCTCACCACGGACGCTTCTGATTTAGCGGTGAGGGCGGCCGTTGAACAGTTCGTGGCGGGGAGCTGGCAACCCCTCGCGTTTTTCAGCAAAACCTTGCGCGATAACGAGCGGAAGTACAGCGCGTTCGACAGGGAGCTTTTGGCCCTGCATTTGGCCACCCGCCATTTCCAGTTCTGGCTCGAGGGGCGCCGTTTTACCGCTTTCGTGGACCATAAGCCGTTAACTTTCGCGATGGCCAAGATTTCAGAGCCTTGGTCAGGCCGGCAACAAAGACAGCTGGCTGCGATATCAGAGTTCACCACCGATATTCAGCACGTCGCGGGCAAACATAATGTGGTGGCAGACTGTCTTTCGCGTGCAGTAGCAGCGCCAAGCCCCATGGGGGCAGGCTCGGCAGCCGTGGCCGCGGGCCAAGTCTGTGGCGCAGAAGCACTCGCAGCCCCGGTCCACATTGGTTTAGATCACGCAGCCATGGCCGCGGAGCAGGCTGATGACGCGGATGTGCGTGCACTCCAGTCTGGACCAACAGGGTTAAGGCTGGAGCACAGGGTGCTGCAGATAGGTATGCCCCCTCTAATCTGCGATGTCTCCACCGGGCGGCCTCGCCCTGTAGTTCCGGCTGCATGGCGCTGCCGCGTTTTTGACTCAAGTTATTCTCTGGCGCACCCGGGGGTGCGCGCATCGATTAAAATGGTGGGTGAAAAATTTGTTTGGCCGGGGTTGCGTAAACAGGTCAAAGAATGGGCAGCGGCCTGCGTAGCGTGTCAACGAGCCAAAATACACAAACACACTAGGGCCCCTTTAGAACCTTTTCACATCCCGGCTAAACGTTTTGATCATGTGCATGTCGACTTGGTGGGCCCCCTCCCATTGTCGCAGGGGTGCACACATCTTTTGACGATGGTAGATCGCATCACTCGTTGGCCGGAAATGGTCCCTCTAGCGTCAACTACGGTGGCAGATGTTGCACGCGCGTTTTTAACGGCTTGGGTCGCGCGTTTTGGAGTCCCGTCGGACATAACGTCCGACAGAGGTCCCCAGTTCGTTTCTGAACTCTGGTCATCCATGGCCCACAGCCTGGGGGTGAAGATCCACCGCACTACCGCGTATAACCCTCAGGCTAACGGTTTGTGCGAACGCTTTCATAGGTCATTGAAAGCAGCCCTCAGAGCGTCTCTCACGGATACAAATTGGGTGGATAGACTTCCATGGGTTTTATTGGGGTTGCGTTCTGCACCTAAGGAGGATTTGCAAGCCTCCCCGGCTGAATTAGTTTTTGCTCAACCCCTCCGTTTGCCGGGGGATTTCCTCCCTGACAACCCCGCACCAAATTGCCCCCCCCGCTCAGCTGTTGCAGAGCGGCACAGGATCAGACACCCTCCCTGGCCCAGTGCATCACAGTTTTCCACGCGTTTTTGTGCCAAGAGCTTTAAAGAATGCAGAGTTTGTTTTTGTTAGACATGATGCTCAAAGACCAGGTTTACGACCCCCTTACGACGGGCCTTTCAGAGTGTTGGAAACAAGAGAGAAACAATTTTTGCTTGATTTGGGAGACAGAAAAGAGTTGATTTGCATTAACAGACTCAAACCCGCTTTTGTTCTGGCTGATGAACACGTGCAGTTGGCCAGGGCCCCCCCGCCATGGCAGGCCGCCGAAAAGGCATGGTTCGTTGACATCACAGAGATGTGCTAACAAGTCTGATTCACAGATGTAGGGAGCCGCTGCAGAAGGAACAAAGCCGGCTTACAGCAGATTTGGCAGGAGGTTTAAACCCAAGCAATTGGTGGATTGATTTGTGTTATGTGGTGATGTTTCTGCCATACAGCTCTGATTAGATTTTGTCCCTGAATAGACGTTTGGGGGAGGGGGTTATGTGGCGAAGATATTGAGTTCATATCTCCCCACAAATATGTGACTGTATGCGTATTGGTGACTCCACGTCTGGTGGGACAAAAGAGGTCTGGACCTGCAGAGATCTACAGGAGATGACGAGTAGGTGTGAGTCTTGACCTTTGTCTCGGAGAGGATGTCCCAGGAAGATTCCCGGACCACCATAGGACAAGAGACAATAGTGAGACATGAAAGAGTGCATTGTGACTGAGACTATGTGCCATGTAATTATATGTTTGCTTAAGTAACATGTGACCGAGGGTTGTGGCCCCAGCAGAGTATAAGAACGTGGTATTCGATTGCTCAGTCTCTTTTCCTGCCTAGAGATTGATAGAGCATGTGTTGACTCAATAAAGTTGACTCTGAGAAATAAACTCAGCCTCATTCTTGAACGCATTCTCTACAATAAAGACTTATCTCAGTTTTGCCAAAAAAACATCTTGATGATCCCCAAGATGTTTAGAAAAATACTCTGGACTGAGGAGACAAAAGTTGGACTTTTTGGAAGGTGTCTGTCCCATTACATCTGGTGTAAAAGAAACACAGCATTTCAGAAAAGGTACATCATACCAACAGTAAAATATGGTGATGACAGTGTGATGGTCTGGGGCTGCTTTGCTGCTTCAGAACCTGGAAGACTTGCTGTGGTAAATGGAACCATGAATTCTGCTGTCTACCAAAAAATCCTGAAGGAGAATGTCTGGTCATCTGTTTGTGACCTCAAGCTGAAGTGCACTTGGGTTCTGCAGCAGGACAATGATCCAAAACACACCAGCAAGTCCACCTCTGAATGACTTAAGAAAAACAAAATGAAGACTTTGGAGTGGCCTAGTCAAAGTCCTGACCTGAATCCAATTGAGATGCTGTGGCATGACCTTAAAATGGCAGTTCATGCTCCAAAACCCTCCAATGTGGCTGAATTACGAGAATTCTGCAAAGATGAGTGGGCCAAAACTCCTCCACAGCGCTGTAAAAGACTCGTCAGTTATTGCAGATGTTTGCAGTTGTTACTGCTAAGGGTGGCCCAACCGGTTATTAGGTTTAGGGGGTAATCACTTTTTCACACAGGGCCATGTAGGTTTGGATTTTTTTTTTACCCTTAATAATAAACACCTTCATTTAAAAACTGCATTTTGTGTTTACTTGTGTTATCTTTGTCTAATATTTAAATTTGTTTGATGATCTGAAACATTTAAACGTGACAAACATACAAAAAAACGAGAAATCAGGAAGGGGGCAAACACTTTTTCACACCACTATATTCTTTAGTTTTCCATGAACGCTGAAAAGACTGCAACTGGCATGTTTTATGGCCTCCATCGCAATAGCCAATCACAGGGTGCTTTGCTGGTTGATGGCTAGAAGGCAGAGAGTAGCACTTTATATGGTCTTTGGTATGACCTGGATGTTGACCAACAACCTCCAGGTTGAAGGGAGGAGGCTCTACCACTAGTCCACCACTCCAGTCTGAAGGCATGCCTGTGATTCTTTAAAGTCAGATGTTTGCTCATACTAATATCAGGAAGAGAATTGTGGACCTCCACAAGTCTGCTTCATCCTTGGGTACAATTTCCAGATGCCTGAAGGTGCCACATTCATCTGTTCAAACAATTATATGGAAGTATAAACACCATGGGAATGTCCAGGATCAGGAAGAAGATGGGTTCTGTATCCCAGAAATGAATGTCTTTTGGTGCAAAATGTGCATATTAACCCCAGAACAAAAGCAAAAGACCTTGTGAAGATGCTGGCTGAAGCTGATAAAAGAGTGTCATTATCCACAGTGAAATGAGTCCTGTACCAACATGGGCTAAAAGGCCTCCCAGCGAGGAAAAAGCCATTACTCCAAAAGCAATATAAAAAAAAGCTAGATTGCAGTTTGCAAATGCACACAGGGAAAAAGACCTTAATTTCTGGAGACATGTCCTGTGGTCTGATGAAACTAAAATTGAACTGTCTGGCCATAATGACCATCATTACATTTGGAGGAAAAAGGGCAAAGCTTGCAAGCCTGAAAACACCATCTCAACTGTGAAGTATGGTGGTGGCAGCATCATGTTGTGGGGATGTTTTGCTGCACAAGGGACTGATGCACTTCACAAAATAGATGGCATCATGAGGAAAGAACATTATGTGGAAATATTAAGCAACATCTCAAGACATCAGCCAGGAAGTTAAAGCTTGTGTGCAAATGGGTCTTCCAAATGAACAATGACCCTAAACGTATTGCCAAATTAGTTACAAAGTGGCTTAAGGTCAACAAAGTCAATGTTTTGGAGAGGCCATCAAAAAGCCATGATATCAATCCACATTTATTAAACTAAACTTTTCATGTGGCTGTAGAGCAGAATTCATCTCTGAAGTTGAATAATTTATACAGTGGAACCTAAGCGAGCTAAAACAAGCTCTACTATAACTTCCAAATTCTCTTTGACCCATTTCTGATTCCAAAAAAGTTCCTTGAATCAGAAATTGTTGACAGGCTTGATGGCTGCCTCGCCTCCAGATGCAAACACTGCTCCACATCTTCTCTGTTTAGTCAGTGGTTCAGTCCCACCAAAGCCCATCTGCCAAAATTCCCACAAGCGCAGCCTGTCACTGCACCATGTCTGTGCCCGAGAGTGACTTCACTGCAGATGTTCCTCCACTGGGTCGGAGACTAACAGCTGGATAGATAGCCATGGGAATGAGGACATACACTACGTCCAGTTATAGTTCTCATCAGGGCCACAAAAGAGCCAGCGATGTGGTGTTAGAAATTATCGAGTTAACAGAATTTGGTTTCATTCATGAGTGATGAATATTCACATTTTAAGACTGTGATTAATGAAAGCAGAGGAGCTATAGAATGTAAAACATCCCAGAGCAAAAAAAAACAAAACACGTCAGCTGTGAGAACCTTGTGAGTAATTTCGATGAGGGTGTGACTCTTTTTGGAGTAATCAGCATTGGCCGAGTCTGAGAAGCATCTGCACTGGAACCCATAGAGGGAGAGCAGGGGAAAGCTCAGGAGATGCAGCACATGTCCTCCTCCAGCAAGTTGGTGTTCATTATAACAAGTTCAAGGTGTATGAATGAAGAGCAGGATGATGCCATGATGTGATTACGTTATAAAACCACTGAGGAATACCACCACGGATTTTGTTACTTCTCAGGATAAAGGGAGTTCACTTTACTGTTGATTTCACATGAAACTGTCTGCCAAGAAGACTTCTTGCATTTCGACATTACAGTAGAATCATTTGCTAGTCTTACGGTCTAGCCACCCACCTCTAGTGAATACAGCTTAATGACAGTTAGTTGCTGTTAGATTGAAGGGAAGCGTATGTAGTTGTGGTAACTTTTACATTGGCGGGTTATCGAGTACTCAGCGCGGTTTCTGCACATAAGGCAGAATGCGCAAACACTACGGCCCCCCTCTGCCACAAGGGGGCCCCCAAGCTGCAAATTTACCCTCGACATTTTCGATGGGAGAATAAAAATCCCCTTCAACTTTTCTTGTAAATTTGGAGAAAGAATGTAAATTTTAAACTTTTTTTTGTAAATTTGTCACCTTTTTTCTTTTGACACTTTTTTCTTGTAAATTTCAGCCTTTGTCTTATCAGTTGATACTTTTTCCCTCAGTGAGTTGCATTTTTTTCCTCAGTCTACTTTTTTTTGTTAAATTTTCAACCTTTTTCTTGTAAATTTGTGACTTTTTTTTATTAATTTGCCACTCTTTTCTGGTAAATCTTCAACTACCTTCAACTTTGTTTTCTCATGAATTTGCAAATTTATAATTTTTCTCTTGCAAATTTATGAGAAAAAGTTGCAAATTAACAAGAAAAAAGTTTCAAATTTACCTCTTTTTTCCCTAATAAAATTGCTACTTTTTTCTTGTAAATTTTCAACTATTTTCTTGTCAATTTGTGTCTTTTTCTCTTGTTAATTTGCAACTTTTCCCCAAAAAACTTATTTTACTTACTTATTTAATATATTTTCAAACTTTTTCTTGTAAATCTGTGATTTTTTTTCATTAATTTGCCACTTTTTTCTGGAAAATCTTCAACTACCTTCAACTTTGTTTTCTTGTAAATTTGCAATATTTGTAAATTAAAAAAAAAATCCTCATACGAGGAGGGGCTGAAAAGTTCACAGGCTGAAAAGTTCATAGTGGTCAAATTTGACCAAATGTGGTTTATTTTTCAACAGCAGGGATCCAAGCAGTGCAACACCGATAGAAGTAGTGTGTGGACGGAAGGGCAGACCCTGCTGAAAAACAAAACACATTTGGTCAAATTTGACCACTATGAACCTTTCTGCCTGTGAATTTTTCAGCTGCCCCTTGTACATTAGTGACTTTTTTCTTGTAAATTTGCAGCTGTTCATAAATTTTGTAACTTTTTCTCATAAATTTGCTACTTTTTTTCTTGTAAAAACTCAGTCTTTTGCTTGTCAATTTGAAACTTGAAACTTTTTTCCTCATAAATTGGCTAATTTTTAGCAAATACTCTATCCTGTTCTCATAAATTTTGTGTTAATTTGCACATTTTTCTAATAATTACTTTTTTAAACTTGTTTCATTAATTTGCCACTTTTTCTGGTAAATCTTCAACTACCTGCAACTTTGGTTTTTTCATAAATTTGCAATTTATTTCTTGAAAAGTTTCTCTTGTAAATGTGTGACTTTTTTCTTGTCATTATGCAACTTCTTTCCTTGTCAATTTGCTACTCTTTTCAAGTAAACTATTTTCTCATGCATTTGTGACTTTTTTATAACTGCAACTTTTTTCATGAATTAGCAGTTTTCTCCGATAAATTTGTGACTTTTTGTAAATTTGCAACTTTTTTTCATATGTAAATTTATCTTTTCTTATGGCTTTGCAACTTTTTTCATTTATTTGCAAACTTTGTTCATCTTAACAGTGACCAAAATTAATTTTTTTTTCCATGTTTTTTTGTGAGGGATTTTCTCCCCATTTTAAAGGATTTTGTACCCAAATACAATCTTCCTTTGGGTCCTAAAAAGCGGCCTGGAGAGTAGTTATAATAGATTGGGGCAAACAGTCAGTGAGAATCTTTGAATGTGAACAGCCAACTCTAAACTGTGGTTAAACAATAAAACACAAGGGGAGTCATCTTCAGGGGCAGAAAAACTTCAAAACTTTAACCTTGTGGATATTTGTGTGTGAGTTTGGTGAGCATCTGAGCAATTGCCTCAGAAGAGTAGCGTTGCTCACAAATTCTGCAATGATTTACAGATGCAGCACCATGTCAGCTCATTTAGCCTTTCTCAGAATGAGCTAAAAAACACAAGAATTAAAAGAGATCATCTTTCTTTCTTCTTTATGAAATGATGAACAGTAACGGAACACACTATTTCAAGCAGAAGAAAGCAGTTTGAAGAATTGTGTAAATAGGAAAACTTCAGTGTCACCATATATTACAAAAACTAAAGTGCTTTTCTCTAAATAAATGTGTTCTGCATACTCTATGTGTATAAATATGTGTCTATCTCTGCTCTGTGTTTACAGACTATCTTGTGTTTGCATGCCTGCTGTCTGTCAAAATGAATCACAGTCAAATCAAACACAGCACTTATCACAGGCCGGTTTGATAAATAAGTTCATTTCTCACTGGCTCATAGTTATTAAAGTCAGAAAAACAGTAAAAACAAAAAAAAGCTGCTGCAATGTGAGCAAGGCTTATCGCAGGAGTTTTAAAACTATAATGTTGCATCACAAGTTATCTTTGTGCATACAGTACTACAACTGTGGAATGTGATGGGACATGCACAACACAAATCTGCTTATCCTTAAAAAGTAGCACACCACCTCATTTGATCTTGTACAGTAGCTTGTAGACAGAAATAAAACTGGAGACTGGTGGAAAGCACTTTTGACTTGAACAAAATTTCACTGCAAAAACTAATAGTAAATGGTCTGGATGGTGATGTGGACCCTAAAGCCCAATTCATGGTAGCACAAATGTGTTCGCGCACCATGTGCAGGATGTAAATTTTGTCATCTTCCCTTCCGCAGAGGGTGCGGGTGACCGCACAGAAAATACGCAAGCAGTCCGCACTAAAATCCCACCATTGTATACCCTGAAATGAGGCCTTTTTTGTTCTTTCTCCTCATTTTATTTAATTGTGGGTGTTCAAATACGGTTACTGGAGTATCTCTGTCATAATATGCGTACATACAGAGGCACTGCATGCTGGCAGGCAAGGCAGGCAAATGCTTGGATCCCCTAGGCCACAAGCCCCCCGCCAAGGACTGACCAACTTTGAAACACTACAGCAATGACAATGTGAAGAATTTTCAGTGACAGTGGCAGGCTGGTACAGAACTCCCTAGAAGAACTCAGGTTGTTCCTCACAGAACTCACAGAACGCTGAATATGGTAGAACCAGGCAGCAACAGCACAGAGCGTCTCCTTACTCTTCACCTCAGCACCACCGAAGGCCCAGTCACCCTTGTTAGCATGTATGCCCCAACACTGTCTTCCACACCGGACACAAAGGATGAGTTCTACGAGAAGCTTGCATCCATTGTCTCAAGCATCCCCAGCAAGGGGCAACTTGTCTCTTGGGTGACTTCAATGCCAGAGTGGGTGCAGATTATAACACATGGCCCTCTTACCTTGGACAGTTTGATATGGGCAAAATAATCGAGAACGATCAGTGACTGCTTGAGCTTTGCAGTTACCATGAATTGTGCATCGCCAACTCCTACTTCAGGACCAAGCCTCAGCACAAGGTCTCTTGGAGACACCCACGCTCAAAGCACTGGCATCAGCTAGATCTTATCCTGGTCAGGCATGCCGTCATCAAGAACGTCCTCCACACACACTCTTACCACAGTGCGGACTGTGACGCAGATCACTCCCTGGTCTGCTGCAAGATCAGGCTACAGCCAAAGAGGATCCACCACTCAAAGAAACAAGGGAACCCCTGCATTGATGTCAGCAAGATGTATCAACCAGACCTCGTGGAAAAGTTTGCAGAGATCTTCGAGAAGGAAATGCAAACCTCACAGCCCAGAGACTCTGCCAAAGAGAAGTGGGAAGTACTGTGGGACACCATGCACCACACCGCCTTGGCTACCTTTGGGAAGAAGTCCTCCAAGTCTCACGACTGGTTTGAGGCCAAGTCTCAGAGATGACTCCCGTCATCGAAGCCAAGCACGCCACCCTCACTGAGTATAAACAGTCACCCGGGGAGAAGAGCCTGCAGATTCTCAGGGCTGCCAGGAGCAAAGCTCAGCAGACTGCCAGGCATTGCACCAACGAATACTGGACAGAGCTCAGTGAAGACATCCAGACAGCTGCTGCTACAGGCAAAATTAGAGGGATGTACGATGGCATCAAGAAGGTGCTCGGACCAGTCCAGAGCAAGACAGCTCCCCTCAAATCTTCCTACTGGGGTAGTAATTACAGACAAGGGCCAACAGATGGAGAGATGGGTGAAACACTACTCCAGACAGAACACAATGTCCCCCACAGCTCTTGACGCCATTGAGTGTATGCCAATCATAGAGGAGCTGGATGTAGAATGAGTTCCTGAGTTCCTCTATGGTTGTATGCCAACCTTAGAGGAACTCAGGAAGGCCATCGACAGCTTAGCCTTAGGCAAAGCCCCAGGCAGCAATGGGATTCCCCCGGACCTGATCAAACACTGCAAGACTACCCTCTTGCTCCCATTGCATGAAGTCCTCTGTCAGTGCTGGCAAGAAGGGGCTGTACCACAGGACATGAGGGACGCGAAGATCATCACGCTCTGTAAGAACAAGGGCGAAAGAAGTGACTGCAACAACTACAAAGGCATCTCTCTGCTCAGCATCCTCGGCAAAGTCTTTGCTTGGGTCATTTTGATCCACATGCAGAAGCTGGCAGAACGCGTCTACCCAGAGTCTCAGTGTGGCTTTCGTGCCACGAGATCAACGGTAGACATGGTCTTCTTCCTCCACCAACTCCAGCAGAAGTGCAGAGAACAGCAGATGCCCCTGTATGTCACCTTCATAGATCTCACCAAGGTGTTCAACCTCATCAGCAGAGACAGCCTATTAAAGATTCTCCCAAAGATAGGCTGCCCACCAAAGCTGCAGTGCATGATCGAGTCTTTTCACTCAGACATGAAGGGACTGTGCAGTTCAACAGGAGTTTCTCCGACCCCTTCAGCATCTGCAGTGGTGTCAAACAAGGCTGTGTCCTTGCTCCCACACTCTTTGGGATATTCTTCGCCATTCTCCTAAAGCATGCCTTTGGCACTGCAACTGAAGGCATTTACCTACGTACCAGGTCAGATGGCAGGCTGTTCAACCTTGCCCGCCTCATAGTCAAGACGGAGGTTCGAGAAATGCTCATCAGAGACATGCTGTTTGCTGATGACGCAGCAATTGCAACACACACCCAACACTGATGGACCGCTTCTCACATGCCTGCAAGGATTTTGGACTCACCATTAGCCTGAAAAAGACCAATGTCCTGGGACAAGACACTGAATCACCACCTGCCATCACCATCGATGACTATGAACTCGACGTTGTCCACCACTTCACCTACCTTGGCTCTACCATAACCGACAACCTCTCCCTTAACACAGAAATAGATAGGAGGATCAGGAAGGCAGCCACAACACTTGCTTGCTTCTCAACCAGAGTGTGGACAAACCGCAAGCTGTCGGTGAAGACTAAGATGGCAGTGTATAACGCCTGTGTCATCAGTACACTGCTGTACAGCAGTGAGTCATGGACAACATATGCCAGACAGGAGAAATTACTCAACACTTTCCATCTGCGAAGTATCTGCCGTATCCTGGGCATATTCTGGCAAGACAGGGTAACCAACGCAGATGTCTTGAATAGCGTGGGACTTCCTAGCATATTCACTCTCCTCAGACAGCGAAGGCTGCGCTGGCTAGGCCATGTCCACCACATGGACAATGGGCGCATCCCAAAGGACATCCTGTATGGAGAACTGGCATCTGGGAGGAGATCCACTGGTCACCCCCAGCTCCGGTACAAAGATGTCGTTAAGAGAGACATGAAGGCCACTGACATCAACACAGAGACCTTTGAGAGCCTAGCAGGTGACCGTGCAAAGTGGAAAGGGACCCTGAAGCAGCATCTGAAATCAGGGGAGGAGAAAATGACAACCGCTGCTGCAGAAAAACGAGCATACAGGAAGGAAAGCAGCAGCTCCAACAGACCAGAGACTACACACAGGTATGACCTTTGCGATAGAGACTGCCACTCCTGCATCGGTCTATTTAGCCACAGATGACACTGCTCCAGGTGAGCAGACAACCAGAACTAGGATGCTTCACCCATGGTCAATCCTGACCGACAGAGGCCTAAGAAGGTAGGCCGGCACAGAACTCCCTAAAGACACCCAAGCCCCATCTCTCACTCTCACAAGTACTGGTGCACGTCTTACTCTATATAAACAAAGAAGTGAGAGTGGCTGTATCAAAATGAAGTGAAGTTATCCATCTGGCAGTGGCAAAAGAAAGAAGAAAAAGATGAAGGGGAGAAAAGAAAGCAAGACAGTGGTAAGCGGTAAGTTGTGCAAATAATACAGTGGTTAATTTAGTTCAGTGCAGCTTAGTGTGTCCTGCCTCTGCTAGTCCTGATGTGATGGTGTTGAGTATCTGGGTTATTTTTTATTATTGTTATTACCTCCGCCAAGGAGGTTATATGATCATCGGCGTTGGTTTGTCTGTCTGTTTGTTTGTTTGTTAGCAAGATAACTCAAAAAGTTATGGACGGATTTTCATGAAATTTTCACAGATTGTCAGAAATGGTGTGTCCTACAGATAATTACATTTTGGTGGTCATCCGGATGACCGTCCACAAGAAAACCGCCATTACGCAAAATGCCATTTTCGTGAATAACTACTGAACCACTAATCCTATCATTGTGAATCCAATTGCTAGTCATATGTTTTCATGGCCAAGGAATCTGAAAACATACACACAAACACTGTATGGGGGGAACTGTGGCGCTAAACCGCCATTACGGAAAATGCCATTTTCGTCAATAACTACTGAACCGCTAATCCTATCATTGTGAATCCAATTGCTAGTCATATGTTTTCATGGTCAAGGAATCTGAAAACCTACACACAAACACTGTATGGGGGGAACTGTGGCGCTTGGCGGAGGTCTGCGCTCTCCGAGTGCTTTTCTAGTTAATATTGTTGTTATTGTTATTATTATTAATAGTAGCAGTATCATTCGTATTAATTTATAAGGGTGATGAACGCTGGTCGGAGGATCCCTCTGGGAATAGTGTTATATATCTTAAGGGCAGTCTACAGCCCACATGGGCTTTCCTCTTGAGCTGTTCTGATCAGGCCTTAAGAATAGGGACCCGTGTTTAATCTCAAAGACCACAAAGACAAATACCTAGAGCCAATTTAGAGTCACCAATTGACTGAACATACATGTCTTTGGAATGTGGGAGGAAACTGGAGCACCTTGAGTAAACCCACTCAAGCATGGGGAGAACATGCAATCTCTACACATAAAGACACTTACCCTGCTAACCTGAAGATTGGCACCAGGAGTGCTCTAACAGTGAGGCAATAGAGCATACCACTGGTCCACTGTCCTGCCCCTGAACCTATATGGACGCTCTATTCTGCAGGTATATCAGACACTAACAGTGTGATGGAGTCAATAAAAGCATTCAACTCTCTCTATGACACAAGTAGAATGCAAGACTCTGGTGTGGGAGGTTGTGAATTCAATCCCCCACTTGGATGCCTCCAGCTGGGTTTCACCACCCATCTCCTGGGTCACAACTGGTGCTGCCTGGCAGGATCTACTGGTGGTGTTGCCAGTCCTGAACTCTGTGTGTTTGTCCCAAGAGTAGTGCTTGGTCCCCACTGCAAAAGGTGTTGCCTTTAGGACTCACTAGCCATGTTTACGTGGACACAAGTAACCGGATTAAAAGCCTGATCGGAATAAAAATCTTCATGTAAACACGCCAATCTAAATATTCTGACCCGATCATGCTCATTCGGATCAAAATTTCATTCCAATTGAGACGGGTGGGTTATGCCGATTGTTAATCTGATTGGTGCGCATATAAACACTTATTCCGAAGGATGGGCAGAAAACATGTTTACTGTGCATGTCTGTACGTCAGCCACATGTTGACGTGACGCATTTCCGCCTTTACAGCAGCTAGCGGAAGACATAGTGGAAGTAAAACAAAACTGGTTTGTATCGTCCTGCTGTCTCCCTTTGTTTGTCATATGCAGAAGTATGTACTTGTAGCTTCATTACAGAGACCAGCAGAAGCAAAATTATAGTCTGAATAACACAATACAGGTCCATTTCAAAATGAGAAAGACACGAAGCGGGGTTTGGTTACACTGGAAGTTGATTCTTCTTCTACTGTTTACGGAATGTCAAAATGTCGACGTGCGCATGTCAGAATGATTTAGTCCGTTCAAACGTGTGACAAACTGAAACGCACATCCTAATCGGATCAGCTTTTTCAGGATCCATGCAAACAGTAAAGTTCTGATCTGAATTGTAATCAGACTGAAGAAATTTTGCCCATGTAACCATGGCAACTGATGGTGACATAAGCCACTTTTGGACAAAACAGTTCTAAGGACCCAATTCTAAGAACTGTCCACCTTGAATTTTGTTCTGGGAAATATCCTCTCCCAAGGGAACTTTTTCATTTGCACAGACAGTAAGGAATCATGGGATGGACCAGTGTGACACAAGCGTCTGCGACAGTGACGTGTAACAAGCCCCATTGTCCACAACAACACTACAACAAAGCTAGCATGGAGAATGGGGAGGGTATGACATTCATGTTCTGCATCACGGCAGTTTTAATTATGGACTATTGTTGGTGTTTCTGTCTATGTTCATGTCTATATTGATATTAAAACTTCTCTGTCCGAAAGCGATTGCAGGAAAAACAGTGCACCACAGTTTCTTTTTAAAAATGGTGCTGCTGCAAGAAGCAGAAATCTGGCAATGGGTGTAGCTTATGAGTTCTACCAACCATCAAACACCTATGTCATACAAGTTTGTATGGAACCATCAAAAGACCCTGCCTCAGAGTAGAAGCTAAAATGGTTATAGGAGCTGAAGTCTGTGGTCCCTAGTTCCTATTCTGTCCAAGTGTGTGAAAAAATGGTCTAGTTCCTGAAAAGGTGACAGGAACTGCAACAAGGCCCTACAGTGCAAAAGGGGCTATAGTCAGAAGGTGGAAATCCTTAGCACGATCATCAGTGGTTAATACAGCTGCCTCACTGAAAAGCAGGTCAAGATCTTTATGTGCCCATCTCTGTGGAGTTTGCATGGCCTCCCCTTGCTGTGTGGGTTTCCTTCCACAATACAAAGAACTATTTATTGCAACAGCCCCTTCAATTCTAGGGTGTGATTGGATAGATAGAAGAAACATACAGTTATTTTGTTCAATCAAATTTCTAACATGTGTGCAGTCGCTTCTACTCCGTAGTATACCAGCATGGGAACTTTCAGAATGTGAACTTAATAAAATTGAGGTTGTATGGCATGATTTTCTAAGAAAGATGATTTGAGGGGGTTTTGAAAGAAAGAATGCAACCTCGTCGTAAAGAGGGAAAGTCAAATGCAGACCATCAAAATCATATCAAAGGAGATCTCGACTGGGGTTTCAAGATATCCGATGAAAGACTCCATGCCATCACTAAGAGCCTTCCAATCCATGGCTTTTCCTATTTACAACATCTTAAGTACCTGGGTCATGTATGTCAGCTTGATAACTGCTGTTTGACCAAAGACCACCTAAGGCAATGTGGAACAGGCTAGAAAGGCTACCTGACATAGATGTTCTCCAAATTATAAGAACGATGATGGACAAGAACAAACTCATGCGGCTACTGAATTTTATATTTATGCACGAGTGCCCCAAGGCTACAAGTGTGCCAAGTATTGCTGTGAGGCAACAAATGTTCTACAGTTCCACACAATTACAATAGGTATTGCCCATTCTTATGCATGAATCTGAGACAAGACTTGAATTTCCAGGAATCTCAGTCACCAGGAGTATCAAATACTCCTGTCACCTCATTAACCTGTAAACATGTTTGAATGTTTACATCTGGAGCAGTTACCATATAATTTGTGATGAACACCAGTGTCTGCCAAGGTCCTGGACCAGATTTGTCCCTCCAGGAAGTACACTAGGATACCCAACACAATAGTGGCAAGAAACCTGTTAGTTTTCCAGGGAGGACTGTTTCAACACCAAATTGCACTTTATGACCAAAAACTCTTGGTTACAGTTATGAAATATAAACCCCCAAACTCATACTTGCAGCACCTAAGGAAACTCTGGGATTTTTCCATGTTTTAAACAAATTATGACAAGCACTGGCTCTTTACAGACATCATAATAACCACAGCTTGGGACGAAACAAGTTGTAGATCTCATGGGTGTACAGTATGCCCCCTCAAATATCTGGACTTGGAAGGAAAAGGGAGTCATAATAATGCGGTGATGATGGATGCAGTGCTTGTTGAGGTCTAAATAGTGCCAAACCAAAGCACTCAGCTGCCAGTCAGTCTGCAGCATTTACTGTAGTAAGGAGCTGTCTGATAAGATGTAGAACTGAACCTAATGAAACCACCAAACCACTCAGATCCTCGTAGATATGATGAAAGGAACATATTTACCCAACATGCCCCATCAGTTCACTGCCACATCTACACTGCATTAATCACAAGTGCACAAAATGTTTCTACACAAATGATTCAAACTTTTATGCAAGCTTTCATAGACAGTAAAGCTCCTCCGGGGGCTGTGGTCAGACCACATCTTACGACACATGCTGTTCTCCTTCCCAGACCCTCATCACGCAGTGTAATCACTTTAACCTTTGTCTGTTCCCAATCATCTCCGAGCTAGATTGAGTTTCATCGTAGGAGTTCACAGCTCAGCTCAAAGTAAAAATGTTCAGACAATCTCAGTGAGTCAGCTCTGAAAGGAAACATGGCCATAGTGGGACTTTTTACAAATAAATCTAAGCCAAGCAACAATCAATAACAAAACATTGATCTAATAATGTGAGTCATTCCTTGGAATTAAAGATGACTTTGTGCCAGTGGATTTCTGAAGAATTGAATTGAATTGAATGTTGGAGTGTCCCCAGAATTAAGGGGTTGCAGCTGCTAAACATTTTATTACCAGGCAACAATTGGGTGCTTCAGAGAAATATAAACCCAATAGTATAATCACACAATTTATGATTGAATTTAATTAGTGCATGAGGGTGGGAAACATGATGAGAATACACCAAAGCAAAGACTTGTATATGTTTTGTGAACCATACCATTGTAAAGATTCTCACAGCAACCCATAGGCATAAATCAAAGGGGGGGGGGGGGTCCCCAACCCGGGGAAAACAGAGAATTGCCCCCCCCAATATCTTCATAAACCTTTAATATCATGCTACATAAGACTTTGAAGCACCAATGCTAAATGCAAAAAAAAAAAAAAGCTTGTACATGTGAAATATTCCTTGTAAATTTGCAACTTTTTTCTCATAAATATGCAGCTTTTTTTGTTAAAAATTTGCAAAATTTTGCAAAATTTGTATATTTTTGACTTTTTACCTTTTAAATTTGCAACACTCATATGAATGCTGGTTAAGTTTTTATTCTATGAAAGGCGGTAAATTTTTTCTCTTCATCTAGACAAGGACTCAAGTTTGTTTTTATGAAGTTTTTGTTTTAAAGGGTTTGAACTCTTTCCTATTAAAAAAATAGGGGCCCCTAAACACAAAAGGGCCCGACTACCTATAGTGTCCCCCTCAATCTTTACTCTTGAGAAAATGTTCTGTTTATTACCCCCCAGCAGTAACATGAAATACTGGCCAATGCAGCAACCTGATGTTTAACTCACATACCAATTAATTATTTTCCAAATAACGGGCCATGTGTTTTCTAGGAAGACAAAGCAAGATGCCCCTTTCATGGTTTCATCTAGAAGGATCACGGCATTTGGCTGACAGAGCAGAAGTGATGTCAGCCATGTGCTGTTGTGAAAAAACAGGAAGTTGTAGGCAAATCACTGAAACCACACAACAACACGTGCAAGTGTACACAGTCGGGTGTGAGATCAGGTGCTTTATCCTGTCAGGTTTGCTGTGTTATAGGGAAAGCCCTGAAAGCACATCACAAGTAAGTGCCACCAATTATTTAAAAAATGTTCACATTGAGGCCAAAGACAAATGCACTTTTGGATATTGCCTGTTGTAAACCAGAGTTCTGGTCAAGAGGTTGTAAGGTTTATTGCCTTGGATGAGGAGACCTGGAGGGGGTTGACTGGTTTCCTGCGCGGTGCTTGTCTGTCACTGATTAATGCAACAGAGAGATGTGTATGTGTGTTATTGTTTTATGGCCTCCTGTGGATGTGTGTATATAAGTGAAGTGTTCAGTCTGCTCAGGTAGACTTCCTCATTGCTGTGGGCTCTGTGTGACCAGTTGTCTCTCTTGTACAAGATTAAACCAGACAAAAGACAATAATGTTTTGATTCTTTGATATGCTAAGAATGACGTATAATAATTTCTATGACAGAAGTTAGTTGGCTCAGGCTCACTACCTGAGCAAGGAGTTAGCCTGCTAAGATTAGCAATAGTGACAAAAGTGGCAGGGCAGAGTTAACTACAGCTCTTGGGCGTTTAAAGAGACATGCACTAAAACAAACCACTCTCAGGAAGGCTGCCAAAGATTATTCTCAATTATACTGCAATGATTACATAATTAAAGGCAATTTGGCCAAAATATGTCACAAACATTTCATTAAGACCTGTGGGAGCCGTCAACATGTGGAAAAAGTGCAGTCAATGACCCCTTTAAGTGGTGACACACCATCCATATTCATCATCATCATCATCATAGCAGTCTGTCGTGGGCGACAATGACTGTTTCATTTAGGTCTGATCAGATTCCTCCACACAGCTCTGTCCTTAGCCTTCCACTGCCAGGAACTCCTGTCTATGTCCAACTTCTTCAAGTTTCTTTTTACAGTGTCTTTAAATCTGAGCCTTGGTCTACCCTGATTGCGTTTGCCCTTGCATAACTGTGAGTAGAGTAACTGCCGAGGGAGACACTGGTGGTCCATCCTCTCAACATGTCTGAGCCATCTCAGGTTCATCTGTATTAGCATGTCCTCCGTTGATGGTAGACCAGCTCGTTTCAACACTTCTATGTTGGTTATCTTGTCTTTCCATGAGATATTCATTATGGCTCGAAGGTGTCTCATCATGTACGCGTGGAGTTTCTTCACCTGCACTCTGTAGACAGTCCAAGTTTCAGCACCATACAATAGAGTAGCCAGTACTGTCACTCTGTACACTTTGCATTTCACACGGATAGACACATGTCAATTGTTCCACAGTCTCTCCCTCAAGTTTCCAAACACAGAGCTCGCTCTTCCCATTCTGAGAGATAGTTCATCCTCCAGCCTAGCATTCTCTGAAACAGTACTCCCTAGGTACTTGGAAGTCTTGCACTTGACTAGTGGCTCTGTACCAATGCTGATCTCTTCTGGTAGTGATGTTGATAACTGGAACTTTGGTGGTTGATAAAGGCACTCTGTCTTTTGATGTTGATTTGGAGGCTGAATTGGCTAGCTGCTCTTGCAAATTTCTCCACTAAAGATTGCATATCTTCCACGCTGTGTGCAACTAGAGCACTGTTGTCTGCAAAGAGCATTTCTCTTACTACCTTTATCGATGTCTTACTCTTGGCTTTAAACCGTGCCACATTGAACAAGTCTGCTTCTTTCCTTGTTTGAATGTATACTCCTTCTGAAGTGTCTTTGAAGGCCACCTGAAGCATGGCTGCCAGATACAGCGAGAAGAGTGTAGGTGCCAGCACACACCCTTGTTTAACCCCGTTGCTTACTGAAAAGTCTTTAGATACTGAACCACTCATTGCCACATTTGCTTGCATACCTGTATGAAGTGCCTCAATCAGGCTGACCAACTTCTCTGTACAACCATATTTCTTGAATACCTGCCAAAGCCCTTGTCGCGAAACAGTATCGAAGGCTTTACTGAAGTCTATGAAGATACATAAAGCAGCATGTTCTGTTTGATACACTTTTCTTGAACCTATTTCAAGCAGAAAATCATGTCCATTGTGCTTCTTCCACTTCTAAAGCTGCACTGGGTTTCCGGTAGTACATTCTGCGAGATGTGTTTACTAAGTCTGTTAAGTAGTACACGTGAGAGAATCTTACCAACAGTGGCTAGCAGTGATATACCTCGGTAATTTCCACAATCTTTCCTGTCACCTTTCTTGAACAAAGGCACAATACTTGCATCCTTCTAGTCTTGAGGTACTTTCTGGGCATCCCATATCGCTTGGATGAGCTTGTGCAGGCGGTTGGTCAGCTTAACACCACCAAATTTCCACACTTCTGCTGGAATTCCATCCCTTCCTGGAGCTTTACCATCCTGTGTTGTCCTGATAGCTGCCATTAGTTCATCAAAATTTGGTGGTTCATCCAGACTTGATACAGCTGGTCGCTGCACTATAGCTTCTTTAGCCTCTTCAGTGAGATCTCCAGGGTTGTTTAGTAGCTGGTCAAAGTGGTCTGCAAATCTGTTCAGGATCTTGTCTTTCTCCTGCAAAACCGTTTCACCATCCATAGTCTTTAGTTGGATCAATCCTCTTGGTTTAGGGCTGTAGATTTCTCTCAAACCTGTAAAGAATGTTTTCATGTCCTTCCTGTCTGCTGCAGTTTGAAGTTTCTCCGCTTTTTCATCCCACCAGTTGGACTTCATCTCTCTGGTGTACTTCTGTAGCTCACTCTGAGCCTTTGAGTATTTCATCTTCTTCAACCTTGTGTTACACTGTAGGTTTTCCTGCCTAGCTGTATTCCTCGCTTCTAGTAGTTTCTTCAGGTGTTCATCATGCTCATCAAACCAATCTTGATGTTTCCTCTCAGGGTAGCCAATACATCACTCGCAGTCTGATACACCATATCCTTCAGTGTTGCCCATTTCTCTTCTACTATATGCCATTCTCTGAGTTGTTGCTGTCCCAGTCTTTCAAGTTTTAATCCATTTCCTGTGTAAGTTCTTCCTGCTTCTTTTGGCCTTTCAGTGCGCTAGTGTTTAGCTTCCGTGGTGGCTTCGCACACGTCCTGCAGTACTGTTTTCATCTGCAAATCCTTAATCTAGATCTCAGCATAACATGATCAGTACCACAGTCTGCGTCTCTCATTGCTCTGGTGTCCAGTACATCCCTTCTGTCTCTCTGCCTGACTATGATGTAGTCTAATAAGTGCCAGTGCTTGGATCTTGGGTGCATCCATGTCTTCTTGTGTGTGTCCTTGTGCTTAAATAGAGTGTTTGTTATCACAAGGTTGTACCCTGAACATAGTGCAAGTAGAAGTTCTCCATTAGCATTGCACTTGCCTACTCCATGACTGCCTAGCACTCCTTTCCATTTCTCAGTGTCCGAACCAACTCTGGCATTAAAATCTCCAACGAGTATCAGCCTGTCATCAGTCGGTACACGCCTGATAGTCTCACGTAAATCACTGTAGAACTCTTCCTTCACCTCCTCTACGTTGGTCATTGTTGGGGCATATACACTGATGAGTGTGGCATACATCTTCTGCTGTAGTGGGAGTCTCATAGTCATTATCCTGTTGTTGATTGGCACCGGTTCCTCATCAAGCATTGCTACTATCTCCTTTCTAACTGCAAAGCCCACTCCTGCTTCTCTCCTTTCTTGGGTTGATCTCCCACTCCAAAAGAAGTTGTACCCATGGTCTTCCAAGCTGTCATATCCAGGCAATCTTGTTTCACTAAGTGCAACTATGTCTACATTGTACCTGTTCATTTCCAGGGCCACAAGCGCGGTCTGTCTTTCTGGGTGCTGTGATGTTGTTCTGTCCAACAGAGTGCGTATATTCCATTCTGCTACACACAAGGCTGCTATTTTCCTCTTCTTTTGTCTTAATATATACACTACCGTTCAAAAGTTTGGGGTCACCCAGACAATAATTTTGTGTTTTCCATGAAAAGTCACACTTATTTACCACCATGAGTTGTAAAATGAATAGAAAATATAGTCAAGACATTGACAAGGTTAGAAATAATGATTTGTATTTGAAATAATAATTTTTTCCAGATACTCAACCTGCTCAAAGGAAGGTCAGTTTTATAGCTTCTCTAGCCAGCTAAACTGTTTTCAGCTGTGCTAACATGATTGCACAAGGGTTTTCTAATCATCCATTAGCCTTCTGACGCAATGAGCAAACACATTGTACCATTAGAACGCTGGAGTGATAGTTGCTGGAAATGGGCCTCTATACACCTATGTAGATATTGCACCAAAAACCAGACATTTGCAGCTAGAATAGTCATTTACCACATTAGCAATGTATAGAGTGTATTTCTGATTAGTTTAAAGTTATCTTCATTGAAAAAAAGTGCTTTTCTTTCAAAAATCAGGAAATTTCTAAGTGACCCCAAACTTTTGAACGGTAGTGTATATATACAGTATATATATATATATATATATACAGTGGGGCAAAAAAGTATTTAGTCAGCCACCAAATGTGCAAGTTCTCCCACTTAAAAGATGAGAGAGGGCTCCAATTTTCATCATAGGTATACCTCAACTATGAGAGACAAAATGAGAAAAAAAAATCCAGAAAATCACACTGAAGGATTTTTAATGAATTAATTGGTAAATTCCTCAGTAAGATAAGTATTTGGTCACCTACAAACAAGCAAGATTTCTGGCTCTCACAGACCTGTAACTTCTTCTTTAAGAGGCTCCTCTGTCCTCCACTCGTTACCTGTATTAATGGCACCTGTTTGAACTCGTTATCAGTATAAAAGACACCTGTCCACAACCTCAAACAGTCAGACTCCAAACTCCACTATGGCCAAGAGCAAAGAGCTGTCAAAGGACACCAGAAACAAAATTGTAGACCTGCACCAGGCTGGGAAGACTGAATCTGCAATAGGTAAGAAGCTTGGTGTGAAGAAATCAACTGTGGGAGCAATTTTTAGAAAATGGAAGACATACAAGACCACTGATAATCTCCCTCGATCTGGGGCTCCACGCAAGATCTCACCCCGTGGGGTCAAAATTACCACGAGAACGATGAGCAAAAATCCCAGAACCACATGGGGGGACCTAGTGAATGACCTGCAGATAGCTGGGACCAAAGTAACAAAGGCTACATCAGAAACACACTATGCCGCCAGGGACTCAAATCCTGTAGTGCCAGACGTGTCCCCCTGCTTAAGCCAGTACATGTCCAGGCCCGTCTGAAGTTTGCTAGAGAGCATTTGGATGATCCAGAAGAGGATTGGGAGAATGTCATATGGTCAGATGAAACCAAAATAGAACTTTTTGGTAAAAACTCAACTTGTTGTGTTTGGAGGAGAAAGAACACCATACCTACTGTGAAGTATGGGGGTGGAAACATCATACTTCTGCAAAGGGACCAGGACGACTGATCCATGTAAAGGAAAGAATGAATGGGGCCATGTATCGTGAGATTTTGAGTGAAAACCTCCTTCCACCAGCAAGGGCATTGAAGATGAAACATGGCTGGGTCTTTCAGCATGACAATGATCCCAAACACACCGCCCGGGCAACGAAGGAGTGGCTTCGTAAGAAGCATTTGAAGGTCCTGGAGTGGCCTAGCCAGTCTCCAGATCTCAACCCCATAGAAAATCTTTGGAGGGAGTTGAAAGTCTGTGTTGCCCAGCAACAGCCCCAAAACATCACTGCTCTAGAGGAGATCTGCATGGAGGAATGGACCAAAATACCAGCAACAGTGTGTGAAAACCTTGTGAAAACTTACAGAAAACATTTGACCTCTGTCATTGCCAACAAAGGGTATATAACAAAGTATTGAGATGAACTTTTGTTATTGACCAAATACTTATTTTACCGAGGAATTTACCAATTAATTCATTAAAAATCCTTCAATGTGATTTTCTGGATTTTTTTTTTCTTATTTTGTCTCTCATAGTTGAGGTATACCTATGATGAAAATTGGAGACCTCTCTCATCTTTTAAGTGGGAGAACTTGCACAATTGGTGGCTGACTAAATACTTTTTTACCCCACTGTGTATATATATATATATATATATATATATATATATATATATATATATATATATATATATTATGGCAAGCCGTTCAGGGAAAAAAAATATATATTACAAAGAAAAGCTTGGAATATATTGAATGAACTTCCGAATATATTGAATGAAACTGGGAATATATTGAATGAACTTCAGAATATATTGAATGAACTTCTGAATATATTGAATGAAACTGGGAATATATTGAATGAACTTCCGAATATATTGAATGAAACTGGGAATATATTGAATGAACTTTCGAATATATTGAATGAAAATGGGAATGTACTGAATGAACTTCTGAATATATTGAATGAAACTTGGAATATATTGAATGAACTTCTGAATATATTGAATGAACTTCAGAATATATTGAATGAAACTGGGAATATATTGAAAGAAACTGGGAATATATTGATTGAACTTTCAAATATATTGAATGAAAATGGGAATATATTGAATGAACTTCTGAATATATTGAATGAAACTTGGAATATATTGAATGAACTTCCGAATATATTGAATGAACTTCAGAATATATTGAATGAAACTGGGAATATATTGAATGAAAATGGGAATATATTGAATGAAAATGGGAATATATTGAACGAACTGCAGAATATATTGAATGAACTACATTTCCCATTAGCCTTTGGGGCTCCAGTTTCATTCAATATATTCCAAAGTGTTTTGTATATATATATCAGAGTTTCATTCAATATATTCTGTTTTGTATATATATATCAGAGTTTCATTCAATATATTCTGAAGTGTTTTGTATATACAGTATATATCACAGTTTCATTCAGTATATTCTGTGTTTTGTACGTATGTGATCAGGACCATTTGTATGTTTAGCATTGTTTTCCGTTTGTGTTCTATGTAATGAACGGAGATGGAAGAAGTGCAGCTGTGAGTGAATCAGCAGAAAAGTTAGTTGCAGCCATCCTCAGTAAAGCAGAGCAGGTTAACACCCTGGCAAATGTATGCAGTCGCCAAAATTCTACCAATGAAGAAATGTATTCAGTGTGTTTCACCATGGGAGACACTTCAGTAAAGTTGGCAAGATATTCACAGATTCGGACTTTGCGCATCAATAATTTGTGAACAAAACGCTGTTAAAACACAAACCACACCAATCTAATGCATTGGTAAAGTGGACAACGAGCTACAACCTCATTTTCATTTAACAGAGCCGTTCTCTGAGCTCCAGCAATTACATTGGCGTCTATGAGCTGCGATAGGGGAGACGAATGCTCATAGGTTAGGGAAATATTTATTAGGAATGATAGTTAAAAACTTCTAAATAACTGAGTGCAGCTTCACCAAAATGACCTCACATATCATCCTTCATCTGATGATCATATTGTATCATTTAGTTTGGGTAGAAAACATGTTTTCATATTTTTTGGAAATATTTATTTGAAATAAAATTCAATACCTTCTCAGGTATTAAGTGCAGCTTCATCAAAATCACCTCACACATCATCTATCATCAACTAGTCGGACTACATCAGTAGACCATTTATTGACACAGAAAAGCACTGAATTCTTATAGGACTGACTCCTGCACTGACAAATAAATCACAAGGATTAATTTTAGCCTGACTCTTAACCTGCTCTGGACCAGCCTAGCTGTAGAGAATAAATCTCAGTAGCAACTTGACTGGGCTGAATTTATCCTACTTTTATACAACCAAGTCAAGTATTGATTAAGCACGAATTATTTTAAAATCCTGGCTTAATCCTTTATCTTGGTTTCATGAGATATGCATCTGAGGTGACCTAACTAATCTGCTGCAGACAGAGCAGTCCTAACACTTTCAACCAATCAAATAGCCAAGGAATGGGGCTGGTGATGAAGTCACTAGACAATCAGCAGACATTTCCAATTAGTCCTCCCTGCAGCTGTGGTTTTGATCTCCAAAACGATTCTCATGTTGAAGATTACTCTAATACTGGATGTGTTCATTGTCATATCTGGACAAGTTTCCAACCATATCCACATTTTCTGTTGGTTTTGAACTGTTGCGCCTTTATTTTGTTATCATTAGTTTGTTGGGTTATGCTCAGGTTCTTAGTTCAGTTGTGTTTTCTCCCGGATTTGGTTTATTTATGATTATTGTTTGCATTATTTGTCCTCTCTGTTCTCCAGTGTCTTCCTTCTGCACAGCTCTGCCCATTCTGTTTGTAGCTGCTCCCCTGTTATCTCTTAAGTAGTGCAAGCTGTCTCATGCTAGTGCAATTATCTCTCACCTACAGTGGTGTGAAAAAGTGTTTGCCCCCTTCCTCATTTTAAATTTTTTTGTGTGGCTGTCACACTTAAATGCTTCAGATCATCAAACAAATTTAAATATTAGACAAAGATAGCACAAGTAAACACAAAATGCAGTTTTTAAATAAAGGTGTTTATTATTAAGGGTAAAAAAAATCCAAACCCACATGGCCCTGTGCAAAAAAAAAAAAAAAAAAAAAGATCTCCCACCCCATTAAAACATAAATTAACTGTGGTTTATCACATCTTTGGAAAGCTGAGTTCAATTTCTCTAGCTAACTAACTAACTGCCTCCAGATCAACGCGAGGAAAACTAAGGAGCTGGTGGTGGACTGCCGCAGGCATGGGCAGCCCCTCACAGTACCAGTAAATATACAGGGAACAGACATCGAGATGGTGACATCCTATAAGTACCTGGGTATTCATCTGAACAATAAACTAGACTGGTCACACAATACTGATGCACTCTACAAGAAGGGACAGCGCAGGCTGTTCCTGCTGAGGAGACTCAGGTCTTTTGGTGTACAAGGGGCGCTGCTGAAGTCATTCTATGACACGGTGGTGGCATCAGCCATCACTTTTGGAGTGGTCTGCTGGGGCAGTGGCATTACTGCAGCCGATAGGAAGAGACTGAACAAACTGATTAAGAAAGCTAGCTCTGTCCTGGGGCAGCGCCTTGATCCGATGGAGGAGATAGGAGAGAGAAGGACGGTGGCTAAACTGTCATCTCTGCTGGAGTCCGAGTTCCACCCTATGCAGGACATACTGAATGCACTGAGGAGCTCATTTAGCAGCAGACTACATCATCCCAGGTGCACAACCGAGAGGTTTCGTAGGTCCTTCCTACCAACGGCTGTCAGACTGTACAACCTAAGCAGGGCTGCTCGCAGAGATAGCAAAAAGACGTAACAAACTAATAGTTTTTTGAATGCAAAAGATGCAATAGACTTACACAATGGTCCTCTCCGGCATACAACTAGGAACATACCGGTCGCTATGGAGGGTGAGAATATGTATGGGCACATAATCATACCATGTAGGATAACTAAGTAGACGGTTATGCTGTTTCATTCCATCTAGCAACAATGCTCTGCACTGTGTGTGTTTATATATTTGCATATTTATTCCATCTAGCTACAATGCTCCGTACTGTGGGTGTTTATATATTTATATATCTACATATTATTCCATCTAGCTACATTGCTCCGCACTGTGTGTGTTTATATACTTGCATATTTATTCCACCTAGCTGCAATGCTCCGTACTGTGGGTGTTTATATATTTACATATTTATTCCATCTAGCTACAATGCTCTGCACTGTGTGTTCATATATTCATATATTTATTCCATCCAGCTACAATGCTCTGCACTGTGTGTCTGTGTGTGTGTGTATATATATATATTTTATAGTAATACGTACATATGTTTATTAGCTGCTCTTGCTTGCTTGTTTTTTTTCTTGCCTTCTGATTGTTGCTCTGAGTGTTGCTATCCCTGTGCTGTTGCAATCCTGGAATTTCCCCGTTGTGGGACTAATAAAGGCTTATCTTATCTTATCTTATCTTATCTAGCCACACCCAAGCCTGATTACTGCCACACCTGTTCTCAATCAAGAAATCACTTTAACTGGACCTGCCTGACACAGTGAAGTAGACCAAATTATCCTCAAAAGCTAGACATCATGCTGTGATCCAAAGAAATTCAGGAACAAATGAGAAACAAAGTAATTGAGATCTGTCAGTCTGGAAGAGGTTATAAAGCCATTTCTAAAGCTTTGGGACTCCAACGAACCACAGTGAGAGCCATTATCCACAAATGGCGAAAACATAGGACAGTGGTGAACCTTCCCAGGAGTGGCTGGCCTGCTAAAATTACTCCAAGAGCACAGCAACGACTCATTCAAGAGGTCACAAAAGACCCCACAACAACATCCAAAGAACTGCAGGCCTCACTTGCCTCAGTTAAGGTCAGTGTTCATGACTCCACCATAAGAAAGAGACTGGACAAAAATGGCCTGCATGGCAGCATTCCAAGACGAAAACCACTGTTGAGCAAAAAGGGCATAAAGGCTCGTTTAAGTTTTGCCAAAAAACATCTTGAGGATTCCCAAGACTTTTAGGAAAATACTCTGTGGACTGACGAGACAAAAGTTGAGCTTTTTTGGAAGGTGTGTGTCCCATTACATCCATGGTAAAAGTAACAAAGCATTTCAGAAAAGGACATCATACAGACAGTAAAATATGGTTGTGGTAGTGTGATGGTCTGGGGCTGTTTTACTGCTTCATAAATGGAACCATGAATTCTGCTGTCTACCAAAAAATCCTGAAGGAGAATGTCCGCACTTGGGTTCTGCAGCAGGACAATGATCCAGAACACACCAGCTAGTCCAGCTTTGAATGGCTTAAGAAAAACAAAATGAAGACTTTTGAGTAGCCTACTCAAAGACCTGCCCTAAATCCGACTGAGATGCTGTGGCATGACCTTAAAAAATTGGTTCATGCTTAAAACCCTCTAATGTGGCTGAATTACAACAATTCTGCAAAGATGAGTGGGCTAAAATTTCTCCACAGTGCTGTAAAAGACTCATTGCAAGTTACTGCAAATGCTTGATTGCAGTTGTTGCTGCTACAGGTGGTCCAACCAGTTATTCGGTTTAGGGGGCAATCACTTTTTCACGCAGGGCCATGTAGGTTTGGATTTTTTTCCCCCTTAATAATAAACACCTTCATTTAAAAACTGCATTTTGTGTTTACTTGTGTTATCTTTATATATTTAAATCAACATATAAAGAAATGATTTTAGAGCAATATAAAAATAAAGGACAGTAATATTACAATGTGTCTTCAATGAAGAAAGGTTGTTATTGTTGTATATATGCTGAGTACTATTATTATTGATATCATTATTACTAGAATATTACAACAGTATTGTAGTATTAGGATTGTTGTTAGGATGGAATTATTTGAAGTATTATATAGGCCAGGTATTATTATTATTATTATTATTATTATTGTTATTGTAACTACTACTGTATATGGCTACCTATTATTATTATTATTATTATATGGTTACTTATTGTGCCTAGGTATTGTAAGCCATGTGGGGGTATATGGTGGTATATATGGTGATTATGATGATGATAACATCGTCTATGATTATATTAAACATACCAGAAGTATTTATTTATTAATATTACAATTATTATTAGATGTTGGTATTATTGTCAATATAAACTATCATTATTGCATCATATCTATTGCATAATTTAATTATAAGATGTATTATATATTATGGTATTGTATAATGAATGTAATTGTGGGATGAATAATGACTAGAATGATATTATAATTTATTGGGTATGGAGAAGGGGTGGGACTATATAAGCGGTGGCTTCTTCCCACTCCTTTTGAACAAGGCATTTTTTCTTTTTTAATTTAATTTTTTTGGTTTTGATTTTTCTTTTCTTTTTTTTTGTCTAGATGTTCAAATAAATCAATCAGTCAATCAGTCTATCAATCAATCAATCTTTGTTTAATATTTCAATTTGTTTGATGATCTGAAACATTTAAGTGTGACAAACATACCAAAAAAATGAGAAATCAGGAAGGGGGCAAACACTTTGTCACACCACTGTATTCTGAAGTACATTCAATATATTCCAAAGTTCATTCAATATATTCCCAGTTTCATTCAATATATTCGGAAGTTCATTCAATATATTCCCAGTTTCATTCAATATATTCGGAAGTTCATTCACTATATTCCAAAGTTCATTCTATATATTCCCAGTTTCATTCAATATATTCGGAAGTTCATTCAATGTATTCTGAAATTCATTCAATATATTCCCATTTTCATTCAATATATTTCCATTTTCATTCAATATATTCCCACTTTCATTCAATATATTCGGACGTTCATTCAATATATTCCAAGTTTCATTCAATATATTCGGAAGTTCATTCAATATATTCCAAAGTTCATTCAACATATTCCCAGTTTCATTCAATATATTCGGAAGTTCATTCAATATATTCAGAAGTTCATTCAGTATATTCGGAAGTTCATTCAATATATTCAGAAGTTCTTTCAATATATTCCCAGTTTCATTCAATATATTCGGAAGTTCATTCAATATATTCAGAAGTTCATTCGATATATTCCAAGTTTCATTCAATATATTCGGAAGTTCATTCAATATATTCCAAGTTTCATTCAATATATTCAGAAGTTCATTCAATATATTCGCAAGTTCATTCAATATATTCCCATTTTCATTCAATATATTCCCAGTTTCATTCAATATATTCAGAAGTTCATTCAATATATTCCAAGTTTCATTTAATATATTCGGAAGTTCATTCAATATATTCCAAAGTTCATTCAACATATTCCCAGTTTCATTCAATATATTCGGAAGTTCATTCAATGTATTCAGAAGTTCATTCAATATATTCGGAAGTTCATTCAATATATTTGGAAGTTCATTCAATATATTCCCAGTTTCATTCAATATATTTGGAAGTTCATTCAATATATTCCAAAGTTCATTCAATATATTCCCAGTTTCATTCAATATATTCGGAAGTTCATTCAATATATTCCAAAGTTCATTCAATATATTCCCAGTTTCATTCAATATATTCGGAAGTTCATTCAATATATTCCGAACTTTTCTTTGTAATATATATATATATATATTTTCCTGAATGGCTTGCCATAATATATATATATATATACTGTATATATATATATATATATATATATATATATATATATATATATAGTGTCTTTGGCTCTACAGTATTACTGAATGAAATTTATGTATATTCATGGTAGTATATAATCAGCTGTATTTGTGTGTTTGCTTGTGTTGGAAACCTTTAATGCATATCTGCTATTTTGGCCAGCTCACTCTGAAAAAGATATTTCTTTTAGTCTAGTTTTTAGTCTAGTTTTACCCAACTCAATATAGGAATACATATGCTCTAATATGTTACTAATTTAAAATAAAATTTAGAGAATGACCCAGAACATGTCTTACAGGATCTTAGTTGATGTGTTCAAGAAAAAATCCGGGGTTAGTACACCCTAGGAATGAGGTAGCACCTGCATATGTGACTCTCCTGTATGTCAGGAATGTGCTAGTCATGCTCACACAATAATAAGAGGTGTGTGTGCACAGACACAGCCCAAGACACAAAGAATGTCTCAAAGCAAGTGAGCTACCAGATTTGGTGAATTTGACGCAGCTTTTCCGAGCAGTTTGATCTGAAACAGAATGCTTTGGGGTTGATACTGTATGTATATTTATTGATCCCTCTGGGGGAACAAATTACACTGGTGCTGCAAGTGCCTTAAGACAGCAAGTGAATTACATGAGCTATACATATATGGAGATCATACCATGAAATTGTGATTTGTATATTGGAAAATGTATCCTACTGTTTAAAGGCAGCTGGAATAACAAAAAAAAAAAAAAAAAAAAAAAAAATATATATATATATATATATATATATATATATAAATCACAAACTGCATTCTTTTCTAGTATTTTTCACTTACACATTTTATAAAATATACTGTAGGTATAACTCAAAGAGAGAATTGTCCAGTCAGTGTCATCATCATAAACCTTTCTATATCATGTTACGTAACTGAATAACAATTAATAACCAATTCTAAAGAGAAACGCAAAAAAAAAAATTTTTGTTGTAATTTTTTTCAACCTTTTCTCATAGCATTTCAACTTTTTTCTAATAAATCTGACTTTTTTTCTCAAACATTTGCACTTTTTTTCTTATAGATTTCCAAATTTTTCTCATAAACTTGCAACTTTTTTCTTAAAAATTTATATTTTTTTCACATAAATCTGCAAACTTTTTTCTTGTATGTCTACATTTTTCCTGTAAATTTTGAACTTTTTTCTCAAAAATTTGCAATGTTTTTTCACATAAATCTGTAATTTCTTCTCATAAATTTGTGACTTTTTTCTCAAATATTTGCAGCTTTTTTCTGATAAATTTACATTTTTCTTCTTGTAAATTTGCACATTTTTTGCTGTAAATTTTCAGCTTTTTTCCAATAGATTTGCAATGGTTTTCTCAAAAAATTGTGACTTTTTTGCCTCAGATTGGCACTGTTTTTTCTTGTAGATCAGCAGCATTTTTCCTCATAAACCTGTAACTGTTTTTCTCATAAATCTGCTACTTTTTCCTCAAAAAATTGTGATTTTTTTTCCCCTGTAAATTTTCAACTTTTTTCTTGTAAATCTGCAACGCTCATCTGGATGCTGGTAAAATGTTTATTCTGTGTAATTAAATTGTAATTTGCAAATTTTTAACGCTTAGATGCATGACCAACCAATTCCTACACTCTTCCATGAGTGTGGTCAAAAATGACCCCAATTAGAATGAGTGTGTTTTATGCTGTAAACTTCAGAAATTTCTTTCATTTTGGTTAAAGATGATTATTTTTATTATATGTTGGGTGATTATTATTATTATTATTATTATAAATTATATTTTGGTCAACAAAAGAATTATTTCATGTTTGACATGTTCATTTATTACTTTTTATTAACATTTTATCACAGAAAGATAAAAAAGGTAAACAATCAGAAAGGGGAAAAAAGGTAAAGTCAAAGTCAAAGTGCCTTTATTGTCATTCCATTGCTAATAAACAATGCAACGAAACTGAGATACTGCTCCCTAAAAACAAACTATCACACTCACAGTTCACTCATGCATTTAACATTCTTATAATTACAACAATAAATAATGCTTGAAACAATATTACCTAAAAGTTGAATACAATATGTACACAGCAATAATGAAAACATACTGAGCGATAAATAGGTGAAGGTGTGAGGGTTTGTGAGCTCACTGTGAGCAGCTGTTACACAGTATCCTTTTCTGGCTGTGAGCACTGCACACAGGGTCATTGCATTTCCAACAACAATTGCTGACTTTGCGGTCTTGTTTTCTTGTGCACATCTTACACCTCTTCCTCTTCTGTTGGCCCTGTGTGTTTCCCTCGTGTGGCTGGATTGCAGCTTTTATCACCCCACACCTTTCCATTGCTGCAGTGATGTAGGTTGGTAGGCGTGGGTTACCTTCCAGTCGAATTCTCATATAAGGCATCACAAGCTCATGTGAGAGCTCTGCAAGAAAACGCCGCCCGGCGTTTGTGATACCTGCACAGAATTCAGGGTGCTGAGCCTTGAAAAAGGAGTAGGCATTCAGGGTGGCAACATCAATCACATTGTACCACAGCACCATGGGCCACCTCTGCGTTTGGCGTTTACAGGTGTAGGTGCCAACCATCTGGTCCACAATATCTACACCTCCTTTCATCTGGTTGTAGAAGTGAATCACTTCTGGGGTTTTTTTCTGGGTGTTTTCATCCACCATTTTGCTGTGGTGCATTGTGCTGAGGAGCAGAATGGCCTTCCCCTTTTTTCCGACATAGCTGGCCATGGTCATGCTGCCATTGAACCCAAATTCAGTGCTGAAGAGCTCCCTGGTCTTGGAAGCCTTCATCACAGGAGGGATGTCTGGCTTGTTTTGTCGCAATGTTCCCACAATAGTCAGACCCTTCTCCAGCAGATGCTCTGCAAGGGACACACTGATGAAAAAGTTGTCTGTGGTGATGTTGTGACCTGTGTGTCTGAGTCCACTGCACAACTGACTGACAATGTTAAGACCCAGATTCTTACTGGCTACTTCCCCTGGTTGTCTCCCAGTGTACACAATCCCATCAATTGCGTAGGGGTTTTTTGCATCACAGGCCCAGAAGATCTTTATGCCGTACTTCGCGGGCTTGCTCTTCATATATTGCATAAACTTGGTCCTCCCTCTGAATGGCACAAGTTGTTCGTCCACTGTGATACAATCACTGGGGATGAATCTCTGCCTGCAGTTGACCAGGAACAGGTCCCATACGTAGCGGAAGGGTGCCAAGTGGTCCGTTTCCAGTCGGGTGGCTCTGGTCCTCTTGTCATCAAATGAATCAACGAATATCTTCAAATCGTCCAACTGACATAGTGACCTTGTACATGGGGTTATATAGAGGACTCCCAAAGAGCTCACTTATTGATACATCCCAGTTCTTCTCACTTCCTGCAAGAATGGTCAATCCAATGAAGGCCATGAGTTCATCTTTGCTGACCTTTTTCCACTCCTTTCCTCTACCTGCAGCTACTCTTCATCCCTCCATATTTGTGCATCTCAGCACCTCTTCTATTATATTATCAGTGATAAACAGCCTCCATGCATCTTTTGGTGAGATGGCCCAGGTGCCCAGGTGCTGGTCCTGGCCGGCTTCTCACAATATTGTGCTTTGGTGTTCTGCCCTGGCTGAGAGGTAACTCTGCCCAGTAAGAGCCCTTGCAGCTCATTCTGTTGGACACGATAGGCCCATCCATTTCCTCTTCCTCTTCAGAAGCCTCGTCAGAAGACTCTTCTGTGTCTGACTGATATTGTTCATGGAGGGAGGGTTGATTTCTCGGTGGCCTGACAACTCCAGGTGGACAATAGTTTGGGTCCTCTATTGGGTCCTCTTCATCTGAAATGTCAGATGCTGAGTCATCAGTCACCGTAATCTCTCCCATCTCAATACCTATTGTCCTCATCTGTTTACCCTCTCTGCTTACCCTCAGCATCCAGTCTGTGATGTTGATTGCAGCGTCTACAGTGTTACTTATAACCGTGGTGAAATTCCAAGGGGACAGCTTTGAAAAATGGTTGGGGTCGTTTTTGACCCCACATATGGAATAGTGTGGTACTGATACAAAAAATGCAATTACTTAAAAAATATAACAATTAGATACAAATCCAAATGGCCTCATGCCAAAGACAACCTATTTAATGAATACATGGACGATTAAATGATAAAAAAATTAAAATTACAAAGATATTGTGAAAAAAACAACCGCAGGGGTCATTGTTACCCCACTTATGCATCTAAGGGTTAACTTAAAATTGGCATCTTTTATCATATATATCTTTGCACCTTTATTCTTACAAAATTGTACTTAATTTACATTTATGCATTTGTACCTCATGCTAACTAGGTGAATACCCCCTATCTCTTGTTTAAAAAATATCAAATCACCTACTGACTATAATTTACTAAAGGGACATCATGTTGCATTAAATGTAAACATGGAACTAGTAATTGAGACCATAATTTCATAAGGGAAGTGTTTACTGGGATCATAAATCAAGGATTAAACTCATTTGCTCATTGACTTGTAAACAATTAAGGTTCACTTTTGCAACTGAGAGGTGCCCCCTGGTGGCCACTCTGAAGAATGCAGCTTCCATCTTTCATACACAATTCAGTAGTGAGGAAGATAATTTCGTTATTACTATTTTTTGGCTGCCAAATGTTTGTTAACAGGTCAGCAAGAGAGCAGCATAAAGTCACCTCAGATATACCGATTTAGCACTGAGAAAGCGCAGTCACAGTGGAGTCTTTCATATTTGAAATGCAAACAGACATCTGGAGCTGCCAGAGTGGGATGTTACCTCCTGCAGTTTTAATGTACAGCAGAGGCTTGAATGAAGCTTGTTCTCAGCTTGGTCAAAGCTATAAAATCTCTGGACGGTCAGGGGGTTTGCTTAACGTAAAGAGACACATTCTTCCTTTGAAGTAAGTTTGCCGTGACCTCTCAAAAACCTTTGCAAAAGACAAAAGATCAGAACCTACAGTTTACTGAGAATGTATAACATTTAATGTTTTTCTAACAGTGTTTTATTTCTTTAAGCTATAGCAGCAAACATTTGGCTCCTGAATTTCCTGAACCATGAGTTCACGCTATAATAGCCCCTTGCAACAAGACATCAGAAACGCAGCTGATTATCCTGTAAAATGAAAGAGCCTTTTAAGTTTCAACAGCTTATAAGACAAACCAGATGGTTTACAGGAATCGGAATAAGCTGTGGCATCAACACAAGGAATGGTGCCAAGCAAATTTCCATCAGAATTTAAATTTACATCCTAGTCAGCTAATTAGAAGAGCCATTCTGCATTCAACACGTCATGACATGTTATTGGGCCACTGCCTACTTAAACACCTAAAAACCTGTGAAAAATGACACTGAGAACAAAAACCCAGCACCACATGTGTCACTTCATACTGTGTAGGTGTGGTCCACAACCACTGCCAGCTCTTGATTACATACATAAAGTTCCGCTGATGTGGCGATATTACTTACAGCACAAGAAGAAAACGCAAACTCCTGCCTGAGTTAATCTACTAATATCAACAACGTCATCCCTGAACACATCCAAACTGTATGTGCATGATTTCATGAGTATTTGCTTCTCCTTGACACATTACATTACTCCCTTGGCTGAGAGGCGCCAAGTCTGCCCCCCGTCCTCAGCTAACCCCTGTGCAGAGGTCTGCTCACCACTACTGCTTCAGCAAAAGTGCAGGGTGACTTTGACTATTTAGGACTGAGCCGTTAGTTCCAAAGAGTGGAAAAAAAGATAAATAAAATCCAATTAGTTCATCGGGTGAAAGGGGAATGAATAACAAACACTAAATGTTTTACGGGAAATTCCACAGTAGCCAAACATTCCAAAAGTGTGTGGGGAGGAAATGACTGTTTGAGTGGGGAGTGGATCTAGTTGCAGGTGACGATGGCCTGATCACTTGAATGATGAGGAAACTATAAAAAATACCTCTATCAAACCAGTAGAACTTTGGTTTGCTGTTTCCTTGTTTGATGCTTTGACATTTCAACTTTCACTAGACTGGCATATTTTGACCAGGCAGTAAAAGCTCTGCATGGCTAACTAGCTAATTAGCATTGCACTAACTTCACTACCACAGTGGCGATATACAGGTAGAGCATCTGTGCACCCTTTAGGAAGTCAAGGGTTCAAACTTTGGTTGGTTCACGCCAAAAACCATATGAACAGGGTACTTTCTTGGTCCCTGGTCAGCACAAATAAAATGGGGAAAGGAGTTTAACACACAAAGCTAGCAGGAGGCTGAACTCTAGATTGGAACTTCCACTTTTCACGTAACTTTGTAGCCTAAAGTTATTGAAATAGAGATTGTTGCTAAGCAGTGAACCACATTAAGCTGGATTCATGGTACTTTTCTGTTCTGGACCGTTGAGGTGTGTGTCTGCTTTGGATGAGGCTGGCGTGTACGCAGTTGTATATATGCTTCACCTTTTTCATCTACCAGGCCAAGAGGTTGACGCATGTGCACAACTGTTATTTGTAGTTTGACCCCAGCCCTAAGGGTAGTGCAAATGCGCTAACACCCCAGTTTGTTCGTTCATTCATTCGTCTTCTTCCGCTTAATCCTTTTTGGGTCGCGGGGGGGCTGGAGCCTATCCCAGCATCTTTGGGCGAGAGGCAGGGTACACCCTGGACAGATCGCCAGTCCATCGCAGGGCCAGTTTGTTCACCGGCTATATAAAAGTGAAGAAACGTGAGATCAACGCACATTTTTTGTAGCAACAATAATGGCATCGTCTCAAGGAAAGGAGGAATTCCAGTTTTTCAGTGCTCTTCTCCGCTCAAGGTGCTGCTGCTACAAAACGATTCATGTATGTTTATTCTCGTCTTCCACTTCCTCTTTGTCTTCTTTGTCTACTTTGACTATTTATGCTGTGTTGGTAGCGCCACCTTGTGAATAGGAAGTTCAATCTTGCGCATATGCAGTCAACGCTGTCAGGCCGCACAGTCAGACAATTTGGGCTCTGCGGACGTCCGCAGACTGGAGACAATGATGTCATTTTTGTCACACAAGCCTCTCGGTCGAGCGGACGTGGACAGCGGAGATGCAGCATGAATCCAGCTTTAGTGTGGGATGGACCACACTAATTACCTTAATATCATCAGGCATATTCTCAGTTATCATTACGCTATATTTAAAGAAAAAGCAGCATTGCTGTGGCCTGCTACCCTCTTTTTTGTATTTTCGTACTTTTCCTGTGGCACAGGTAAGCAAGTAATCTGATTACTGCTTTAATCCCATCTGGACCCCACATGGGTTTAAATGGGTGAGCAGACTAGTGCCATAGGTAAAGTCCATGTGGGCAAACACAGATGGGCCTGATAAAACAGCCCAGATTTGACCTATGGACATGTTAGCTGGGTGAGAGCACAGCTAAGACTTAGTTTGTTTAAAAGAACACAAAAACAAGCCTTGAATATCTATAAACTTCAGTTTTTTTTACTGACTCCATGGAGTGCGTTCAACTCGACTTGCCTCATTAATCCTTAAAACCATGTGAAACACCATCAGCGGGCCAAGTAGAAATACCTCTTTTTTTGTCTTTACTGAACAAGTGAAACTTATCCAGCCCCAAGGCATCAATATCTTATCCACCGCAGCACAATTAGGCAGTGAATGCTGTCTCATCCTTATTGATACCAGCTGCGACGCTGAAACCACCAAGAAAAACTCTGATACTGGGATTCATTACTGCAGAGGTTGTGGTTCTTGTCAGTGATTTTTGTTAGCCTGTGATTTGTAAAAACAGAACTGAAAAATACGGTTTTGCAACCTCAGTTTTGCTTTATTGATAATAAAATAATGAAGACACTACTATACAGAAGTGGGATTTAACATAGCTTTAAAAAGCTCAGGTTTTCTGTAGCTCACATGGCATAAGGTACACATACAGACAACGGGAGCTTTATGTGTGACAGGTAAAGTGCGGTCTGGATCGGGGTGAAAGAAGCTGAGCAACCAGCAGGGTACATTCTTGTGTTTGATCCAACATCATCTCAGGGAGCAGAGTTTGCAGTGTCTCTGTGAGGCGGACCGGCTTCTTCTCAGTCGGTGGTCTTATAGAGCACCATCTCTTTAATATATGGCTATGCATACAGTGGAAACGTTTCAATGAATTGCAATGACTTTTGGTGTGAATCTGCACTTTGATCAAGAGTAACTCCTGTAAACTGGTGTTTGCAGTTGCAGTTTAATTATTATTCTGTTCTAGGTTCTGGGTTATAGTCTTCTTAGTTTCCATTGTTCCTAGTTTATTTTGCACATATCTCATGTGTCGTTCTTATTTAAGTTTAAGTTCTACAGTCTTTGGTTATTTCTGGAGTTTACGCTTATCTAGTCTTACCTTTTTGACAAAGAAATATGCTTGCTACTGTCATTAAAGAAAAAGATAAAGACAATCTTATGTTCTGGGCTGTTTTGGTCAAAGTCTGGCCCGGTGACTCAAAGCTCTTAAGTGTGCCCATATAAGCTGAAAGACTGGAGAGGGACTGTCACTCTGATAAAGTTCCTCTTTTTCTCCCTCCATGTCTGCATGAGCTGGCAGGTCCGAGATGGAAGAGAGCCAAAGGTTGGATAATTTTGTCAGTTAGGTTAGTGGAGCCAAGTATCCTGTCTGCCCAACCCGAAACACACATGCATACAAGACACTGCTGCCAGCTTCCTGATCCTCCTGAATTCTTATCTACCATCGCTATATAGGGCAGGAAACAAGAGCGTGGTGCCACCTGTGTGAAATATTAATAGAAAGTGTCTAATAGTTTGCATTAATATGTCAATTAAATCCACTAAGGTCATTTCAGAGTGGGATATAGGAGTTGCATGAAGTTTTGAGGAGCATGTTTTTGTTGTTACAGATAAGAAAAATTCAAGCTTTTATGAAAAAATCACTATTTGATCTCCATTTCTACATCTTGAATATGGCAAAAAAGAGAAATATAACACTCCCTCACAGTCATGTTGCCAAATTTATAGATTATTTATTCAAGAAATGTTCGATTTTTGTGCAATTCTTACTATTCTGAAGAAGAAGTCAACTTTATTGTCATTCAATCCATACAGCAGAACAAAATTACGTTTCTCCTATCTACAATTAATAACATCTAGAATCAGAGGGGTCACTGTCATGCAAGGCGCCGCCACAAACAACGTTTTCCTTCCCCCATTCTATTATGCTGAGCACCAAGCTAGAAGGAGGGAAGTACCATTTTTATATGGTGATTGGTATGACCCAGCCGGGGTCTGAACCCACAACCAGGAGGTTGTGGGGCACATGCTCTACCAACTAGGCCACCACTCCGGTTAGACTTGTATTTTGCACTGGATCAGAAATTAAAACTCATAAACTAAACAAACCAGCCAAATGCAAAAGAACCTGGTCAGGTTTTTCAGTCCTAACAGACTTCTACATACTGTGATCTTTACTTGCAACAGAACCAAGTCAGTGTAACAAGAAAATACCCATTAAAAGAAAGTATTTGGTGTTTTCTTATTCCCTTATGCACTACAGACCTGGTACTGGGATTTTTGCTGCCATCCAGTGGGTTACAAGTGGTACTGCACATGAAAAAAATCTCTGTGACATTGTTCAACATCTTATGAGCTTTCCAAAGGTGTATGCTGAGCATGTTTTACCTTGTTTTACCTTGTTTACATTATAATTTATCCATCCACCCATCTTCAACCACTCATCTAGGAATCCGGGTCCCGGGGGCATCAGTTCAGGTAGAGCAGCCCAGACCGCCGCCCAGTTCACATAACACCATGATCCCCATGATCTCTCCTGCAGGTGGTGAGCCCACAGGAGGGCGGATCCATTTGCCTCCTTTTGGGTACACTGGGTCCTTGATGTAAGGTTTTTCATGGAGATCCACTGGACCACTCTTAGTCTGGCCCTTCACCCAGGACCAGTTTGCCTTGGGAGACCCCACCAGGGGCAAGTTGCCCCTTGACAACATAACTCCTGGGATCATTTGGGCACTCAAACCCCTCCTCCGTGATAAGGTGGCGAACCACAGAGGGATTATAATTTATATTTAAAATATTTTATTTTTTAAATACATTTGATATAGTAGTTCCTCTTTCTTCCTCATGAATTTGCAACTATTTTCTTAAAAATATGAAACTTATTTCACAGAAATTTGCAAAATTTTTCTTGTTAATTTACAACTTTTTTCTAGTAAATATGCATAATTTTTCTAATTTTTTAAATTTGCAGCTTTTTTTTTAACTGTAAATTTGTTATTTTTTTTTAACAAGGGGGTTGGGGATATTCACCAATTTAGCATAAGTTCCAAATGTGTAGATGTAAATTATATACAAATTTGCAAGAATAAAGATATAACAATATGATAAAAGAGGCAAATTTAAAAATTGGAAAAAAACAACAACAAATTACAATTTAATTACATAGAATATACAAATTTAAACAGCATCCAGATTAGCAGTACAAATTTACAAGAAAATAGCTGCTAATTTTAGAGAACAAATGTGAAAATTTGCAAGGAAAAAAAGTCAGAATTTGATAAGAAAAAAAGTTGAAAATTTATGAGGAAAAAAGTTGAAAATTTACAGGAAAATTGTTGCAAATTTATAAAGAAAAAAGTTTTTTTTTTTAAATCAAATCACCCTTTATTGTCATTCAACCAATCATGTACAGTAGAACGAAATTGTGTTTTACCTATCTACAGTGTTAATCACACACACCCCATGTGTTAGAATCAGAGGGCCGCTGCCATGCAAGGCGCCGCCACAGATTTCCCTCCTCCGTTCCATTATTGCTGAGCACCAAGCTGGACGGCAGGAAGTTCTGCTTTTATATGGTCTTTGGCATGACCCGGCCGGGATTCGAACCCTTGCCTCCCGGGTGTGGGGCAAGGGTGTCCGGTAAACACTTACAGAAGAAACTTACAGAACACTTACAGAAAAAAAGTTGAAAATTTACAAGAAAAAAGTAAATTTTTGTGAAAAGTTACAAATGTTTGGGAAAAAAAATCACAAATTTATCACAAAAAAGTTGACGATGGTACCAATGAATATAGTAACTACAGGTGTGATACGTTTCACACCTGTAGTTACTATGGGTGTGATACATTGATACCGTACAACCTTGAGTGTAATATTGCTTTTATACAACAGTTCCGCAAGCACAATTTATTAAATGACAGCAATACTGGACAAAATTTTATGATTTGTTTGTTTAATTAGTTATTTTGTGCAGCTGAGAAAAAAATAGTCCCTTCTGAAAGTAGCCAGTAACTGTTGCTAAACATCTCAGTCAGCATGAAGACGTCTACTGTCATTCCACACACGTAAACAATTTAAATATTGTCAAGTGCAAAAGTCATTGCTTCTTAATACATACAAGTTACCTGTTGAGTTGATACCACAAAAAGGGCTGAGATCAAAACATGACCAATACCGGTGGCTAGTTAGCATGCTAGCGATTTGGCTTCAGCACACTTCGCTCGCTTTTTTTTTTTTTTTGCATTTTCAGATGAAATAAAGACTCCATCACCACTAAGGTACTGTGGTTTGTTAATCGAGACAATAAATCCACGTGAAATAGCTTAACCCCTTGCACTCCGGTCAATTTCCCTAAAAATGCCAAAAAATAACGTACCCAAAGTAAATCAAAAGCTGTTCTTCAACCCTTTGCAGCATCTTCATGGGGTTGGTCTCATTTAAAAGAAAACACTTTGAATTTTTTGGCAAAACAGTCATAATCTCTCTAAGTGCTCCTGCCACTGAGTAACAGTCATCTAAACATACTGAATCTGAAGAAAATAAAGTTTGCCTGGGTGTTTTTTTAGGTACAAATGCTTGCAAATAACACACAGCTGTCAGATACTGGCTGGAAAATGCAACAGAAATGTAGAACCAAGTGTTATCAAGCTGAGGTCAAAATTTTGTAACAATGCCACAAAAAATGAATGTATTACATAGCTTTTTTCTCAGGTTGTTCCCAGGCGTTTGCCAAATGGCACAGTTTGGAAAAACGTCTGTAACTTTTGAATGCTGAAACATAGAAGCTCCATCTTGGGCTCTAATGAAAGGTGACACTCAGGGCTGTGTGTGTGTGTGTGTGGGGGGGTGTTTATTCATTCATGAATGAATGAATGAACAAACAAGCCCCCCACACACAAAGAAGCATGCCACGTAAAAAATGTGTGACCTTTTTTTACAAGAAAAAATAACCTACAGTGCAATAAAAATTATTCTAAAATATCTGCAATGTAGAGGATAACAACTCTCCCCCGCCGCGGAGCTTGGCGCACAAAAAACGGTCCGTCAATGGTCCGTCATGTGGCTATGACGCACCGTTGTAATTACCGATCTGTCAAAAGTCATTACTACTACTACTACTATTTTCAGTTTAGCTTATAACACTTACCTGTCCACAACAGCAGTGTCGTTGGCGAACATGTGTTCCTCATTGTCAGACGAACATGAAGCTGGGCCGCTTGTTACGGACACGTGGTTCTGGTCACCCGACCCGGTCAAACCATGATTCCATTATTGCGGTTTTGCGCTTCCATGATTGTGGTTTTGGCGAACGATTTTTCAAAACAAATAAGAACAGTAGTAATAAAAAAAAACTGGCGAACACTACCGTTACACACAGGTCTCAATGTGTGTCACCCAGCGGCTTACACAAAACAGATTTTACCCACGGGACGCACGCGTTTCAATCGTTGAACTTCTCTGCTTCAATTGGCTCGCTGTATTCGCGGTCATTGGTAGGCAGGTCCTTCTTGCTAAGTTTTCAGTCATTGGTTCTTCAAGGTTTCAGAAACCCAATTCAAGGCTCTTATTAGTCGAATGAGAGGTCAATCAAATCTAAACCAATCAAAACACTCCTTTGGCTTTCTGTTCGCGGCTGTGTCTGTACTGGAAGAACGGAAATGCAGCTTTTTTTTTTTTCAGTGCGCACTGAGATGCACAGTGTGCACTGAGACGCACTAGGCCGCAGAGACGTGACCGCCCGCAGTATCCCAGAGTGCAAGAGGTTAACAATGTTTATACAAGGGCAGACTTTGTAAACTCAATAAAGTTTTCTTTCAAAAGGGTGGGACTTCTGGGTAATTTCTTGTCAAACAGCACCTCACTGTGGAAATTAAGGTATCCAACACAGTGTTGCAATTCTCAAGTCTGCAGACTTGACAGTAAATTAATGTTAGTAATTAACAATTACTAGAGCACCTTTGAAGCAGAGTGATACATATCTAGTGAAACGTTGGAGTGCAATTATTGTGGAATCCTTATTGTCCAATCAAATTGCTCGGTTGGAACTAACTGTTGTATAAAACATGATATACAGTGTTGTGAAAAAGTGTTTGTCCCTTCCTGATTTCTCATTTTTTTGTATGTTTGTCACACTTAAATGTTTCAGATCATCAAACAAATTTAAATATTAGACAAAGATAACACAAGTAAACACAAAATTCAGTTTTTAAATGAAGGTGTTTATTATTAAGGGAAATGAAAACCCAAACCTACATGGCCCTGTGTGAAAAAGTGATTGCCCCCTAAACCTAATAACTGGTTGGGCCACCTGTAGCAGCAACAACTGCAAACATCTGCGATAACTGGCAATGAGTCTTTTATAGCGCTATGGAGGAGTTTTGGCCCACTCATCTTTGCAGAATTCTTGTAATTCAGCCACATTGGAGGGTTTTCAAGCATGAACCGCCTTTTTAAGGTGATGCCACAGCATGTCAATCAGATTCAGGTCAGGACTTTGACTAGGCCACTCCAAAGTCTTCATTTTGTTTTTCTCAAGCAATTCAGAGGTGGACTTGCTGGTGTGTTTTGGATCATTGTCCTGCTGCACAACCCAAGTGTGCTTCAGCTTGAGGTGACAGATGGCCGGACATTCTCCTTCAGGATTTTTGGTAGACAGCAGAATTCATGGTTCCATTTACCACAGCAAGTCTTCCAGGTCCTGAAGCAGCAAAAAAGCCCCAGAGCATCACACTACCACCACCATATTTTACTGTTAGTATGATGTTCCTTTTCTGAAATGTTGTGTTACTTTTACGTCGGATGTAATGGGACACATACCTTCCAAAAACTTCAACTTTTGTCTCATCAGTCCACAGAACATTTTCCCAAAAGTCTTGGGGATCATCAAGATGTTTTCTGGCAAAACTGAGATGAGCTTTTTTGTTCTTTTTGCTCAGCAGTGGCTTTCATTTTGGAACTCTGCCATGCAGGCCATTTTTGCCCAGTCTCTTTCTTATGGTGGAGTCACGAACTCTGACCTTAACTGAGGCAAGTGAGGCCTGCAGTTCTTTGGATGTTGTTGTGGGGTCTTTTGTGTCCTCTTGGATGAGTCGTCGCTATGCTCTTGGGGTAATTTTGGTCAGCTGGCAACTCCTGGGAAGGTTCACTACTGTTCCATGTTTTTGACATTTGTGGATAATAGCTCTCACTGTGGTTCACTGAAGTCCCAAAGCTTTAGAAGTGGCTTTATAATCTCAGTTACTTTGTTTCTCATTTGTTCCTGAATTTCTTTGGATCACAGCATGATGTCTAGCTTTTTGAGGATCTTTTGGTCTACTTCACTTTGTCAGGCAGGTCCTATTTAAATGTTTCTTGACTGAGGACAGGTGTGGCAGTAATCAGGCCTGGGTGTGGCTAGAGAAATTGAACTCAGCTTCCAAAGATGTGATAAACCACAGTTAATTTATGTTTTAATAGAAGGAGGCAATCACTTTTTCACACAGGGCCATATAGGTTTGGATTTTTTTTCCCTTAATAATAAACACCTTCACTTAAAAACTGCATTTTCTGTTTACTTGTGTTATCATATCTTGTTGTGTTTAATATTTAAATTTGCTTGATGATCTGAAACATTTAAGTGTGACAAACATACAAAAAAATGAGAAATCAGCAAGGGGCAAACACTTTTTCACACCACTGTAGAATGATTTATGTTGATATTGGGGGACAATTCTGTCAGTGGGAGGGGCAATGTCCCCCCTGTTCCCCTCTTGATTTACACTTATGAATGGGAATGGGGATGAAGAGGATGGCAGGGTAACAAGGGGGATGTTCTTGCCCTCTGACCAAAGTGTCAGAAGACGGCCCACTTTTGGCACCTTACCACAACGATGCCTAGTCTGTTTGTGAAGAGAAATTGCAGTCTTCATTATAGAAACAGGCAGAAGGAATAATGATAGATAAGTTCTCGGCTAAAATGAGAAGATTAAGAAAAAGGAAGGAAAAGCAATTAAGACAGCACAAGATGGAGAGAATCAATCATCATTTGACACAGGCCAATCTACCTGTTGGCTTTGATTTATCATGGATTGTGCCAGAAAAGACAAGAAGGATTCATGGTCTAGAGAATGAAAAACACCATAAACTTAAAGGACCAACATCTGCAATTGAACGTAGCCCTGTGACCTTTTCATCATCATCCATATCAGCTCCTTGAGCCATAAAGAAATCCCTCTGGATCCCCATTTCTGCTTTTCCAGTCTTGAGAGCCAAGGCTTTCCAGTCAGGTTTGTGTTCCTCTCATAAGAGATACTCCTGTAGCTAATCCAAAGTGTTCCTACAGAGGGAGGGCGGAGGTGGGAGTCTGAGTGATACCATCTGCTTTGGCTCTACAGTGTGAGTTGCTCGCTGCGGCTTGAAGAACAGGCCCCCGGCCAATCCACTTGCTGCCCTGGTCTGTTCATTCACTTCAAGCGGGGCTGCATCCAATGGTGTCAATGTAGAAAAGATTCCTGAACAGCCTGGATGACCCATTTGAGGAAAACCCAGATGACCTATGCACGAAGTGCTCAAAATCACAATCACACAAAATCGTGTTTATTCAGTAAGCATTTCCACTTCACTCCTTCCTATAAAGCTGGAGTTTTCAGTCAGTGCTGCTTATAAATGATTTCTGTTAGGCATAAAAACAAGGTCAAAGATAACAGCATGTTTGTCTTACAACAGGTTGAGAATTTCTGAAAGGCAATCCTGTATGTGATAGTTCTGTTGCAACATTTTGTATTTTACGATGTTTGTTTTTGGATTTTTTCAGAAGCCTGAAGAATAAAACTGGTCCAAATGAACAGGCATCTGCTGAGTACTGTAAACAACCTATACAGTACATCTGGAAAGTATTCACAGTGCTTCACTTTTTCCACATTTTGTTATCTTACAGCCTTTTTCCAAAAGGAATTAAATTAATTTTTTTTCCTCAAAATTCTATACACAATACCCCATAATGACAATGTAAGAAAAGTTTTTTTGACAATTTTGCAAATTTATTAAAAATAAAAAACAAAGAAATCACATGTACATAAGTATTCACAGCCTTTGCTCAGTACGTTGTTGATGCACCTTTGGCAGCAATTACAGCCTCAAGTCTTTTTATATATGATGTCACAAGCTTGGCACACCTATCTTTGGACAGTTTTGCCCATTCCTCTTTGCAGCACCTCTCAAGCTTCATCAGGTTGGATGTGAAGTGTCAGTGCACAGCCATTTTCAGATCTCTCCAGAGATGTTCAATTGGATTCAAGTCTGGGCTCTGGCTGGGTCACTCAAGGACATTCACAGAGTTGTCCTGAAGCCACTTCTTTGATATCTTGGCTGTGTGTTTAGGATCGTTTTCCTGCTGAAAGATGAACTTTCACCTCAGTCTGAGGTCAAGAGCGCTCTGGAGCAGGGTTTCATCCAGGATGTCTCTGTACATTGCTGCATTCATCTTTCCCTCTATCCTGACTAGTCTCCCAGTTCCTGACACTGAAAAAAATCCCCACAGCATGATGCTGCCACCACTGTTGGCATGGTTATGAACGGTGCCTGGTTTCCTCCAAACATGAGGCCTGGCATTCATGTCAAAGAACTCAATCTTTGTCTTATCAAACCAAACAATTTTGTTTTTCATGGTCTAAGAGTCCTTGAGGTGCCTTTTGGCAAACTCCAGGTGGGCTGCCATGTACCTTTTACTAAGGAGTGGCTTCCATCTGGCCACTCTACCATACAGGCCTGATTGGTGGATTGCTGCAGAGATGGTTGTCCTTCTGGAAGGTTCTTCTCTCTCCACCGAGGAACACTGGAGCTCTGACAGAGTGACCATCGGGTTCTTGGTCACCTCCCTGACTAAGGCCCTTCTTCCCCGATCACTCAGTTTAGACGGCTGGCCAGCTCTAGGAAGAGTCCTGGTGGTTCTGAACTTCTTCCATTTACAGATGATGGAGGCCACTGTGCTTATACGAACCTTCAAAGCAGCAGAAATTTTTCTGTACCCTTCCCCAGATTTGTGCCTCAAGCCAATTCTGTCTCGGAGGTCTACAGACAATTCCTTTGACTTCATGCTTGGTTTGTGCTCTGACATGCACTGTCAACTGTGGGACCTTATATAGACAGGTGTGTGCCTTTCTAAATCATGTCCAATCAAGTGAATTTACCACAGGTGGACTCCAATTAAGCTGTAGAAACATCTCAAGGATGATCAGTGGAAACAGGATGCACCTAAGCTAAATGTTGAGCTTCATGGCAAAGGTTGTGAATACTTATGTACATGTGATTTTTTTTGTTTTTTTATTTTTAATAAATTTGCAAAAATCTCAAAAAAAAATTTTTTTCATGTTGTCATTATGGGGTAGTGTGTGTAGAATTTTGAAGAAAAAATGAATTTAATCCATTTTGGAATAAGGCTGTAACATAACAAAATGTGGAAAAAGTGAAGTGCTGTGAATACTTTCCAGATGCACTGTAAATATGAGGGCTGTTCATTAAAGATTTCCCCTGACCCACTTCCAGTTGTTGTAGGAGGCTGAAATTCCACATGTATTATAATACATATCTCTGTAGGTCACATGGTAATTTTCAGCTCTGAACTTAAGTGTTTCTCTTTTACAGGAACTAAGGCAGAGTAAGGTGTGATAATGGAGCCAGCTGAATGTAGAGCAGTCATCAGGTTCCTGTCCACGGGAGATGTTCAGTGAGTTGAAAGAGACTTATGGGGAGGATGACCCATCGTATGACGTAGTCAAGCACTGGTATCGACAGTTCAAGTGTGGTCGGACATTGGTGGACATGGCACTCATTCCCATGCGGCTAAAGTGTGCCATTGATGAAGACACCACCTGGCAAGTGGGGGCCCAAAATGTCATCAGTGTGGGGTCAGTGAAAAAAAAAAACGTCCGTGACCATTTGCATGTGGAAGTTGTCTGCACGATGGATTTTCCAGTTGCTCACACCTTTCCAGAAGCAGGAATGAGTCACATGCTCCCATGCTCTTTTGGCCATGTGCCAAGAAAACTAGGAGGACTTTTTCACAGACTAATCATGCAGGATGAAACATGGGTCTATCACAGTGATCCAGAAACTAAAACCCAGTTGGAGGAATGGAAGGATTATGACTCCACTTCCAAAGAAAGCACGTCCCCAACCCTCGGCGGGCAAGGTGATGCTCACGGTCTTTTGGGACCAGCATGGAGTACTGATGATGGATTTTCTGGCAAAGGGTACCACAATTACTGGGACTTACTACACTTTACTGTTGCAAAAATTGTGGAAGGCCGTGCTGACCAGAGGTGTCCACCCCAGTTCACAACTCTCACAATGCCCAGATGGAAGCACGGTCCTGCAGCTATGAAATCCTTCCTCACTCCGCCTCACATCATCTGTGTCAGGAGTGGTGAAAGCACTGGACCCAATTGCTGGACGTAAGTTCCAAAAATGATTCTATTAATGAGCAGATCACACAGATGCAACTCGAGGGCTTAAATAGAAATTAACTGTGCTGCTCGGAAGTGCAAGTAAAGACAAAAACAGGACAGACAGGCTGACTGAACAATAAACAAACTAAGACAGAACTGAAGTGTGTAATCATGCCAAACTGACTAAAAGAACCCAAACTGAACAGAAGCAAACCCAGACCTTAAATACACTACATACAGGGCAATTAACATAACACGACACAGGTGGACACACACACACACACACACACACACACACACACACACACACACACACACACACACACACACACACACACACACACAAAGAGACAAAACATATGCAGGGGATCAGAGGGAAACATGACTGACATACAATGACAGACAAGAACTGAATCTAAATCATAGATAATCATAAAACTATCCAGAACAGAGAACAGAATCATGAATCCAAGAAATAACGATAAGAACAGAAAATACAGAATAAACACAAGGCAAGAGCGTGGATTGAGTCCATGCCGAAAAGAAACACAAACTATCAAACAGATGGACATTAGACCCAACCCATGCCCTGACAATCTGACTTCCAGCTCTTTACAATCATCAAGTCATTTCTGAAGGGCAGGCACTTCCAAAATGATGAAACCCTGATTTCTGAGTTCAAGTCAGGGCATCTGATGCAACCTGCAGACTTCCACAGGTGAGGTCTCCACAGCTACATAAAGCGATGGGAGAAGTTTGTGATCCTTGGTGGTGCCTATGTAGAGAAAGACTAATAACTGTCAAGTTTGGTTCCTCTCAGACCATGTGAAATGAGTCATGGGAAAACAGCCCTCATAAACGAAGAAAGGCCTATGAAGCGTTGGCAACAAATTTGTAGCATCTGGTGAGCTTTTATCAGCTCTTGATTGTGCATGGTAATGGTGCACTAATCTCTTGTGGAAAGCACCACTGCAATTACTCCACATCATCAAAGACCATGCAAAATAAAGCACAACAGAGGGTGGAAAAAAAAAAGGCTAGGGCTAAATGTCTGAACTGTCCTCTTACGTCCCAACTGCTGGAAAAAAAAAAAATGCACTGCTTGCCAAAAATGGGTCAAAAACAGTCCAGGAGCATCACCCCAGAGAGGAAGTGACCCCAATCCTTGACCGTGGCGTCCTACAGCAACCGAAAACACTCAGCAGCTGTTAGCATCATTTGTGAGGTCAAAACCAGGTCGTGTTCATTAGCTTGTTATCTTAACTCAATTCCTTGTGTCTTCCAAAAGCTTGTGAGTCTTAAGGACTTGTTAAAAAGTCAGTGGTACAGTTCAGCTCTCCCGTCTGGACTAATTATGAAAAGAAAAATCATTGGTGAATTCCGCAGGGTTCAAGACAGCAGAGGGAGTGTTGACACTGGCCCAAAAATTGTGAGAATAGATGAAAGAAGAGTAGACCGAACAATCTGTAGGAGAAAAGCTGTAAAGTGATCATCTAGATATGGTTGAGGATGCTGGTAGAACATGTTCTTCTTTAACTTTGGTTTTCAGTTAGTATGAAAATCCTACATACAAGGGGGTTTCGTATATAAAAATATCAGTTGTATGCTTTTGGTATTGCACAAACGCACTATTACTCATATACTGTACTGTATAAGCACTAATGGTGCGTTCACACCAAATGCGAACAGGCAAATTTTTCACGCGACACGATTACATTATAAATCAATGTAAACACGCCAACAGACATGAATAGTGAGATGTGTTGTGTTGGGTTCTTTTATAAATAAAGACTGCTGCTTTGGGTGAACACGGAGCCTCCTTTATTGACTGGCTGCAACACATTAACACACGAACTCCGCCATATTATTCTCTATCATGCTGTACACCTGACAACATCCAGTCTGTGTCGCCCCCTAGTGGCTCCACATATGTAATGCCTAGATTACACCACATCCCCCTTACTGAAGCTAGGTTGACCCCTTTTAGCTGAAAACACAAAATACATTTTTATATGAGATCTTTTTCCGTTCCTTTTTGTCAACTAACTATGACAGCATAAATTTAACACATCACCCCCTTTAACAAATATGTAACATTTCTTTTTTTTTTCACACTGTTGCCATGTAAGAACATATTATGCAAAGGCCTCTTATTTTCTATTTAAGGAAGGCATTTTTAGAACTCAACTCTGCTTTCACGAATATTAACATGCAACTCTACAGATCCAGTCTCTTTGGTTTTATCACTTCTCTACCAGACCTGGTTCTAACAACACCTGGTGTTTCCTGTGCATTGGGCTCAGAAACAGTTTCTGTAGGAGTGTCTTTTCCATTTGACTGGGTCCGTTGTGGTTCCATCTCAGTCTTTGGTATCGACATAGGCACAAGATGAGTGCGGTTCCTCCTGATTGTCCCTTGTGGTCCACTGATGACATAGGACCGTGGAGTTTTGTGGACAGATGTCACTGTGCCCTGTGCTTTCGCATCTGTAATCCAAACAGAGTTTCCGGGTAACAGTTTATCCAAATCTCTCGTTCTGTGTCTTTTGTTGAAACATTCTGTTTGCCTCATCTGTCTCTCCTTTTCTTCAATATATATTTTATTCAGTTTTTTTGAAAATAAGACAGAACAATAAACAATAAACACTGCCAGTGCTCAAGAAAATACACAAAGAAATAAGTGATTGTTACACAAAGCCCATATAACTACAAAAGTGTAAGCAGTCCATGCTAAGCAAGTTTCATGATACAATCCTTTCATGTTACAGGCTGAGTCTTCTTTTTCTTAATGTGATCCATAAATGGTCCCCAAATTTTAGTAAACATATCTTGAGTATTAGACAAATGATATCGAATCTCTTCAAGGTACAAGCAGGATGCCAAATCATTAAGCCAGTTAATATAACTGGGCGGCGTATTGGCCTTCCATTCTTTCAGAATGACCCTCTTCGCAACAATCATGCCAAACCTAATAGCATGCTGAAGTGACTGTGAGCAGAGCAAAGTTTGATCTGAACAACCAAGTATTACTGTTAAGACATCAGGTATTATGACTTTTTTATATATGACACTGTACAAATTAAAAATCTGAGACCAAAAATTTTTAAGCGAGGGGCAGGAGAAAAATAAATGACATAAAGTACCATCACTTATTTTACACTTGTCACATAGTGGTGAAATGGTCGGAAAAAGTCTATTAAGGCGAGTCTTAGAGTAATGTAATCGATGTATTACTTTAAATTGTATTAGCTGAAGTCTGGCATTTACTGAACATGAATGAATACCAACTAAGGCTCTTTCCCATAGATCATTTGAGATCTCTATACCTGCATCCCTCGTCCATGCCTCCTTGACATGGGTCGAAGACGTTGGCCAAGAGAAAAGATTAACGAATTCTGAAACTAAATGCTTGGAGGTTGGGTGTTTTCTCAAAACCTCATAGAAATCATGTTGTACAGGAAGTTTGACAAAATGGGTTAAAGACTGTTGTACAAAATGTCTAATCTGCAGGTACCTGAAAAAATGATCAGGTGGGAGATTGAACTTCATTTGTAATTGTGTAAAAGATGCAAAGTCCTTGTTGATATACAGGTCCTTTATTAAAAGAATACCTTTATTTGACCATTGCCTGAACACAGGATCTGATAAAGCTGGTTTGAAGGCAGGGTTTTGGCATATAGGTGCATATATAGAAAGGTCAGGAAGATGCAATATCTTCTTAATTTGTTTCAGAATTCTGAAGGAATTGTACAGCACAAAGTCATGTCTGAACACATTCAGAGGGACGTCGACCTTGCTAAATAATAAAGCAGATAAAGATGTACCAATGAGGGATTGACAGTTATGAGATTCAAGTGCAGGCCAACACGATATTTGATCCACATTATGATTATCTTGGGACCAGAAGACCAAGGCCCTAGCGTTGCAGGCCCAATAATAATGTCTCATAATAGGCAACCCAAGACCACCCTCGACCGAGGGTTTTTGGAGATGTAATTTAGAGACACGGGGGTTTTTGCCAGCCCAAATAAAGGAGATGATAATGAAATCAACTAATTTAAAAAAAGATGCTGTAAGAAAAATTGGCAGATTCTGAAATAAATATATAAATTTAGGAAGTACAATCATTTTGACAATATTTACTCGTCCAATTAGAGGAATTGGTAGTAATTTCCATTTCTCAATCATGCCCCTAATCTTATTTAATAGTTCTGTAAAATTCAATTTGAAAATAAGTTTGGGATTCCTAGGGATGGTGATTCCTAAATATTCAAAGTGCTCATTTGATATTTTAAAAGGTAATGTGTTGAGAAATGTTTTATCTAGACCATCTGAAAGAGGCATGAGAACACTTTTCTCCCAGTTAATGGTAAAACCAGAGAACTGACCAAATTCCCTAATGATCTCGAGAAGAGGTGGAAGAGACTGTTTAATGTCAGACAGTGTCAAAATGACATCATCAGCATACAAGCCAATAGTGCATTCAGATGCGCTATATCTAAACCCAACTATTTCAGGCTCCATCCTGATGGCAACAGCAAGTGGTTCAAGCGCCAGAGCAAAAAACATTGGCGATAGACAACAGCCCTGCCTGGTCCCACGATGTAATAAAAATGGGGCAGATTTATTGTTGTTAGTAAGTACATATGATCTAGGATGTGCATAAAGCATTTTTGCGATAGCTATAAATCTGTCACCAAAGCCAAATCTTTTAAGAGTAATAAACATATACTCCCACTCAATTTGATCGAAGGCCTGCTGTGCATCCAAGGAGACAACAGCAGAATATGGTGGGTTGTTAGAATACATGACGTTCAGAAGTCTACGAGTATTCGAAAATGCAAACCTTTCGGGGATAAACCCGGTTTGGTCACTATGAATTAAGGAACCAATGTGTTCGTTCAAGCGGTTTGCCAAAACTTTTGCAACAATTTTCTGGTCACTATTTAAAAGGATGAGAGGGCGATAAGAAGCTAGATTTGTTTCATCTTTACCCTTCTTCAACAGTAGACAAATGTTCGCATCGTATAATGTCTCTGGGAATGATCCTTCCTTCACGGAAGAGTTTATCATACGAAGCAACAATGGAGCAAGTTTGTCAATGTGAATTTTATAAAATTCAATGCCAAATCCGTCAGGGCCACAAGCCTTACCATTTGGAAATGAACGGATGGCAGCTTTGATCTCCTCTAGTGTGAAGTCAGCATCCAACTGTTGTTTGGCATTTTCACTCAATGTGGGCATATCCAATCTATTTAAGAACCCCCATATGTCTTCCTTTGATGACGATGATTTAGAGGTATTTAAGTTTTTATAATATTCATAAAAAGTGTTATTTATCTGTAAAGGGTCAGTTATTAGTTCTCCATTAGATACAATTTTATAAATTGCCCGTTCAGCTTGAACACCTCTCAACTGCCTAGCGAGTACGCTGTGTGCTTTATCACCAAGCTCAAATTGCTTTTGTTTAAGCTTTCGTATATAATTACAAACATGCTCACCAAGAATGCGGCTGTATTCAAGTCTTGCAGATACAATATTCTTTAGTATTTCATCTGATTTTGAGATACGAAATGATTCCTCCAACAAAGGGAGTTGGGCCTGTATTTCAGACATACGCTTCTGTTTAACCTTTTTATTATAAGACTGGTACGAGATAATATCACCCCTAATAAAGGATTTAAATGTTTCCCACAGTGTGGAATCAGATACCTCACCATTATCATTAAAGTGTAAGAAATCTGTAATTTTGTTTGAGATGCTTTCACAAAAAGCTTTATCTGAATTTAATGCCGGATTGTATTTCCAATTATATGAGTGCACAAGCATGTTGAAGTTTATTTTAACAGACACAGGGGCATGATCAGAAATTAAAATATTGTTATAATCTGAACTGACAACGTTGGTAATTAAATTGGAATCAACGAGAAAATAATCAATCCTAGTAAAACTGCCATGTACCTGGGAGAAAAAGGAGTACTGTCTGTCCAAGGGATGTTGATGCCTCCAAATATCCACTAAATTTAGCGATTTAATAAGATTATTTAGGACTGGCACAGATTTTAACATGGGAGCAGTTGTAATGGAAGATCTATCAAGATGAGGGTCTAGGAAACAATTAAAATCACCTCCTATAATAATGTTACAGTTATTCTGTTCTGCAACAAGACGAAAAATTTTACAGAAGAAATCCGGACTATCAAAATTTGGAGCATATACATTTAAAAGGGCCAATGGCATAGAGTTTATGGTACCTGTTACAAGCACAAATCTCCCACCTGGATCGGTCACCATAGACTTGAATACAAAAGGTATAGTTCTGCGCACTAAGATGGCCACTCCTCTGGCCTTTGAGGAAAAGGTAGTTTGATAGACCTGGGATATCCATAAGGCTCTCAACCGTCTCTGTTCTGTGGGGGGAATATGGGTTTCCTGTAAGAAGATTATATCAGAGGACAATGATTTCAGATGTGAAAACACTTTTACTCTTTTGAGAGCTTTCCCCAAACCCCTACAGTTCCATGATGTGAACGTGAGATGACTCACACCTGATCCAGAGGAACCAGCTTGCATTCAAAAAAAAAAAAATTAAATTTAAAAAAATATATGGGCTTAGGCAGTAAATGGCTACACTGGCAGGCAAACCAAACCAAACAAAGAACAAATTAAAAAAGAAAAACATATTATAAAAACCCATTCCCTTAACGCTGCAAAAAACAGGAACAAAGCGGCAAAACCCACTAATACTTGGGGGCTGGGCTGCACGGTGGCGCAGTGGTTAGCACTGCGGCAGCACAGTTTACCCTTGGCCGGGGGATTGTGGGGATCGTGGGTTCGATCCCAGCCCCCGGCCAACAGTGATCTGTGTGGAGTTTGCATGTTCTCCCCGTGTTGCGTGGGTTTACTCCGGGATTTCTCCGGTTTCCTCCCACATGCCAAAAACATGCATGTTAGGTTAATTGGCTGTTCTAAATTGTCCCTAGATATCTGTTTCCTATAGGCCCTTAGAATAGAGGGTTAGTATTAATGAAAGCGCTTTGAGTGGTCTTTGTGACTAGAAAAGCGCTATATAAGTGCAGGTTAGTTAGTTAGTTAGTTAGTTAGACTGCTGGGTAACGGACACAGTTTTGCGTTTCAGCAAACCACCAATGGAGCCACGCAGTCTTCTAATGTAAATCAATTAACTGAAAAAAAAGCTACACACAAAGACAATATAATTAACTTGGAATATGCCATCAAAAAAGGACGATGCAGAATAAAGTGCAGTATTAGAATGGCGTCAACAGCTGTATAATTTAAACAATGTGCACTTCGCCAGTTATACACTGTCAGTCAGGGAGTTGGCAAACCTCTCTGCATCCGCCGGAGTGTTAAACACTTTAACTTCACTGTTGCGGACGACCTGAAGTTTGGCAGGAAACCGTAGGGAACACTTGGCGCCGGCATCAGTCAGCTTCTTCTTGACGTTGTTAAAGGCTTGACGCTGTGATGCAACCTCCGCCGTGTAGTCCGGGAAGATGTACACTTTATTGCCTTGATAACGGAGTGGACCCTGTTGTCTGCTGAGTTTAAAAATATTGGCCAAGTCGCGGTCATTGTGGACTTTGGCGATGATCATCCGTGGGCGCTCGTTGTCCGGAGGCTTAGGTTTGAGGCTGCGGTGGGCACGGTCAATTTTAACGGGCTTGGTCAGATTATTCGGGCCAAGCAACTCCGGTAGCAGTCGTGTCACAAACTCTGTGGGATTGCCCTTCTCTTCTCCTTCTTTGATCCCCACGATCCTGATGTTTAACCTCCGCGAGCGCCCCTCCAAGTCATCCAGCTTAGCCTTGAGCCGACCATTTTCCACCTGCAACTCACGGTAGCTAGCTTCCAGTGCCGTGATGCGAACATCTGCGTCGGAGAGTGCCACATCCATACTATCCAAGCGTTGTTCAGTCTGATTATATTCATTCTGTAAAGCGACCCTCCACGGACTTTTTCAACTCTTCCATCTGCGCTGAAACTTTAGCTAGCTCAGCGCCATATTTATTAACTGCAGCTAATATAGCTTCGTTGCTAGCACTAGCCGAGGCTGAATTTGATGATTTTACCTCGTCTCTCTTGGGTGGCATGATTGGAGGTTAGTTAGAAACAGCTCTGACGATAAGTAGGCAAAAAGTTGGTAAGTAGGTGTAGCAAAGATAAACAAAATTTAGAAGTCTGCGACGGAGCCTCGTGGAAACACGTCTACTCCATTACTGCGCACGAGCGCCCCCCACCCTGTCTCTCCTTTTCCACATGACGAATTTGTTGCAGATTCGGCACGCATGGCTGCAAGGCCTCTGGAAGCATTGGCAGGGTGGTACGAAGCCTACGCCCCATGAGAAGCTGTGCTGGGCTGTAGCCATTTGCCAACGCTGTGGTTCTGTAGGCTAACAGTGCTCGGTATGGATCACTGGCTTTTTTAATTAGGTTTTTGACTGTTCCGACAGCTCTTTCTGCCTCACCGTTACTTTGGGGGTACCTGGGACTACTGGTCACATGCTCAAAACAGTACTCCTTTGCAAAGTCTTCCATTTCCTGACTTGCGAACTGCGGGCCGTTATCCATGATCAGTATCTCCGGTATTCCGTGACGTGCAAACATAGACTTTAAATGCACAGTGACATTGGCAGAGCGAGTTGGGCTGAGCTGGGCAATCTCTATATACCTAGAGAAGTAGTCCACTAATAACAGGTAGTTTTTGTCTTGTAGCGTGAACAAATCAGCTCCCAACTTCTGCCATGGCCTTTCTGGTAAATCTGTGGGCATTAAAGGCTCTCTCACATTAACTCTTTCCTGTATGCACTGTCTACATTTGAGTACAACTTCACTAATCTGGTTGCTTAAACCTGGCCACCATACAGCCTGACGGGCGCGCTCTCTGCATTTAACCACCCCCTGGTGGCCCTCATGTATCTTATTCAAAACTGCATTTCTCATGTTAGCAGGGATAACTAACCTCGTGCCTCTCAGTAGTAGTCCGTTATGCACACTCAAAACGGCTCTCTCAGACCAGTAGTGCTTCACCGCTCCCTGTAGCTGGTTACGATCCGGCCAGCCTTCTGTGCAGTATTTCATGACTTGTGAACAGACGCTGTCGGACTGCAGTTGCTCTTGGAGATCTGCAAGACATTTGCTGCTTGTAGGGAGTCCCTCTAGCACAGAGTCAACATAAATGTTAGTGTCCTCCATAAGATCTGTGTCTGTGTGAGTAACACTGTTTGTGAGCGGTAAGCGTGAGAGCGTGTCGGCAGTGGTGAGACTTTTGCCCGGGATGTGCTTTATAGTGTATGAGTACCTCATTAGGCGCATACAAAATCTCTGTATACGCGGTGGAAGCGCATCCAAAGCTTGTCCTCCCAGTAGACTCACTAGTGGCTTATGATCAGTTTCTAGTTCAAAGTGCAGACCCAGGATAAAGTCATTGAATCTTTCGCAGGCCCACGTGAGAGGCAGCGCTTCTTTTTCCAGCTGGGCGTAGCGCTGCTCTGTAGGTGTCAATGATGGAGAAGCGTAAGCAACTGGTGACACGTCTCTCTCCTTCTGTAGCATGACTGCCCCCAATCCGTATGAAGAGGCATCTGCAGATATTTTCTGTGGTTTGTTTGGGTCATAGAGCTGCAATACAGGAGCAGAGGACAGTTCTTGTTTGAGATTACAAAACGCATTTTGTTGTTCATGCCCCCAGTACCACATGTTCTTTGTTGAAAGCAAGTCTCTCAATGGTTTGTCCTTTTCAGAAAGGTTCGGAATGAACTTCCCCAGCTGGTTCACCATTCCGAGAAAGCTCCTGAACTCACTCACGTTGCTTGGCTCTTTCATGTCCTGAACAGCTTGGGTTTTGTCTGGATCTGGCCTCATTCCTTCTGCTGAAACAATAAACCCAAGAAATTTGACCTCTCTTTTGCCAAACTCACATTTTGACATATTCAACGTAAAGCCGGCTTTCTCCGCGCGCTTCAAGACAGCGTGTAGTCTTGCGTCGTGCTGCTCCTTCGTGGATCCCCAGACCAGGATATCGTCCACGTGACAGACGACTCCGTCAAGACCCGATGTAACCTCTGTTACCATCATGTTTTGGAAATGTTCAGGAGCACTGGAAATACCAAATGGCAAACGGTTGAAGTGGTATCTGCCAAATGGCGTAATGAATGTGGTGAGAAAGGCCGACTCTTTAGACAGTGGTATTTGCCAAAATCCCATATTTGCATCAAGCTTTGAAAAATACTGAGCACCTGTGAGCATGCCTAGCGTTTGGTCCACAGACGGGAGGATGTATCTTTCGCGACACACTGACTCGTTTAAAGGTGTTATGTCCACACAGATACGCACCTTTTCTTTGTCCTTTTTGGGAGCTACAACCATGCCACAGCACCAATCTGTTGGCTGCTCCACGCGACTGATGACTCCCAACTTTTCCATCCTCTCGAGCTCTTCTTTCACTTTACCCATGAGCGGCAGTGACACACGCCTTGGCACCTTGAGCGAAAAGGGCTTAGCATCAGGTTTCAGTTTAATTGTGTATGGCTTTTGAACAAGCCCAAGTCCATCGCATAACTTGGGGTACACTTTTCTCACTGTCTCTTGGTCTATAGTGTCAACTCTGGCAATTAGTTTCAGTCTCACGGAAGCTGTTCTACTCAGTAGTGCCATGCACAGATTTTTGACAATATAGATTTTCTCAGTAGCGCTCTTGTCACCGTATGTAATAGTCTCTGTCATAGACCCCAACACGGTTAGTGCAGTTCCACCCGGTCCGTAGAGTGGTTTTTGTGCCTTTTCCAACTGTTCATTTTTCTTCTTGAAGATTTCAAATGTTTGGTCAGAAACCGCTGTGACGTCCGCTCTGGAATCTAACTTAAAAGTCACTTTATTTCCTCTCACGTTTATGTCTGCCAGCCATGGATCCTCCCCTAGATCCACTTCACCCAGAAAAAGTCCATCTGCATTGTCAGTGACCTCATTCACAGTTGGGTTGGACCTACAGACTCTAATATAGTGTCCACGTTTTTTACAGTTATGGCATTCCGCGTTTTTAGCTGGGCACTGTACTGCTGCATGTGCTGGTGCTTTGCCACACTTGGAACAAACTTTACTGTTTTGTTTTGTCTGCTGAGGCCTTGAGGACTTAATCTGTTTTTGTTCCTTGATTATGAACTTGTTTGGCTTGGCTTTTCTGATGTGTACCGCATCCACGGCTGTTCTGTTAATGCTAGTTTCACCTCTTAGGTCAGTTTGTTGTCGTTTTATTTCTTCAGATTGTCTTGCCATTGTTATAGCTTTAGCTAGGGTAAGATCTTTGTCAAGCTGCATTCTTTCTGACAGCGACGAATCTTTCAGACCCACTACAAGCCTGTCTCTCAAGAGGTCATCATGAAGTGCACCGTACTCACAGTTTTCTGCCAGCGCATAGAGTGCTGTTATGAACGAGTCTACTGGTTCTGCCGGCTGTTGCACTCGCTTGTTGAATTTTGCTCATTCATAAATCACGTTCTTTCTGGGAACGAAATGTCTATCAAAGGCTGTTTTAACGGCATCGTACTGCTGGCGCTGCACACTCGTTAGCTCGAGCCCTCTTAGCACGTCGTCAGCCTCATCTCCCATGCAATAAACCAGCGTATTTACTTGGTTCGCCTCAGCTGAGTTATTCAGGTTACTTGCCAGTCTAAAACGCTCAAAACGTCTTATTCACTTTTCCCACTCTTGGGGTCTCGCAAAGTCGAAGGACTCCGGTGGTTTAATGGTGAAGGTTGCCGCTGGAGTAGCCGCCGCCATTACTGGATCAATTGGCGCAGCTGCAGCTCTTTGAACTTCGTCTGGCATAGCCGCTAGCCGGTTGCAAAGCTGACTTTTCTCACCTCAAAGTGCACCAACTTCTGACACCATGTTGTGTTGGGTTCTTTTATAAATAAAGACTGCTGCTTTGGGTGAACACGGAGCCTCCTTTATTGACTGGCTGCAACACATTAACACACGAACTCCGCCATATTATTCTCTATCATGCTGTACACCTGACAACATCCAGTCTGTGTCGCCCCCCTTGTGGCTCCACATATGTAATGCCTAGATTACACCACAAGATGCAGACAGGTGAAGTTGTCTTTAAAACTCCTGCAGCTGTGTTCAACCTGCTGTGGAAATTCCCAAAATAACGTCATGCTTGGGTTTACATTATCCAACCGGGGGCTCACATGAAAATGTCGTCTCAAGCCTCCAAAACTTCACAGATGATGGGTGTTTACATTGCTAGCTTGCTAGGACATCCGTGGCCGGAAACCATGGGTAAATAACTCCAAAATCCCAATTCAGCTGAAGAGTTCCCAGTCCTGTTGTCTCCTGGTGAGTGAGTTTCATTTTCTAACCAGTTTACTTTGCAATGGTGATAATTTTACTCCGGTGACAATAGAATCTCAAAGCTAGCTAGCGGACGCGAAACTCCACTAATTTGCGCGTACTCGCGTCTTCCCATTCATTTTGTATGGATTTATCCCGTCTGTTCGCATTTGGTGTGAACACACCTTAAGAATTAGCAGAGTAACGGTTCCGACCCTAAACTGTCTCAAAGCCTGGGCAGTTTTTCTCCAGCTGTTCCTCTGCCAGACTGAAACATCAGCTGTGTTTTTACAGATACAGTGCTGTGAAAAAGAATTTGCCCCTTCCTGATTTCTTATATGTCTGTTTATTTGTTACACTTGCTTCAGACCATCAAACAAATTTTAATATCAGACAAAGATAACCTGAGTTAATACAAAATGCAGGGTTTTTTTGTTTGTTTTTTTTTTAATTAAGGGTAAAAGTTTTCTAAACCTACTTGGTCCTATGTGGGAAAAGTAATTGCTCCCTAAACCTAATAACTGGTTCTGTCACCCTTGGTGGCAAAATCTGTAATCAAGCGTTTGTGATAACTGGCAATGAGTCTTTTACATCAGCTGGACCAAGAGGCGCAAAGACTCGTCAACGCCGCCAAACGGCGCGCGGCAGTGGCCGCGCGGCCACTGCCACGGCAGCGGAGCTCGGCGCAACGTCCGGAGATGGCAGGGGGCCAGAGGCAGCAGTATCAGACTCACCGACGACGGCGGCGGCAAAGGCCAAGAAACACGAAGCAGACGATGTCCTTTGTTTCTACCATCGCCGCTTCGCAGAGAGGGCACGCAAATGTATACCACCGTGCCATTTCATGCGCTCGGGAAACGCCAAGACCGGGGGTCGGTAGCAGCTGCGGCCCTCGGAGAGGAGAACAAGCTGCTCTACTTGAGGGATGCGCGCTCGGGGAGACATTTCCTCATGGACACAGGCTCCCAGCTGAGTTTCATCACACCTTCCTCCACTGACCGGCTGGCGCCTTCCAGTGGTCCCGGGGTGTCAGCAGCGAACGGCTCGGCGATTAAGACCTTTGGTGAGAGGACGTTGCTTCTGTCCCTACACGGCCGTACATTCGAGTGGACTTTCGTCATAGCTGCAGTCAATTTCAACATGTTAGGGGATGATTTTTTGTGCTCACATGGTTTGTTGGTTGATCTTGCTAACAGACGCCTGGTTAATGCACTCTCTTTTTATTCTATTCCCTGTACAGCTCGAGTGGCCCCGCCAACAGCACAAGCCAACGTCACAGCTGCGAGTGGTAAGTTCCACACACTTCTCACTCAGTTCCCAGCACTCACGGTCCCAACATTTTCGGCGACCGTGGCTAAACACGGGGTGGAACATTTTATTACTACCACCGGACCGCCCGTTTTTGCAAAAGCTCGGCGCTTGGATTCAGCTAAACTGACCATAGCGCACGAGGAGTTTGCCAACCTGGAAAAGTTGGGCATCATCAGGCGTTCGAAAAGCCCATGGGCTTCACCGCTTTACATGGTCCCAAAAGCTCATGGCTCGTGGCGACCTTGCGGTGATTTCCGCAGGTTGAACAACGCTACAGCGCACGACCGCTATATGTAAATATATAAACACACACAGTGTTTATATATTGTGTGTTTATATATTTACATATTTATTCCATCTAGCTACAATGCTCCGCACTGGGTGTGTTTATATTTATATATCTATATATTTATTTCATCTAGCTACAATGCTCCGCACTGTGTGTTTATATATCTACATATTATTCCATCTAGCTACATTGCTCCGCACTGTGTGTGTTTATATATTTACATATTTATTCCACCTAGCTGCAATGCTCCGTACTGTGGGTGTTTATATATCTACATATTTATTCCATCTAGCTACAATGCTCTGCACTGTGTGTGTTTATATATCTACATATTTATTCCATCTAGCTACAATGCTCCGCACTGTGTGTTTATATACTCATATATTTATTCCATCCAGCTACAATGCTCTGCACTGTGTGTCTGTGTGTATATATATATATTTATAGTAATATGTACATGTATATTAGCTGCTCTTGCTTGCTTGTTTTTTTTCTTGCCTTCTGATTGTTGCTAACTAACTAACTAACTAACCTGCACTTATATAGCGCTTTTCTAGTCACAAAGACCACTCAAAGCGCTTTCATTAATACTAACCCTCTATTCTAAGGGCCTATAGGAAACAGATATCTAGGGACAATTTAGAACAGCCAATTAACCTAACATGCATGTTTTTGGCATGTGGGAGGAAACCGGAGAAATCCCGGAGTAAACCCACGCAACACGGGGAGAACATGCAAACTCCACACAGATCACTGTTGGTCGGGGGCTGGGATCGAACCCACGATCCCACGATCCCCACAATCCCCCGGCCAAGGGTAAACTGTGCTGCCGCAGTGCTAACCATTGCGCCACCGTGCAGCCCTCAGAGCTCAGCCCTTGCTCTGAGTGTTGCTATCCCTGTGCTGTTGCAATCCTGGAATTTCCCCGTTGTGGGACTAATAAAGGCTTATCTTATCTTATCTTATCTTATCTTATCCCGCACATCCAAGATTTTTCAGTTCATTTGGCGGGGGGGGCGTGTTTTTTCTAAGATAGACTTGGTATGCGGTTACCACCAGGTCCCAGTGGGCGCTGAGGACATACCCAAAACAGCGGTAATAACTCTGTTCGGGCTATTCGAGTTTTTGCGCATGCCGTTTGGGCTTAAAGGCGCGGCGCAGACGTTCCAACGCATGATGGACACGGTGTTGCGCGATCTCCCCTTCGTGTTCGTCTACCTGGATGACATATTGGTAGCCAGCTCGTCCGAAGACGAACACGAAAACCACCTCACGGCAGTTTTCCAGAGGTTGGCAGAGCACGGGTTAATAATCAACCCAGCGAAGTGTCAGTTCGGGGTGACGCAGATTGATTTTTTGGGGCATCGCGTCTCTCCAGAAGGAGCGGTTCCTCTGCCTGACAAAGTGCGCGCAGTAACAAATTTTCCCCAGCCACAAACAGTCAAAGCGCTACAGGAGTTTTTGGGAATGGTGAATTTTTATAACTGTTTCCTCCCCCGCGCAGCGCAGTTCATGCAACCATTGTATGCTGCACTAAAAAAACAAAAACTCACAAATAAAATCGAATGGTCTCCGGAGCGAGAGCGCGCATTCTCTGAAGTCAAAACAGCCCTGGCGAACGCTGCGTTGTTAGCACATCCAGTCCCAACGGCTCGCATAGCGCTCACTACTGACGCGTCAGATGTGGCCATAGGGGCGGTCGTGGAACAGTATGTAGCCGGAGCTTGGCAACCGCTCGCCTTTTTCAGCAGGACCTTGTGCGATAGTGAACGAAAATACAGCGCATTCGACAGGGAGTTGTTAACTCTCCACTTGGCCATTCGCCACTTCCAGTTCTGGCTGGAGGGACGCTGTTTCACCGCATTCGTTGACCACAAGCCGCTAACTTTCGCGATGGCCAAGGTTTTAGAACCGTGGTTGGGCCGGCAGCAGAGACAGCTGGCCGAGATCTCGGAGTTTACTACCGATATCCAGCATGTGGCGGGTAAACTTAATGTAGTGGCAGACTGCCTCTCGCGCGCTGTGGCGGCTCCAGCCCGCGTAGGGGTAGATTTTGCAACCATGGCCGCGGATCGGGTTAGCGACGCAAAAGTGCGCGCGGCCCCAGTCCGCGTAGGGATAGATTATGCAGCCATGGCCGCGGATCAGGTTAGCGACGCGGACGTGCGCGCGCTCCAGTCTGGACCAACAGGGTTAAGGCTGGAGGACAGGGTGCTGCAAGACGGTATGCCCCCCCTAATCTGCGATGTCTCCACTGGGCGACCGCGTCCTGTGGTACCGGCCGCGTGGCGCCGCCGCGTTTTTGACTCAATCCATTCTCTGGCGCACCCAGGAGTGCGCGCTTGGTCAAAATGGTGGGAGAGAAATTTGTATGGCCGAGCCTGCGCAAACAAGTTAGAAAGTGGGCGGCAGCCTGCATAGCTTGTCAACGGGCCAAAGTACACAAACACATGAGAGCTCCCTTGGAGCCGTTTCACATTCCGGCTAAAAGGTTTGATCATGTTCACGTGGACCTCGTAGGCCCCCTCCCGCCCTCACAGGGGCGCACACATCTTCTGACAATGGTTGACCGCACCACGCGCTGGCCGGAAGTGGTCCCACTGTCATCAACCACAGCCGAGGAGGTTGCGCGCGCATTTTTAACGGCATGGGTAGCACGTTTTGGAGTCCCGTCGGACATTACGTCCGACAGAGGCCCTCAGTTTGTTTCCGAACTTTGGTCAGCGATGGCCCGCAGCCTGGGGGCAACGATCCACCGCACGACCGCGTACAACCCGCAGGCTAACGGGTTATGCGAACGTTTTCACAGGTCATTGAAGGCGGCCCTCAGAGCGTCGCTTACGAATGCAAATTGGGTGGACAGGCTACCATGGGTTTTATTGGGGTTGCGTTCTGCACCTAAAGAGGATTTAGAAGCCTCCCCAGCTGAGCTAGTTTTCGCACAGCCACTTCGGCTACCCGGGGAATTTCTCCCAGATAATCCTGCGCCAGAGTGCTCCCCAGCTCAGCGGTTACGGAGTAGCATGGGCTCGAGCACGCTACCTGGCCCCGTTCACCACAGTTTTCCGCGCGTTTTTGTTCCTAAGGCTTTAAAAAATGTGGAGTTTGTTTTTGTCAGACACGATGCCCATCGCCCACCGTTACGCCCACCTTATGATGGACCATATAGAGTGCTGGAAACAGGGGATAAGCATTTTTTGCTAGATTTGGGGGGCAGAAAAGAAATGATTGGCATAAACAGGCTCAAACCCGCTTTTGTGGTGGCTGACGAAGGTGTGCAGTTGGCCAAGGCTCCTCGGCGTGGCAGACCCCCTAGAGAGCATTCCCCAGAACACCCACAGAGATTGACTAACAGTTCTCATCCCCAGGCAGCAGCTCCACAGCAGGAGGGCGCCGCGGAGGTGGTAAAGCCTGTTTACAGCAGCCGCGGGAGAAGACTGAGGCCCAAGCTGCATGTGGACTGATGTGTAGTGATTTTATTATGACATGCAATCTGTGGTTATGTTGTTCCATCTTAGATGTTTGGGGGGGGGTCATGTGGGACACATATGTGGGTTTCATATGCTTCACATGTGTATTACTGTATGCTTATTGTATGCTTCACGTCTCAGAGGAACAAAAGGACTGAGCCTCCTAGGAGATGACAGGAGGATGTGAGAGGTGGCCTTTTGTATGCAAAGAGACGACCTTGAGGGATTTCCTGACCACCAGTGACTTTAGGTGGGGGTGAGAAGACCTGGAAGAAGATGCATTGTGACTTGGGATTAAAAGACAATGTGACTGTGTGCTTTGATGTCCTGGGGTATAAAAGGGGCAGATGTTGGGGGATTCTTTCTCTTTCTGTTTGGATGATGTTGGAGAATGAAATAAACTTGACTCGTGAGATAAACTCAGTCTCGTCATTTCCACATCCTCCACAGTATAATATTAAAAACATTTAAGTGTGACAAATATGCAAAAATATAAGAAATTGGGAAGGGGCAAATACTTTTTCTCAGCACTGTACAACTAGAAGCTTCTAGTTTGGTCTCACTTGCAGTATTCCCAGCGTTTCCATAGAAATCCACAAAGACTTCCTAAAACTGTTAGGTTTTAAGACCCCGCATCACCTTGAAAGTAGCAGCTCACCCCCTTTGACATTTTTAGGGGGATAAAAGTAGACCAAAAAGAAAAAAATCTCTCACTTTGATAATACTGAACTGGATCAGAGCTCTCTAGATTGAGCAGTTTGATTGACAGAGCCAAGGTAATCTAATCCAGAAGCAAATGTTACAACTGAGCCCGAGGTTCAGCCATCTTAAAAGCCATGTGTGCGGTGTTCAGCTTCTCACATGGGTGTAACATCTTCCAGATTTAGAAAGTCTCTCTTTTAGCAGTAACCCTGCTACAGAGGAGGTTGCACGTTGCTGTTAAGTGCCATGAAAATCCCACAAGTACCTGCTGGACCTCAGACGGGTTTCTGACCTCCTGTATCTGTCCCAGAGCCGACGGACAGCGTGATCACGTGGGTGATGTTTGATGGTCAAGTTTCACGCTTTGCTGAGTAATTAATCGTGAAAGGTAAATTGCACAGTTTGACTGTTTGACATATTCAACAATTAAGTTGTCACCATGGTTTCTTTTTTGTTGCGTTGTTGGCCATTGCTCTAACCAATCGCAGGTGTGTTCACATTCAGTTTCCTCTGCCAAGGCATGAGCGGCCTTTTGTTTGTTTGTTTTTATGAGTAAGAATATCAAGAGACGACATTACATAAAACGTTCACGGGAGGTAAAGCATGGGCGGAGGAAGAACAAATTCTGGGATGATCTGGAAGTTCCATTCAAACTGTTTATTCCCTGTGTGGTATATAAATACAATTTTTCAAAGTAAATTGGTTTCAGCCCTCCTGACTTGTGCCGATGATGCCTGCAAATTGATACCAAATGCTAGAAACTGAAAACACCTGCTGGGATGGAGACCGGGATGAGCAGACGCATGACCCGCTTCTATCTGACTGTGCCGTCGTATTGTCGGATATTTCATTTCACTGCTGGGGGGACAATAACCAGAACATTTTCTTCAGAGTAAATATTGAGGGGGACACTAGAGGTGTCGTTGTAGTCAGAGCTCTGTGTTTAGGGGTCCCTATTTTTGTAATAGAGATGAGTTCAAATCCTGTCAGATGAATGGTGCAAGTTTACAAGAAAAAAAAGTCACAAATTTATGAAAAAAGTTGCAAATTTATCATGAAAAAAGTAACGGATTTACAAGGAAAAAATGCCAAATGCATGAAGAAAAAAGTAGCAAAACTAAAATTAAAATGATTGGAAAAATGCTGGAAATTTCTGAGAAAGAAGTAGCAAATTTCTGAGAGAAAAAAAATCACAATTAGAAAAAGTTGCAAATTTACAAGAAAAAGTAGCAAATTTAAGAGAAAAATGTCACAATTTTAATAGGAAAAAGTTGTAAATTTACCTGAAAAAGTTGGAAATTTACCAGAAAAAAATGCAAATTTACCAGAAAAAGTTCAAAATTTATGAAAAAAAAGTTGTAAATTTATGAGAAAAAAAGTCACAATTTTATTAGAAAAGTTGTAAATATACCAGAAAAAGTTACAAATTTACCATAAAAAAAGCTCTGAATTTAGATGAAAAAAGTAACAATTTTAATAGAGAAAAGTAGCAAATTTACAAGAAAAAAGCCACAAATGTATAAGAAAAAAGTTGCAGTTTTACCAGAAAAAAGTTGAACGTTTCCAAGAAAAAAGTTGCAGATTTAAAAGATTACAATTTACAAGAAATTTACAAGCACCTTTTTTAGCATTTAGCATTGATGCTTCAAATGCGTTCCATTCTGTTATGTAACATAATATAGACAGGTTTATGATGATTTGGGGATGGGGATGGGGCTGGGACGACTACTGTGTGTTTTTTTTCAGGTTGGGGGGGCATGTCCCCCTGCCCCCCTTTGATTTAAGCCTATGGTTACTTGTTATTTTGGATAGATGTAAACATCCTAAAGTTTACCCATCTGTTTTGTTCCTAATACCGTGCTCACCTCTGAGGGCTCCTTTACACAGCCCGGAGATCATTGAGCGACTGGGCCAATTTTTGATCTTTGGGATCATCTGGGAGATCCTTGTGTGTTTTGGACTGAGTAAAAACTTTGAGGAGACTGTGGCGATCACTGAAGATCACTGATGGATCAAAAAGTGGCCAGATCTCTCAACAATCTCTCAAAGATCTCCACCACTGTGTAAAGGGAGTATAAGAATTTGACCTGCTAGGGACATTACATTCTATTTTGAGTTAGGAGCTTTCTATTTATATCATATTCAAGAAGCACTTTGAGCACTTCTCACACTGTTAATAATAAACTTTAAAGACATGAACCTTCCATAACCCCTTTTTTCATGCTAAAATAACAACTTTCTATGCATCTCCAATGCCAAAAGGATGCAGTGGAAACACCAGCAAGCCCATGAAATGCTCCGTGACACTTTATGCTTGTTGAGTTCCTAATACCCTGAAGTCTGTGGCCATGCCTGGATGCCTTTAGACTGTTACGTAAGGCTCAAGCACAGAACAGCAGGCCTCACATATGAGCAAGGGGAAGGCATGAGTAACCAGGTTTAAAATCTTGCCATCAGCAACACGGGTTTCAGAGTGAAGTCAGGATGTCGTGATTCAGTATTTCCAGCTGGTTAATAGAACTACAAGCCAAGTAGCACTCTGCTGGAGTTAGCACGGCATACCTTCTTTTTTTAAAAAACCTAAACTATAAAAACCGGAGTGGTGGCTCAGTTGGTAGAGCATCCGCCCCACACCTGGGAGGCAGGGGTTCAGATCCCAGCCGGGTCATGCCGAAGACCATATAAAAGCAGAACTTCCTGCCGTCCAGCTTGGTGCTCAGCAATAATGGAGTGCAGGAGGGAAATCTGTGGGGGCGCCTTGCATGGCAGCGGCCCTCTGATTCTTCATATGGGGTGTGTGTGATTAACACTGTAGATAGGAAAAACACAATCTCGTTCTACTGTACAAGATTGGTTGAATGACAATAAAGGGTGATTTAATTTTAATTTTTTAATTTAAAACAGTTAAGCCAAGCAATTTGATTGGATAACAGGCATTCTCAGAGTGCTGATGATGGGGCATAACATCATTTCTGTTTGCACAATGCTTATATCACTTCTCTTCATAGTCATCATTAATTTGTCTAAATGGCCTTTACTTAGCATAATGTGAACATGAACATACCCTGGTGTATACCGCACCTCCTTTTCTGCAGCTGGTAGATGTTTGACAAGTGACCCCAGTGCCTTATAAGCATCCAGGTAAAAAAAAAAAAAAAAAAAAAAAAAGCCGCCGTAATCAACACTTGCCAACAAAATGGACAAGATGAAGCTGGATTTACCATCCTGATCAGCCAATCATAACACCTATGAAGTGATAACATAATCTTGGCTTTCTGCTGGAGTAACCAAGCACAGCTATCAAGCTAACAAGCCAGCAGCAACATGGTACCACTCACACAGCTCACGGAAACCACTTGCAAGAGGACTGTATACATAAACAATGACTTTTCATTGTACATGCATGTGAAATGACAATAAAGCAATTTTATATTCTGCTTGGTATACCTGGAGAGACCTTGTAGGCAGCCTATGCCCTAGGAGGGGCAACAGGCATAAGTAAGCAAGTAAGTATATTATGCTTAACAACAGTTAACTGGGTACAGTCTGGAGGGACTGATTTTCTCAGTGTGGCAAAAAAATCAATTGGATTAACAAACAAACAGACAAACAGACAGATAATAACCATTTGTGGTCACTGAATTGTGCTTGTGGAACTGTTGTATAACAGCAATAATACGCTCCTCAGCTGCACCTCACGTCAACAACATACCACAGCCATGCTGATGTCTGGGAACAACATCACTCCCTCTCATGTGATATTGCCTTGAAGGGGTCATTCACTGAAAATGTGTGGATTTTTTTTTGTAGGTTATAAGGTGCTGGGATAGGCTCCAGCCCCCCTGCGACCCGAAAAGGGTTAAGGGGAAGAAGATGGATGGATGGAACCTTGTGAAATGTGTCTACTGGTCATGTGATCATTGAAAAACTATAAAAACACTCACTTTGCTTAAAAAAATCACAGCTTTTACAGGGTTTCTTTCTCTGACAAGCCGTTTTAACTCTTACAGGTTCGCTACAGAACTTAATAATCAGAGTAAGCCCAGACTCGATACCCACCTGCCCCTCTATTATTGACCAGCCGAGCTGTCTGTCTGCAGACATGAGTGGGGAGTTCAAGATAACAGTGCTAGGGAGTTAGCTTACCAAGCATGGTTTATATTTTTATTTTCTTTAGATTTAATCCACAGTCAATATAAAATAAATATATCTCTTCTTATTCTGGCTCACTTTGTTACATTTTCCCCATGATGCTACATCAATTAGTTAGAATTATTTTCTCTAAGATCCAAGGCAGCTAGCCAAAGCTAGCAGTTTAGCTACTTATTCATGAATGTTTCTGTGCTTATGATACTTCAGGGACCGGTTGTATCCTATCGACCACTGAAACCACACACTCCTGTCCAAAGTGATGCTTTATTTTTTAAGACAAATTTATGTTTGTTGGCTCAGATTTGCTACCTGAGCTAGCCAGCTAAGATTAGCAATAGATAGTTTCCCATCATGTGACTTCTGGCGGGATCTCCTCCAATATGGCTGCCGTTTGTTTACCTATGCAAGGGAGCAAACAAGTGTGAAAATCTATGAAACTTAAAGTGAAACTCTTAATAATGACTCAAGACAGTGTTACGATGACAAATTTGCTTTAATCGAAAAACAAGACACTGACTTGGAGAGGAGCAGGATGACACCGTGGCAGTCAGTGGTGCATTCCGCCGGTGATGCTACTGCCCGGCTTGGTGATTGGACAGGCAAACTAGGTGGCCAAGCCATCGCAGTTGACTCTGAGAAAAAGCATGAACACGGCTGAGTGTGTGACCGGTCAAAGCTCAGAGCATGCTACGGAGACTTTAGAGAGGGAGGGTGAGTGGGTTTTGGCTGGGGTTGGTCAACCCAAGTCAATGTTCAGCTGCTAAAAGTAGCTCCGTGAAACTTGGTCGGAGGATTGTTTTGCACGGTTACTATGGGTTGAATGAACATAGCAGTTTGTCCCTCTGATTGGTGTTTGTACAACCAGCACCACACAATCAATGACAGCACAACAGTTCACCATATTTACAACATTTTTCTACCCAATACGGCAGCTTCTCCTCCAACATGGCCAGCGTGTGACGTCTTACTAAAACTATCTATGGTGACGTAAGAAGGAAGGTGGAGTTAACTGTGATTCTTGGGCATTTAAAGAGACATACACCAAAACGAATTGTTCTGAGGAAGGTTGCCAAAGATGATTCACAATGATGCTGCAATAATTAAAGACAATTTGACCAAAATATGTCACAGATAGTTCATTGAGACATGTGGAATATGTCAAAATGTGGAAAAAAGGTGCAGTCAATGACCCCTTTCATGTCCCACCATAAAATCTTAAAGGAAAACCTCACTTTTTTAACCATTTAGATAAGAGTTAATCAAACAAATCAAACAAATGGCACTGCAACAGCTGCTAGCCTAACAGTTACTGATTGCAAAGGCAAGATGATACATTTGCTCATCACATAATGAGAATAGCGGTACTGGGATCAATATATCAGCTTACAAGTCTTGTTCTGCCATGTTTAGGAAAAGCTTCAAGGCTGAAGTGATAGAAATACATAATAAAAGGGTAAATCTTAAAAACTGGAGCCCCGGCCATGAGTGTTCACAGCTCTGTTATGTTCAACAATGCATCAGAAGCGAGTCAGGTTCCCATTTGGAGTTATCTGCTGACAGGAAATTGAAGCCAAGTTCATGTTTCATATCTGCTGCCAGTGGGACAGTTATCAAATCCAGGTTTGCCTGCTAAATGGGTAAAGGTCTCTTTAGGCAACTGCTGTATTACAATAAATCGGCTTGCTTCCTCTTTGGTCACGTTGCCAGGTCTGACTCAGCTTCTCGTGAGGGGATGGACAGGGCACCGCTCAATGGAAAAGAGACAAGATGAGAAAATAGCTGATTTATGAGCAGAGGGTGTGGAGGAAAAAAAGGTGTTTTTTGCTGACATTTTAGTCAAAACATTTATAAATCAACTACAATCTCTAATAAAAGTAAAACTAATTGTATGTAAACTGTGCAACTATTGAGGATTAAGAAACTACAGCATACACAGAGTTAACTAGTTTGTTCCCAAACACAAATATCACCAGCATTTTGACAAACCACAAGTGGAATTTCACCTCAAGGCCCTTTTTGTCAGTTACGTACATACACAGTTTTCCTCTAAACCCATTGCCTTCTACTTCTTCCCATTTTCCCTCATGTTTTTATGGTTAAAGACGTCACATGGGAAGCAACCATGGGAGAAAAAACATCATACAAGGAATAGTTGTGCCAAATACACAGGAAAAAAAAACTGTTATTTCAGTGCAGTCATTGACCTTGAAGAACAAGGAAAAAATACTGACTGCTCTTTGCTTAAATGCGTGTGGAAGGCAGGATTGGATTTTCTGTTTTATTCTGCACTTGGCTTTAAGAGGTTGTTGAAAAGTAGAGATGCTTGAGTGGTACATAACAGTGAACTTATGACGATAACAAAACTGCGCTGTCTGGCCCATAATTCAAAAACTAATCTCACGACCCCAATTAGGTAATCATCTTTGGTTTCTTGTTGATCCACCAGCCTCACTAAATATAGGTAGTAAGCAGAGAGTTTCAAATAAGTGTAACAAAAACATGGGAGTCTGAAATTTTTGCAAGGCTGTTTTCAAGCTTGTTACTGTCATATCCGGCTCTAGGGAGCCGGGCAATCAGAGCCAGGGACAAGCCAGTGAGTCGTGATATTTTATTCAGGGTAAAGGGGAAGGGATGAGGAGAGCACAGATACTCATGCAGACGTACACTCACAGGTTGCACAGCGCAGAGGTAAGCAGCTCGTACCGGACGTGGGGGTAGCAAGACGTACATCCTCACAGCGGGATACAAACACAGGAATGCTGCAAGAGGAGTATAAGCTGACACCAGACGAAGGGGCTTCAGCTTAGCAATGTGTTTATGTCGCAGCCCCGAGTCATCGAGGCTGCTCCTATTTATCCTCATTGGCAGCGCCCCAGCTGATGAAGACTAATTGGCCCCAGCCGTCCATAATGCTGCCAGCTGGGGGCCAGCTGAGACGCTGCTCAATGGGAAGCAGGGATGAGGGAAAACATGGGCTGAGTGCCGAGACGGCATCTCAACCCATGGTGACAGTTACATCACGAATTAACCGATTAACCACATTTTTTTTGAAAGTTTCACTAGTTTACTAGTTTCACTTGCCACACCCAGGCCTGATTACTGACAGACCTGTTGAATCAAGAAATCATATAAATAAAACCTGTCTGACAAAGTGAAGTAGGCTAAACGATCTCAGAAAAGCAACACATCATACCACGATGTAAAGAAATTCAAGAACAAATGAGAAACAGAAACCCAGAACATCTAAAGAACTGCAGGCCTCACTTGCCTAAGTTTGGACACTGGTCCATGATTCAACAATAAGAAAGATACTGGGCAAAAATGGCATCCATGGGAGAGTTCCAAGGCAAAAATCACTGCTCACCAAAAAGAACACAAAGGCTTGTCTCAAATTTGTCAAAAAAACATCCTGATGCTCCCAAAAACTTTTGAGAAAATATTCTATGGACTGACGAGACAAAAGTTGAACTTTTTGGAAGGCGTATGTCACGTTACATCTGGCATAAAACTAACAGCATTTCATAAAAAGAACATCATACCAACAGTCAAACATGGTGGTGGTAGCGTGATGGTTCTGGGGCTGCTTTGCTGCTTCAGGTCCTGAACCAGTTAATGAAGCACCCTGTCACTGGCTATTGGGATTCACACTGAAAAGCAGGCCAGTTGTAGTGTTTTTAGAGGAACAGTAAAATTACATAGTGATGCTTTATTAAGTGCTATAACATCCGGGGGTAATTCCTTTTATATTATACTGTTTTGTTGGGGTTTTTTTTTAAAAGCACTTACATGCAACTGGAAATGTATTTTGGAACAATGCCATTCAGGTTTGTATTTACATTTTGGTTCCAATGGGAGCACAAAGGCAAGGAAACAAATTCACTATTCAATCACAACAGGTAATCTACCTCAGTTAGTGATAAAAGGCAGCATAGAAACACAGACCACCAGTGTAGACTCCAAGTCCAACATCTTGGGATGCTGGAGAGAAATACTTCAAGAGGACACAACTGATTATATTCTGATTGCAAGAGCTTGGAAAAGAATAATATTTGCATGTAAGAAATTATTTTTGCATATTGTTTTCTTCAGACATTCACAAAGTACTCCAATATGCCTCACTAAATTATAAGTTCATCAACAAGTGTAATTCATTAAAAGCCAATCACTTCCAACAGTGGGGAAATTAGACATAATGGTTGACTTCATTTCTGTCACCACACAAACTGGAGATTATGCTGGCCACCTTCTTAAAAACAGATTTACCAGCCCACAAAAGTTTATGGAAAGTCACACTAAAGACTTCCAGCAAGAACCCACAGCAATGGTGCAGCTGTTACTGTTTCAACGCAAATGACAGTAAAAAATGTACACAACTTAATATTTAGCCAATTTTGCTTTTAGACTCTAAGAGAACAGTCTGTAATTTAAAAGTATACATCATGAACTAATGAAATGAAAAGCAGCTATTACTGCCATAGCACTAGGATTTTCTACATACACTTTACTTGGACAGGCTCCCAAGTACAGTTTCAGCCCCAAGAATAAGTTACCATTTGTTTAATTAAACAATTCCTTCTCTCTTACTTCTATACGACAGTCAACTCAAAGTAGCAAGTTCCAATCCTTCTCTTTTTTGGGGAAGATCCTGATTGTGGCAGTTTTCCGCGATAATCAGCTGTTTCATCAGAATCTGAGCATCCACATATTTGTTCTGGAGATTTGCAGCAAGTTGCAGTGGAACATGGACTCTCACTGTGAACTGCAGTTCTGGACAGTGGAGTCCTTTCTCATGATGATAAACTCACCATAAGAACAAATGGTCACTTTCTAAGAAATCTCAATTGTTTCAGTGCATTAACTTTGTTTCCCACGAATGCAATTTTGTTTCTTCTTCTTAACACTTTAAGGGCTCATTCACATGGCCACTGTTTGGTCCGGACCAAAGGACTATCCGCGGATAGTTTGGTTCATTTGGTGCAGTCTGAATGTGTATTTGAATTCTGGTGTGCACCAAACAAGCAAACTCCGGTCCACCTGAAAACGGGGGGTCTCGGTTCACTTACAAGTGAACCAAAACCACTTTGCTTGCAGTGTGAATGCAAACAGACTATCCAGCAGACCAAAGGGCGGAAGTGTTCTTCGGCGTTTGTGTAACCATAGCAATCCATAGTCTGAGAAGAGGAAGTGGCATTTACCGTAGTGCATTTTGGGTAGAAAATAACAGTAAAGATAACTGTGTGAATCCGAGAAATCCTTTTACCAGAGAAAGCCGAGGAGAAATGTTAAAAAATGTCTCGTTTGTGGTGGACAAACAACCCGGCTGAAGGGAACAAATTTCCGTTTTCGGTCCTGGCCAATCGATGAGCCAGATTTTTCTTCTTCGCCAAGATTTTTTCTTCCTGGTCATTCCACCACCAAGTCTCCTTGTCTTTCTTCCTTTGTCCACTGGATACACCACATACCTTTCTACCCATTTCCCTCAATACTTTTGCTGTACTTTCCCAGTCATCTGGTAATTCTTCCCTACCATCCAGAGCCTGTATCAACTCCTTCCTGAACCCTGTGCGACCTTCTTCCTTTTGTGACTACCCCCACTTGATCTTTGGCTCTGCCCTCGCTCTCTTCCTCTTCTTGCTTTCCAAAGTCATCCTACAGACTGCTGTCTAGCTTCATTCTCTCCTGCCACCACCTTGCAGTCTCCTATCTAAGATTTTTCCTTCTGCATAAGATGTAGTCCACCTGTGTGCATCTTCCTCCACTCTTGTAAGTCACCCTATGTTCCTCTCTCTTCTTAAAGTATGTGTTCACCACATACATAAAAGATGCCAATTTGAAAATTTAAAAAGTCACAAATTACAATATAATTACATAGAATAAAAATATAATCAGCATCAAAATGAGTGTTGCAAATTTATGAGAAAAAAGATACAAATTTACAAGAAAAAAGTTGCAAATTTAAAAGAAAGAAGTTACAAATTTATGAGAAAAAAGATGAAAATTTATAGGAAAAAGTTGCAAATGTAAGAGAAAAAAAGGTGAAAATTTACAGCAAAAAGTCACAAATTTATGAGAAAAAAGTCAAAATTTTAAAGAAAAAAAAGGCAAATCCAGGAGAAAAAATATTGAAAGTTTACAGGAAAAAGTAAAAAAAAAATCACAAGAAATTTCTTTTTGCAAATTTATTGGAAAAAAGTTGAAAATATTTGTAAAAAAAAAAAAAAGGTCGCACATTTATGAAAAAAAAGTTGCAAATTTATGATTAAAAAAGTCAAAATTTTAAGAAAAAGTTGCAAATCTTTGAGGAAAAAGTTGAAAGTTTTTTTAAATTTTGCATTTCTACTTAGAATTAGTGCTTCAGTCATTTTCAGTTATACAATATGATATAGAAAAGTTTATGATGATTTTTTTTTTATGGGGGTGGGGGCAGTACTCCCTTTTTTCTAGGTTGGGCCAAAGTTCTCCCGTCTCCCCCCGTGATTTACACCTATGAATGGGGATGGGAATCGGGGGATGACAGGTTAACAAGCGGGATGATTTTGGGTCATTTTGCTAACAAGGGGGATAGCATCCCCCCTCACATCACCTATTCAGCACAACAGTAGCGTGACAGAAATTAAAAGAGAAGGGTCAGAAAAATACAGATGTTGCATGATGTTTACTCTCCAGCAGTGGTAAAACAATCAAGGTAAAGAGAAAGCTCGGATTAGCAGGAAGTCAGTTGACAGTTTGCTCACAAACATTCCAGCTGCAAACCAGCTGAGTGCATAAAGACACCAGAACAAATCCCACCTCCCACTGGGACATAACTGGAATCTTTTCCACAGATACTCCTCCTCTGGGAATACGTATTTCAATTTTCTATTCACTACTGTCTCGCAATGTTACATTCAAGCTAGCAATTCAAAATAAACTAATTAAGAAGACTGGTCCATTGGGTTCTTATAGGAATGGGGGGGGGGGGGGTATTTACTTTTAAGCTTGGTGGAACATGTGTTTGCCCAGTGTAAACAAAAGATTCCGGATTCTGTGGTGGAAAAAAAGAGCTTATATGCTCTTTTAAGTCTGTTCTTTTCTGTTGTGCTGATGGCCCCAAGTCATCAATCAGTGAGGCAGAAGACAAGAACATTCATTCATTCATTCATCTTCTTCCGCTTAATCCTTTTCGGGTCGCGGGGGGGCTGGAGCCTATCCCAGCATCTTTGGGCGAGAGGCAGGGTACACCCTGGACAGATCGCCAGTCCATCACAGTGGCAACACAGAGAGACAGACAACCATGCACTGTCACAGTCATACCTAAGGACAATTTAGAATCCCCAGTTTGATGCCAGTTAACCTAACTTGCATGTTTTTGGCATGTGGGAGGAAACCGGAGAAATCCCAGAGTAAACCCATGCAGACACGGGGAGAACATGCAAACTCAAGGTTCAAAGCTGGGACAGAATTCAAAGATTAACTGTGACCAGATATATAATCCATAAAATCGCTGTTAAATGGTGGAACATGTGTTTGCCACTCTCGGCGCCACACCAGTAGGCTGCCTTTTGCAACAGCGGCTCGATTCTGAGTTTTTTTTTCCCTTCCTCTCTCTTTTGATCACTTTTTTTTTCACCCCACTTATATCACGGACACACAGATCGTCCCAAATGTCTCCTGAGCCGGTGGACGGAGCCACTGTTTATAGCAGGATACGATACAACAGGGAAGAGCTGCTAGCATTTAACCGCCACCCGGTCCCACTGGAAAAACTCGACATACCGAGAGAATTGAGGCGAAAGCGTCGCGGCTGCCGGGCTGGAGTAAGGCAGAGGACAAAAAATATAAGGTACAGACCCTCCCTTCCATCTGTTGTCATGGGAAATGTACGGTCGATACTGGGAAAGTTAGATGAGCTAGCGGCTATCTCCCGTTATGATAGCACTTACCGGGAGTGCTCTCTCCTTTTGTTTACTGAGACGTGGCTAACTGAACTAGCAGCAGATGCTAACATTGAGCTGGAGGGTTTTCACATGATACGAGCTGACCGAACACCAGAGAGTGGCAAAGCAAGGGGCGGTGGAGTGATAATGTATGTTAACAACAACTGGTGCAGACCGGGACATATCACTGTTAAACAACGACACTGCAGCAAAGACATTGAGTTGCTAGCTGTTAGCATGAGGCCTACATATCTCCCGAGAGAACACTCACACGTGATCTGCATTGTTGTTTATGCAAATCCGACGGCGAACGCTGGGACAGCGCGTGACGTCATCCATTCAGTAACCAGCAGGCTGCAGACAGAACACCCAGATGCTCTTCTCCTCATCTCAGGCGATTTCAACCACGTTTCACTGTCTCCCATTCTGCCCACTTTCACCCAGTATGTCACATGCCACACTAGAGACAATAAAACACTGGATTTGTTCTACGCAAACACTAAGGAGGCGTACACCTCATCACAACTCCCCCCACTTGGGAGATCGGATCACAACTTGGTTCATCTCCGGCCGGTGTACAAACCCCTAGTGCACAGACAACCTCCGGCCATGCACACTGTGGAGTTATGGTCTGAGGAGACAATGCACACTCTAAAGGACTGTTTTGAAGCCACTGCCTGGAAGCAGCTCTGCGATCCACATGGTGAGGACATCGATGGCCTCATTCACACCTTCACGGGCTACCTCAGCTTCTGTGTGGACAAATCTGTTCCCACCAAGACCATACGGCGTCACTCAAACAACAAACCCTGGATCAACCCTGAGATAAAAACACTTCTGAGAGAGAAGAAGAGGATCTTCAGGTCGGGGAACAGGGAGATGCACGGTGGCGCAGTGGTTAGCACTGCGGCAGCACAGTTTACCCTTGGCCGGGGGATTGTGGGGATCGTGGGATCGTGGGTTCGATCCCAGCCCCCGACCAACAGTGATCTGTGTGGAGTTTGCATGTTCTCCCCGTGTTGCGTGGGTTTACTCCGGGATTTCTCCGGTTTCCTCCCACATGCCAAAAACATGCATGTTAGGTTAATTGGCTGTTCTAAATTGTCCCTAGATATCTGTTTCCTATAGGCCCTTAGAATAGAGGGTTAGTATTAATGAAAGCGCTTTGAGTGGTCTTTGTGACTAGAAAAGCGCTATATAAGTGCAGGTTAGTTAGTTAGTTAGTTAGTAGTTAGATGCTGAAGTCCGTACAGAGGGAGCTGAGGAGAAAGATCAGAGAAGGCAAGGACAGCTTCAGGAAGAAGATGGAGGACAAGCTGCAACAGAGCGACATCAGCGGGGTCTGGAGAAACCTCAAAACCATCTCGGGGCTCCAGAATACCTCCCCCCAGGCCACGGGGGGCAGGGAGTGGGCGAACAACCTGAATCTGTTTTTCAATAGATTTGACCAACCGCCCTCCCCCCTGTCTGCACAACAACCACTGCTGCCTCTAAGAAATCAAGTCCTGCTGCCCACTCCCCACTCCACCGACACCCCCCCCACTCCCAACACACAGCCCCCCATCCTGACCCTGACCAAGACCCAGGTGAGGACGGAGCTGAGGAAGATCAAGGCGAGGAAGGCGTCGGGACCGGACGGCATCAGCGCAAAGCTCCTCAAGTCCTGTGCAGACCAGCTGTGTGGGATTGTGACGTATATCTTCAACATGAGCCTGAAACTGGGGAGGGTACCACAGCTGTGGAAAACATCTTGTGTGGTACCTGTACCAAAAACTTCCCACCCCAAAGACCTGAACAGCTACAGACCGGTGGCCTTGACGTCCCACTTGATGAAGACCCTGGAGAGACTGCTCCTTGCTCATCTCCGCCCCCTGGTGGAACCAGCGATGGATCCACTCCAGTTCGCCTACCAGCATGGCATTGGGGTGGAGGATGCGGTGATCTTCCTCCTTCACCGTTCTCTGTCCCACCTGGAGAAGCCCGGGAATATGGTGAGGATCATGTTCTTTGACTTCTCCAGTGCTTTCAACACCATCCAACCGATGATCCTGAAGGACAAGCTGCTGCGCGCAGGGGTGGACCAGCACCTGTCATCATGGATCCTGGACTACCTCACGAACCAGCCTCAGTTTGTGAGAACCCGGGACTGTGTTTCCGACACGATCATCAGTAGCACGGGGGCCCCCCAGGGAACGGTGCTGGCTCCCTTCCTGTTCACTCTTTATACTGCGGACTTCTCACACAACACAACACATTGCCATCTACAGAAGTTCTCTGATGACTCTGCGATCGTTGGTCTCATCTCCAACGGAGATGAAGCTGAGTACAGAGGGCTTATCCAGGACTTTGTGGACTGGTGCCATCGGAACTGCCTCCAGATCAACGCGAGGAAAACTAAGGAGCTGGTGGTGGACTGCCGCAGGCATGGGCAGCCCCTCACAGCACCAGTAAATATACAGGGAACAGACATCGAGATGGTGACATCCTATAAGTACCTGGGTATTCATCTGAACAATAAACTAGACTGGTCACACAATACTGACGCACTCTACAAGAAGGGACAGCGCAGGCTGTTCCTGCTGAGGAGACTCAGGTCTTTTGGTGTACAAGGGGCGCTGCTGAAGTCATTCTATGACACGGTGGTGGCATCAGCCATCACTTTTGGAGTGGTCTGCTGGGGCAGTGGCATTACAGCAGCCGATAGGAAGAGACTGAACAAACTGATTAAGAAAGCTAGCTCTGTCCTGGGGCAGCGCCTTGATCCGATGGAGGAGATAGGAGAGAGAAGGACGGTGGCTAAACTGTCATCTCTGCTGGAGTCCGAGTTCCACCCTATGCAGGACATACTGGATGCACTGAGGAGCTCATTTAGCAGCAGACTACATCATCCCAGGTGCACAACCGAGAGGTTTCGTAGGTCCTTCCTACCAACGGCTGTCAGACTGTACAACCTAAACAGGGCTGCTCGCAGAGATAGCAAAAAGACGTAACAAACTAATAGTTTTTTTTGAATGCAAAAGATGCAATAGACTTACACAATGGTCCTCTCCGGCATACAACTAGGAACATACCGGTCGCTATGGAGGGTGAGAATATGTATGGGCACATAATCATACCATGTAGGATAACTAAATAGACGGTTATGCTGTTTCATCCCACCTAGCAACAATGCTCTGCACTGTGTGTGTTTATATATTTACATATTTATTCCATCTAGCTACAATGCTCAGCACTGGGTGTGTTTATATTTATATATCTATATATTTATTCCATCTAGCTACAATGCTCCGCACTGTGTTTTTATATATCTACATATTATTCCATCTAGCTACATTGCTCCACACTGTGTGTGTTTATATACTTGCATATTTATTCCACCTAGCTGCAATGCTCCGTACTGTGGGTGTTTATATATTTACATATTTATTCCATCTAGCTACAATGCTCTGCACTGTGTGTTCATATATTCATATATTTATTCCATCCAGCTACAATGCTCTGCACTGTGTGTCTCTGTGTGTGTGTGTATATATATATATTTTATAGTAATATGTACATATGTATATTAGCTGCTCTTGCTTGCTTGTTTTTTTTTTCTTGCCTTCTGATTGTTGCTCTGAGTGTTGCTATCCCTGTGCTGTTGCAATCCTGGAATTTCCCCGTTGTGGGACTAATAAAGGCTTATCTTATCTTATCTTATCTTAAATATTAGAATTGACACTAATATCATCATCTGAGTCTGATTTATTAAAAGACAAAAGCAAGTAGATGTTAATTTTTGATCCTACATAAATGTGAGATTAGAGACAGCTGGGTGTAGAAGAAGCTAAAACCTGCAAAGTCCAACGCCAAACCTAATTAAATGTCTTAGCAAAGAGTGTAACATGTGGCTGTTCTGCCCGTGAACACAGTGGCTTTTTGTGCTACAACCAAGGGAAAAAAAACCCTTCAAACCTTCCTTCTGTACTGTTTAGTAAAAGCATTTCAAACCTAAGGTGTACACATCACCTTAGGTTTGTTAAATGCATGTGGGAAGCATGCTGTACTTTAGTTGTTCAGAAGAATGAGACTTCCCTAGGAAGATTCAAACCTTCACCTTACCCACTACACCACAGAACTGCTTTGGTTCAGAGTCTAACTTTCTCAAAGCAAAATGTTCCACTGACAAGTCTCAGAGGCTGACACACAGTTCATAATGATGACGGCGATATTGGCACATTAACAGAACTGCATGAAATTTGATGTGGTTCTGAAGGTTACGTCTGTGATTGTGAGTGTGAAGTTTCATTAAGTTTGGATCAATACTTCAGAAGATACGTCCATCAGAAAATACAGGCCCAAGAGAACCTGTATAACTTTATTGGCCTATGAAATCACAAAAGACTGACATTTTTTGATAATTTTAACAAGTTTTCCTTATCAATATCTGCAGATGATTCTTGGTTACTTTAGAGCAGTTTGAATGAATGGCCTAGGAAGAGTTTATTTTAACCTCACTTGCACATTTTTGAAAATATTGTGCAGAAAACTTCATTTTTAAAGTGTGAGACCAATGGAGAAAAGTTGTGGAATATTTCAGAGATTAGAATGAAACCAGAACTGATTGTTATAGTGCCACTCGTGGGTGCAGTGTGTTGATTTAGGCTCTCTGAGTAGTTGGGAGAATTTATGACCAGATTGTAAAATTTCATGCTTTTATGTAGCACAGTTTTTGCTGCACATGCGACGATGACGACGACAACAAAGAAGAAGACGAATAAGACGACGAAGAAGAAGAAGACGAAAAAGAAGACGAAGAAGAGGACGAAGAAAAAAACGATGAAGATGAAGAAGAAGACGACGGAGAAGAAGAAGAAGACGACGACGAAGAAGACGACGAAGAAGAAGAAGACGACGAAGAAGAAGATGAAGAAGAAGAAGAAGCTTCCTGCACCTGCAGTGCTTTGAAACTTAAAAAAATTGCAAATTTGCAAGAAAGAAAGTCTGATAATTATGTGAACATATTTAAAATTGCTAAGAACAATCTCCAATAAAAAAAGGGGTTGCAAATTCATGAGAAAAGAATCTGAAAGTCACATGAAACAAGTTCTGGCTTTACAAGAAAAAAAGCAAAATTGCTAAAGAAAAACTTATAAATTCCTCCAAATATTTCCCAAGTTTACAAGAAAAAGTCACAAAGCTGCACAGGACTATATTTTACAAAAACAAATATTTTTAAAAATTATACATCAAAAAATGTTTAGAAAGGTGCAGAATTAAAGATTCAAAGATTTATTTGTCAATACTTCTATATGTACAGGACATACAGGAGAACTGAAATGCCGTTTCTCTCATTCTTACTGGTGTGCACAATATATAAGAAAAGAAGGAATAATGATGAAAAACAACAACAGCAGTCTATGTACAGTAATGCTGCCTATAGTGCAAATGAAGATAGAAGATTAAAATTGAAATTAAAGTCTTTGTATTCTTAGAAAAATATGATGAAAATTTTTTAAAATAATTTTTACGGGACTGAAATCATCATATTTACATCAGAGCAGTTGCACGATGACACTATGGTAGCGTCTAGCATAGATATATGATACCCTAGATAGGACAAGGCTAATATTTCCATAGCAAACGGAGGTGTCATATTCTGTAGGTAATGTGTATATGAAATGTGATAAGCCTAGTCATGCTCTGTCTAATGTTTATATACTGTAGCTATGGCTGATAAAGATATCACAGCCTGTCACAGCCAATAGCATAACTGGGTTGATGTCACGTGTCTTGACCAACCAGTTAGTGCAAAACTAAGTGCGACACCTACTGTCCAGGAGGTCAGAATGTTGTCGTTAGCACCTTTAATGAGAGCAAATTCAGAAGAAAACCCTCAAATATACAAGAAGTAATTTACAAGTAAAGTCTCAAATAATTTATGTTCCTTTGCCTGCAGATTTTTTTGGCCAAAAATTGCTCAGAGTGGCTCTTTCCATTAGAGGTTGCTGACCCCTGCTATTGTGGCTGGGGTGCATCAAGCATCATTGCCAGACATCATTGCATAATGCCACCTTTGCTCTTATAAAAATCTTTCAGAATGCCATTTCACAAGCCTGTCCATGACACACAAATTATCTCAGCTGTAGGAGGCATACTGTAAAGGTGAATAGTTAAATCTTAGATAGAAGAAACAACCTTCCATCATAAGCAAAATTCTTATCTGCACAAACATCCTGGTTTAGGGGCAGTGGGCTGATCAGACGAGCGAGGATCACAGTGAAAAGGAGGGGAAAGGTGATACTTCAGAGAGAAAAAAATGAAAAAAGGAAGTCCTCATAAATCTGTTCTCACTGACAACTGCTCTATCATTAGAAGAGCCATCCTCCTGCAGCACAAACAAGCACCTTATACTGTACATTTCTATACGGCACATGCCTTTACACAGGCAATCACATAGGACAAACAGGGCTTTTTGGAGGGTGATCTGACAAAAAACATCAAACACCAGCTTAAATGTTAATGTGAATGGCATGTTTTTGAGCCACGCATGGCTGCTCAGCTCTGGACTCCATGATTTCATCACAGACTCAGATGCTCCTTTGCAGTATGACGGGACATGTCCTCTCCCTCTGTGGTCTCCGCACAGCTGAACAGACACCTGCTTGTTTCGGCTCTATCCTTCCGCCTTGACGGACAATTTCCAGACTGTTAGAATTTCCATGTTTTCACCCATCAGGCTTCTGTGGTGCAAACAGAAAGAAAAGGGGGGGGGGGGAAGGCCAGGAAGCCGGCTTCGCCCAGAAAAACAAACATGCATGCCAGTTTAGACTAATTTGCATTAATTTGAGTTTTGATCCACCTCTAAAGCCCATGTGGCAGAAAATCAGGAGAGTGCCCTTTCCTGCTGGAATGCACAACTTGTGTTACATTTTATGCTGTCGCGATGTCCAGCCCCACCATGGCTTATGTGCTGTGATGTTCCAACGAAGACAACATAGCCGTGTTTTATTCCTGTTAGACATTTCTAGCTTCTTCCACACATGGACATAAGCATGTTCTGCAGATATACAAGTGATCCCAGTATACAGTAGTTTGAGCATTTTTTTGCATTCTATTCCTCTTGGTCAGAAGCTGGCAACCTGCTACTATTTTGAGAAATGTTTGCCCTCAAGGTAAATGAAGGTAAAACAGTGGATTAATAAATGAAAGCACCAAGGTGCTGATGCCTCGGTGCCTGTGGCAGGGAGGCATGGGGAGCCTGTCAAAAAGGTGCACTGCCACCTCTACTGGCCTGGCATAGTTATTACAATACCTTTTTTCCCAGCTGCAGTGACGGTAAAGGGGAGTTAAATTAGTTATTTTGATAACAAAGCCGTATGTGGAAATTTTGCCAAATAAAAATTCGATAAAATATGGCGATACATTGATATAAGCCTTTAGTTCCACTTGATTTTGACCAGGCGAGCTGAAAAGGTGGGAACAAACAGACAGACAAATACACACACAAACTCATGTAGTGATTATGGTTTGCCTACGATGCTTTGCACCGAGGCATAATTAATGTAACCAAGCAGCCCCCAGAAAAAAAAAAAAAATATTAGTTTGACCCTATAAATGTAACAGTATTGGAATAAAATCTAACTGAAATTACGTTTTTCAGAATTGAAGATCGCCATACTGGTTGTGATGTCACTGGGTTGGTTGCTGCAGGTAGCAGCAGCTGTGTCTATTAGCTAAACCCATCAGGACGAGAGTTATTTTTAATATTTAGAGTTACAGTGGGGAAAAAAAAGTATTTAGTCAGCCACCAATTGTTCAAGTTCTCCCACTTAAAAGATGAGAGAGGTCTCCAATTTTCATCATAGGTATACCTCAACTATGAGAGACAAAATGAGAAAAAAAAAATCCAGAAAATCACATTGAAGGATTTTTAATGAATTAATTGGTAAATTCCTCGGTAAAATAAGTATTTGGTCAATAACAAAAGTTCATCTCAATACTTTGTTATATACCCTTTGTTGGCAATGACAGAGGTCAAACGTTTTCTGTAAGTCTTCACAAGGTTTTCACACACTGTTGCTGGTATTTTGGCCCATTCCTCCATGCAGATCTCCTCTAGAGCAGTGATGTTTTGGGGCTGTCGCTGGGCAACACGGACTTTCAACTCCCTCCAAAGAGTTTCTATGAGGTTGAGATCTGGAGACTGGCTAGGCCACTCCAGGACCTTGAAATGCTTCTTACGAAGCCACTCCTTCGTTGCCCGGGCGATGTGTTTGGGATCATTGTCATGCTGAAAGACCCAGCCACGTTTCATCTTCAATGCCCTTGCTGATGGAAGGAGGTTTTCACTCAAAATCGCACGATACATGGCCCTATTCATTCTTTCCTTTACACGGATCAGTCGTCCTGGTCCCTTTGCAGAAAAACAGCCCCAAAATATAATGTTTTCACCCCCATGCTTCACAGTAGGTATGGTGTTCTTTCTCCTCCAAACACGACAAGTTGAGTTTTTACCAAAAAGTTCTATTTTGCTTTCATCTGACCATATGACATTCTCCCAATCCTCTTCTGGATCATCCAAATGCTCTCTAGCAAACTTCAGACGGGCCTGGACATGTACTGGCTTAAGCAGGGGGACACGTCTGGCACTGCAGGATTTGAGTCCCTGGCGGCGTAGTGTGTTTCTGATGTAGCCTTTGTTACTTTGGTCCCAGCTCTCTGCAGGTCATTCACTAGGTACCCCCGTGTGGTTCTGGGATTTTTGCTCACCGTTCTCGTGATCATTTTGACCTCATGGGGTGAGATCTTGCGTGGAGCCCCAGATTGAGGGAGATTATCAGTGGTCTTGTATGTCTTCCATTTTCTAATAATTGCTCCCACAGTTGATTTCTTCACACCAAGCTGCTTACCTATTGCAGATTCAGTCTTCCCAGCCTGGTGCAGGTCTACAATTTTGTTTCTGGTGTCCTTTGACAGCTCTTTGGTCTTGGCCATAGTGGAGTTTGGAGTCTGACTGTTTGAGGTTGTGGACAGGTGTCTTTTATACTGATAACGAGTTCAAACAGGTGCCATTAATACAGGTAAAAAGTGGGGGACAGAGGAGCCTCTTAAAGAAGAAGTTACAGGTCTGTGAGAGCCACAAATCTTGCTTGTTTTTAGGTGACCAAATACTTATTTTACCAAGGAATTTACCAATTAATTCATTAAAAATCCTTCAATATGATTTTCTGGATTTTTTTTTTCTCATTTTGTCTCTCATAGTTGAGGTATACCTATGATGAAAATTGGAGACTTCTCTCATCTTTTAAGTGGGAGAACTTGAACAATTGGTGGCTGACTAAATACTTTTTCCCCCACTGTATTATGAAGGCAGACTAAGTTAAAAAAAATGGTGAGGAGTTTTAGAGAAGAAGAAGAACCATAATCATGATCACTGGACAATTGTGTTTAATTATGCTCTGCTCATGACCTCTCTCTTTCTTGCTCAACTTCTCTCTCTCCTTGCGTTCAACTCTACCTGTGCGCTTGCTCAATATGGCACAGCGCTATGAGTGTGCCACAATTTCAACCAATCAGGAGTCGGACAGGGCGAATTATGATTGGCTGATTCTATTGGAGGAAGTCCGACTCCTGATTAGTTGAAAATCTTTAATCCAATGAATAAATCCTCCACACACACCCATGTTCAGCAACTGTTGGAGCAGAATATCTGTTTGCATAGTATTAAAAGCTGAAGTCAGCTCAATAAATAAAATCCATGCATAAGCGCCTGTTCGCTGTAAATGACTTGTTACCATATTGATTAACATTAAAGATACAATTTCTGTACCCCTGTTTGACTTATATGCGAATTGTAGAGGGTCCAGTTGATCCCTTATAGCTGAGGTCAGGTGTTTACTAACCACCCTCTCCATGCATTTAGCCAACACAGAGGTCAGGGCAACTGGACGGAAGTCATTCAGAGCTCTTGATCCAGGTTTTTTAGGTTAAGGTTTGATGACAGAGAAATAGAAAAACTGAACTAATAGGGAAACTAATGATTACACAATGGCAGACAGGTGGAAACTCAGGTGCAAGGAATCAAGCTAATCTGGAGTTGCATAATCACAAAAGGTTACAGCAGAGGATTGTGACCACAAGCTACAAGAAGTGACCTAGCAAAATAAACAGGAAGTAAGCTACATGAACTCACCAAAACAGGGCGTGCTACAAAATAAACCCAATAACAAAACAGACCAACTAGACATGAAACATACACAAATACTCATGGTACAAACTCAAACCAAGAGAGCCTAAATTAGACTAAAAAATAACACAGAGGATACTATAATCTAAACTATGGACAAGGGTGGCAAAACTAGACACAAAGAATATTACAAAATAACCTGAACCTGGAGCAGAATAAACTCAAATCAGGAGGCCCGGCATTAGAATAAGAATAAAACAGGAGAATGACGACTCAACTAAGATGTAATTACCAGGGAACACTGAACCCCCCCCCCCCCCAAAAAAAAAAATCCCCACAGAACTGCAGAAACCTGTTCACAGAGTAAATAAATCAAAACACTGACTACAGGAAATCCCTCAAGACCAAAGGAAACTAAACTTAGATAAAAATAAAACAATACTTTCGAAATAAACTCAGATCAGAACCACACTTAAAACAAGAATACAGAAAACACTTTTACCATAAACCTGAAACAATAACAGAATAATCATCATATCCGTACGTCCAAAAACATGAAGATATCCTAGAGAGTGGCGCATGATCTTGATCTCAGATCATCCTCCACTAACAGTTATTATTAACAGGTGAATTTTTCCTCTTGAACCCTTCTCTTAAATATCTCTTATAACTATTCTCAAAAAGGTGCAACTTTTTTCCCTTACGTTTTTGACTTTTTCTTTGTTAACATATCTCATTAATTTCCTACTATTTTCCTTATAAATTATATTTTAAACATTATATTTATTTTTTCTTGCATTTTCAAAACTTCTTTGTTGCCAGTTTGCAGAAATTTCTAATTAATTTGTGATTTATTTATTTTTTTTGTTACCTTAGCCGAGGAGGTAATGCTTTCAGTTGCACTTGTTGGTTTGTGTGTTGGTGCACAACATGAGTCAAGAAGTTATTTATGATTTTGATGAGGTGTTCAAGAGAGACCAATAAATTAGATTTCGGGGATAATGTGCATTTGCATGTAAATGTATGTTAACTGCATTATAAAAAATGTTATGGGTTCTGATTGCATTTTTATTTACAGGATTTAATCACATTATGAGGGGAACTGTGACCTCTTGGCAGAGGTCTGTGTTCACTTCTTAAAAAGTGTTCAAAGCTGCAGCATTTAGTCTGAAAACCCTTTGATGGTCAAAGCTTTGATTTAAACAAGCAGCAATAGATGTTCAGATAAAGAACAATTAATGCGATGTTATGCACAGATACATTATCTGGGGAATTTTTGACTTGTTAATGCACTTTTCCTCAACTTTTACTCACAAAAATGCTTTAATAAATAAAAAAAAGCACAATACATCTTGAGGTCAGAGTGACATTAGGCACCACACCTTCATCCCCTCACCCAGAAATGTTCCTTCACATCCTGTGTTTGTCGTCCAGATTTTAAAGCTTTGAACAAAGTTATTCGACTCTTCCCGCACTGTCTGCCACACTGAGTTCACAACTTAAAATAGTGGCTTGTTTTGTCCAGGACAAATTTAGCTATTCCTGTTTACCCTCCAGGATAATACACATGGCTTTAATTTAGTTTGTCTTAGATTATTTGCAGATACAGCCACTGAGGCCCCGAGACTGCAAAGCAGCCTTCCTCAAACTGCGGCGTCAGCAGAATCCATCAGGCCGTCACGCTTCGGCTGAATTTCCTTTTGAAAAGTTTTTGATTTTATGATCATGGCCACATAACACATTCAATTATAAGGGACAAATTATGTTGGAAGTAAACAGAAATATGAGGGAGATCAAAGGCTGCAGCTTGCTGAAACATTAAAGTCTAAAGACATTGGCTGAAATTTCAAGGTACATTTCTTTTTTAGGGCAACACAATGTCTTTCCTTCAAATTTTTGGATATTGCTCAAACAAAACAACACTGAGTGCATTTAAACTACTGATTTATTAGTAGTCTTTTATTGGCTTTCCACTTAAGTACATAGTATGCAAGTTTTGAAAATCAGCCAAAGAAATTGTGGAGAGAAGCATACGATAATCACATTAATTCTTATAATTTATACACTTGGCAAAGGTGGATTAACTGAAGATTCGCTTAAGAGAACGTGGATAAAGCTGATGGAACATGTTTCCACTCCATGAAAACAGCCTTCCACTGAGGGAAGCACCCTCAGGGATGCAAAGCTATGACTTCACAATACCACCTGCTGCCTCCGCTAAGCCTGAGAATCTGATGAACTGGCTCGAAATACTGCACAATGCCCAATTTCTCGCCCACTAGCAGCCAGCCTACAGCCTGTAACAGCAATGTACCAATATATTTGCTCCGGACATCAGTGGCTATTTGGAGAGTCAGACCACTGAGCACAACTATATGAAAAAGGCTCTGGACACTTGAAGATTGCCAAACTCATTTTCACTTGGCAAAGTCTATAGGAATGATCTTTCAGAAATAGGGGTGTAATGGTATTTGTGTTCGGATTTGAATTTTTCGGGATGCCTCCCACGGTACGGTACAGACACATACCGAGGTACGACATGGAGTATATTGAATGACCGACAGAAAGTGTAACCGTCGTACCACGCCCCCTCTTCCTCTCCGTTTCCCCGTCTCCGGCCGCCTGTCAGCAGACCTCTGCAGTGCTCCGCCCCGGTGAAGAATGACTGAAATTGGGCTACTTCTAAACACAACACCGGTAAGGTTACTGAGTTTTTAGCTAGTAAAGTTAGTGCTTCTTATTTTCAATGAGCGACTGGCTAAGATTTTGAAAACGTATTAAACTGATTAATCTGTATATGGATGACTGTGATATGAGTGAGGACACCATGAGCATACTGACACATGAGGTGAATGAGGTAATGCATCACCTGCCAAACAATAAAGCATGTGGCATGGATTAAATCATTGCTGAACATTTGAACAATGCTAGTCTGAGGCTAGCTCCTCTCCTAGCTCTTACTTTTACTGGTTTTATGATCCATAGTATATTAGATTCAATGCTGTCCATCCTGCTTGTCCCAGTTATTAAACACAAAGCAGGAAAAGTTAGTTGCCCGGGTAGTTATAGGCCTATAGCACTAGCCAGCATCCTATCAAAAGTTCTGGAAAGAAAATTGTTTGGCAGAGTAAATGGATATATTATTTTCTGTGATAATCAGTTTAGTTTCAAACCAAAGCATGGGACTGACATGTGTACATACTGTATATATATATATATATATATATATATATATATATATATATATATGCACTTAAGGAAATAGTCAACCTGTATAGGAGCATGCAGATTAAATGGGCAGGCAGTATATCAGTCCCCTTTGGAGCTAGTAATGGTGTGAGACGGGGGAATTTTGTCCCCGGTTTTAATTTATATGATGATGAAGTGTCCATGCGACTGAGAGCCTGTAACACTAGGTGTATGATTGATGAAATGCTGGTGAACCACCGGAGTGGTGGCCAAGTTGATAGAGCATCTGCCCCACAACCAGGAGGTTGGGGGTTCAAGTCCTGGCCAGGTCATACCAAAGACCATATAAAAATGGTACTTCCTGCCTTCTAGCTTGGCGCTCAGCGTAATAGAATGGGGGAAGGAGAAGTTGTTTGTGGCGGCGCCTTGCATGGCAGCGACCCCTCTGATTCTAGATGTGATTAACATTGTAGATAGAAGAAACATTGTTACGACCCGAGCGCTGGGTTCTGTCCGTGCTTGGGCCACGCACAGTTCGCTGCCAGCCTTGACAGCTGTGGGTTGTATTCTGGCCTCACCGGGCTCTTATTGTGAAGGCGCTCGGTGGGGCTTCCGCCTATCAAGGTTGGTCAGCTGGCTGTCATCACTGCTCGTTAGTGTTCGCCTTTATAAGGCGGGCACTGACGGCAGTTAGATTGCAGGAGTATCATCAGACATCGTCTAAACCTCGTCAGTCATTCATCGTCCTCGTCATGTCAGGTTCGTGTGTATATTCGTGTGCTTATGCTTGCTCATGTCATGTCATGTTTTAGATCGTAAGTGGCTGGGGTTAGCTTTACGGTCCCATGCTCTATGTTTAGTGTATCTTCACCACTGTCTCTCATAGTCTTGTGTCTTAATAAATTACCATCATTGCAAAACTCACCGGTGGACTCTTGGCGTCTTATGGTGATCCGCGAGGGTCACCACATGACAGTATACTCCTGCCGGACGTCTAAACAGAGACGCCACACCGAGACGCCTTTTTCACCGTGAGTTTTTGCTTTTGTGGACGTTTGTTCTTTTCCTGTCTGGGTACGGTGTGCTGGAGGAATGCCGTCGTGGAGGGGTCGCGCTTGAAGTTCGAGCCACGAGCTGGCGGACGTCCTAGAATACGTGGATGAAACGCTCATCTCTGCTTCCCTCCTCGACTACGACAGCGATGTACGCTGGTACCTGGACTGCGCTGAGGATGTGCTTAATCATCTTTCTCCCCGCTACGCTGACCACCCTGAAGTCGGCGCGAGGAGGGATGACATCGCCGCACAGTGCGAGATACTTCGTATGGTGGAGGAGGACTACGGCAGGAAGCAGTGGAGGAGGCATCCTCGCTCCCCGTGCTGGGATCCCGCTCCTGCCCTTGACCCGGTCCAGGAGTTCGCGCCATCTGGGGGCAGGCAAGTGCTCCCTCTTGTGTCTCTGTCCCCTGTTTTGGAGCATTTTTGCCAGCCTCTCGGGGAGGCGAGTGAGGAGCAGCTGCCTGCTGCGCCCGAGCTCGTCTCGCTGGGTTCTGTTGTGATTCTGATCCCGGTTTTCTTGTTGTTTGTGAGCCTCGTTGCAGTGTCGCAGGCATGGAACCAGTCGGAGTCACTGGGTTGGAGGTCCCACGTTCGGGGGTGGAGATCATCAGCGGCTGCTGTGGCCCAATCGGGGTCCATCACGGGACCTGCTTTGGCCCAATCGGGGTCCGACATGGGTGCGCCAGAGGCCCAATCGGGGTCCACCGCAGTTGCAGTTCTGGCCCAATCAGGGTCCGACGTGGGTGCGTCAGAGGCTTGATTGGGGTCCACCGCAGGTGCGGTTCTGGCCCAATCGGGGCCCGACGTGGGTGCAGCCGAAACTCAATCGGGGTCCAGCGGAGGTGCAATGCCGGTGTGGTCCGCGGACGGGGAGGAGCTGCAGACCTTTCGCCGTCGGACGGATTACGGGCTCATCCTGGTCTTGTCCCTCTACTCGGTCATCGCCCCTGCGCATCATCACTGGGGGCCGTGGGGGTCCCTGTTCGCTCGCCCCGGCTCTCCTGAGTTTTGTCCTCGTCAGGGAGGCCACCGTGGGCTGTTTTTCCCCGGGACTGGTGGCTGAGGGACATGGGTCGGCTGCCTGAGGGACTGCTTTGCCGGTTCGGCGCCCCGGGTCGGCCACCCGACGTGTTATGTGTTTCGTTGGGCGACCTCGTTCGGCCACCAGAGGAGCGGACGTGCTGGGCGTTGGACTGTGGTGAGCCGCCTGGTCATGTTCCGTCTCCCATGACCACCCGCTGGCCGTTGGACGCGGGGAGACCACCTGAACTGTTCCTATGGCACTGGGTCTCCACCGGTCGGCATAAACTGTAGGGGGGGTAGTGGTTACTTTCTGGTGTTGTCCTGATCCAGTTATTGTGAGGTTTTGTTTTCCTTGATGTTCTGTGTTCCCCTATGTCTTGCAGTTGCTCTATTTTGTTTTGCGCATAGTTAGGTATGAGTCAATTGTTCTGTTTTCCTGTACTTGGTTATTTGAAGTGTCACTTGAGCATTCACACAGGAGAGAAACCATTTTCTTGTGAAACATGTGGGCAAGGAATTAATTTTCTCTTTCTGTCTTGTGCTGTTGCTGTAATTATTTGAGCATTTAATCTGATTTGAGTATTTAATCTGTGGAGTTGGTATTTCTTGTCATTGTCCCATATTTAGTTATTCTGACCCAGTAATTCTGTTTTTTTTTCTCCACGTTATCCTGTGCAATTTTCTGTGATTGTTAGTTAAACATTTGATTTAATCTGAGTAGTTGGTATCTCTTGTCATTGTCCTGTATTTAGTTGTTTTTCTTGCCGGGTTTTGACTGTTTCTGGGTTTGGTCTCTCTCCCTCCGGACCTACCCCCAGCCACCCACCCTGGGGGGTGGGGGGGCAGGGTGGTCCTTGGGCGTTCTGAGCCCGCCCTTGGAGGGAGGGTACTGTTACGACCTGAGCGCTGGGTTCTGTCCACGCTCGGGCCACGCACAGTTCGCTGCCAGCCTTGACAGCTGTGGGTTGTATTCTGGCCTCACCGGGCTCTTATTGTGAAGGCGCTCGGTGGGGCTTCCGCCTGTCAAGGTTGGTCAGCTGGCTGTCATCACTGCTCGTTAGTGTTCGCCTTTATAAGGCGGGCACTGACGGCAGTTAGATTGCAGGAGTATCGTCAGACATCGTCTAAACCTCGTCAGCCATTCATCGTCCTCGTCATTTCAGGTTCGTGTGTATATTCGTGTGCTTATGCTTGCTCATGTCATGTCATGTTTTAGATCGTAAGTGGCTGGGATTAGCCTTATGGTCCCATGTTGACGGACTGGAGGCAGCATGTGCGGCTGGGAAAGACTGTCTCAGACTCTGCTAGCATCAGCACCGGATCACCCCAGGGCTGTGTACTTTCCCCCCTACTCTTCTCCCTTTATACCAACTCCTGCACCTCCAGCCACCAGTCTGTCAAGTTGATCAAGTTTGCGGACGACACCACCCTCATCGGGCTCATCTCCAACGGCGACGAGTCCGCCTACAGGAGAGAGGTGGCCCAGCTGGCGTCCTGGTGCAACAACAACAACCTGCAGCTGAACGCTCTGAAGACAGTGGAGATGATTGTGGACTTCAGGAAAGTCACAACCCCTCTGCCCCCCCTCACCCTCACAGGCTCTCCCATCACCACTGCTGATTCCTTCCGCTTCCTAGGCACCACCATCACCAGGGACCTCAAGTGGGAGCCGACCATCAGCTCCCTCATCAAAAAGGCCCAGCAGAGGATGTTCTTCCTGCGGCAGCTGAGGAAGCTCAAGCTACCCACCAAGATGTTAGTGCAGTTCTACACAGCCATCATCGAGTCCATCCTCACCACCTCCATAACCGTGTGGTACGCAGGAGCCACTGCCAGGGACAGACTAAGGCTGCAGCGCGTCGTGCGCACTGCTGAGAAGGTGATCGGCTGCAAGCTCCCATCTCTCCAGGATCTGTACATCTCCAGGACCCGGAGGCGTGCAGGCCGGATCATAGCCGATCCCTCACACCCTGGTCACGTACTGTTTGCCCCCCTCCCCTCAGGTAGAAGACTTCGGTCCATCCAGACTAAAACCTCCCGTCACATGAACAGCTTCTTCCCCTCTGCCATCAGACTGCTGAACACTAAGTGACTTATTGACTCTCGTGCACTATGTACAGCAGCTCAACCAGACTCATGTCAATCATCACTGTTTTCTTCCTGCATTACCGACTGCACTATATGGTTCTCCACATTATCTGCTGCTCGCTAATACATTTTAACTGCTGACCAGTATTACTCACTCTTATTCTACACTTTATTGCATGTATAGTTTATTTCTTTTATTTTATCATGTTTAATGTTGCAGCATTGCACCGAGACAAATTCCTAGTTTGTGTACTACATGAACAATGGCAATAAATCTGATTCTGATTCTGATTCTGATTCTGATTCCATGCTCTATGTTTAGTGTATCTTCGCCACTGTCTCTCATAGTCTTGTGTCTTAATAAATTACCATCATTGCAAAACTCACCGATGGACTCTTGGCGTCTTATGGTGATCCGCGAGGGTCACCGCATGACAAACATAATTTTGTCCTACTGTACATGATTGGCTGTATGGACTGAATGACTAATAAAGTTGGCTTCTTCTTCTTCTTCTTATGTATGCGGATGACCTTGTAATCTTCAGTAGTGTAGGTTTGCAGCGGCTCCTTAACATATGCACAGAGTATGGTGTCCAGTATGGCATAAAATATAATCCCAGCAAAAGTGCTGTTTTAATATGTAGAACCAAAGAGGACAAATGGCTCAGATTCCTAGTTTTCAAATTGTCCAATAATGTTCTTCAGGTCTCTGAAAGAATTAAATATCTTGAACATTTTATAATTGATCAAATGCAGACAGTGTTGTAAGCTTTATGCACAGGTGAATACCATTGAAGGCGAGTTTAATTTTTGTAAGGTGAAAGTGGCTTTGTTTAAAGCATATTGTACACCTCTATACACTGCACACCTGTGGTTAACTTATAAAAAATCTAAGTTGCATACAATGATGCAATGAGAATTCTTCTAAAAATACACAGGGGGCGGGAGTGCCAGTCAGATGTTTGTCACTGGTGGAGTGGGCACTTTTAAAGTGCTTTTAATGTTTAAATTTATGCAACGTTTGGATGAATCTGACAATAGAATTATTGTGGCACTCTCAAATCCTGTCGAGAGCTGCTCCCACTACAACTCCAGGCTGATTACACTGGCTCCAATTTATTTATGAGTTTTTTTAATTCTGTTTTATGCTCTGTTTTATACTTGCTTTTTTATATTCTTTTTCAAATATATATATATATATATATATATATATATATATATATATATATATATATATATATATATATATATATATATATATATATACTACCGTTCAAAAGTTTGGGGTCACTTAGAAATTTCCTTATTTTTGAAAGAAAAACACTGTTTTTTTCAATGAAGATAACTTTAAACTAATCAGAAATGCACTCTATACATTGCTAATGTGGTAAATGATTATTCTAGCTGCAAATGTCTGGTTTTTGGTGCAATATGTACATAGGTGTATAGAGGCCCATTTTCAGCAACTATCACTCCAGTGTTCTAATGGTACAATGTGTTTGCTCATTGCGTCAGAAGGCTAATGGATGATTAGAAAACCCTTGTGCAATCATGTTAGCACAGCTGAAAACAGCTTAGCTGGTTAGAGAAGCTATAAAACTGACCTTCCTTTGAGCAGGTTGAGTATCTGGAGTATCACATTTGTGGGGTCGATTAAACTCTCAAAATGGCCAGAAAAAGAGAACTTTCATGTGAAACTCGACAGTCTATTCTTGTTCTTAGAAATGAAGGCTATTCCATGCGAGAAATTGCCAAAAAACTGAAGATTTCCTACAACGGTGTGTACTACTCCCTTCAGAGAACAGCACAAACAGTCTCTAACCAGAGTAGAAAGAGAAGTGGGAGCCCCGCTGCACCACTGAGCAAGAAGATAAGTACATTAGAGTCTCTAGTTTGAGAAATAGACGCCTCATAGATCCTCAACTGGCAGCTTCATTAAATAGTACCCGCAAAACACCAGTGTCAACACCTACAGTGAAGAGGCGACTCCGGGATACTGGCCTTCAGGGCAGAGTGGCAAAGAAAAAGCCATATCTGAGGTTGGGCAATAAAAGAAAAAGATTAATAGGGGCAAAAGAACACAGATATTGGACAGAGGAAGATTGGAAAAAAGTGTTATGGACGGACGAATCGAAGTTTGAGGTGTTTGGTTCACACAGAAGAACATTTGTGAGGCACAGAACAACTGAAAAGATGCTGGAAGAGTGCCTGATGTCATCTGCCAAGCAAGGTGGGGGTAACGTGATGGTCTGGGGTTGCTTTGATGCTGGTAAGTTGGGAGATTTGTTCAGGGTAAAAGGGATTTTGAATAAGGAAGGCTATCACTCCATTTTGCAACGCCATGCCATACCCTGTGGACAGTGCTTATTGGAGCCAATTTCATCCTACAACAGGACAATGACCCAAAGCACACCTCCAAATTGTGCAAGAACTATTTAGAGAAGAAGCAGGCAGCTGGTATTCTATCTGTAATGGAGTGGCCAGCGCAGTCACCAGATCTAAACCCCATTGAGCTGTTGTGGGAGCAGCTTGACCGTATGGTACTCAAGAAGTGCCCATCTAGCCAATCCAACTTGTGGGAGGGGCTTCTAGAAGCGTGGGGTGAAATTTCTCCAGATTACCTCAACAAATTATCAGCTAGAATGCCAAAGGTCTGCAATGCTGTAATTGCTGCAAATGGAGGATTCTTTGACGAAAGCAAAGTTTGAAGGAAAAAAATTATTATTTCAAATACAAATCATTATTTCTAACCTTGTCAATGTCTTGACTATATTTTCTATTCATTTTACAACTCATGGTGGTAAATAAAAGTGTGACTTTTCATGGAAAACACAAAATTGTCTGGGTGACCCCAAACTTTTGAACGGTAGTGTATATTCTTTTTCACATACATATACAGTATATATAGTATATATATATATATATATACACTGCTTTTCTTGTTTTTAATATTCTGTTGTCCTTTTTGTGTTGATCCATATTTTATGTATTTTTATGGACCTTGAGCTGCAAATAAAAGCTTACTTACTTATTACCTGTTGGACAATAATCTCTCGTGGATGATGTTTGCTGACGGCTGAGCTGTTTCACTACTGCTGGTAACGTGTTAACTGCAGTAAATGAGTGAATTACATGAGTAGCTTACTCTTTTTCATCCTGTCTATTATTGCTGTGGCAATAAGCCTCCTTCTGAATATTGTCACGCCGCGCCATTCATCAGCGGCGCCACCTGCTCACGCACCTGCTACTCGTCAGCGGCGAAGGATAAAAGCCGCCTCGCCCTGAGCTTCGGCCTGAAGCCGTAGACTTCATTTTCCTTGCATGGACTTCTACCACATTCTCTTCAGCATCCTCTTTACCGGTAAGAAGTTCACTTACCTCATCTCTCCAGTCTGCTCCCCTGTGCACAGGTGGATTCCTCGGCGGCGGACAACCCCGTCACTCGTCTCTCCTCGCTGCTGCACCGAGCCCTGCAGGTGGCTGTCTCCCGGGCTTCCATCCTTGAAGCGCCAGTCATCTGCCCAAACAAGTAAGCTTCTCTCCCTCGCCTATTCTCCTCCTGTGTTGGTGTGTGCTCATCACCCTGTGTCCAATTTCTCCCATAGGGTTGCCGGCTGAACGGTCTCCTGCCTCTGGGTCCGAAGCAGACGCCACCACCAACACATTAACATTCCGCAGACACGCACCCAAACATCCCTGTTGTTAATAAACAGTTTGAACTACTCTGAGCCTGTGTGTGTGCGTCTCCTGAGCCGAACGTTATGTCAGTACGGCTTCAGCAGAGCGGCTCGGCGGACGGCGGGCTCGCACACCGGTTTACCATCCTCGAGGCTCGGGTGGATCAGATTGTTTATCAGCAACAGGTGGTTCTTAATCAATTATTAGAACTGACTAACCGATTGAACCGCTTGGATCCCCAACAGCCGTTCCTCCCGACTCGCCAGGGTGGCGCGGCTCCTGCTGTTCCAGCGGCCGTCCAGCCGGCTCCAGTGGCACCGGTTCGGCTCACGCCGATTCCGACCCCCGCCCGCTTTAGCGGTAAGCTCGGTGGAGCGCGGGGGTTTATTATGCAGTGTGAGTCCGTGTTCCACCGTGTGCCCGGAGATTTTCCCTCGGATCACAGTCGAATTGGTTACATAGGGAATCTTCTGGAGGGGCGTGCGTTAACCTGGACCTACGCCGTAATGGCGAGGCCCAGTTATGCCACCCTCACCTATGACCAATTCGTGAGGCGCTTTCTGGAGGTCTTTGACCACTCACAAACCGAAACGGTCCAGGTCGATCGGCTTCTCGCTCTCCAGCAGGGAAGCCGGTCGGCAGCGGACCACTCGGTCGACTTCCGGGTAGCGGCGGAGGAATTGGGCTGGGAGGAACGCTCCCTCTGTGGCCTGTTCCTCCGCAGCCTCAATAGTGATCTGAGGGATGAACTGGCTGGTCGGGATATCCCTGGGACGCTAGCGGAGCTGACATCCTTAGCGATAAGTTTGGATAACAGGCTGCGCGAGCGCTCCTCGGGGCGGAGGTCTTCTTCTTCTCGCCCTCGTGGAGCCTCGCCGCACCTGTTCCAAGCTCGCCCCCTGGCGGCGCCGCCAGCATCGCGCCCCGAGGAGTCGGAGCCGATGGTGACGGGCTGGACTAAACTTTCCCCTGTGGAGAAACAACGCCGCCGTGAGTTGGGCCTCTGCATGTATTGCGGAGGCGACCAACACACCGTGGAGCGTTGTCCACGGAAAGCCAGTCGGTGGGGTCCGCGAGTCACTGTTGGAAGCCTCGCGGATGTCAATCGGTTAGGATCACTTACTCAATTGAAGCTGCCCATCCGTTTCTGCCATAACCCTACTGGGCACCTCACCCACGCACTGGTGGATTCGGGCGCAGAAGGCAGCTTCATTTCACAAAGCCTGGCAACCCGATTGGGCATCCGCTGCCAGGCACTCAACACTCCCATCTCCCTGATCCACCTCTCCCGTGCCACCCTCGGGAGAGTGACACATCAAACTGTTCCCCTACCGGTCATCATCTCGGGAAACCACCGGGAGGAGATGACCTTTTACGTCCTTCCCAACTCTGTGTCGCCCGTCATCCTGGGGTATCCCTGGCTCCGCCTTCACAATCCGGTCCTGGATTGGAAATCAGCTGGGATCTCGGCATGGAGTACGTTCTGTATGGGCACCTGCCTTCAGTCCGCTGCCTGCTCTCCGTCCGCTCCTCCCCCTGCGACGGACGCTGCACCCCCGGACCTGTCTCTGGTGCCCCCAGAATTTCACGACCTGGGTATGGTGTTCAGCAAAGCGAAAGCTATGTCTCTTCCCCCTCATCGGCCCTATGACTGCGCCATCAACCTCCGCCAGGGGGCTCCCTTACCTTCTGGTCGCCTTTACAGCCTGTCTGCGCCGGAGAAGGAGACGATGAACGCCTACCTGAAGGAATCATTAAGTGCTGGGATTATCCGCCCATCATCGTCACCCGTGGGGGCAGGGTTCTTCTTCGTGGGGAAAAAGGATGGGTCCCTCCGCCCTTGTATCGACTACCGGGCCCTCAATAATATCACGGAGAGGGACCGTTACACCCTGCCTCTCATGGACACTGCTTTCCACTCCCTCCAGGGGGCGACCTGGTTCACCAAGCTGGACCTACGCAGCGCTTACCACCTCGTCCGGATCCGGGAGGGAGATGAGTGGAAAACGGCCTTCCGTACCCCGAACGGCCACTTTGAATATCTGGTGATGCCGTTCGGGTTGACCAACGCTCCTGCAGTCTTCCAGCGCCTCATTAATGACGTCCTCCGGGACTTCATTGGCCTTTTCGTGTTCGTCTACCTGGACGATATCCTCATCTTCTCCAAGTCCAGGGATGAGCACCAGGTCCACGTGAGGCGGGTCCTCCAAAGGCTGCTGGAGAACCGTCTGTACGTTAAGGCAGAAAAGTGTGAATTTTACGCCAGGAGTACGTCCTTCCTGGGGTTCATCATCGCCCACGATAAGGTGCTCCCCGACCCAGAGAAGGTAAAGGCGGTGGTGGAATGGCCTACACCTGCATCCCGGAAGCAGGTGCAGCAATTTGTTGGCTTCGCCAATTTCTACCGCCGCTTTGTTCCCAACTTCAGTGCCATCGTTGGACCACTGACCCGCCTCACGTCCCCGAAGGTCCCGTTCCGGTGGACCGAAGAGGTCGCTGCCGCCTTTGAGGCGCTGAAGGCGGAATTCTCCTCCTCCCGGGTCCTTCGCCAGGTCGACCCCGCGCTGCAGTGCATTGTAGAGGTAGACGCCTCGGACACGGGAGTGGGAGCAGTGCTGTCCCAGCGGTCACCGGACGATGGCGCCAAGCGACCGTGCGCCTTCTTCTCCCGGCGCTTGTCCCCGGCGGAGAGAAACTATGATGTGGGGGACAGAGAGCTCTTGGCCATCAAGCTCGCCCTGCAGGAGTGGCGCCACTGGTTGGAGGGGGCAAGCCTGCCGTTTGTGGTCCTCACGGACCACAAGAACCTGGAATACTTACGGTCTGCCAAGCGCCTGAACGCCCGCCAGGCGCGCTGGTCCCTGTTCTTCGCCAGGTTCCAATTTTCCATCACCTTCAGGCCTGGCTCTAAGAACGTCCTGCCTGACGCCCTCTCCAGGCAGTTCGCCCCCGTGGAGTCGGAGGAGGCGCCCCACTCCATCCTGCCCAGGTCGTGCGTCGTGGGAGCCATCTCGTGGGACATTGAGAGCAAGATCCGGAAGGCACAGGAGGTGGAACCTGACCCTGGCGGCGGACCGGAGGGGAGGCTGTTCGTGCCATCCGCGGTCCGAGGAGAGGTCATCCACTGGCTCCACACCTCCAAGCTCACCTGTCACCCTGGCACCTCCCGGATGATAGATCTCCTCCAACGGTCCTTTTGGTGGCCAGGCCTGCGGAGGGATGCAGCCCGCTACGCCCGGGCTTGCCCAATCTGTGCCACCTGCAAGTCGGGAAATGCCCCTCCAGCGGGTCTGCTCCAGCCCCTGCCCGTCCCTGGCAGGCCCTGGTCGCACATCGCTCTGGATTTCGTCACCGGACTCCCCATCTCCAACTCCTATGACACCATCCTGACCATCGTGGACCGCTTCTCCAAGGCCGTGCACTTCGTCCCCCTGCGAGGCCTCCCTACTGCCCTGGAGATGGCGGACCTCCTCGTCCAACACGTGGTCAGGCTGCATGGGATTCCGGTGGACGTGGTCTCGGACCGGGGCCCCCAGTTTTCATCTGAGGTTTGGAGGTCTTTCTGCAACGCCATCGGAGCCAAGGTGAGCCTCTCCTCTGGCCATCACCCCCAATCCAACGGGCAGTGTGAGAGGACCAACCAGGAGCTGGAGGCTGCGCTCCGCTGTGTGTCCAGATCCAAACCCGCGTCCTGGAGCAACCATCTTGCCTGGGTTGAATATGCCCACAACACCGCTCGCTCTTCTGCTACAGGGATGTCCCCCTTCAAAGCGTCCCTGGGTTACGACCCCCCGCTGTTTCCGGAGCAGGAGAGTGAGGTAACTGTCCCGTCAGTTAGGGCCCATCTCAGGCAGTTCCGCTCCACCTGGGCTGCCGCGCGCCATGCGCTATTGCGCACAGCGGAGCGCAACAGGACTGTGGCGGACCGGCGTAGGAGACCTGCCCCGGCGTACAGAGTTGGGCAGCTTGTTTACATTTCCACCCAGGACGTCACTCTAAAAGGCGAGAGGAGAAAGCTGGCACAGCGCTTCATGGGTCCCTACCCCATCACCCGGATCATCAACCCGGTGGCTGTGCGCGTGGCTATTCCCCCCTCCCTCCGCATTCATCCTACTTTCCACGTGTCGAAGGTGAAACTGGCGGTTACTGACCCCCTTTGCCCTCCTCCTGCAGCGCAACCCGCGCCCCGGATGATTGGTGGCCATCCGGCCTGGTCCACCTCCTCCATCCTGGACTCCCGGCGCCGGGGTCGTGGGTTGCAATACTTGGTGGACTGGGAGGGCTATGGGCCCGAGCATCGACAGTGGGTGCCCCCGTCGTTTGTGTTGGACCCATCGCTCATCGCGGACTTCCACCGAGCGCACCCGGATAAGCCATCGCCAGGAGGCGCTGCTAGAGGGGGGAGTACTGTCACGCCGCGCCATTCATCAGCGGCGCCACCTGCTCACGCACCTGCTACTCGTCAGCGGCGAAGGATAAAAGCCGCCTCGCCCTGAGCTTCGGCCTGAAGCCGTAGACTTCATTTTCCTTGCATGGACTTCTACCACATTCTCTTCAGCATCCTCTTTACCGGTAAGAAGTTCACTTACCTCATCTCTCCAGTCTGCTCCCCTGTGCACAGGTGGATTCCTCGGCGGCGGACAACCCCGTCCCTCGTCTCTCCTCGCTGCTGCACCGAGCCCTGCAGGTGGCTGTCTCCCGGGCTTCCATCCTTGAAGCGCCAGTCATCTGCCCAAACAAGTAAGCTTCTCTCCCTCGCCTATTCTCCTCCTGTGTTGGTGTGTGCTCATCACCCTGTGTCCAATTTCTCCCATAGGGTTGCCGGCTGAACGGTCTCCTGCCTCTGGGTCCGAAGCAGACGCCACCACCAACACATTAACATTCCGCAGACACGCACCCAAACATCCCTGTTGTTAATAAACAGTTTGAACTACTCTGAGCCTGTGTGTGTGCGTCTCCTGAGCCGAACGTTATGTCAAATATTAGTGCATCTCGGGAAATTAGAATACCATTTGTAATTTAATTTAAAAAAAGATAACCATAATCATCACAAAGAAATTAAAACGACTTAAATATTTCACTGTATGCGTATTGAAGACTCACATTCCTCTACTGTAACTTAAAGCATTTGTAAACTGCTATTTTGGACTGAAAAAGTTCTTTTAATTTCCATCTAGTTTTAGTTTTAGATTATTGGTTTATTTGTCCGAGACCATGTAGAGAAAAACATTAAACACAGGGTGAAGATAAGATAAGATAAGCCTTTATTAGTCCCACAACGGGGAAATTCCAGGATTGCAACAGCACAGGGATAGCAACACTCAGAGCAACAATCAGAAGGCAAGAAAAAAAAAACAAAAAAAAAAACAAAACAAAAAAAAAAAACTCTGTAACCAGACTATAGCATTCTCACTAACCAAACCAAAGTTTAATTATCAAACTATTAAACTTCTAGACTCAGCAAGGTTTCAAACAGGATAGACTAGTTTGTTATTTTCTTTTTGACTTTAATGGAGTTGAATATTATTACTCCAGTTTGTTTTGAACAGTAGAGTTACAACAGCCCTGTATGCTGCAGTAGAAGCTGATATTTGAGTTTTATTTCTTTAGTTTGGGGCTTAAAAGACCGAACTGTAATGTCTGTTAATTGTATTGCTACAAGCACTTTTGATTAAGCTGTTAAGTTCAAGCTTCCAACTCATGTTTCACTGGCCATTATTTTATTTAGCTATGGGAAGTTTTTATAATAGGCGGTTCAAACTTCTATTGTTGTACTTGTTTGCATCATTCATTTCCTAAAAAGAGAACTTATTTATTGTATACATTTTTATTTTGTTTATTTGAGAATATTTCATTTATTGGAGAATTTACTGCTGGCAGTTTGCAGTTTTTTTTTTTGTTTTTTTTTTGTCAGTAAACCTGTTCCCACTTATACAAAAGAGAAGCAGTTTTACATTTTGCATTTTGTTTCCTTACTGTACCGAAAATGAACTGAACCATGACCTTAAAACCAAGGTACGTACCAAACTGTGATTTTAGGCGTACCGTTACATCCCTATTCAGAACCGTTCAGGTGGACACCCTCATACTGACCACTAAGTCCTACATCAAAATAGGGTGAGTATTCCTCAACTCAACAAAACCACACAGTGATGTGAAAAAGTGTTTGTCCCCTTCCTGATTTCTCTTTTTTTTTTGTATGTTTGTCACACTTAAATATTTCAGATCATCAAACAAATTTAAATATTAGACAAAGATAACACAAGTGAAGGTGTTTATTATTAAGAGTAAAAACATCCAAACCTATGTCCTATGCCCTGTGTGAAAAAGTGACCCCCCCCTTAAAACATAAATTAACTGTGGTTTATCACATCTTTGGAAAGCTGAGTTCAATTTCTCTAGCCACACCCAGGCCTGATTACTGCCACACCTGTTCTCAATCAAGAAATCATTTAAACAGGACCTGTCTGACAAAGTGAAAGATCCTCAAAAGCTAGACATCATGCTGCAATCCAAAGAAATTCAGGAACAAATGAGAAACAAAGTAACTGAGAGCTATCAGTCTGGAAAAGGTTATAAAGCCATTTCTAAAGCTCTGGGACTCCACCGAACCACAGTGAGAGCCACTATCCACAAATGGTAAAAACATGGAACAGTGGTGAACCTTCCCAGGAGTGGCCGGCCAACCAAAATTACCCCAAGAGTGCAGCGATGACTCATTCAAGAGGTCACAAAAGACCCCACAGCAACATTCAAAGAACGGCAGGCCTCACTTGCCTCAGTTAAGGTCAGAGTTCATGACTCCACCATAAGAAAGAGACTGGGCAAAAATGGCCTGCATGGCAGAGTTCCAAGACGAAAACCACTGCTGAGCAAAAAGAACATGGCAGACAAAAGTGGACAAAAGTAACGGGGAATGCTCCTCTTCTCATGGGATTGCCTTCGATGTGGCCCAGCCACCACTCCTGGTCTTCTTCTCCATCCATCACGATCACTTCACCCTCAGAGAAGGTCAGCTCATCGGGGTTGTCGGCTATATAGTTATAGATGGCTTTGAGTTGCTTTGTCTCACTCGTCTGAGTTTTACCAGAAAACATCTTGATGATCCCAAAGACTTTTGGGAAAATACTCTGTGAACTGACCAGACAAAAGCTGAACTTTCTGGAAGGTGTGTGTCCCATTACATCCGACGTAAAAGTAACAGCATTTCAGAAAAGGAACATCATACCAACAGTAAAATATGGTGGCGGTAGTGTGATGGTCTGGGGCTGTTTTGCTGCTTCAGGACCTGGAAGACTTGCTGTGGTAAATGGAACCAAAAATTCTGCTGTCTGCCAAAAAATCCTGAAGGAGAATGTCCGACCATCTGTTCATGACCTCAAACTGAAGCGCACTTGGGTTGTGCAGCAGGACAATGATCCAAAGCACACCAGCAAGTTCACCTCTGAATGGCTTAAGATAAACAAAATGAAGACTTTGGAGTGGCCTAGTCAAAGTCCTGACATGAATCTGAATGAGATGCTGTGGCATGACCTTAAAAAGGTGGTTTATGATCCAAAACCCTCCAATGTGGCTGAATTACAATAATTTCTGCAAAGATGAGTGGTCAAAATTTCCTCCACAGTGCTGTAAAAGGCTCATTGCCAGGTATTGCAAACGCTTGATTGCAGCTGTTGCTGCTAAGGGTGGCCCAACCAGTTATTAGGCTTAGGGGGCAATCACTTTTTCACACAGGGCCATGTAGGTTTGAATTTTTTTTTCTTCATTATAAACGCCTTCATTTAAAAACTGAATTTTGTGTTTACTTGTGTTATCTTTGTCTAAGATTTGAATTTGTTTGATGATCTGAAACATTTAAGTGTGACAAACATACAAAAACATGAGAAATCAGGAAGGGGCAAACACTTTTTCACACCACTGTATGAACCGCATTGAAGGTGGTGATGTCACTGCCTTCACTAGCATTTTCAAAAATCACTGAAATACTCGTACAGAGGTGGGAGGGGTATGGTGTATGGAAATAAAAACAGTGCTCCAACGCTGGAGTGCTGTGTTCGCCTCTGTATTCCTCACTGGTCAGTGTTTTCTTCCACTTCCAGTTTTGCAATTAACTTGAATTGAACCGTGGTGCACGTGGTCCACGTTGTCTGAACCGTGGTGCAGACAACTTGTCAATTATTTCATCTAAAGTCACTTTGGTGTCATTTCTTTTATTGATATAAGCTTGTTCTGAGACTTGTTTAACTTGTAAAGTCAAATATACACAGAGAAACCAGAAATTCTGATGTGAACACTAATTGTATCAGATGAACTATAGTAAAATAGATATTTTGTCTTTAGCTGTGGCCTTAAATCCAACACTGATTTGTTTTTCTAGCAACCATCTGTTGAACATCTCATTTTCGTTCTGTAAAAATTTGTAGCATTTGTTTATATGTTTAGAAGGTAAACATCAGGCCACTCCTAACATTTAATTTCAGCCACAATGAAGGCATGCTCAATACTGTGAGTTTAAAAAGTTTCTTTAAGCTGATGTAAGCTGACTTTCTTGTGTGTTACATCATCTTGTTGATGGAAACAAACTGGACATTCATTTATATGAAAAGGTCAGTCCTTAAAAGCCTCCACTGTTGTAAGTGGGGTTTTTTTGCTAAGCCATGAAATCATTGTTGGACTGGACCAAAGAGGTTGCTGTGCACAAATTACAGTTTTAATCAAACGCTGCAGGGCTGCACATAGATGACCCACATCAACCTGGAGCCAAACCAGAGTCTCATTTAGTCAGAATCAAAACCAAACGGTGTGTAAGGATGTGACATTACTTCCTTAACACTCAGTGTCAACTGACATGTGTGGACAAATCCATTTAAAAGAGCAAATCTGCAGCTGTTAATGTTTTCTTTCTATTAAGTCCATCTGCTAATGATTGAATAAATGTGTTAAAGAAAAATTACGATTAAGTTTTATTAAAAATGTTTTTGAAAAACAGCAGCCATGTAGATGCTTTATGTTTAGATGCTCAAATTTTGTAGAAAAAGATACAAATGTCACAGGAAAACATTTGCTATTTTAAAAAAAAAAAAAAGAAAATAGTCTCATTTGTGGGAAAGGAAATCTAAAATGTGTGTGGAAAAAGTCTAAAATTTATGTGAAAAATAGCTTAGATTTTACATTTTTTAAAATTTATGTAAAAAAATATCTCAGATTAATGTAAAAATAACAATAATAATAAATAAATAAATAAAAGCCTAAAAGAAAATGTCTTAAATTTATGAGAAAATAAGTACAAAATTATATTGAAAAAGTCACAATTTTAAATGGTAAAAAGAATCACAAGCAAAAGCCTGAAATGATTATTAGAAATGATTATTAGAAATGAAATGATTATTAGAAATGATTATTAGAAAAAAATATATCTGTGTGAAAATATCTTAAATGTATGTGAAAAGTTGTAAAATGTAAGGTAATGGGCATCATAAATTTAGAGGAAAAACTCTGATATGAAAAAGTCACATTTTAAAGTGGAAAAATGGCAACTTTGTGAACAAAAGACTGAAATTTACAAGAAAACTTCTCAAGTTTATGGGCAAAATATCTTAATGAAATCTGTGAGAAATAGTTGCAAAAAAATCATGAATTTTCGAGAAAAAAGTTACACATTTATTAAGTGTAAGTGAGTAAGTAAGAAGTAATTTTCTTGTTCTGTGTAGGAACGATGAAAAGACTGGAGGTGCTGCGTGCCGTCAGGCAAGAAGGGCAGTGCTTACCCCTATGCTTGTGTGGCCATATATGATATACAGTACAGTCGATCTGGCCATTCCTCTCCACAGTCATGGTGGTATTAGTTTTTAAATTTTTAGACATTATACAGCATAGCTGCACAGCACACCAGGTGAAGTACCAGCGGGAAGACCATTTCCTGTTGGCTGGTTGTGTGAGTTCACATCTCGATGAACAACAGCGGTAGCAGCTGGTCTTATGTGCCGTGCCACTGCACTGTAATGCTTGTGCACTCCCGAAACTTGCACTGCATGGTCATATATGCCAAATAATTGTTCAAACTCTCTACAATCAAAGCGGCATTATCATTATGTATTTTTAAGCATTAGATCTTCACTGCTATCTTTTTCTGGTCAAATTTGATGCTTCTCATTTCCTTGAGTTCTGTTTATGTCGTGATTGCAAGTTTCATACAAACTGTGGAGAGCGTGAAAAGATGAGGCTGAGTTTATTTCGCAATTCAGGTTTATTAACATTCACGTATCTTCAACATCCTCTCAAACAGAAAAGAGACCCATCCTCCCACATCTGTCCCTTTAATACCTGGGACATCAAAGTACAGAGTCACATTGTCTTTAATCCCAAGACACAATACATAAACCCCCAGGTCTTCTCCTCTCCCCCAAAACCCTGGTGGTCAGGAAGTCTCTCAAGGCCATCTCAAAAGATCACATTTCGCATCCTCCTGTTATCCCCAGGAGACCCAGACTTATTGTTCATTCTGAGACGTGGGCAACAGTAATATACATATGCAGCCTAAGCAACTCAAATATGTGTGCCACATGACCCCCCCCCCCCAAAAAACGTCTAAAATGAAACAATACAACACAGTCTGCACATTATGGTAAAATCACAAACATCAGTCCAAGTGCTGTTTGGGTTTCAATCGTCTTCCGAACTTGCTGTAAGCGGGCTTTACCACTCCCGCGGCGCCATCCTGCTGTGAATCTGCTATCTGAGGATGAGAACTGTTAGTTAATCCCTGTGGGAGCTCTGGGGCATGCTCCCTGGGAGGTTTGCCGCGTCAAGGAGCCCTCGCCAATGGCACAGCTTCGTCAGCCATCACAAAAGCAGGTTTGAGTCTGTCTATGCCAAGTGTTTCCCTCCTGCCCCCTAAATCTAGCAAAAAATGCTTATCACCTGTTTCCAGCACTCTAAATGGACCATCATAAGGCGGTCGCAGGGTTGGGTGCTGAGCATCGTGTCTGACAAAAACAAACTCCGCATTTTTTAGAGCCTTAGGTACAAAAACGCGCGGAAAACTGTGATGAACGGGGCCAGGAAGCGTGCTTGCTCCCGCGTCGCTCAGTAACCGCTGAGCAGGGGGGCACTCTGGCGCAGGATTACCCGGGAGAAACTCCCCGGGCAGCCGGAGAGGCTGCGCAAACACCAACTCAGCTGGGGAGGCTTTTAAGTCCTCTTTAGGTGCAGAACGCAACCCCAATAAAACCCACGGTAGTCTGTCTACCCAATTTGCATTCGTAAGCGATGCTCTGAGGGCTGCTTTCAATGATCTATGGAAACATTCGCATAAACCATTAGCCTGGGGGGTGGTACGCGGTAGTGCGGTGGATATTCACCCCCAGGCTGCGGGCCATCGCTGACCAAAGCTAGGAAACAAATTGAGGACCTCTGTCGGACGTAATATCCGACGGAACTCCAAAACGCGGTACCCAAGCCGTTAAAAACGCGCGCGCCACCTCCTCGGCTGTGGTTGATGCCAGTGGGACCACCTCAGGCCAACGCGTGGTGCGGTCCACCATTGTCAAAAGATGTGTGCACCCCTGTGACGGCGGGAGGGGGCCAACGAGGTCGACATGCACATGATCAAACCTCTTGGCCGGGATGTGAAACGGCTCCAAGGGGGCTTTAGTGTGCTTGTGTATTTTAGCTCGCTGGCAAGCCATGCAGGCCTGTGCCCACTCCTTAACGTGCTTGCGCAGGCTCGGCCACACAAATTTCTCTCCTACCATTTTGACCGACGCGTGCACCCCCGGGTGTGCCAGAGAATGAATCGAGTCAAAAACACAGCAGCGCCACGCGGTCGGCACCACCGGACGCGGTCGTCCGGTGGAGACATTGCAGATTAGGGGGGGCATACCATCTTGCAGCACCCTGCTCTCCAGCCTTAACCCTGTTGGTCCAGACTGGAGCGCGCACACGTCCGCATCGCTAACCTGATCCGCAGCCATGGCCGCATAATCTATCCCCACGCGGACTGGGGCCGCGCGTACTTCCGCGCCGCTATTTTGCTCCGCGGCCATGGCAGTATAATCTACCCCTGCACGGACTGGAGCAGTTACGGCGCGCGAGAGACAGTCTGCCACTACATTAAGTTTACCTGCTACGTGTTGAATATCGGTAGTAAACTCTGAAATTGCAGCCAGCTGCCTCTGCTGCCGGCCCGACCACGGCTCCGAAACCTTGGCCATCGCGAAAGTCAGCGGCTTGTGGTCGACAAACGCAGTGAAACGCCGACCTTCCAACCAGAACTGGAAGTGGCGAATGGCTAAGTGGAGCGCTAACAACTCCCTGTTGAACGCGCTGTATTTTCGCTCAGCATTGCGCAAAGTCCTGCTGAAAAAGGCAAGCGGCTGCCAAGCCCCGGCAACATGCTGCTCTACAACTGCCCCTATGGCCACGTCAGATGCATCAGTAGTGAGCGCTATGCGGGCCGTTGGGTCTGGATGTGCCAACAACGCAGCATCTGCCAGGGCTGCTTTAACCTCCGAGAATGCACATTCCCGCTCCGGGGACCATTCGATTGCATTTGTGGGTTTTTGTTTTTTTAGCACAGCATACAATGGTTGCATGAGCTGCGCTGCGCGGGGGAGGAAACTGTTATAAAAATTCAGAATTCCCCAAAACTCCTGTAATGCTTTGACCGTTTGTGGTTGGGGAAAATTTGTTACTGCGCGCACTTTGTTGGGCAGCGGAACCGCTCCTTCTGGAGAGACGCGGTGCCCCAAAAAATCAATCTGCGTCACCCCGAACTGACACTTCGCTGGGTTGATTATTAACCCGTGATCTCCCAACCTCCAGAAAACTGTCGTGAGGTGTTTCTCGTGTTCCTCTTCGGACGCGCTGGCTACCAAAATGTCGTCCAGGTAGACGAACACAAAAGGGAGATAGCGCAACACCGCATCCATCATGCGTTGGAACGTCTGCGTGGCGCCTTTAAGCCCAAACGGCATGAGCAAAAACTCAAAAAGGCCAAACGGAGTTATTACCGCTGTTTTGGGAATGTCCTCAGCGCGTACTGGGACTTGATGGTACCCGCGGACCAAGTCTATTTTAGAAAAAATGCGCGCCCCCCCAGATGAACGGAAAAATCTTGAATATGGGGGATTGGGTAGCGGTCATGCGCTGTAGCGTTGTTCAACCTGCGGAAATCACTGCAAGGTCGCCACGAGTCGTCAGCTTTAGGGACCATGTGGAGCGGGGAAGCCCATGGGCTATTCGAACGCCGGATGATGCCCAACTTTTCAAGGTTGGCGAACTCCTCGCGCGCTATGGTCAGTTTAGCTGCATCCAAGCACCGAGCTTTTGCAAAATCGGGGGGACCGGCGGTAGTAATAAAATGCTCCACTCCGTGTTTAGCGACGGCTGCTGAAAATGTGGGAACTGTGAGTGCTGGAAACTGAGTGAGGAGAGTGTGGAACTTACCGCCTGCCGTAGCAACGTTGGCTTGTGCTGTGGGCGGGGTCACTCGAGCTGCACAAGGGATAGAGTAAAAAGAGAGTGCATTAACCAAACGTCTATTAGGAAGATCAACCAACAGCCCATGTGAGCACAGAAAATCAGCACCTAACATGTTGAAACTCACCGCAGCTATAATAAAAGTCCACTCATATGTACGGCCGTGCAGGGACAGAAGCAGAGTCCTTTCACCGAAGGTCTTAATGCTCGATCCGTTCGCCGCTGATGCTCCGTGACTCCCGGGGCCTGCCAGCCGGTCAGCATAGGTTGGCATGATGAAACTCACTTGGGAGCCTGTGTCCACGAGGAATTGCCTCCCAGAATGCGCATCCGTCAAGTAGAGCAGCTTGTTCTGTTCACCGAGGGCCGCAGCTGCTACCGACTCCTGGTTCTGGCGTTTCCCGAGCTCTTGAACTGACACGGTGGCGTGCCCTCTCTGCGAAGCGGCGATGGTAAAAACAGAGGTCGTCTCCTCCGCGATGTTTGATCTTCACCGCCGCCGTTGCTGGTGGTTCTGCCTCTGTCGCCTCTGGCCCCCTGCCATTCCTGGCCGTCGCGTCGAGGTCTGTCGCTGCTGCGGTAGCCGTGTGCCGTCTGCTGGCATTGAGAATCCGCTGTGCCTCCTGGGCCAGCGCGCGGAAGTCCCGCTGGGCCACAAACTGTGAACCTGCCAGGGTCGCCCTCGTCTCCGACGGTAGGGTTCTCAGGAAAATGTGAGTGAAGAGGAAATCGTCGTCGTCTGAGCCTCTCAGCCTCAGCATGTCTTCCATCAGGTCGACAGGCGTGCTTTCTCCTAAGTCGTTCAGGGCCAGGAGTCGCTCTGCTCTCTCCTGGGCTGAGGGAGTGAAACGCTGAATGAGCGCAGCCTTCAACCCACCGTATTTGTCGCCAGCGGGTGGGCGCTGCACCAGGCTCTGCACATGTCGAGCTGTGCGGTTGTCGAGCTTGGCGATAACGTGGTAGAATTTCGTGTCATCTGCCGTTATTCCCCCGAGAGCGAACTGAGCCTCGGCCAAGAGGAACCAGGAGTCCGGGTTGTCCTGCCAGAATTCTGGTAGTTTGACTGAGACTGCGTTTGCCCGGCTGGTTCCTGGCGAGTCCGGTTCGGGGGAATCACTTCTGCCCATGATACGTCGTAAGGTCACCAGTGTGGAGAGCGTGAAAAGATGAGGCTGAGTTTATTTCTCAATTCAGGTTTATTAACATTCACGTATCTCCAACATCCTCTCAAACAGAAAAGAGACCCATCCTCCCACATCTGTCCCTTTTATACCTGGGACATCAAAGTACAGAGTCACATTGTCTTTAATCCCAAGACACAATACATAAACCCCCAGGTCTTCTCCTCTCCCCCAAAACCCTGGTGGTCAGGAAGTCTCTCAAGGCCATCTCAAAAGATCACATTTCGCATCCTCCTGTTATCCCCAGGAGACCCAGACTTATTGTTCATTCTGAGACGTGGGCAACAGTAATATACATATGCAGCCTAAGCAACTCAAATATGTGTGCCACAAAACAGCATTGAGTCAATCCTAACCCCCCCCCCCCCCCCCAGCAGGTTTTGGGGTGCTCTTTAGTACCTACCCCTGACTGAAGCCTCATTTCAGCTGCTAAGAGTTCCCGAAAACTTCCCCTTTCTGTGAGGTTCCTGTAGTGGAGACACACCACAGGGGAAGTTCCTCTATAATTGATTCCTTTTTCCTGCAGTGGAAATGGGACTTACAGTAACTCTGACCTCAATCCCAACAGCCAATCACAGAGTGCTTTGCTGTTGGTGACTACAGTTGTGCCTTTTGATTGGCTGTTGGGACTCGGATCATCTTCACCATAGTTGTAGTCTTTTCAGTGTTCCTATCAAGAACAGAGCTGTTGCAGGCAATGTGGGCCCACTGACATTCACCCTTTCAAATGTTGATGTACCATCAAAATAATTGTAGAAACATTAAAGTGAAAATCTTCCTTAGCGTTGCTTTAAGAGAAAAAACAAAACAAAACAGCCCAGTCAACAGTCCAGTTTTTTCTCACAACATGGCTGCTCTGGCTTCACTTTAAAGCTCAAACATATTTTCCGGCCCCATGCAGAGTTTGATTAAAGATCAAAATGTCTGACCCCTGATCTGTGACAAAACCTCTGCATTAAACACAGCTTCATCTGCAAGCGTTGCTCAAACCAGATAAAGTCCTCTGTGTGTTCTCTCTCTGTAATATGCTGCATGTCCAACCCTTCACCCTCTCGATGGGCTTGCATCATCGTAATAACCTTGTCATTGCCATCATCACCCTTGTCCCAACCATAATTAGCACCATCATCATCATCATCATCGCCATCATTATCCTCGGTATCCAGCTCAGTGTGCTTATCACGGCGGACTCACATCACCAGCCACATCATCATATTATCTGCTGGGCATTCATGAGGTTCTGGATAATTAAAACCATTATCGTTAGTGAGTAATTACCACGTGTACAACAAATGGGGAGGAAGATGCAGGTTTGCATGTGTGTGTCCCCTTTTTACAAAAGTTGCACAACAGTAAATGCAAGCTTGTGTGCTGTTTGTACCATGCCACATGCCATACCTCGAGGATATGCTTTAATGGTTGTGTTGTATAAGAAAACAACTGCTATAAACAAACTGATGCCTCTAAACTTGAGCCAATGAAGTGTTGTTTTTCTTTGAGTTTATTTACACAGTGTTGTAGTTTTATCTGAACACATTATTCCCTAGATTCTAAATGTGCATTCCATTTTTAAGCTTTTATTTGCTTATATATTTTCCTGCCTCATTCATTCATTTTTTCATTTCTTTGCATCCAGTATCGGGCCCTATCTCCCCAGGCATATTCCCCCTTTTAAGCCAGATGATGGCCTCAGAGTGTACTACTTATAGATGAATAATTAAAACAGCTTGAAGGGTATAAACAGTTTCAAGGAGCATGACAAACACCACCGCGTCCTCCAGTGGGACTCCGATCCAGCCAAGGACCCTGCAGGAGCCAGTCAAGGACCAATCACTGACCAGTCAAGTTCTTTTTTGCAGTTTCTGACAAGCACAAAAGCTTACACTTTCAACTTTCTGTATCAAGAATACAGTAAAGATAGAATTAAAGTATTGTGTCAGTTGGAGTCATGTCACATTTGGAATTAGATAACACACTTTTAGGTTAGTTCAGAGAGGGAATTGCCAGGGGGGAATGCCCCTAGGCAATGAGCCTACAACCATATACACACTGGGCTGGATGTTTGACCAAAAATAAATAAATCAAAGTCAGCGTTCACACTCTCGAACCAACACAAACATGTCCATATCAGTCAATATTTAGTTGACAAATAAACACTGTTAAATTTAGTATGACATAACTGTTTATCATGAAAGTGATTAACAGAACAACGATCAGCTGGTATTTAAGTAAGTCTGTCCATGAAAGATAAGCCAGTGCAGCAGCTCCATCTAAACCCCTGGGCTGTATCCTGCTAAAACAAACCTTCTAATGCTAGGCTAGTAGAAGATCAGTTACCGCAGCTTTTTAGTCTTCGCAATAGTTTCACATTATGAAAATAAAACCATGAACTACACCGCTTCTTCTTTCAGCTGCTCCCTTTCAGGGTCGCCACAGTGTATCATCACTTTATATCGCAATGATCCGCATGTCGATTTGGCAAGGATTTTGATGCCGGATGCCCTTCCCGATGCAGTCCTCTCCAGTTATCTGGGATTGGGACTGGCACAGGGAGTACAATGGCTTGTGCTCCCCTTGAGGCTGGGTAAAAAAAACCTTTCCTTCCCTGATTCTATTATGCTAAGCACCAAGTTAGAAGGCAGGAAGTTATATGGTCTTTGGTATGACCTGGCCACGGCTTGAATCCATGACTTCCCGGTTCTTGGAGGAGATGCTTTACTACTAATCCACCACTCTGGTATCATCAACTATATCCCTACTGGAGGAAAATGTCACTTTCAAAATAAAAGCTGAACTTTCAACATAAAATCAAGATTTTCAATAACAGATTTAACTGATAATTTACGATTTTTATTGACCATACACTCCCCCCCAAAAGTGTGAAAACCCAAAACTAAAGTGAATTGTTCAATGAAGCAATTAATCAATTACCCCACCAGTTAATGTTACCGCCTCACAGTTGTTACTTCAGATTAAAAAAAAAAAAAAAATCTGTGAGAGGGTGATCTTACAGGCCTCAGCAGCATTCAGCAGTGATCTGCCCAGACCCCTTTTTGCGCAGCACTACCACCAAGTGTTGATAGATAGAATTAACTGAAAAATCCTAAACTACCACAGACACCCAAAGGAACCAGACCATCAATAACAAAGTACCTCATTCCAGCCTGATGAAATCACTACGGGAATGCTCAGACCTCCTGACCATTGACCTTGACCTTAAGCACAGCCTAGATGCAGACCCATCTAGGATGTATTCAAAGTCAAGGTCAGTGGTCTAGGAAGAGTATCATTTTCATGCAATAATAAATGCCCAGATTGCCTGACCTTTGACCTTGACCACAACTTAAATGCAGATCCATCTGAGGATCATTGTGAGGGATTTTGTTGAATATTGAATAAATTTCCTAAATCACATAAGTGCTCAGATTCCTGAGCTTTAACCTTGACCTGGAGTACAAATGGGATGCAGACCTACCTGAGGATCATTGTGAGTGATTTTGGCAAATATTGAGGCAATTTCCTAGGAGGAGTAGTGATTCTTCTGAAATCATATGTGTCCAGATCTCCTGACCTTTAACCTTGATCTTGAGCACAACTAGGATGCAAACCTACCTGAGGATCACTGTGAGGGAGTTTGGTGAGCACTGGGGAAAATGCTTCGGAAGAGTAGCAATTCCCATGAAATGTGGACGTAAGGATGGATGGATGACGGACGCCACGTCATTGCTTTAGCTCCTTTTGGTTTCATCAGAATGAGCAAAAAACAAACATTGGTGTACCAAGAGTGAAATACCTTAAAACTTGTAGCTATAGGTTTGTCTTGCTACTTAGAGGCTAACTGCAACCTACTGTATTTGCTTTCAGTCTGTGCCATCTAGCATCCACCATGGCCATGTCAAAAATCAGAACTTGAAAATATCAGAGCACTGGATAGACTCTTCGGTGCCAATAGCTGAGTCTATATTAGACAATTATACAATAGTGATATTGAATTGGTGCATTCCTAAGTGGTGCATGTCCTGCGTTGCCACATCTACAATGATTTTTTTTTAAAATTTTTTTACCTTAGAAATTGCTGCTTGATTAAATCAACTTTCTCATGTGTAGCACTTAAGTCACCCACAGGGGGTGCATATCCCAGAGTACTCCTAGTGCCGGTCCTAAGCCCGGGTAAATAGGAAGAGTTGTGTTAGGAACGGCACCCAGGATAAAACCTTTGCCAAATCAAACATGTGGGTCATGACAAATGAGACCTATACGGGATAGGTCAAGGCCTGGGTTAACATCAATCGCCACTGGTGCTGTTAACCGACAGGGTGACGGTGGAAATTGAGCTGCTGTTGGGAGGGGAGGGGAAAGGTGTGTTAGGAGGGAGAGAGAGAAAAGAAAGCCAGAAGTGTGGAGGTGAGAGTAGGGACTTTAAGTGTAGGGACTATGAATAGCAAGACTGCAGAGAAGATTCATATAGTGAAGGTGGAAGCTGCAAGGGATAGGTTGAGAAGAAGGCAGATGATACACTGTAGTGACCCTTAAAGGGCGCAGCCGAAAGAAGAAGAAGCTCATGTATAGCACCTGTTTAGAACTTTGCCGTCTGTTAATCTAACACTGATGCTGTGAATTATGCTTCACCCCCCAAAAAAGTTACACATCAGAGACAGACAAAGCTGAGAAAAGCAAAGAATGCCACTTCACCCCGTGAAAAAGGATAATCTCAGCTTTATTTCAACAATCAAGCACAGGAACTTGAAGGTTGCCCTGGCGACTGCTGTGTTTTCGAGAATATTTACAGCATGCAGCCTGGAAATATTTGTCCCTGGTGCTCCTCCGGGCAAACGAGCCAGAATACTTGTGCACACACACACACACACACACACACACACACACACACACACACACACACACACACACACACACTTCTTTTTCCCCGTTTGAAAAAGTGAATCATGGCAGAGGATTATAAATGTGGCAAAGACACAAACAGTGTGACAATGGAGACTCTAGCTCAGCTGACATCTGCAGGGAACTACAGTAGAAGAAACTGGACAGTGGAATCACAAATTTTCTTTAGTCAGACATCACGGTGCTCCACCCACCTACTCACACACATCCACCATCAATTTTTCTAACTTCACAGCAGATTATATTACAATCATCTAGTAAACGATCCAGGATTTATTGTAATTGCTAACACTGTTCTCAGCCAACAACAGCTCAGGTCGTGTTTAATGTGACATATCACAGATAGGGATTTCAGCTCTGGGGGGTGGGGGGCGCATTAGCTAAAGAGACCCAGTAATTATTTGGCTATGCATGGACAAAGCTGTCTTTTGTGGCACGGGGATCGTGTGATGATCATAGGTCAAGATATCAACACACATAACTGCTAATGCCAATCTGGATTCCAGCACAACTGAGGAAGGCACTGATAGCACGTTATCCTGCCTGTCTGAAAACCAGCAAGAAAATGAGCAAAAATGAAGCAGACACTGAACTTCATCCATGACACACGCCTTCCAGTACTCAGCCTTACATGGGGTTTTTTTTCACCTCCTTAGTAACACAGTGCTCCCGAGCCTATAAATCTCCATATTGAGGGGTTTCCCTGTCCCTTTTCAGTTGCAATGGAAAAGAAAATTCTGCTGTTCTTCCAGCACTAATTGGAAACACATTGAAGTGTCCTGATTGATGTATTAATCACTGAAAAGAAAATCTAGGTTTAAGCTGTGAAAACAGTCTGCAGTAACAGCACAGCGGTTCGCAGAAAAATATCAGCAGAGAAATAATTCAAGACATACAGTAACAAGGCACAGATGGAGACAGGCAGACCCTCATTCAAAAGCAGCAGTTTTAAAAACTGTTAGAGAAAGTTTGGGGGATGATGCTGTCATACTGTCCAAATAACTAAGGCCAGTTCCATTATGAAGCAGCTGTGACTCTGGAAGTGGTCCAGCCCGACTGTAAAGGATGTTTTGTTTATAGGAGGCCCATCTCTCCATCTGGATCCCAAAGTTATGAGGAGGCACTGACCACTGAGCACATCTACACCACAGTCTTATCTGAAGGCCCGTTAAACCAGGTAAAAGATATCAAGACAATCTGTATAGCTGCTCTTCATTCTTTCAATATTTCATTTCTGAAACAAAAGCAGAATAGGAAATAGCTGTTATATTGTTTTGACTTTGTCAAAATAAAATCAGGATTGAGGTAAAAGTGAGATCTGATTTTGTGAGTTTGGGTTTTTTGTTTTATTGTTCTGGTCACAGCTGGAAGTACAGCTCAGATTTAGCTGATGCTTTTCCAAGTAGTATTTGTTTTATAGAAACATGTTTCTTTTTTTTCCCACAATTTCCGACTGTGATCAAAACAATAAAAAAAAAAAAAAACAACTAATGATATTAGATCAGCTATCCTATTTTGGCTCAATTCTGATTGTATTTCAACAAAGACTGTATAACAACTATTTCTGATTGCGCTGTTTTCATTTTAGAAACGAAATATTGAAAGAACGAAGAGAACACAGATTTAATACCTAGGGATGGAGATCACCAGAGGACACACTATCACGATACTTATGCTGCAATGCAATATCATTGAGCTCTTGCAATACCCCAAGTATTGTGATTGCACATACTGCAATTTCCCATCTCGAGTCTCTCATTTGTTGTGCCGACCTAACCAGACAGTGAGCATTTAGCACCATCTATTAGACTGAAAAGTCAATGATTTTTACTTTTCTGGTACCTAAATAGGCAAGTTTGTATTTGCAACATTTCTTAATTTTTAATAAAGTATCACAATACTGGTGTATCTGAATCGATATAGTATCACAACTACAAAGTATTGTGGTATTACTATGTATCGACCCCTCCCCACTCCACCCCTAGCAAGACTAGACGTAGAATACGTACCTCTGCCAAGGCTGGGGAAACTCTTAAAAAAGTCCAGGACCTGTAATGTGTCCAGATTGACTCCAAAAGTTAATCAATTCTAAGTTGAAGCCAACTACTGTACACCTCTAGCAAAGTTTAGAACAAATCCTGCTAACAAAGAAAGAAAAGGACAACCCAACCAAACTGATTCTTGTCAGACATACAGTAATAATCAAAGCATCTTGGGATGACTTCAATAATGGTTCATGCTGGTATTGGGCTTTGGTTGTCCTTGCCACATCAAAACATTTCCATAACACCATTAAAATACATCCTACAGCCTATCATGAGGACCACAATTCCAAGTATGTCCCCAAAAGATGTACTACTTGGATCCCTTCAAGACTTTTCAGAGTCTTTGCTAAATAAGCACTTCAGATATTACCTATATGCAACTAATGAGGCAGGCATTTAGGTAGTTGAGAAATTAATGTAATACTATATGTTACCGTAGCAACTACTGGCCATGTGCAATGAAAGGATTCAACATATTAGGAAGTTATAGATATGCAAGATGCAACACCCCTGTAATTATCAATTAAGTCTAAATTGACTTATTTCAGCAATAATGGTAACATGGTCAAATATGCATACTTCTCCATGTAATATTTTTCTGTGAATCAATGCATCACTTATTGCACTCCAGTACAACAGTCCCATCATGCATATTCAACAGATGAAACCAAATAAGCCAGCAGAACGTTCAGCAGCATCAGAAGAAAAGAACTTCAGCAACAAGAAATCACCAGATGAGCATACACATACCGTCCAGCAGATAGGAAGATGAGCAGCAGACCTGGAGGGCAAGCAGAAATAATCCAAAGACCCAGGGAGGGATTCTGCATTAAAAAACAAAAAAACAGAACTGAAGAGTGAGGAGCCAAACTTAAAGTTACATTGAAATAAGTTCTGTGTGAGTTCCAGTTACCGTGGAGCCATCTTCAGTGATGGTGAGCTTGGATTCACACTAAAGTTGCCCTCTACATATGAGGTGGTGACAGAGAGAGAGCCTCTCTCTCTCATTCACTCCAAACTAAAACTGCTCCCTTTCCTCCTCCCCCTCCTCCTCTCTTGCGCTACCTTCTCTCTCTCTTTTGGTTCCCGGTCAAACAAAGGCAGCTTCAGTGCATTGGTACTCAAGGGACCCGTACCGAGCTGAAATCCGATTCCCTGCTACTCTATGGACCACCACTTTCCAATCCAGCCCTCCCCTCAGACATCGCAGCTCCGATACAAATTAACTCATACCAGTTAAGCCCACCTACCCTTCCAAATTTCTCCTGCTACTCCTCACTAGTGAGGTTTCTTACTCTTACTCTTCCAGTGCTTGAAAGGGCTTTTCAAGTGTGGCCTTGGCTTGGTTTTTTTTTTTTTTTTTTTTGTGGGGGGGACCTTAAGATCTGCAGCATCCAGCACTCCCTTTAAAGTGAAGAGAGGAGGATACCATTGAGTCATGGAAAATATTTAGTCAGGAAAAACTTGAGCCCACTTGAATGTGTTGGATTGTTCAAGTTCATCCTAATATCTCTACGGCCAATGTTGAAGCCAGCTTTCAGTTGAAAAATTCATGGCTTATTTACTTATAACTACATTGTTTCTGATGAATTTGTCTTGGCGACATTAAACACTATCTTTCTATTTCCAAACTTGCATCAAGATTGCTTTGTTCTGCCAAGCTACGCTCCTCAAATTCATCCTGCTGCAGAGCCTTCCAGGCCAGACAGGAAGTTTTAACCCCCCCCACCCCCAAGTGTGTTGTGGGTCTACCTTTTGGACAAGTCCTGAGGTGCCCAGAAAGAAACTTGATCAGATGCTTAAACAAATACACTTTAAGCTGTTCAAATGCCCATGTTTTTCAAGTATTCCCATAAAGTGAACCCAGAAAGCCTTTGAAGAGGTCCAGTTTCATGCATTTGCATCAGAAATCTGGTTTTACTAGCATGTGACAGTTGGGTCATAAAACATTAAAAGCTTTGCCGTCAGGCTCATCAGGTCTGAATCTGCTTTACCAAGTTCTTGAAATACACTTGAGCTAACTACAAACCAACAAAATTGATAGGAACAGAAAAGATGGTTTCATAAGCAATGTTGGGCAAGTTACTAAAAAACAGTAACTAGTTACAGTTACTAGTTACTTCTTTTCAAAAGTAACTGAGTTACTTTTGAGTTACTGCATGATTAAAGTAAATAGTTTCTTGGAAAAGTAGCTTTTGCACTACTTTTAAATGCATACTTAAATCATCTTGCACACACAGCAAGATCAAGAGCCCCTTGTTCTCATCAGAAAAAAGAAAGAAAACTGATGAGAAAAAAAGTCTCATCTTACAGAGAAAAATGTCTCAGGTTTACATAAACTATTGTAATCAGTAGAAAGTCAGAAATTTGCTAGAAATAAAGCTGCAAATTCACAGAGAAAATTTTGGACCCCCTGGTGGGCTGTTTTTGTCCCATGAGCTATATGTTTGATACCCCTGGACCAGCCCATTAAAAATGCATATTTAGAGGATTTACTTCCATGAAATAGTTGCATATCACAACAGCATGTAAATGAATAAGATAAAATAAAACAGAAAGCACAGATAAATGAAAGTTCACCACTTAGAAGAAGCTGTTCTTTACTGCAACAAATCATAGTCACTTTTTCTCTGTGCGTAAGCAAACTCACACAATTGCTTACACAACTTACACATTTACGGACATTAAATGCAAGCTTCTTGCTCAAAAAATAGTCATGTTTAATCACAGAGGTAGGTGCTGTTGGGGGCTACTCTCTGCTCAGACAACAGGCGATCAGGGCTCGATATGAGAAGTAACCACCAGGTTGCAGTGTGAACTGGGGCAGGACAGGAAACCGACCTGTGGAGGAGACTGACAGCTGCACCAACTATGGTAGGGTCAGTTTTTTTTGCGCTAAAAATATCTATCCATATTAATAAAACGAGTAGCATGAGTAACGCATCTGATCAAATTTCAGTAACCATAACGCATTACTGAATTTTTAAACTAATTTCGTTACACAGCACGTTACTGCAAAAGTAGTGGCATTACAGTAACACGTTACTCCCAACACTGGTCATAAGTTTGTCAGTCATGATATTTTAGTTCATATTCAGCTTGGAAGCTTTCCATCTTGTTCTCACCACCACATAGTTTTACTGCATGTTTAGGTTTTGCCACCATAACATACTTAGGGTTTAGAAAAGGAGATTGTGGTTTGGGTTAATATATTATAACCTGAAAGGCCTTAAAAACCCAACATTGTATCAAATTCAGAATGTGGCGTAAGTTATCTCATGTTAGCTATCATGCTACCAATGTTCCTGGTTGACCGATATTGGTTAACCGATAGACTCCAAAATGTGCTGCCACCCTGGAGACAGACATTCTCACTCTCGATTTTGCTTGTGTCGGCCGTGGCGTCTTCACATTCAATTTTTTCACGTTTCAAACATAAGATAAGCTTCACTGTACAGGACAGTCTCCTGTATGTCCTGTACGTATAGCAGTATTGACGAATAAAATTGGTGAATCTTGAATTCTCATTGTAAGCTCAAGCATACAAGAAAATTGGAAGCACTGCTGTACTTGGTGCATACAAGCAAGCATCAACAGGTGATGTGATCAACAAATTTTAAGATCGTGCTGGTGGGATGGGTGGTGGGGTTACCTTCATGAGTGTAGATGGACAATAGAAGAGTGTCATGAATGATAGTGAGAAGCTCATGTGCAAGGCAGCTAACACCAGAGGAAGACACTTCAGATGCAGAGTAAAACATTGAACACAATTTTATTGAAAAAACACACAACAGTAAAGAAAGCGATGCACGCTGAGGGAGCACAAAGCCTGTAGGGGAGAGAGATGAGAGCTGATTAGAGGAGAGGAATTTCACAGGGATAAATGGGCAAATGGTGAGATAATTCTTACGAGAGATGAGCAGAGAGCCCGGCCAGGAAACCCAGCGAGGAATTGGTGGAGCCAACAGGGCAGGGCTGGTGGAAGGGGAGGAAAGGAAGGAGCTGGGGAGAGTCTGACTGGATGGAATAGGCAGACCAGGGAGAAGATAGCGATGAAGGCAGGTGAGTGCACTGCAATCCTGGAGACACACCACTGAGATGGCAGCAACCTGGGGAGAGAGGAGGAGAAGGGAGATTAGGCTGAGCTTCAGTAAATAATTTCAAACCTTAGCTTAAAGCAGCAGCACCCAATGGTCCAGTGCTGAAGCAATCACAAACTGGTCCTTTTAAGCGCTGGCAGTGAAGAAGCAGCAGGTGCGTCCACTCACGCAGGTGCGTTGATGACCTGCAGAGCCAGAAAACAGATGAAGGACCTCCCACAGAAGGGAGGGAGAGTGCGCTCACCCGATCATAACAAAGAGGGCTCAACACTCAGCCCTATGGAGCGCCGGGACTGAGCACGAGGGTGGAGGATCTGGTGTTTGTGGACGGTTTGAAAGGAAGATTTTATAGACATGATTAATGGTCACAGTACAAAAGTACCCTTCATCCTGCAAGGACTGCCATACAAATGCACTCCAGCGCACAACCAGTGGCGTTTTATGCATTGAGATGAGAGGGATTATTTTATTGCACATGCATTTACTTTGTAAATAAAATTTTTTAAAACACAGAATCATTGCAAAGATATACACAGATTCTATACACAGATTCTACATGAGTATAGATAGATATAAATCTGTGGCAAGGAACAAAATATGGTGAGCATAGAGAACATCGCAGTAGTAGAAATGTGCAAAACACATCGAACAAACGCTTACAAACTACTATACTGCTTGTCTCAAGTTTTTTCCCCTCATATATAAAACATTTCTGTCAAATTCAGCCTTTTCTTCATAAAACTTTATCTTAACCGAAAATTGTAGTAATAACCAGTTAGTCATGTCTGCTGGTGATCAGGCTGTCCATGACTCGCATGCCAAAATGTCTGGACTCTAAAGTATTTACTGTAGTACTGGTGCCAAAAGGAATCTGCTCTAAACAAACAACCAGCTGTCTAGTTGCAGAGGCCAGTGTGGCAGAGGGGAGGTCAGATAAGGATGTGTTCAGGCATCGTCTCTGACAGCTCAGACAGATAAGTGCCATTGCAGTAATGCTGTTTGGGAGGCGGTACTGGGGTAAGCTCTCTTCACATCACTTACCTCACGCCGACCGATCAGTGCTGCTGTCAGTCCACATTCTTCTGAGCACTTGCTCAGTCACAAGTTTGCTGTCGTTAATTGACTGTTCCACACAGTGAGTGAAATAACTCCCCTTTGCCTTTCACAAACCCCCAGTCAGAGCCTTTCTGTTCTTTTATTTAAGAAAATGTAAAGTTTGTCATCACATCAGAATCAGAAAGTGAAGCCACACCACCCATCAGTGCTTTATGCCAGTCTATTCTCTATTTAATCTTCAATAAGTGCAAAAGTGGTTCTAACAGTGTGCTGCTAAGAGCTATTAAACTAACATTAAATTCATCTTCCACTATCCTGTTAAGTATGACTGAAAGTTTTTATAACCTCAACTGAAATAAAGTGAATGCAGGTGTTCCCTTGGCCTCCCAGGTGTTCCATTTAGTCAGTGATTCTCTGAGTCAGAGTGGAAGCAGAGGTTTGTTTGGGTAAAAACAAACATTCAGCTAAGGATGTTTCATCTCCAAGCTCTGTATTCATGCTCTACAGCTGTTCCAGGCAGACATAGGATGTCTTCATATTAGGCTTGCTTCATGCAATGCTGAGCAAGATGGCTCAGCCCTCCTCTGTCTAGTGCAAATCTGCTTTCGCATTAGTAGTGTCTTTAAGAGGTCGCGACCAAGTCGAGAACAAGACCAAGTCAGGCAGAGACTTAACTAGACCAAGATCTCTGTGTATGGTTTTGACTTGTTATTGGTGGTATGCACATAGTTATTTTACAATCTGCTAAGAAAAGGAACGACAAAGAAACAGCCACTCGTATCATCAAAGGCGCAGCATTTCTATCTGTTCCTTGAGGTAACCAAGACAGCATATCCATGTGGGCCCGACCATAGGTTAAATCTGGGCTGTCTTATCTGTCTGTTTGCCCACTTGGACTTTACCTATGGAGCCAGATGGGGTTAAAGCAGGTAAGCAGATTACCTGTGTCATAGGTAAAGTCCATGTGAGCAAACAGATGGGACCAACATGGAAAGTGCCGACAAACCCACATGGGATAAGACAGCCCAGTTTAACCTGTAGTGGGGCTCATATGGACGTGCTGGCTGGGAAGTAACTGCTGACAAGTGCTTTCACAGATGTACATTCTTGTGTCATATCTAGTTGTATTTGTATGTTTTCATCAGACCAAATTTCAAGCATACCACATTATTCTTATTATTTTTATTCCATCTAGCTACATTGCTCCGCACTGTGTGTTTACATATTCATATATTTATTCCATCCAGCTACAATGCTCTGCACTGTGTGTCTGTGTGTGTATATATATATTTTATAGTAATATGTACATATGTATATTGGCTGCTCTTGCTTGCTTGTTTTTTTTTTTTTTTTCTTGCCTTCTGATTGTTGCTCTGAGTGTTGCTATCCCTGTGCTGTTGCAATCCTGGAATTTCCCCATTGTGGGACTAATAAAGGCTTATCTTATCTTATCTTATCTTATTTCTTCACTACGCCACAGAGCTCCTTTCACCACCACCACCTGATTCCCATCACTGAGCTAACAGGCTAATGGTCCCAGTACCCTGGTCATGCAGGCCAAAAAAAACAACAACATAGGCCAGAATGATGTGTGATATATTATCAGCCATGGATTAATGAACAAGCTGGGATCACAGATGTCTAGTGGGTGACAAAAATTTCAGAGCAGATCTCTAAAACAATGGAACATAGTGGTGGGAATCTTGAGGCACCTCACAATTCGATTTGAATACAATTCGGGGGGAGGGGGGCAATATGATTCAGTAGCAGCATATTTGCTGTAAGATTAGTCCCACAATGGGGAACAAATAGACTTGTAACACAGATATCAACATCCCCTGAATTTTAGTCGGTAGACTTCGAATGAACATTTTCCTGTTATGTGCAACAAGTAACAGTCTTTCAGTCAAAAATACTCAGAATTTCTAACATAAATATTAGACTTTTAATGAAAATTAGAAGCTGTCCTACCACTGTCTTCAGTGATTCCTTGACTTTGGTTTTGATCTCATAGAATGTGGGGAACACTGTGTCTGTAAAATATGTCAGTGATGGGATGTTGTGCTGCAATATAGTGCTTAAGTCGTCTCTCGATGACTGAATATGGCTGCCCTCTCCAAATCAGGCGGAAGCTTTGACATCACTTGTTCATTTCCCTTCGATTTCACAGAAGTGGAAGAGCTGCCATACACTTGCTTTTAATGAAGAGGGTGCTAGTCAGATATCCCGTGCTACCATAACGTTTGTTTTATGTCACGCCATAAACTGTCAGGGCGCTACAGTTCCACGTTTCTGGGTTTCGCTTTTTTCTTCCCTTCAAAATGAATAAGTTCATTAGTTAATGTTTATCAATCAAATTCTTCACATTTGTGCATCGATTCAGAATCATCCACATCAGCACTGTGATACATCAAAAAAATTATTGCTACCCCAACCAACCTACCTCGCAAATACCACTGTAGATGTGAGTTCCAGTGCTCCCTGCACAAGATCCTCTTCTCCTTCTTGAAGTTATCAGGCCATGCCAGACTAGCCATGGGGTCAGATGTGTAGAGTTAGTATGACTAAACTTCATAAAAGAGAACAGAAAATTTGCAGATTTGTAGTTCTAATTTCTGTTCAAGAAGAGAACCCCTGTGCAGGGAGACTTCGGTCTATTTGACCGTGCTGTGGTGGTTCGGTTAACCCCCACAACAGATAAGGACACTCAGCTCTCTTGTCTCTGTTTTTCCCGCTGCACTACTGAGATGTAATGTGCCATTCATGTATAAGTGATGCAAATGCCATGCATGTATTGTGATGTAATGCGCCATTCTCGTATAGTGTTCATGCGTCTTGTCCTTACTGTGCTTCTTCTGAGCATGTAGATGTGCTTTGATGTAAATCCCCACAAACAGACTGGTCAAACACAGCGCTTGGCTAGAGCAAATAACAGAACAGGAAATGTGTATTAATGTCTACAGCCAGACTCGTTTCGTCTGGCTCACCTCTGTAATGTTAATGTTGCCTTTCATGCAAATGTCTCATGCCTGTCCTGTTATCTCTTTGATCAGACCAACTGCTGTGAATGCTTTGATGTATTGTTGTAGTTGGGTGTATATATACTGCATTGTAACCATGCTCTCATGCTCTCTCACTCTCACTTCAGCCTCTGCTGCAGGACACAGACCTTGTGTCCCCTCTTCACTGAGAGCCGTGGGCTCGCTCCCGGCGCGCACACACGGCGCCGGGAGAGGAGCTCGTGACGGCAGTATGATAATAAAACTCTACTTAAAACCTCCAACAACGCCGCTTTATTTCATGCCGCCGCAGTGCAGACCATATAATGTTCAATCAATCATGCTTTATTTGTGTAGCACTTTTCAAACATTCAATGCTGTGTAAAGTGCTTTACATAGATAAAAACAGTAGACAAATTTAGTTACATATACAGTATCTCACAAATGGGAGTACACCCCTCACATTTTTATCTCTGCCAAGGAGGTTGTTTTTACCGGCGTTTGTCTGTTACCAACATAACTCAAAAAGTTATGAACGGATTTTGATGAAATTTTCAGGAAAGGTGTGTAATGGCACGGGGAACAGATGATTAGATTTTGGTAATGATCTGAGACTGCATACCTCCACCAAGGGCTTTGTTTGTATTTGTGCAGCAGGATTACACAAAAACTACTGGATGGAGTTGGATGAAATTTTCACCAGAGGTGGTTCTTGGGATGGAGAGGAACCCATTATATTTTGGTGATGATCTGAGAATGCATACCTCAGCCAAGGCTCTTATTGTCTCACAGTGTGTTAGCGACAATACTCCAAAACTGATGGGCAGACTTTGATGCCATTTTCACCACAAGCGCCTATAGGCCTACACACAAACCCATTACATTTTGGAGGTGATCCATGAGAAGCAGAAGGAGCCTTGGCAGAGGTATGCACTCTATGAGTGCTTTTCTAGTTGTAAATATTTTATTATATCTTTTCATGGGAAAACACTGAAGATATGACACTTGGATACAATGTAAAGTAGTCAGTGTACAGCTTGTATAACAGTGTGAATTTACTGTCCCCTCAAAATAACTCAACACACAGCCATTAAACTCTAAACCGCTGGCAACAAAAGTGAGTGCACCCCTAAGTGAGTATGTCCAATTTGTTCCCAATTAGCCATTTTCCCTCCCCGGTGTCATGTGGCTCATTACTGTTACAAGGTCTCAGGTGTGAATGGGGAGCAGGTGTGTTAAATATGGTGTTATTGCTCTCACACTCTCTCATACTGGTCACTGGAAGTTCAACATGGCACCTCATTGCAAAAAAGCTCTCTGAGGATCTGAAAAAAGAATTGTTGCTCTACATAAAGATGGCCTAGGCTGTAAGAAGACTGCCAACACCCTGAAACTGAGCTGCAGCACGGTGGCCAAGAACATACAGCGGTTTAACAGGACAGGTTCCACTCAGAACAGACCTCACCATGGTCGACCAAAGAAGTTGAGTGCACTTGCTCAGTGTCATATCCAGAGGTTGTCTTTTGAAAATAGACGTATGAGTGCTGCCAGCATTGCTGCAGAGGTTGAAGGGGTGTGTGTGTGTGTGTGGGAGGGGGTGTCAGCCTGTCAGTGCTCAGACCATACGCTGCACACTGCATCAAATTGGTCTGCATGGCTGTCATCCCAGACGGAAGCCCCTTTTAAAGATGATGCACAAGAATGCCCGCAAACAGTTTGCTGAAGACAAGCAGACTAAGGACATGAATTACTGGAACCATGTCCTGTGGTCTGATGAGACCATGATAAACTTATTTGGTTCAGATGGTGTCAAGCGTGTGTGGCAGCAACCAGGTGAGGAGTGCAAAGACAAGTTTGTCTTGTCTCCAGTCAAGGATGGTGGTGGGAGTGTCATGGTTTGGGGCTGCATGAGTGCTGCTGGCTCTGGGAAACTATAGTTCACTGAGGGAACTATGAATGCCAACATGTACTGTGACATACTGAAGCAGAGCGTGATCCCCTCTCTTTGGAAACTGGGCCGCAGGGCAGTATTCCAACATGATAACGACCCCAAACACACCTCCAAGACGACCACTGCCTTGCTAAAGAAACTGAGGGTAAAGGTGATAGACTCACTAATCATGTCTCCAGACCTAAACTCTACTGAGCATCTGTGGGGTATCCTCAAATGGAAGGTGGAGGAGCGCAAGGTCTCTAACTTCCACCAGCTCCACGATTTCATCATGGAGGAGTGGAAGAGGATTCCAGTGGCAACCTGTGAAGCTATAGTGAACTCCATGCCCAACAGAGTTAAGGCAGTGCTGGAAAATAATGGTGGCCACACAAAATATTGACAGTTTGGGTACAATTTGGACATTTTTTACTCACATTTGTTGTCAGCAGTTTAGACATTAATGCCTGTGTGTTGAGTTATTTTGAAGGGACAGCAAATTTACACTGTTATGCAAGCTGTACATTGACTACTTTACATTGTTTCAACGTGTCATTTCTACAGTGTCGTCCCATGAAAATATATAATAAAATCTTTACAAAAATATGAGGGGTGTACTCACTTTTGTGAGATATTGTATTTACACAATACATCCCACCCCTTCCAGCCCTCCCATAAACATACCCACAAAACACACACAGGCACATACACCACCTCTACTTCTCTTTTCTCTTACACACATAAAATAAAAGAGACATTGCTCGGCACTGAGGCACCACGTAAAGGAGCAACCATCCTGTGGAACCCCGCCGGGAAACCACACAGCCCATAACCATACGGCGTGCCACAGAGGCCACCCCAGCCAGGACAGGCCGGTGTCTGCACCACAGCTGTAGGCAATGGCATAAAGACTCCATGCAAGCTAGAGCAACCCATGAGACCAATACCCCTGCAGATAAGACAAGCAGCACCCGGCTTGAGAGGCTCCACAAAATTCTGTGATTCACTAAAATAAAAGGGAAACAACAAAAAGCATAATTGGACCACATATAAAATGAACAATAGAACCCAGAAGATGGAAGAGAAACCAAGTATCAAACTCAGATAAGTTTTTTCAGAGATTAAGAATAATTGGTAGCAACTGAGACTTTATAACTGTGGTGATCTGAGCACGGACCTGCTCCACGCTTGAGTCACTTGGTATTTTCCCTCTTTCTTTACATTTTTAGTTCTTATTTGTATTATTGTATTGTATTATTATTCTTACTGTGACAGCACCGTGGCCGGACTTCCAGTTGTCAGCCGGTTCGTGGGCTGTCACAGCTGAGTGTAATTCAGTGATTATGGTTCTTCTCCTCACCTGTTGGTCATTAGGTTTTGAGAGTATTTAAGGTTGCAGTTGAGGCTCACTCCTTGCTGCGATCTCGCCCTTGCTGGCTGGTATCCCTACGTCCAATGCCAGCCTTCAGTTACAGCGTAAGGTTTCACCCTCGCCATTCCTACGTAAGTGTTTGCTCTACAGCGTAAGGCATCGCCCTTGCTACATTATAGAGAAGTAACTGTTTGTTCCCTCTGTTTATTCAGTTGTTTCACCCTTCGGGGTCACATGTGTTTAGTGTTAGTGTTTGGCCCCTTGTGGCTTGTTATTTTGTTTTGTTTCTTTAATAAATATACAAACTCACTGTTGGCATTTGGTGCCTCATTCATGCCCTGAAAAGGGCATTTATGACAGTAGATCGCAGCCCAGCGAGGTGCCAGCCATGGCGAGTTTGTGATTTGTTTTGTTTTTTTTCTTCCTGGCACTTTTTCTCCCTCTTTCACTCACCTTTTTGGGCTGGACTGAGTGTCGTCAGCATGTCTCCAGCACACCGAAGAAGGAAGGCAGCCCGGGGCCCCAGTACGGAGGAGTACTGGGCAGCCGAATTCATCCAGAGCAATGTCATTATGGCCCAAATGTCCTACAGCCTGAACAAGGTTCTGAAGAATACGGTGGCAGCAGTCAAGATTGTGGAGACATACCTGGGCTTAAGTAATTATCCTGAGTTTGCTGAGCTGCTGTCCTCCGTCTCTGCTCTTCAGCGACGTTTCCCGGATCTGGTGTTAGGCTCATCTCCAGCACATAGATGACGCCTCCCGGCGCAGAACCCAGCTCCTGCCCGTGACACATCTGCACCAAAGCGTAGGGAGGAGAATTACCGGGTGAGCACACCACCAGCTCTGCGCCATCACCCTGCTACGGATGGACGGAAGAACGCCACCATCTCCCAGCCAGTGCATCGCTCTTCACCACGGCAGAGAGGTGAACCAGCAGCCTCGGCCACCGGGTCCTCGTCTTCAGCTGTTTCGTCAGTTTCCTGTTCCTGAATTGGTGCAGCTGTTGCCCCCTCATCCATGACATCCTCTCGCGCTACTGTGAGCTCAGCCGTTCCTTCTCCGGCTCCGCCCGTGACTGTGCCTGCAGGAGCAGCTCCCCTTCATCCATCAGAGGGGTCCACATCCTCCACAGCCACGAAGAGGGAAAGAATGGAGCCTGCTACAGCGGGAACCATCGAACCCCAGGAAGACAGGCAAGTGCTTCTTCATTCAGTCTCCCAAATTAATGAATTACCTTGTCTGATTCCTGAGGGTGGGGCTCAGGTTAAACAGTCCACTGAGCCCCCTCCACCTGCTGTAGTCGCTAACTTTGACCTTGCTGCCTCTGTGTCTCCTCCTACACTTCCTGAGCATCGGCTGGTGCCAGGATTAAACTGCTGGATGGTGGAGGAACCTGCGGCCCTGAAAAACCTGGTTCCAGTCACGCAGCCACACCATGGGCAGAGGAGGAGGGCTGACTGTCCTTTGGAGCCTGCACTGACGGTCAAGCTTCCCCGGATCTTCGTGGAACGGAAGTCAGTCCCAGCAAGTAATGGCTCTCCTGTCACCACGCCGAGTGAGCCATCGGCAGGGGTTTCTGTGCCAGGGTCTCCTCGGACTGTGAGGACCATCATGCCCATTGTAGAGGCCACTGCAGCTGAGTGGGAGCCTCAGGTCAAGCGCCTTACCACTGAGCCTGGATCGTTGGAGTCCTGGACAGCGGTGGAGCTTGAGCTCAAGCAAGGGCTCCATTTTTGTCTTCTGGTTTTCTATATTAGAGCAATCTTGCCTGTCTTTTGGGGGGGGAGAGCCAGGTGCAGACGGCCGCTGCATCCGAGCTCACCTCGCCAGGCTCCGCCGCTGCCGCTGCTGGTGACCCTGATCCCTGTGTCCTCTCTATCTCTGAGCCTTCTTCCAGGGTGACTGACGATGATTCAGCTTTGCCCGACGTGTTCAAGGTTCCGGGTTCACCTCGGGAGGTCATCTCAGGTCCAGCGTTGGCCTGCTTGGGGTCCACCTTGGGTGTGGCGCTGGCCCTGTCTGGGTCCACCGAGGGTGCTGCACTGTCCCAGCTGGGGTCCACCGCGGAGACTTCGGAGTCCAGGTCTGAGGTCAGTGAGGGAGCTGCAGATTTCCCACTGCCTGCCAGCGTTGTGGGTCCCTCCTGTCCCCCCTTCTCGCCCTTTCCCCCCTGTTCTCCTCCACCAGATGTTGCTGGGGTCTCTCTCATCCGATCCGGCTTCCTCCCATTGAGCCTCCCGGTGGGGAGGCCGCCTCCAAACTCACCCCTCCAGTCCTGGTGGTCTAAGGACGCGGGCCGATCACCTGAAAGTTCTGGGACTTCGGTCGGCCGCCTGTACCTTTCTTCATTAGTTGGAGTTAGGATGCTGGTAGGCCTCCAGAACTGCTTATTCGCTTGTCTCTGCTGGTATTCCTTGTGGTAGGTTTTTTTTTTTTTTTTTTTTTTGTGGTGTTTGAATTTATTGATAAATTTTGCAGTGATGTCCTGTAGTTTAAGTTATTTTTTTTTTAGTTTGCCTGGTAACAGTGTTCTGGAGTTTACTTTTTTCTGGCTTCTTCAGACTGTGATTTTTGTGTGCTGGGACATATCTGTAAGAGAAGAGAAGCTTCATTTTTGTGTATTTGTAAATTTGGAGTTTGCCATTTGTATTTTTAGTGCTGTTGGCTATGCTATTTTTTGTGTTAAACTTTGTATTTTCTTGCTGTTTAGCACTTTTGGAGTTGTAGCCTAAGCTTTGGATGGCTTTTGTTTTTTGTGTATGAGACTTTTTGAAAGTTTTGTTTTCCTGTTTCTTACCCTTGTTGTCTAATAGTTGATGTACATTTTTTCTCATTTTGTGTCACACCCTCCAGGCCTGATTCCCCCTCCGCCCACCCGTGGTTGGGTTGATAGTTTTCTGAGTGGGGGGGAGGGTGTTTTTCCGGGGTGTTACAGTGGGATGCCGTAGAATGTGTCCCTTAAACGGGGGGGGGGGCACTGTGGTGATCCGAGTGCGGATCTGCTCCGCGCTCGAGTCACTCAGTATTTTCCCTCTTTCTTTACATTTTTAGTTCTTATTTGTATTAGTTTCTGTAGAATTCTCTGGGACTCTTACTGTGACAGCACTGTGGCCGGACTTCCGGTTGTCAGCCGATTCGTGGGCTGTCACAGCTGAGTGTAATTCAGTGATTATGGTTCTTCTCCTCACCTGTTGGTCATTAGGCTTTGTGAGTATTTAAGGTTGCAGTTGAGGCTCACTCCTCGCTGCGATCTTGCCCTTGCTGGCTGGTATCCTTACATCCGATGCCAGCCTTCAGTTACAGTGTAAGCTTTCGCCCTCGCTATTCCAATGTAAGTGCTCTACAGCGTAAGGTTTCTCCCTCGCTATATTATAGAGAAGTGACTGTTTGTTCCCTCTGTTTATTCAGTTATTTCACCTTTCGGGGTCACATGTGTTTAGTGTTAGTGTTTGGCCCCTCGTGGCTTGTTATTTTGTTACGTTTCTTTAACAAATATACAAACTCACTGTTGGCATTTGGTGCCTCATTCATGCCCTGAAAAGGGCATTTATGACAATAACTGAATAATTTCTTTCTGATGAATAGATACATCCATAGATGCGCCGGGACACATCATCAGTGATGTTTCCTGACGTCATCGGGTGTTTCGGGTCTCACAACATCAGACACCCTCAATCAGGCAACCCAGCCAGGGTTGATCAGACCCTGACTTGTGTCCCGGCAGCATTGGCCCACGATTCTGACCTCTTAATCCATAGCCACCGAGAAGCTCTTTCTGCAGCCTCAGTGGCAGATTTGATGGCCTTCCTTTTAGCAACTCCTTTAATACCAAGGAGAGTGTAAATTTTGCACAGGGAGCGGGCAGCAAAGCCTCGACATCCCACCTCTATGGGCTCACAGTGTGCTCTCCAACCATTCCTCTGCCACTGTTCTACCAGTTCTTGGTATTTGAGCCGTTTGTGTTCATTGGCCTCTTCTATGCGCTCCTCCCAGGGAACTGTGAGCTCCACTAACAGAACCTGCCTGGAAGAGGAAGATGTTAGTACCACATCTGGCCTAAGAGATGTTGCTGTTACATAATCGGGGAACTTAAGCTGCTTTCCCAAGTCAATTCGCAGGTCCCAGTCTGATGCTGAAGAGAGCAGACTGGCTGATGGTCTAAGCTGTGGTCGGGGCTTCTCTCCAGCTTTAACAAATGTAATTTTCCTTTGACTACCGACCTGCTTACTGTTTGCCATAGCGCTGGAGATGGTCTCCGCTACACACTTTAGCACTTGGTCATGGCGCCAGCGATATCGGCCCTCTCCAAGAGCTGTTGGGCAACTGCTAAGAATGTGTTCAAGCGTGCCCTTTCCTGAGCAGAGAGGACATGTTGGCAGCTCGCTCTTACCCCAGGTATGCAGGTTTGCCGGACTGGGTAGCACATCATATACTGCTCGGAGCATAAATTGGATGCGCTGAGGCTCTGCATTCCAGATGTCATTCCAGGTCAGCTTCTTATCCACTACTCCCTCCCATTTTGTCCATGCCCCCTGCTGCCGCATGCCTACCATCCTACCAGTCCTCACTTCTTCAACACCTGCTCTCACCTCCTGCAGGATTAACTTGCGTTTGTCCCTTTCCTGGACTTTATCGTAGCGCGGCTGTGGGATGGAGCCCAGCCCTGCATGTCCTATTGCCACCGTGCCCTCTTAATTTTACGAATGATAAAAGTTTCCAAACATAAACTGAAGCAAAAAGTGTTGAAAAACCAGTTCATAAATACTGTGAAAGTACACAGTTTAATAAATGCTTATTTTTCATCTAATCTCAAGGAGAAAAAGTAAATTTCATGAATTGAAAATACTGTATTAATTACTCCTTTACTGTGACCCCCCTGCACCCACACCCACCCAAGGCATTTTGGAGATCTCCATAGCAGTGTGTGTACTTTGAATTAAACACACTGAAAAAGACCCTTCTTTTGTGATGTGAGAGGCAACAGGACAAAGAGCAACAGACTGGTGTTTCTATGCAAAGAAAACAGCAACACAGTGGAGGTGGTGAGGGAAAAGGATTCAGTCCCTGGGTGGTAGAAGCTTAAAAGGGGTCCAGTCTGAGGTCTTGATGGTCTGAGTCAGTGAGATACCAGATCATCGCTCTTTAGCCGGCAGCTGTGAGAAAGCAGACCAGACTGCCCCAGCTGACATCAGAATGAATGAGCAAACAAAAAGAAAACACATCTGTAACCAATGGCTGGCTTCAAGTCTGACAAAGAGGATTTTTTTCGCCCTTTATTTTCTTAAGGGAATTTCCATGCTGTGACCTGTGCTGTCTGAGGCCATGCTGCAAAAGACAAGCATGAGACAAACCAACCCGAGAAACTTAAATCAGTGGCATTCAGTGGTTTAAGTTCTGCAGTTCTTTAGCTGGATGACATAAAAGTCAACTAGAATAAAATAAGAGCAGCATCTTCTGCAGGCTTTAAATAAATATAAGTTTTGTCAAGTTATCTGAATCAAAATCTTCCACTGCCCTCTTCTATTCATGGGATACTTCGCATTGTGGCGGATCTCCGAGGGAGTTCGCCTGGTGTCAGTTCTGCGTCTAGGTCTCCCGTGTGGCAGAAGGGAGGGCAGTCCATTTGTGTCAGGCAGCTGCGTTCGCTTGTCGTCGGAGTCACTGCTGGGGGCTGCGTTCGTTCGTCGCCAGCGTGTTCTTGTATTCGGGGTCACCAGTGTGGCGGATGAAAATAAGTGTACCCAGTGTGTGGAGGCACGGAATAAGTGCAGGCAGGACACGGCGAACTGAAGTTTAAAAGGGTGTTTTATTCATCCTCCATCACGAGGGTCACTCCAGCACTGTGGGAGCACGCTGGAGCGAACCCTGTGTCTCTAGTCAGCAAACAGGCAATGCGTGTGATCAGCAAGAGAGAATAAGAGAGAAAGCAAGCGATATGGTTGACTTATATACCCAGCTAGACAATGCATGCATGGCACATTAGCATCACAGTAACTGCAGGAAGGCATGGACATTTGCATTAGAGTCACACATATCAATAGCAGGATTACTGGCGCAGGGATTAGACAAAGAGAGGCTGCCTATTGATATCAGTCCATACATCTCACTGTTCTGCTAATTGCTCCAGCTGAGCGCTCTGCTTGTCCGTAGGCTATGGGGTCGCCCACACTACTCCCCCCCCAGAGGGCTCAGCAGGAGGCTGAGGCCTCGATCGTCCGGCTTTGGTAGCGAGCTGCGGAAAAGCTCTGTGCAGGCGGAGGTGGAGGGAGGGGGGGTGGGGGTAGCAAGTGCCGGCCCGGGACAGCGAAGTTGTCTGGGCCGCGCAAAAATTGCATGTGGATCCACGATGTTGAGGGGCTGTCCCGTTGAACGTGGCGGAGATCCACAGTGGCTGTAAGAAGAAAAATTTGTCTCTGACTCTTCTCGCGGTTCAGTACTGCGAGGACGCGTAGCAGCCATGAAGAAAAAACAGGAGCTGGAGCTGTGTGAGGGACTTGGCGTGTTGGCTGCGCGCGCAGCCCTAAAGCCCTCGGGGACAGCTGACGGCTGGATTCCCATTGTGCACCGTGGCTGAGACCCATACAAAATCCTGTGTGCGGGCTGCGTGTGTGCTTCAGGTGTGTGAGCAGCCCTGAAGGTTCCGAGGATGGCGGTCGGCCGTGTTTCTCGGGCGTGTGCAGCGGCGGAGGACGATGGTGGTCTGTGGAGCCAGTATTGTCCCGTGCGTGGTGTGCTGTCCTCGTAACCCCCCCAATGTGCGTGCTGGGGTTCGGTGCATGGCAGGTCCGCTGTCGCGAGGCGAATCAGGGTCAGGGAGCTTGATGGAGATTAGTGTCGTCGGCGCCGATGGTCTTCCCTGTTCGGGCTGTTGCTGTCGTTCGCTTGGGCCGGGTCATGGTGCGTTCTGGTCCACGCGCTGCGTTCTCTGTCTGGCCCTGGAGGTCACCGTCGTGGAGAGAGGACGAGGTGCGTGCGCGCTCGTGTGGATGCGGAGGAGTGGTAAGAGGGAGTAGACATTCTGTGTCCCTCGGCCGGTCCCAGCGTGGATGTCCCGATCTCAGGCGGGGGTCACACCATGACGCTTTCTGCAGCCTTCCCAGTCGTGGATGATCTCCGAGGGAGTTCACCTGGTGTCGGTTCTGCGTCGAGGTCTCCCGTGTGGCAGAAGGGAGGGCAGTCCATTTGCGTCAGGCAGCTGTGTTCGCTTGTCGGAGTCACCGCCGGGGGCTGCGTTCGTTCGTCGTCAGCGTGTTCTTGTGCATGGCACATTAGCATCACAGTAACTGCAGGAAGGCATGGACATTTGCATTAGAGTCACACATATCAATAGCAGGATTACTGGCGCAGGGATTAGACAAAGAGAGGCTGCCTATTGATATCAGTCCATACATCTCACTGTTCTGCTAATTGCTCCAGCTGAGCGCTCTGCTTGTCCGTAGGCTGTGGGGGTCGCCCACAGCATCAACTCTAATCTGAAGACAGCAATGGGAAAGTTCTGTTGGAAGAGAATACAAATCAGGCTTTAACAGTGAGATCTGAGTCTTTGTTAAAGCCTGAGTGGAAACAAAAATCCAAGGGTGAAAATTTGAAGACATTATTGGCACCTGAGGTTCTTGACAGCTTGTGTGCTAGTGATCAAAATTAATGAACCAAAGGTATATATTTCAGGGAAAATTGGTTAAAACTATTCGAACCAGTTAAAGGGAGCAATTTAAGATAGTGTGACACTAAAGGCATAAAAAATACAAAACCTGTGCCTCGAACAGCCACCATTTCCTGTACTGTATATCTGTGGAGTGTCCCATCACTCGGGAAAAGTTGACTATTGGGCAGCTTGGTGGTACAGTGGTTGGCACTGTGGCAGCACAGTAAGAAGGTCCCGGGATCAATCCCACCCCTGACCATCATGGGTTCGATCCCACCCCCTGACCATTGGTGACTCATCTGTGTGGAGTTTGCTTGTTCTCCCCGTGTCTGTGTGGGTTTACCCCAGAGTACTCAGGTTTCCTCCCACAGCTCAAAGACATGGAAGTTAGTTTAATTGGAGACTCTAAAGTGGACCTAGGTGTGAGGGGAGTGGGACTGTGGCTGCCTCATTCATCTAGGTGGATGCCTCAAATTTCCCTCTGAGATTAATAAAGTATACAAAATACAAAAAAAAATGTTATCAATGAAACAGCAGATATTCAATTAGGAGTTTCACTTTGTTCAGATATGGTTAAGGTGGCAACAAACAGTTACTGCAGTGTAGTGTGTGTTGGTTGTTTGTTATATTCCCATAGCTGATCAGGAAAATGCATGCACACTGTAGATACAACAACCAAAATGATTTTGCTATATTGAAAACAGTGGATTCACAGTCCATGTCAAAACTATGACTGAATAACCTGTTTTGATCCTTTGAAAAAGCAAATTGGTTAATATATATAGTCCAACGACTCATCTAATATATACAGTACAATAACTAAATTGTGAAAGCCCAAACAAGGGACAATTTGGAAATCTAGTAATGGCACATGTATGATATGAAGGCTGTCTTTCAACAGAAAATGAATGCTAGTGTTTTCAAACAGCAAGTGTCCTACATGACATATTTAGAGTAATATGGACCCAAATGCAGACACTGAGAGGAGACCATGGGTAGAGCAAAGTAAGTGTTTATTGAACAGATTAGGAGATTTTGTGAAGAACTGACAGCCCTGTGGAGGAAGAGGCAAGAGAATGAATACCGACAGGTGAACAGGATTTGATAATGTTTGATTTACAGGTACAGGGAAAGAGTGACATGGTGAGTACTTCACAGGTTGACTGCCAATCTTCACAGGGTGAGGAGATGGAGTTAAATGGGAGGTAGGAGAAGGTGCCCTGGGCCCGGGGACTTAAGGGGCAAATTGTGATGATGACAAATTGTGCACGAGACTTACTTGATCATTGAGGGAGGTTATCCGGATAAGAGAGTTCCGTCCAGGAGAAGATTCCAAGTCAGCCAGGAGCAAGAGTAGGAATGAGAGATCCTGAGGAAGGTAGGAGGCAGAGAAGAAGGTTAATGAATTTAATGTCTTATGAGTTCCAATGGTGGGAGAAGGTGTTGGAGGTAGGCACGAAAGCACTGCAGGTAGGCATAGGAGTGGTTTCAGGAGTTGAGCCACAACGCTAACATGAAGAGTTCAACAGTCCTGTGAAGAGGAAGAGGAACTGCCTACTTATGTTACGTGTCCACTGGTTCCGTCCTTTTTCCGCTTCCCATTCATTGTGTATTGGAAATGTAACAAAGCATTTGGGTCCGGACCGGTGAAAACCGGACTGTGATGTGCAGAGTTGCCGTGGGTTCCCCTACAGCTCATTTGCATAAATATTACGATTGGTCATGATTTTTTCCGTATGGTCATGCACCGGGGGCAGCGCTCTCATCCTGAACTTTTAAACCAGCGTTTTTTGATGTCAAATAACAACAGATTCATTAACTGAACCTACTATTTCTTGCACGAAGTGATGGTAGAAACATTTTTTGCTGGTTTGTTTTAAAGATATGGAGACCAAGGACACCATATTGTCCAGTAGCAGCCGAGAGCTGAAGACTGCCCACGGATGGACCCATTGACCAATCCAGTGGAACCAGCCAGCTGGAGGAGAAGATGAGAAGGGTGGGGGGGAAAAGCAGGTAAGTATGTTACATGTTGTTGTGAAGACATGAAGGAGAAATTAATAACCACTGTTTCAGGCAACTCAATACTATATGACCAGTCCTTGCTGTCATATAGAAACAACACACAAAGGAATGACGCATGGAGAGCAGTGGAACATGGGCTCATCCAGCCAAAGCTCACGAACCAGGTGGTCAAATTCGCAATGCATTGTGTGGGTCTGTAAGACTGGGTGAACCCAAAACCAGCAGCGAGCGACAGAGTCGCCTTTTGTAGCACTAATATACCAGCACTATTAAAAACAGCCTTATCAATCTGCTCATAGTTAATGACTATTCCAGTATTTCCTCCCACATTGCTCTGATTCTCCCCATCTGAGAACTCTACCGGCTCCATGCCCACGCCCCTTTCCCGCACCTCACTGGTTCTGATGACTGATTCCTTTCTGAAAAATCTGGACCAGTGGACATGTAGCATTGTAAAGGCTGCAGCTAATGAAGAGCAGGTGATTAACTTGTGCATCTGGGCATCAAAAGGTAATCAGCAGAGGTGAGAAAGTGTGCACTAACCTGAGATACCACACTATATATGTACATTGTGGTGACTCACCACAATCTACATGGACATTCAATCCTCATACTCAGCAACAGGTCCGGAGGAAGCAAAGGACCATTCACATGTGGACAGAGAACCCCTGGGGGGACAACCAGAACAATGGACTATTGTTTATACATCCCCGGATTAAGGAGAAGACGTCCGGGCACCAGTGGTCATGCTAATCATGTGTATTGACTGATATGTATACCAATATGCTAATGTACCATGCATTCTCTCTGTCTGTATAAAAGAGCTTACTATACATGCCTCAACAGCACACGTGACACACACACACAGACCACTGTAGCGCACAGCGCTACATGTGCATCTCATTTTGATGGAGGAAATAAAACTCTGCAACCTTCCAGCTCGTTGTACCTCGCCTGAATATATTCCTCCACACTGGTGACCCACGACGTGTCATGGTGCGCCCCTCGCCTGATCTTATCCCTCCACACTGGTGACCTGACAAGAGAGAATGACCGTCTGCTCCCTCTCACCGCGCTGTGGACAGCAGAGGACCAGAGAACACCTGCAACCTCTTCATCCACACCGGAGCGCACGCCCCTGAGCGGGCAGCGCTTGGACCGACATGCACCATGAACGGTGACACGAGCAAAACGAAGGAAGCAGCCTGAACAGGGAAATCATCGACGCCAACTGCATTGATTTCCACTAAGCTCCCTGACTCTGACTCGCATGACAGCGGACCTCCCGCGCACAGAAGCCCCCACACACACACACACCGCAGGATTACGAGGACAGCGCAACTGCCAGTAATGTGGTCACGGCACCAAGCGTGTGCCACGCACAGAGACGAACTGGCTCCACAGACTGATACATCGTCCTCCGCCGCTGCACATGTCCGAGAAAAACAGCCGATCGCCACCCTCGGAACCTTCAGGGCTGCTCATGCACCTGAAGCAGACGTGCAGCCCGCACACAGGACTTTGTATGGGTTTCTCAGCCATGGTGCACAAGGGGAATTTAGCCGATTGCTGTCCCCAATGGCTTTAGGGCTGCTTCCGCACCTAAAAGCCAAACTGCCAGGTCCCTCACACAGCGGCAGTTGTTTCACAGCCACTACGCATCCTCGGGGAATTTGGTCGCTCACCTTCCCCACATCCTCGCTGGATCGAGCTGCGAGAGGAGTCAGAGACTTAATTTTTTTTTTTCACAGCCGCTGTAGATCACCGCCAGGTTTAACGGGAAAGTCCCTCACCATCGCGGATCCACACGCAATTTTTGCACGGCCCAGACACCATTGACGTCCCGGACCAGCACTCACTTACTCCCACCCCCTCCCCCTCCACAGCGCTCTTCCCACACCTCACTCCCTAAAGCCAGCCGATCGCTGACTTGTTCCATTACGCACGACGTGCACCGGCCCGTGCGCCCACAATCCACAGCCGTTCAACGTGCTGGAACCCGGAGCAGAGCACACTGTTTTTTTCCACCATTCCCCCGCCTCCCCCCCATGGACTGATATGCCCTCCGACAGTTCTGCCGGAGCTGGAGCCAAACGATGGGGGGAGGGGGGTGTCACACTCCCTGCTGACTGTTCTGGGGGGAGCCCTGTGGTGACCCACCACAATCTACATGGACATTCAATCCTCACACTCAGCAACAGGTCCGGAGGAAGCAAAGGACCATTCACATGCGGACAGAGAACCCCTGGGGGGACAACCAGAACAATGGACTATTGTTTATACATCCCCAGATTGAGGAGAAGACATCTGGGTGCCAGTGGTCATGCTAATCATATGTATTGACTGATATGTTTACCAATATGCTAATGTACCATGCATTCTCTCTGTCTGTATAAACGAGCATACTATACATGCCTCAACAGCACACACGACACACACACAGACCACTGTAGCGCACAGCGCTACAAGTGTGTCTCGTTTTGATGGAGGAAATAAAACTCTGCAACCTTCCAGCTCGTCTCGAAATATGTCGTCTATGAAATATTTTCCTCCACAACATGTTAATTTTAGTTTCATCCACCTCTATTCTCAGATGTAGGTTGTTTGGAAATGAGGACATGCAGTAAAAATGGTACATATAGGTATACCTTCTTTCATGTATCAGATGGAGGACGTGTAGAATGTATAAAACAGTAAAGGTAATAAATATATCCAGAGTTAGACTATGACTTGTTGGCATTCCTAACATATCACCCTGATATTCCCCGGAGGGGTTTACTTAGACCACTGCTGTTTATTGTTGCCATGCTTCTGTTTGGGCTGTTACAGTGCAACCACAGCCTGAACTTCCTTCACTATGCCAATATTACTCAGCTTTACACATAGCTGTATTACTACTCATCTTTCTGTTCCAATTTTTAAATTTCACAGCAAAAACCGGTCTGCTAATGGTATCTATGGTGCTGCACACAAGACTGGGAATTCATCTCCTGCAGCTAATGTCAGTGTTCTCATCATTTTGAGCAACACATCAGATCCTTCTCCAAAGGTGCATACCAAACACATCTTGTGTCTGGCATTCGTACTCCTAAGCTGTTGCTAAAACACTCACCCATGTGTCTGTCTTGAGATTAATATGATGAGACCATATCTGAAGCATTTAGTAAAATATTCGTCTCTTATTCATGTGATGTATTTGTGCTTATGTTTTCTTCTTCAAAGTGAACACCGAAGTCTTTGATCTCTGGGAAAAACGCCTCAATTTAAAACAAGTAAAGTCCTGAATATGTAAAATTTGATGAACTTGGAATGTCTTAAAGCCCATATGTGTAAAAATAAATTTTAGTCATCCCCCACTGCTTTTCACTAATTTCCCCCGCCTGGGTTGACTGACATGGACACAGCCCACCATGTTGGGAGTGGAGGCCTCTTGCTTCATTACGCCTCATTGCAAATCTGGGGGAGTACCGTGGGTTCAAAGGTGACACTTTACGCCTGTGATGGAATGAGCTGCGGTATGCTCCTGTGTGTGTCCCCAGGTCATCGCAGAAAACAAGTGCCTCTGGTGCCCTTTGAGCTGAATACAAAATGAACCATTAACAATGGGGCCCTGCTGCTGAAAACAAGCAAGGGGACTCGGCATTCAGTCGAAGAGTGATTGGCAGGGACATGAGCATCAAGGTCAGGCTGCGTTTTAAAAGGAGAAAGATGAGCTTCGGTCAGATTGAGACCTTTGATAGCCTATAGATAAAGTGTTGACAGATTTATTTATGTATTCTAAAACAGAGTTTTTCAGTCCTCTTTGAGACAGAAGCTTTTTACTTTAAAAAAAATCCTGCAGCACCTCACCAATATAAAATGTTACAAAATGACACATTGTAGCCCATTACAGCATATCTAGTGACAATTTAGTCTTGTAATTTGTTTATACGCCATGTGAAACATGGCACAGTTACATACAAAGTCAATGGAAAGACACAAACACAAGTGCATTTGCTCCGGGTGCACAAGTTGGACTTTATTCATCTCGGGTGAGGAGTTAATGCTTGGACGTGATGGACATTTGGTGTTAGTGTTCCCGATGTTGTCGGGAGAGTGAATTCGTCTGAAACTGAGACAGCCACTTACCAGAGACGTGTCATGCTTTGGTTTAAAGCAGAGGCCCACATGCAGAGCATAGAACACACGGAGAACACTTGTGAAGGTGAACAGTGTTTTCTTTCTTTATTGACCTACAAAAATAAATAAGACTGCTCGCTTCAGGAGAAGAGCTACCTGTGGGGGGGGGGAGAAAAAAATGGAGAATGTCAGTACAAAGAGGCTGGCAACTGAGTTAAATATTCTTGATGGATTGATTGTGACTTACAGTGCATCCGGAAAGTATTCACAGCGCTTCACTTTTTCCACATTTTGTTGTTATGTTACAGCCTTATTCCAGAAGGGATTAAATTCAGTTTCCCCCCTCAAAATTCTACACACAATACCCCATAATGACAATGTGAAAAAAAAGTTTTTGTTTTGAGATTTTTGCAAATTTATTAAAAATAAAAAACTAAGAAATCACATGTACATAAGTATTCACAGCCTTTGCTCAATACTTTGTTGCTGCATCTTCGGCAGCAATTATAGCCTCAAGTCTTTTTGAATATGATGCCACAAGCTTGGCACACCTATCATTGGGCAGTTTCGCCCGTTCCTCTTTGCAGCACCTCTCAAGCTCCATCAGGTTGGTTGGGAAGCCTCTGTGCACAGCCATTTTCAGATCTCTCCAGAGATGTTCAGTTGGATTCAATTGTCACTCAGTGACATTCACAGAGTTGTCCTGAAGCCACTCCTTCGATATCTTGGCTGTGTGCTTAGGGTCGTTGTCCTGCTGAACCTTCACCCCAGTCTGAGGTCAAGAGCACTCCGGAGCAGGTTTTCATCCAGGATGCCTCTGTACATTGCTGCATTTATCTTTCCCTCTATCCTGACTAGTCTCCCAGTTCCTGCCGCTGAAAAAGATCCCCATATGATGCTGCCACCACCACTGGCATGGTTATGAGCGATGCCTGGTTTCCAGGGTTGGGCAAGTTACTAAAACATAGTAACTAGTAACAGTTACTAGTTACTTCTTTTCAAAAGTAACTGAGTTACTTTTGAGTTACTGCATGATTAAAGTAACTACTTGCTTGGAAAAGTAACTTTCACGTTACTTTTAAATACATACTTAAATCATCGTGCACACATACCAAGATCAAGGGCCCCTTGTCCTAATCAGAAAAAAGAAAAAGAAAACTGATGACAAAAAAAGTCTCATCTTACAGAGAAAAAAAAATGTCTCAGATTTCCATAAACTATTGTAATCAGTATAAAGTCAGAAATTTGCTAGAAATAAAGCTGTACATTCACAGAGAAAACTTTGGACCCCCTGGTGGGCCGTTTGTTGTCCATGAGCCATATGTTTGACACCCCTGGACCAGCCCATTAAAAACGCATATTTAGAGGATTTACTTCCATGAAATAGTTACAAATCACAACAGCATGTAAATGAATGAGATAAAATAAAACAGAAAGCACAGATAAATGAAAGTTCACCACTTAGAAGAAGTTGAAATCAGTCACAAAGTAACAAAGGCTACCATCAGTAACACACTGCGCCGCCAGGGACTCAAATCCTGCAGTGCCAGACGTGTCCCCCTACTTAAGCCAGTACATGTCCAGGCCCATCTGAAGTTTGCTAGAGAGCATTTGGATGATCCAGAAGAGGATTGGGAGAATGTCATATGGTCAGATGAAACCAAAATAGAACTTTTTGGTAAAAACTCAACTTGTCGTGTTTGGATTAGGAAGAATGCTGAGTTGCATCCAAAGAACACCATACCTACTGTGAAGCATGGGGGTGAAAACCTCATGCTTTGGGGCTGTTTTTCTGCAAAGGGACCAGGACGACTGGTCCGTGTAAAGGAAAGAATGAATGGGGCCATGTATCGTGAGATTTTGAGTGAAAACCTCCTTCCATCAGCAAGGGTATTGAAGATGAAACGTGGCTGGGTCTTTCAGCATGACAATGATCCCAAACACACCACCCGGGCAACGAAGGAGTGGCTTTGTAAGAAGCATTTCAAGGTCCTGGAGTGGCCTAGCCAGTCTCCAGATCTCAACCCCATAGAAAATCTTTGGATGGAGTTGAAAGTCCGTGTTGCCCAGCGACAGCCCCAAAATATCCCTGCTCTAGAAGAGATCTGCATGGAGGAATGGAACAAAATACCAGCAACAGTGTGTGAAAACCTTGTGGAGACTTAGAGAAAACGTTTGACCTCTGTCATTGCCAACAAAGGGTATATAACAAAGTATTGAGATGAACTTTTGTTATTGACCAAATACTTATTTTCCACCATAATTTGCAAATAAATTCTTTAAAAATCAGACAATGTGATTTTCTGGATTTTTTTTTCTCATTTTGTCTCTCATAGTTGAGATATACCTATGATGAAAATTGGAGACCTCTCTCATCTTTTAAGTGGGAGATCTTGCACAATTGGTGGCTGACTAAATACTTTTTTACCCCACTGTATATACGGTATATATATATATATTTTTTTTTTCACATTGTCATTATGGGGTATTGCGTGTAGAATTATGAGGGAAAAAATGAATTTAATCCCTTTTGGAATAAGGCTGTAACATAACAAAATGTGGAAAAAGTGAAGTGCTGTGAATACTTTCCGGATGCACTGTACAGTTACAGAGAGCAGAGGTGGCAGCTGTGGCTAGAGGTAGGGATGAACTGAGGGAGGATGTCGGGGACTGATTCCAAATTTCTGTGCTCAGTATTTTTCCTTTTTTTTCTCTTTCAGATCTGGGAGCAGAGGGCACCGTGTGGAGGAAGGTAGGACTCCTTCCTGAGTATAACAGATGCTTATGGATGAAGAGGTAATGGGTTTCCTTACTTGTGGGTTGCAGGTGAAGATATGGAGCCGGTAGTGTTATGACCCGAGCGTTGGTTCTGATCGCGCTCGGGTTAAAGTTATGTCTCGCTGCCAGCCTTGACAGCTGCGGGCAATATTCTGGCCTCTCCGGGCTCTTATTATGAAAGTGCTTGGTGGGGCTTCCGCCAGTCAACGGTCGGCCAGCTGTGTGTCATCATTGTCATTAGTACCTTGTCTATTTAAGCTGAGCACTGGCGTCATTAGGACGCAGCAGTGTGTGGTCGCCAACCTAATCGTTTATCTGTTCACCCACCGTCACGTTGCGGATGCCTGGACTGTTTTCACACCTCGGCTGCCTTGGGCTTGACCGTCTTTCACCGGTACCAGTAAGTGTGCTACATTAGCCTTATTCCTCCCGGCGTGTATTGATCTGTAAGTCCCTGCCTTAGCAGCCAGTGTGCTATTATTACCAAGCCTGACTGTGTGTGACTGTCTCCTGCTCTGGACCTATAGTGTGCTGTATAGCCCTATGCCTCCTGTTATGAGAGGACTCCTGTCATTATCTCAGCAGCTTGTGTTAACACCTTTTTCACCGTAAATAAACTCACTGAAAAACTCATTGGTGACTGTGTGCGTCTTATGCTGGCTCGTGAGGGCCAGCGCATGACAGTACACTGCTGCCCAAAACAGCGTTTACGGTGACGCCAACCTGAGACGCTATTCACCAGTGAGTTTGAGTTTTGGACGTTGCTTTTCCCTGTCTGGGTCCTGTGTATGTGAGCAATGCCGTCACCAAAGAGCCACGTGCTGATGGGTGTTTTGGAAGCCGTGGATGAGCTGCTCATCTCCGCTTCCCTGTTGGACTATGACCACGGTATACATTGGTACCTGGACGCCGCCGAAGATGTTCTCTGTAATCTCTCTCCCCGCTACGCCAACCACCCGGAAGTCGACGCGAGGAGGGAGGACATCGCCGCACAACGCAAATTATTCCTGATGGAGGAGGAACGCGGCATGAAGCAGGTGAAGAGGCACTCCTGCTCTTCGCCTATGGATCCTGATCCTGCCTTCGATCCTTTTCGGGAGTTCGCACCATCTGGGGGCCGGCGAAGGCGTCGGCGTCACGGCCGGGCGCATCTTCGGCAAGCTCCTGCTCCGGATCCAGTTCCGGGCCGCCGGGATGACCCCTTCAACCAGCCAGCTGCTGAGAGTGAGCTGAGTCCTGTGCCGGTGGGCTCCGTTCTTGGATCCTTTTTTACCATCCAGCGAGCGAGGGAAGGAGCAACGTCCGCTACAGCTGACAACATCCTCCCCCCGGGAGACAGGCAAGTCCAAGTTCACTTTCCTAGTAATAAGTGATCTGTCTTGTCTGACTCCTGGGGGTGAAGCTCAGGGTTCGCAGCTCCCTGAGTTCTTTTCCCCAGCTGTAGCCACTTGTATTAAACCTTCTGCCTCTGTGTCTCCTCCAGCGGAGCGGTCCTCGGCGCCAGTCCCACGCCGTCGAACGAGGGGGAGGCCTGCAGCTCTGGGAAATATCCCGGCCCTGCAGCCTTGCTTTGGACAGAGCAGAACGGACTGCAGTGAGGAGCCAGAGCCGACGAGAGAGCGTCCCCAGGCTTCCTCAGGGACGCAGCCCGAGTCAGCAGGTCCAGGGTCCTCTGCCCCCACGCCATACGGGTTATTGGCGTGGACGCCAGCGCATGAGGATCCAGCTGCAGAGACCATCAGGCCGGCTGTGGAACCCGACACAGCCGAGTGGGAGCCCGACGACGAGTTTCTTCTTGAACCTGGATCGGCGAAGTCCTGGACGGCTCCAGAGCCCGAGTGCAGGCAAGTGCTCTTTCTTGTTTTCCTGTATGGTGTGTTAGAGCATTTTTGCCTGCCTCATGGGGAGGCGAGTGAGGGGCAGCCGGCCGCTGCACCCGAGCTCGTCTCGCTGGGCTCTGGCGCTGCCGGTGGAACTGATCCCGGTCCTCTCCTGTTTTCTGAGCACCTCCACAGCGTTACCGGTCCGGAGCCAGTCAAGGTCACGGGACTGGGGGTTCCAGGTTCGGAGATGGAGGTCGTCGCCGGAGCAGTCCTGACCCGTCGGGGTCCGACGCGTGGGCCGAGGAGACCCGGTCGGGGTCCGACGCGTGGGCCGAGGAGACCCAGTCGGGGTCCGACGTGGGTGCAGCGGTGACCCAATTGGGACCTGTCCTGACCCAGTCGGGGTCCGACGCATGGGTCGAGGTGACCCAGTCGGGGTCCAACGTGGGTGCAGCGGTGACCCAATCTGGGCCCGTCCTGACCCAGTCGGGGTCCAACGTGGGTGCAGCGATTACTCAATCGGGGTCCGACGAGGTTCAGTCGGGTTCCCACTCAGGTGTGGCTGTAACCCAATTGGGGTCCGACGAGGTCCAGTGGGGGTCCAGCGCAGGTGCGGCTGCGACCCAATCAGGATTCGAGGGGGTCCAGGTTTTTGGTTGTCCCCCTCTCAGGAGCCACCAGCTGGGGGCCATTAGTGGGTTTTGTTTGGCAGATCGGTGCTCTCCTGTTTTGTCGTTTTCAGGTGAGCGGCTGCATGCAATCCCTCCACGGTCCTGTTGGTTGTGGGATGCAGGTCGGCCACCCGAGGAACTGCCTGGTGCGTTCGGCGTCTTGGGTTGGCCACCCAATAAACTGTGTGTGCTACGGGGTGACCTGGTTCGGCCACCAGAGGACTTATTTCTGGGGGCATGGGACTGGGGCAGGCCACCTGACTGATCATATACTGTGGGATTTTCTGTGGGCCCATATGGTGCCAAATCATGTTTTGTACGTCTAGCAATTTTTTGTTGTTTATCAAAGTCATAGTCTTAGTCAAGTTTGAGCAATTTTAGATTGCCTCTTGTTTCTTTTTTCTTGTGAGCCACAGTCATTGTCTTAGTCAAGTCGGAGCAATTTTTTGATTGCCTCTGGTTCTTTTTTTTGAAGGCCATAGTTTTATTATAGTCAAGTCAGAGCAATTTTGGATTGCCTCATGTTTTTTTTTTCTGGGAAAGCCACAGTCTTGCCATAGCCAAGTTAGGTCAGGGCAATCTGGTTTGCCCCATGTGTTTTGCAGTACTTAGTTTGGTTTTTGTTCATAGTTTCCAGGGGTTTACTTGTATTTTTGGTCTTGTGTGTTTGTTTTTTCATAGTCGTCATGTTTAGCACGTTTTTCTTTTGTGTCCATACTTGCAGTCATGTATTCTTTTTATAGTCATGTTTTTCCACAGTTGGTCATGTATTTCTTTCCTTTGTTTTTTTTTTTTTTTCCCCCAGAGTCATGTGTTTGTATTTATTTCTTGTATGGTTTTCTTGTCTGGTCTTTGTCTTGTTCTTGGGTTGGTTTCTCTCCCTCCGCACCTGTCCCCCAACCTCCCACCCTGGGGGGGCGGGGGGGGCAGGGTGGTTCCTTGGGGCGTTCGGAGTCCGCCCGTGGAGGGAGGGTACTGTTATGACCCGAGCGTTGGTTCTGATCGCGCTCGGGTTAAAGTTATGTCTCGCTGCCGGCCTTGACAGCTGCGGGCGGTATTCTGGCCTCTCCGGGCTCTTATTGTGAAAGTGCTCGGTGGGGCTTCCGCCTGTCAACGGTCGGCCAGCTGTGTGTCATCATTGTCATTAGTACCTTGTCTATTTAAGCTGAGCACTGGCGTCGTTAGGACGCAGCAGTGTCTGGTCGCCAACCTGATCGCCAACCTGGTCGTTTATCTGTTCACCCACCGTCACGTTGCGGATGCCTGGACTGTTTTCACACCTCGGCTGCCTTGGGCTTGACCGTCTTTCACCGGTACCAGTAAGTGTGCTACATTAGCCTTATTCCTCCCGGCGTGTATTGATCTGTAAGTCCCTGCCTTAGCAGCCAGTGTGCTATTATTACCAAGCCTGACTGTGTGTGACTGTCTCCTGCTCTGGACCTATAGTGTGCTGTATAGCCCTATGCCTCCTGTTATGAGAGGACTCCTGTCATTATCTCAGCAGCTTGTGTTAACACCTTTTTCACCGTAAATAAACTCACTGAAAAACTCACTGGTGACTCTGTGTGCGTCTTATGCTGGCTCGTGAGGGCCAGCGCATGACAGGTAGGGATTCATGTGCAAGGCTGGTGAGGAGCATGCACAACCCAGAGGGAGACGGCAGCTGGCAAGCATGACGAAGGCTTTTCCTGAGACAAGGGAAAATGTTAACTAGTTTATATTCTCAAGGCCCATTGGTCCAAAAGTCCAGTTGTTAAAAATGGTTATGTGCTGTTCAAACCACCCCTCAGATAAACAAGTTTACTACCAGCCAGCCATTCTATAGGACATCCTCCCTTCCCATTCACCAGACCACATATGTACACACTTTGCATTTTCTGTATTCATATTACTTCATATTCATATCACTAACTAGGTCCAGTAGATTCCGTCATATCACTCCTGTTTTGGCCTCCTTGCATTGGCTTCCTGTAAATTATAGAATTGATTTTAAAGTTCTTGTTCTTACTTACAAAGCCATTCATGAAGAGGCACCTTTTTATATTAGTGACCTGCTCTCTCTACACCAGCCCAGCAGGTCTCAGGTCTTCTCATCAGAATCTATTGGTAGTTCCTAGTACTAGGCTCAGAACCAAAGGCGATAGAGCCTTTGCTGTTGTTGCTCCCAGACTGTGGAACTCCTTGCCTTTTGAACTTAGATCTACACCTTCCATTGGTGTTTTTAAGGAGCAACTAAAGACCCACCTTTTTAGCCTGGCTTTTTAACTATGTGCCGATTGTATTTTTATGTGCTTTTACTGTCTACTTTGTTTTACTGTTTTGTGCCTGTGTTTTTATTTTGTTTTTTACCATGTTAAGCACTTTGTGACTCTGTCTGTGAAAGGTGCTCTATAGATAGATAGATACAGTGGGGTAAAAAAGTATTTAGTCAGCCACCAATTGTGCAAGTTCTCCCACTTAAAAGATGAGGTCTCCAATTTTCATCATAGGTATACCTCAACTATGAGAGACAAAATAAGAAAAAAAAAATCCAGAAAATCACATTGAAGGATTTTTAATGAATTAATTGGTAAATTCCTCGGTAAAATAAGTATTTGGTCAATAACAAAAGTTCATCTCAATACTTTGTTATATATCCTTTGTTGGCAATGACAGAGGTCAAACATTTTCTGTAAGTTTTCACAAGGTTTTCACACACTGTTGCTGGTATTTTGGCCCATTCCTCCATGCAGATCTCTTCTAGAGCAGTGATGTTTTGGGGCTGTCGCTGGGCAGCACAGACTTTCAACTCCCTTCAAAGATTTTCTATGGGGTTGAGATCTGGAGACTGGCTAGGCCACTCCAGGACCTTGAAATGCTTCTTACGAAGCCACTCCTTCATTGCCCGGGCGGTGTGTTTGGGATCATTGTCGTGCTGAAAGACCCAGCCACGTTTCATCTGGGGTTTCGTATGGGCACATAATCATACCATGTAGGATAACTAAATAGACGGTTATGCTGTTTCATCCCACCTAGCAACAATGCTCTGCACTGTGTGTGTTTATATATTTACATATTTATTCCATCTAGCTACAATGCTCTGCACTGGGTGTGTTTATATTTATATATCTATATATTTATTCCATCTAGCTACAATGCTCAGCACTGGGTGTGTTTATATTTATATATCTATATATTTATTCCATCTAGCTACAATGCTCCGCACTGTGTTTTTATATATCTACATATTATTCCATCTAGCTACATTGCTCCGCACTGTGTGTGTTTATATACTTGCATATTTATTCCACCTAGCTGCAATGCTCCGTACTGTGGGTGTTTATATATTTACATATTTATTCCATCTAGCTACAATGCTCTGCACTGTGTGTTCATATATTCATATATTTATTCCATCCAGCTACAATGCTCTGCACTGTGTGTCTGTGTGTGTGTGTGTGTATATATATATATTTTATAGTAATATGTACATATGTATATTAGCTGCTCTTGCTTGCTTGTTTTTTTTCTTGCCTTCTGATTGTTGCTCTGAGTGTTGCTATCCCTGTGCTGTTGCAATCCTGGAATTTCCCCGTTGTGGGACTAATAAAGGCTTATCTTATCTTATCTTATCTTATCTTCAATGCCCTTGCTGGTGGAAGGAGGTTTTCACTCAAAATCTCACGATACATGGCCCCATTCATTCTTTCACATGGATCAGTCGTCTTGGTCCCTTTGCAGAAAAACAGCCCCAAAGTATGATGTTTTCACCCCCATGCTTCACAGTAGGTATGGTGTTCATTCTCCTCCAAACACGACAAGCTGAGTTTTTACAATAAAGTTCTATTTTGGTTTCATCTGACCATATGACATTCTCCCAATCCTCTTCTGGATCATCCAAATGCTCTCTAGCAAACTTCAGACGGGCCTGGCCATGTACTGGCTTAAGCAGGGGGACACGTCTGGCACTGCAGGATTTGAGTCCCTGGCGGCGTAGTGCGTTTCCGATGTAGCCTTTGTTACTTTGGTCCCAGCTCTCTGCAGGTTATTCACTAGGTCCCCCCATGTGGTTCTGGGATTTTTGCTCACCGTTCTCGTGATAATTTTGACCCCACGGGGTGAGATCTTGCGTGGAGCCCCAGATCGAGGGAGATTATCAGTGGTCTTGTATGTCTTCCATCTTCTAATAATTGCTCCCACAGTTGATTTCTTCACACCAAGCCGCTTACCTTTTGCAGATTCCGTCTTCCCAGCCTGGTGCAGGTCTACAATTTTGTTTCTGGTGTCCTTTGACAGCTCTTTGGTCTTGGCCATAGTGGAGTTTGGAGTCTGACTGTTTGAGGTTGTGGACAGGTGTCTTTTATACTGATAATGAGTTCAAACAGGTGCCATTAATACAAGTAACGAGTGGAGGACAGAGGAGCCTCTTAAAGAAGAAGTTACAGGTCTGTGAGAGCCAGAAATCTTGCTTGTTTGTAGGTGACCAAATACTTATTTTACCGAGGAATTTACCAATTAATTCATTAAAAATCCTTCAATGTGATTTTCTGGATTTTTTTTTTTTTCTTTCTTATTTTGTCTCTCATAGTTGAGGTATACCTATGATGAAAATTGGAGACCTCTCTCATCTTTTAAGTGGGAGAACTTGCACAATTGGTGGCTGACTAAATACTTTTTTGCCCCACTGTAGATAGATGTACTTTATTGATCCCAAACTGGGAAATTACAGTGTAACAGCAGCATGACAGTTGACAGCCAAACAACAGAAACACACACGACAGACAAAGGGATTACCCATGGAAAGTAAAAAAGAAACTAACACGACTATAGAACCTATATACATCATAGCTTAATATATGATGATGACCCATATAAACACATGAATCATCCCATTGCTATAAATAAACTTATTATTATATACTTATTAATATGGCCAATAAAGTTTAAATTGGAGTTTTGTTGTGTCTGCCATAAATAGCATATTTAACAAACTAATGTATCCCCATGATGGTTAAGACATAAATGCAACTTTAATTTTCAAAGAAAAATAATCTACAGTATTAGCCTTAATTTTTGGACCAATGGACCTCTGGAGCAATGATCTGTCCCCAGGGAAAACAAAGAGGCGTGTAAGTATTCAGTGTGAGCAAAACAGAAACAGGTAAGATCACGACGATGGTGCCTGAGCAGTTTACTTCATCCAGCCCCCCCGCGACCCGAAAAGGATTAAGCGGAAGAAGATGGATGGATGGTCCCATGCAGAAGGTCTTCTCAGAAGCCCTTTTGTAAGCAGCCATAATCATGTACATGTGGAGATAATTAAGCCAGCTGGGCCTGTTGCAGTTAGAAAACAGCTAATAATGTTAGCAACAAATGGTAAGAACATTTAAAGACCCCTCTTACAACTAAGGCGTCCCAGCTAGTGCCTGTCTATTTTCTTACACATTACTACCCCCCTTCCCCTCCCCCCGGAAGGAATTCAGCACATATTTTCTATCTCACAGACAAAAGGTGAAAAGATTAAACCTGCTCCCTTATTTGTATGATAAAGCCAGGTTAAATTCTGTCTAACGAAAGGTTTGATGGGGTGCCAAGAGAGGAAGTGTGGTATTGTGTGAGAAATTCAGGAGTGGCAAAGAAATATATGACTGTGGTGAAGGATATGTATGAGGATAGCGAGACGGTGGTGAGGTGTGCTGTGACAGATAGGTTCAAGGTGGGGGTGGGGTTACATCCAGGATCTGCTCTGAGCCCCGTCTTGTTTGCCATGATGATGGACAGGCTGACAGATGAGGTCAGGCAGGAGTATCTAAGGACCATGATGTTTACAGATGACATTGTGATCTGTAGTGAGAGTAGGGAGCAGGTGGAAGAGAACCTGGAGAGGTGGCGGTATGCTCTGGAGAGAAGAGGAATGAGGGTTACTAGAAGCAAGACAGAATACATGAGTGTGAATGAGAGGGAGGCAGGTGTAACAGTGAAGATGGAAGGAGTAGAGGGAGTGAAAGTAGATGAGTTTAAATATCTGGGGTCAACCATCCAAAGCAATGGAAAATGTACAAGAGAGGTAAAGAAGAGTGCAGACAGAGTAGAGTGGATGGAGGCGAGTGTTGGGGTAATTTGTAATAGAGGGGTAGCAGCAAGAGTGAAAGGTAAGATTTACAAGGCAGTAGTGAGACCTGCTATGATGTATGGTTTGGAGATGGTGGAGTTGACAAAAAGACAGGAAATGGAGCTGGAGGTGGCAGAGTTGAAGATGCTAAAATTTTCAGTGACAAGATTAGAAATGACTATCAGAGGAACACTTTTTAATCTGAGTAAACTGGATTAGCCTGCCACAATTTCGATATCCAGCTTATTTTTTCCCATTAAAATCTGATGTGTTTTCAAAGTGTTCCCTTTATTTTTTTGAGCAGTATATATACATAGGCCTATCCATTCATACCACACAGGCCCAGAGGAGCACTCCGCTATGTAAACAACAGTCACTGAACACAAAAAGGGCCACACACTAAAATAAATTAATCCCGAAATAAACAAATATGTACATTACTATCACAAATATGAACAATGGCGGTACCCAGCTCTACAGACTGGCACTTTCATTTCTTAATATAGTCACAATGACTCCAAAGCTCAAAACAATCATGCAAAACACACCATGTAGGATATTTATATCACTCCCATTTTTTTCACACCTTTAACCAACTTCACACTCAGGTGTTACTGCACCTCTTCACACACATTCATTCATTCATAACTTCTTCCGCTTAATCCTTTTCGGGTCGCGGGGGGGCTGGAGCCTATCCCAGCATCTTTGGGCAAGAGGCAGGGTACACCCTGGACAGATCGCCAGTCCATCGCAGGACCAACACAGAGAGACAGACAACCATTCACTCTCACAGTCATACCTAAGGACAATTTAGAATCCCCAGTTTGATGCCAATTAACCTAACTTGCATGCTTTTGGCATGTGGGAGGAAACCGGAGAAATCCCGGAGTAAACCCACACAGACACGGGGAGAACATGCAAACTCCACACAGATCAAATGTGTGTCTTCACACACATTTCACTCTTAAAACATTTACACGGCTATATGACATATCCAGCTTACAACGGTGGTCACATTTATCATTTAGTTTACATTTTATATTTTCTTCTTTTGTTTTGTTTAACTACTAACCTTAGCAAATACAAATACACAGCAAAACACACTATAAGCAGACACACCGTAAGCCCCAACATAAAGTTCTAACCCGGGTCTCCCGTAGGCCCCCCTCTGGAGTGCCCGTCCCGCGGCCCACTCCCAGAGCATCTCCGCTTCTTTGTGACCAGAGACGGGCTGCACTGCCGTTCCTTTCTTCCCGATCGCAGCAGCTCGTTTGGGTGCCGTCTCGACCCATCCGTCAGTTCCAGGTAACTGTCATTTTTCAGCCCGAACCACTCGCAGATCACCCTGTCCAACTCACTGCTCCCTTGACTTGCAAACACGTCCTACCTGAGGCTCAACCCTAGGGCGTACGTCATCACCCGCACCCAGGGGTGTGCTCACTGGCTTCCTTCTTCTTCGGCGTCATGAACCAGTACCCCTATGGCTCTTCAGCATCCCGCTAAGCTTGCTCGAGCCTTGTCCCTTGTTTTCATTCTGGGCACGTCTAGGGTTCGTGCCATCCGGTCTCGCTTTCATTTCTTGCATCAAAGCGGCACTGGCAGCGCCCCGCTTGACAGTGGCACTTGGCCAGCCACCGGAGCTTCGCTGTGCCTACTCTCTGGAACCATCCGCCCCACAGGCGCTAATCCATGCCGTTCAAGTCCTCCATCTAAAGGACTGCAAACACTGGCACGGAGTGCCTCCCGTGGCGGCGTAGTCTGGTGCTGGCAGCGGCCCTCCTCACCCAGACTGGGCCAGCCAGAGTCTCGCTTTTCCTCGTCATTTCCCACATAAAATGGCCGGTCCCACAGTCCACCACCTGACCACTCCTCCACTTCTCCGCAGGCGATGGAGAACCCAAGCCCATAAAACAAGCCACAGCCCATTAAATTATTACCACTACGGGCCACCATGAACTCAGCTGCGCACGCGGAGGCCACTCTATACCTCACCGATAGCCACACCAAGCCCACAATGTCCAGAGGGTTGTCGCCATACCCATAACAGGCAATGTTTGTTTTACTCATGGTGTAATAGGGGAAAAACTTCTTTACCGTTGCCAAATTCAGGATGGAGGTCGCCGACCCTGTGTTCACCGTCAACGGTACTGATACCCCGTCCAACAATATGTCACACAGGATTCATCCGTCTGTTGGGCAAGATGGTGTGGGCCACTGTAGGTGTCTTCTTTACTGGAGCTCTTTCCAGGCTTCCGGTCCTCCTTCGACATTTCGCAAACCCTGGAGAAGTGGTGGGACAGGCCGCACCGTCCACAACGCTTGCCCCTCGCTGCGCAATCCCTCGCCCTGTAGCGATGCCTGCTGCATCCACAGCCGTAACACCTTGGCATCCCCAGGGCGGACCTAATCCTCACGATGGCCGTGTATTCATCCTCGCTGCCATCGTCCAGATCCAAGGCCAGTGCCTTCCACTGCTTCTCACTCCTGGGTAGGGCCTCTGTGTCGCCGAGATTCTTTGACAATTTTTCCACTACCTCATGTTGTTGTGCTAGCTCCATGGCTGCTAACAGTGTTAGCTCACCAGCGTGGGTTAGCAGGCAGACCCTCAAGGAGGAGTAGGCCATGTGTTCCAGTAACTGGTCGCGGACCACCGCCTCCTCCAAAATGCCGGGAATCTGCACTCACCCGCCAGCTGCCAAAGGTCCGCCACAAACTGCTGAACCAACTCTCCAGGTCGCTGGCGCCGCTGTCTGAACTTGATGCGCCGCATTATGATATTCTCAGGGGCGCAAAAGTAGCCCGCCATGAGCCTCATGACATCTCCGAATGAGTCACCTCCTCCTAGAGTGCTCAGGATCCTCTGGCCTTCCATACAGAGGTTGTGGACCAGAACTAGCCCTCGCACATAATTTGTCTAGGTCGCCGAGGTCCAACACTGCAAGATAATTCTCGAAGGCCACATACCATCTGGCCCATGGGACCAGCGGCTCACCCGGAGCCTCCAAAAACGGACGAAATGTGGTAGCAGCCCTCTCCATCTCCGTATATCCTTGTTGCCAAATGTGTCTCGAATTAGCAAGGAGTCGAGGTGATGTTTTATAGTTTTATTGTAACACGAGCCAGGAACACAGGAGTCACTGTCACCAGTCTGAGAGCCACAACAAAGAGACAATATGTCTCCCTCTACAGCAGACCTGGGCATTGTACGCCCCAGGGCCATACAGCCCTTTGGTTGACTCCAACCTGCCTGCATGAGGATAATTGTAAATTTCAAAATAAACACATTTTCTAATTTTACCTAATGCATGGACTAAAGCTGCGCTGCTTTTATTTTGAAGTTGTTTTTATTCACGTGCATAATGAGGAAATACATAAATCACTACTGTGCATGATTGAATCTACCTTGTCACAAGCAGACAACTTTAGCCCTCAAAAATGCCACACATGCTAAAAAAAGAAAGGTAGATGCCGAATGCAGGGTTTTCAACAAAACATGGACTGCTAAGTATTTATTTACTGAAGTCAAAGGTAAAGCCACGTGTTTAGTTTGTGGAGAGCAGATCACCGTGTTTAAGGATTACAGTCTTAAACAAACATTCTCAGTGATGAAGTTTACAAATCCAGGTATAGATCCTCTCTCACTGATGATCATCTGTCAGCTGCGCTTCACATCTCCACCTCAGACATTCAACCTGGCTTTGATGCACTCATTAAAGCCCGGCAGAGACTAGGTTTCTCTCACTGAACAAGAAAAAAGAACTGAAAAACACCAAGTGAGGTGGTTAGACTACAAATGTAGGCATGTAAATGCACCAACTAGCAGTGAACTGGGACACTTTCTTTGGAGGCCTTTTTCTCAAAATCACAGTTCAGTGACGATCATTACTATAATATGATGTATCTTGCCTAATATTTAGAGTACAAAGACAATATTGTGATGTCTTTAGAAAGCTAAGAACCTCTTTCCAACAGTATATGAAACTCAAAATGTGTTTTGGGGTGAATGCGACTGAAAATGATCTCTAATAGAATGACTCACAATGGTAAAAATGTTCACATTTTGTTTACCATTGTTTTGTGAAAACTGATTGAATAAATGACACTTTTTGTAAGGCAACTTCACTTTTTCATTGTTTAACCTCTTGCACTCGGGATACCGTGGGCGGTCACGTCTCTGCGTCCTAGCGCGCCCTCGTGCACCCTAAGACGCACACTGTGCATCTCAGAGCGCACTGAAAAAAAAAAAAAAGCTGCATTTCCGTTCTTCCACTACAGACACAGCCGCGAACAGAAAGCCAAAGGAGTGTTTTGATGGAATCATGGTTTGACCGGGTCGCGTGACCAGAACCACGAGTCGTAACAAGCGGACCAGCTTCATGTTCGTCTGACAACGAGGAAGAGAAGTTCGCCAGCGACACTGCTGTTGTGGACAGGTAAGTGTTATAAGCTAAATTATTCTTTATCCCTGAAAATTGTAATCAAAATGACTTTTGACCGATCGGTAAATTACAACTGTGCGTCATCGCCACATGACGGACCGGTCCGTGAGCCACGTCCAGACCGTGAATGCCCCCCCCCCCCCCGCTACTCTTCTGTAGCGGATTGCAGATATATTGCAGATATTTTAGTACAACTGTGCGTAGTAGACCACGGTGTGCGCCACGGTCCGTCATGTAGCGATGGACGATGTCCGTCCTCTGTAGCGGGGGTGGGGGGGTGGGAGTTGTTATCCTCTACATTAGATATTTTAGTATAATTTTTATTGCACTGTAGTTTATTTTTTCTTTTTAAAAAAAAAATCCACACATTTTTTACGTGGCATGCTTCTTTGTGTGTGGGGGCTTGTTTGTTCATTCATTCATTCATGAATGAATAAACAACCCCCCCCCACACACACACACATCCCTGAGTGTCACCTTTCATTAGAGCCCAAGATCAAGCTTCTATATTGAATCATTCAAAAGTTACAGACGTTTTTCCAAACTGTGCCATTTGGCACAATTTGGCACAGTTCAAAAACGCCTGGGAACAACCTGCCAAAAAAAGCTGTGTAATATTTTCACTTTTTGTGGTATTGTTACAAAATTTTGACCTCAGCTGGATAACACTTGGTTCTACATTTCTGTTGCATTTTCCAGCCCGGATGTGACAGCTGTGTGTTATTTGCAAGCATTTGTATCTAAAAAAACACCCAGGCGAAATTTATTTTCTTCAAGTTCAGTATGTTTAGATGACTGTTACTCAGTGGCCGGAGCACTTAGAGAGATTCTGACTGTTTTGCCAAAAAATTCAAAGTGTTTTCTTTTAAATGAGACCAACCCCATGAAGATGCTGCAAAGGGCTGAAGAACAGCTTTTGATTTACTTTGGGTACGTTTTTTTTTTTTAGGGAAATTGACCAGAGTGCAAGGGGTTAATCATAACCTCTGACTCTTACCAGGCTTACCAGCTTGTCAGAACAATGCTATGTGCTGCTTTTTATAAAGAAATACAATTAATATTATGCAGAATTGAGTTCAGCCTTTTGGTCCGGCCCTCCACAATATTTTCTGTTTCTCATGTGGCCCCATGGAAAAAATAATTGTCCACCCCTGCTCTACAGGTTTGTATACCCCAGGTGATGCCACCTCTCTTTACACTAGGGCACCGCCATAATAATATATATATGTACATAATATACTATCTAGCAGATATATTGGACAAAGGATGGTAAAGATGGAGCTGCCAGGCAGGAGGAAAAGAGGAAGACCAGAGAGGAGATTCATGAATGTAGTGAAGGAGGACATGGAGAGGGTTGGTGTTACAGAGGAAGATGTGAGAGATTGGGTGAGATGGAGGCAGATGATCCGCTGTGGCGACCCCTAAAGGGAGCAGCCGAAAGAAGGAAAGAAAGGTTTAAAAATGGTCTTCAAATGTCCACTTCAGTACGTCTTTTCTGCTTCTGTTCCTTTACAGGAATGCAGTAGTGCTTACAGGTGCTTACAGTAACCTGCTGGAGCAGAAAGCTGTGCCAGGCAGGGAGAATTGTCAAGTTACATTTAAAATCCCATTTCTCTTCCCATGTCTCTGCACTGCTACAATGCAGACACAATTACCGTCTCCAGATGTAATTGTCCTTACAGGTGTTCCTGGCTGCAGGGACAAACTCTAAAGTGTTTCCTCTGTAAAACGGCAAAAGTTGTCCCGCTGTGACATTTGATGCTCCTCTACAATATACAAGCATTACATGTTTGAGAGAGGGACGTAGGCATGGTAATTATGATGTTAAACTGCCATACCGCATTAGCTTTTTGCCTGCAATTTAAAGAGTAAATGTGAGCAGCCTGAACGTAATGGAATGGCAGTCAGGGGAAGATTCAGTCGCAGCAGCAGCCAGATATTGTTCATTCATCCTGAACTTGGCTGCAGCTCAGATGGGGAAAAAAAGGGGGCTGGAAAATGAGATGCCGTAAACATGACGAGTGTTTGGTTTAAAAGCTGGGTATGAAGTTGATAATGTATGCCGTTTTCAGCTCTGTCGTGTATTACTGCCTGAACTTTATATCTTTTTTGTTTTTTAAGTAAAATAGTTTTGATTGGTTCACAAAAATCCTGAAATCTTTTATACCTCTATGATATGTTTGTGTGTTATACATAACTGATGTTTTTTATGACTGCTAACTGGTCTAAAAACAATTTTATTCCAAAAATGACAAGATGATTCAAAGACTGATCACCACCAAGATGATCCAGACTTTCTCTACTGATGGTGGAAGGAGAGGATCAGGTCCATTTATCTTTTGGTGTAGGGTTGGCTTTAATTAACAAAGGTCTTTAGGATGGACCAAAAACCAACTGCACTGACAAGAACTAGGCTTAGCTGTGTTCGTTTTAGTGACAACAGTTCATGTGACTGCAGATGGTTGCCGTCCTCCTAATTATCAATTACAGTTTGTGGCAACTGTAGAGAGTTTCTTCCACATTTTAAAAATTCTGTACAATTTGTCTAAATACACTACATAAATAACATAAAATGACAAAGGTACTGTATTTTTTTTTTTTTTTTGACTGGGGTAAGGGGAAGCAGCAGGACTGAGCAGCAGGATTAAATACTACCTGTTCAAGAGGTAATAGAACTTCAATTCTTCACCTGTGGCTAGTTCTGGATTTTTGGAGGTGATTTGGTTGACACTTGGCAGTGGATTGGTGGCTTGGGGGAAGATTCTGGTGAATTTAGAATTGTGCCTTTCTGCCTTAGAAGCAGACAGGCAGCCATTACTACTAGGCCTCACAGACAGTCACCAACAACAGGTTCCACAGGCAGCTACCATCACCAGGCCAGCAGCAACGACCATCAGGCTCCACAGGCAGCCACCACCAACAGGCTTCACAGGCAGTTCCCACCACCAGGCCCTGCAGCCACCTCCATCAGGCTTCAGGCCTGGCACCAGGCCTTACACGCATTCCTGTTGTTGTTGCTGCTTGAATTTTTCATCAATACTGAAATAGTCTAGGAAACAGACTCTTGTCTCCTTATCCACTGCAAATTATTGCAAAACTGCAGCAAAATGCCACCTAAGCCAAAAGCAGAGGCCAAATCCGAGGAGGAATATGTGTCCCTCGCACAGGTAAATGACTTACTGCAACAGCAAAAAGAACTGTTTTCTGCATTGTTAAACCAACAACAGGAAACTTTCAAAAGCCTCATCAAAGTGATCATGGACTCAGCTAATGCAAGAGTGGACACGATGACGAGAGAGTTGTAGGACATTAAAACCAGTCTACAGTTCACTCAAAAAGATGTAGATGGCATAAAAGCCGATTTGTCTAAACAAGCAGACCGCAACAATGAGCTGCAATCAAATGTTTCTAAAGTGTGTGACAGTCTGTTGCCTATCACCGACAAATTTGAATATCTGGAAGGACAATCCTGGAGAAATAACCTAGTCTTTGATGGTGTTGTGGAGGCACCAGGAGAGACCTTGGCCAACACGGAGGAGAAGATTAAAAATATTCTCATGGAGAAACTACAGTTACTACCAGGGATCGAGATGGAGAGGCCCACCGCACCGGGAAACCTGGAGGAGAAAGACCGAGGCCCATTGTGGTCAAGTTCCTGTGGCACAAGGACAGGATGACCATTCTTCAAAGAGCCAAGTCCCTCAAAGGAACAAAAATCTTCATCAATGACGACTTCACTGATTTGGTAAGAGGGAAGAGTTAATGCCAGAGCTGAAAGCTGCAAGAGCACGGGGGGACATAGCCTACTTAAGGTATGACAGACCCATTATTCACCCACGCCACCCCCGTAACAGTACACCAAAATCAATGGAGCCAAAAATCAACCAGAAATGATTGACGTTTCATTATCAACTTAGAGATATAAACTGTGCATTTATTTCCATTGACTGGAATAATTAAGATGCAAACTTTTATAGGAAACAACCTCATTTTTAAAGGGTACGAATATACTGAGCATAAGCCACACAGTGTTGAATATGAAACCGATCCTGAAAATCACTTTTTCAACAGTATAAAACATCAGTGTAAATATTTTAGCTCAGACCAACTAAAAAATACAATTTCTGACCAATCATTGTCAATAATACACTTTAATAGTAGAAGTCTCAACATGATTTTTTCCAAAATCCAGGACAGTTTGTGTGCAATATAACACAAATTTTTCTGCTGTTGCAATTTCTGAGACTTGGCTAAAAAATGACCAACTTCATACAGTGCAAATGAGAGGCTATGATTTATATACCACAAGCAGGTAAAAAAAAAAAAAGGGGATGGTGGTGTTGCTTTATCTATCAGGTCCTGCTGCCAAAGCCAAGTTGTAGATAATATGTCTTTTGAAATGAAAAACATCATGGAGTGTGTAACCGTGGAATTAATTACAGCTACAAAAAACATCATAATAACTTGCATTTATAGAGCACTGGGTACCGATATTGACATTTTCAAAAAAAATTGTCTGAGCTTTTCAGTGCAGTAGGTAATAAGAAGCTGGTATTTATTTGTGGAGACTTCATTATTGACTTATTAAATCCAAATGACCATATCCAAATAAGTGAATTCATAAATTCCATGTTTTGTATGGGTTTCTACCCTTCAATAACATACCCCACTAGAACAACAACACATTCAGCAACGCTTATTGATAACATTTTCACAAAAGTCACTGAGGGGAATGTAACTGCTGGCCTTATTGTCAATGATGTGACAGACCATCTGCCTGTTTTTTTTTCTTCACACACTGGTGTAACATCGTCGTCGGCCTCCGTCGGTCTATGATGACCATGGAAGAGAATCTTAAACGTCTACTCTGCTGGAACAGCACCGCCTGTGGCTGAACTGGCCGATGCGCGAATGGCAGTCCCTGTCACACAGGTCGCACTTGTGGGTGGTCTCCGTGCTGCTGGGTCTGTGGCGGTTCTTCCTGCGGGTCCTTTTTTCATCTGCTGCAGCAGTCAGTCTCTCTTCACCCGCCTTGAGCTGTCTGGTCAGGGTGCCTCTCCATTTGGAGCGGTCCGTTGCAAGATCCTCCCAGCGCTCTGTGTTGATCTCCAGGGCCTTCATGTCTCTTCTGCAGACGTCTCTAAAGCGCAGCTGTGGGCGGCCAACGTCTCTCCTGCCAGTTGCCAGTTCTCCGTAGAGGACATCTTTGGGGATTCTGCCATCCTCCATATGGTGAACGTGGCCTAGCAGCGGAGCCTGCGCTGCCTGAGTAGAGTGAACATGGAGGGAAGGCCGGTGCGGGCAGAACTTCTGTGTTGGACACTTTGTCCTGCCAGGATATGTCCAGGATGTGGCGAATGCAGCGCAAGTGGAAGGAGTTCAGTCTCTTTTCCTGCCGGCGTATGTTGTCCCACGTCTCACTCCCATAGAGCAGTGTGCTGATGACGCAGGCGGTTGTACACTGCCATCTTCGTCTTGACAGAGAGTTTGGGGATTCTCCCACACTTGTGTGGTGAGGGCGAGCGAGTGTGAAGGGCTGATTTTCCAATCCTCTTGTTGATCTCTGTATCAAGGAGAGGTTGTTGCTGATCGTGGACTCCCAGGTACGTGAACTGATTCACAACCTCCAGCTCGTAGTCATCGATGGTGATGGTTGGTGGTGCTTCCAGTGCCTTGCGCCAAGACGTTAGTCTTCTTCAGGCTGATGGTAAGCCCGAAGTCCTTGCATGCCTGGGAGAAGCGGTCCATCAGGGTCTGAAGCTCCTGCTGTGTGTGGGTTGCGACTGCAGCGTCGTCTGCGAACAACATGTCTCTGATTAGAGCCTCGCGTACTTTGGTTCTGGCTTTCAGGCGGGCGAGGCTGAAAAGCCTGCCGTCAGATCTTGTGTGCAGGTAGATTCCCTCTGTTGCTGTGCTGAAGGCATGCCTCAGGAGCATAGCAAAGAAAATCCCAAAGAGGGTTGGCGCAAGTACACAGCCCTGTTTCACTCCGCTGCGTATGTTGAATGGCTCTGAGACGTTGCCATCGTGCTGCACTATCCCCTGCATGTTGGTGTGAAACGATTCGATAAGGCTTTGCAACTTTGGTGGGCATCCTATCTTTGGCAGGATCTTGAAAAGGCCCTCTCTGCTGACCAGATCGAACGCTTTGGTGAGGTCGATGAAGGCGACGTACAGGGGCATGTTCTGTTCTCTGCATTTCTCCTGGAGTTGGCGGATGGAGAATATCATGTCTACCGTCGATCGCTCAGTGCGGAAGCCACACTGAGACTCGGGGTAGACACGTTCGGCAAGCTTCTGTAGACGAACAAGAACAACTCGTGCGTAGACTTTGCCAACAACGCTGAGGAGGGAGATGCCCCTGTAGTTGTTGCAGTTGCCTCTCTTCCCCTTTGTTTTTGTAGAGGGTGATGATCTTGGCGTCCCTCATGTCCTGTGGTACGCACCTTCCTTCCAACACTGGCAGAGGACGTCATGCAATGGCAGCAGTAGGGGCGGTCTTGCAGTGCTTGATCAGGTCAGGGGGGTATGCCGTCGTTACCCGGGTGCCTTGCCCGCGGCCCAAGCTATCAATGGCCTTGCTGAGTTCGTCGATGGTTGGCTCGGCGTCAAGTTCGTCCATGGATGGCAGGCAGTCGATGGCATCAAGGGCTGACGGTGTCACGGTGTTCTCTCTGGAGTAGAGGTCGGAGTAGTGTTCCACCCATCTCTCCATCTGCTTGTTCTTTTCTGTGATCATCTCCCCAGTGGAGGATTTGAGGGGGGCCGTCTTGCTCTGAGCCGGACCAAGTGCTTTCTTGATGCCATCGTACATACAACGGATGTTCCCTGTTATGGCAGCAGTTTGAATGTCTTGGCTGAGCTGAGTCCAGTACTCGTTGGCACAGCGCCGAGCAGTCTGCTGAACTTTGCTTCTCGCAGCCCTGAGAATCTGGAGATTCTTCTTGTTTGGGTACTTCTTGTACTCAGCAAGTGCTGAGCGCTTGGCTTCAATGACGGGGGTCATCTCGGTCAACTTGGCATCAAACCAGTCCTGTGACTTTGAGGTCTTCCTCCCAAAGGTAGCCAAGGCTGTGCGGTGGATGGTATTTCGCAGCTCTTCCCACTTCTGCTTTGCAGATTCTCCTTCTTGTGGTACACCAAGTTCCTTCTCAAAGGTGGAGGCAAACTGCTCAACAAGTTCTGGTTGAGCCATCTTGCTGGTGTCAATCCGTGCCTTTCCAGGCTGTCTAGCACGATGGAATTTCTTCAGCTGCAGCTTGACCTTGCAACACACCAATGAATGGTCTGTGTCGCAATCTGCACTCTGGAACGAACGGGTGATTAGCACATTCTTCAGTGAGGTGTGCCTGGTCAGGATCAAGTCCAGCTGGTGCCAGTGCTTTGAGCGTGGATGTTTCCAGGAAACCTTGTGTTGGGGCTTGGTCTTGAAGAACGAGTTTGTGATACACAGATCGTGATATGTGCAGAACTCGAGCAGCCGCTGTCCGTTGTCGTTCATTCTGCCCATGCCAAAAGGTCCAAGACAGGAGGGCCAGGAGTCATGGTCAGCACCCACTCTGGCATTGAAGTCTCCAAGGAGAATGAGTTGTTCAGAGTTGGGGATGGTCCTGACAGTTGTTGCAAGATTCTCGTAGAATTTGTCTTTTGCCTCTGGTGTGGCTGTCAGTGTTGGGGCATACACACTGACAAGGGTGACTGGGCCTTGAGTGGTGTTCAGGCGGAGGGTGAGGAGTCGTGCAGAGCCAGTGCTGCCCGGTTCCACCATCTTCAGCAAGGTGTTCTTCACTGCGAAGCCCACTCCGTGTTCCCTGTGTTCGTCACTGCCCTTTCCCTGCCAGTAGAACGTGTAGACCTTCTCTCTCAGTGTGCCTGCGTCAGCCAACTGTGTTTCCTGGAGAGTGGCGATATCCACTCCCAGTCTCTTCAGCTCATTATTGATGATGGCAGTCTTCCTGGTGTCGTTGATGTCCTTGAGGTTAGCAGCGAGTCCTGTCATCATAGTGTGGACGTTCCAAGTTCCCAGTTTTAGAGTTGGTCTCTTTTGTTTAATTGTCTTGCCTGGTGCGAAGGTTCTCAGCCTGCTGTTCGGACTTCTGCTCATCCCCATGCACCCAATGAGGAAAGCAAGCTGTGGCGGGACAACACCTTATTGGCTGGGGGCTGCCCAGCTTGAGGCAGGCGGTAGCTGTCCAGTGAGATCCGATGATCCCTCCCACCGTCGGGAACAACCCCTGGCGCCACGCTCTACACCAATTGAGCGGTGGCTTATAACCGGTAACTGTCATTCCCCGTGTTTTGTCTACGCCAAAGGCGAAGCTGGAGTGTCCTCTCCAGTGATCCGGTGTTCTACCTTCCAGCGTTGGCGTTGGTAGGATTCAAGCCTGGGCAGGAAGATATGGAGGACAAGATGTTGCCCATGCAGCATGTCCCCCCTCTCCATGTCACTGATGAATCCAAAGGAACAGCAGGGCTGCTACAGTTTGGCACCAGCGCCATTGCAGGAGCTGCCAGAACGATGTTGAGCACAACATAGAACTGCCTTAGGGGCTCCGACTCCGGATTTTTCCTCAGGGTTGACTCCCGAAGCCTTTCCCGTGACCGGGTATGCCGCAAGGCAGCCGAGGTTTGAAATCAGGGTTTACCTTCCCCTAGATGGGCTACCTTCCCAGGTTGACGAGCCACCATCTACCCGAAGCATCTGGTTTTAAGGCGCCAGAGATCCGCCCTCGCCCCTTCTCCTATTAGTAAAAGCAGTTCCGCCGGGCTTAGAGACTAAACCACACGGGCAGGCTAGGATTGACTTAGTTGTCAGAGGCTTTTCGAGACGCAACGGCCATAAGGAGCATATTATGAGCACTGGGAGCTTACCCCCAGTGCCGCTCTGGCTATTACAAACCTTGGAACCAGATGTAACACATAACGTAGAAATAGATAAGGTTTTTTAAACGACTTGTAACAGAACACCGCAATCAACAATCTTAGAAATGATCTAAAAATACAAGACTGGAGCAGTGTTTATGTTTGACAACATTGACACAGCATATGGAGAACTTGTCTCTATTTTATTACTAACTATATAATAAACACTGCCTTCTAGTGGTAAAGGAAACTAAAGTTAAATACAGAGATGAGCCTTGGATCACCAAGGGCCTGCAAAATGCTTGTAAAAAAGAAAAACTTTTAATACCAAAATGTTTCTGAAATTAAGAACGTGGAAGCAGAAAAGAAATATAAGACTTATAAAAATAAACTCATTAGTATTTTAAGATAGAGTAAAAAACATATTACAGTAAATTATTGGAAAATAACAAAACTAATACATGTAATATATGGAAGGTGTTAAATAATATAACAAAGAGAGGAAAACTAAATTCCAACCACATCTCATTTAAATTCAGATAATGGAATAATCAATGAAAATAGTTTGATCTCCAACACGTTTAATGAATATTTTGTTAATATAGGAAAAAAGATCGCCAACTCCACTGTATCATCAGCAAATACAAGTGGCGCTGACAATGTCGTCAACATAAACGCTTACTCAATGTTTATGAAAGAAACAGATGAAAAAGAAATTCTTGACATTGTTAACAAATTCAAAGACAAAAAAATCAGCTGATTGTAATGATTTCAGTATGTTCTTGGTTAAATGTATTATTGATTGTATTGTTAAACACTTCACTTTCATATGCAACATGTCACTTACTGCTGGTAAATTTCCAAAGAAAATGAAAATAGCAAGAATCATTCCTCTGTATAAGACTGGTGACAAACACTCATTGTCAAACTACAGACCCATCTCCTTGTACCTCAGTTCTCCAAAATACTGGAAAAAAAAGTTTGTTAAGAGACTAATTGATTTCATTGATAAGCACAATATACTCCGTGAACAACAGTATAGATTCAGGAAGAACCGGACCACCTCACTGGCACTCATGGACTTTGTTGAACATATTAGGGATGCAACAGATAGAAGAGAACACACAGTTGGAATATTTCTGGACTTACAAAAGGCATTTGATACAGTTGACCATAAATTACTCCTCAGTAAATTACATAAGTATGGCATCAGAGGAATTGCTTTTGACTGGTTACATAGCTATTTAGAAGACAGATATCAATATGTTCATGTGAATAATACAGACTCTCAATTGTTGAAGATGATGTGTAGGGTACCACAGGGTACTGTGCTTGGTCCATTGCTGTTTGTTTTGTATATTAATGATTTTTGTTCTGTGTCTAAATTGCTCAAGTGTATTTTATTTGCAGATGACAACTTTTTTTGTAGTGGAGAAAATCTTAAGCAGCTTCTGGATTCAGTAGAAAATGAACTTAAACAAACCAGTCAATGGTTCACTGCCAATAAATTATCTATTTACCTTGGAAAAACAATGTATAATATTTGGAAGCCGCAAATTATATAATCACAGAAAAATTAAAATAATGTTAAATAATAATAATAATAATAATAATAATAATGTTGAAATTGACAAAGTTTTTGAAACCAAGTTCCAAGGAGTCATTGTTGATAACAAACTAAACTGGAAATCACACATAAATTATATCAAAACTAAAATGTCTAAATCCATTGCCGTACTGTATAAAGTTAAGGATCTCCTGTGTCAGAAATCTCTTTGCATTTTATATAATTCACTGATAGTTCCTTTTATGACATACTGTGTGGAGATCTGGGGAAACACATAAAACAAACACAAACTTAATCTTTTTACTACAGAAAAAAGCCGTACGCATTGTATCAAAGAAACCTTACTGTGAACCAACAAATCCAATATTCATTCAATTACATACTCTTAAATTTAGAGATCTGGTAGATTATAATGTCATTCAAATCATGTACAAAGCAAATAATAATCTTACAATTAAAGCAATAGGCCATCAATGATACTGAAGCTATGAATACACTGACTACGAAGACCTGACTTTTAACTCCTACATAATTCCAACCCAAGACCTCACTCCAGGACAATCTCGTCTTTTAGAAACAATTACCTGTAAATATTCAGAGACTGTTTAAAAAAAAGGGAAAGCAAATATGAGCTAAGAGGTAACTCTGTTTTTAATAAGCCAAAGGTTAGAACAAATACAAAGTATCATTGCATGTCTGTCACTGGAGTTAAACTGTGGAACTGTTGCTCTGAAAATATTAAAACATGTTCAACTCTGAAGCTATTCAAAAAATTGTACAAAGATGAGAAAATCTCCCAGTATCTCATTGTAAATGCTGGGAGATAAATTTGTAATAACTTAGTTTTTTTTTTTTTGTCTACTTGTTCTATTTGATTTTCTTTGTTGATTTTGGGTAAGACTTAAATTTTTAGGTTATTGATTTTAAAATTGTAACGGGGTAGGCACTATATAAGCACTAGCTTCAGCCTACACCCTTTCGGTTGTTCTTTTGTGTGTTCTTATTGTATTGTATGTGTTTATTATTATTATTACCTAATAAAATAAATTCATTCATTCATTCATTCATTCATTCATTCAAATTTTCACCCCTGAAAGTCCACGCCTGGTTAGGTTTGACTTCACACTGCTCCTTTCCAAGTGAACTAAATGACTTTACATCATCCGCCTCTGTACTGTTGTCATGGTGACGTTTGTGTTGTTAGCACAGACCAGTAGTTAGCAAACATGCTATTCACCCTCCACGGTGTTTTCTGATGGTGTTTTCTGCAGCTCGGGACACATCAGTAACCACACTTTGAGTTAAAACTGGAGAAAACGCCATCATATTAGTAGGTCAACTAATTTCACGAGGCTAGAATATTATCCAGGTCTTCATTAAAAATGACGTTTGTCCTTCTCATCAGCCGTGATGATTTTCTGGTGGCACTGCTCATCTATTTTTTTTTTTTTTTCATAAACTCTGTTGCATTCTCTCCAAAAATATCTGTTAAGTTTCTTCTTAATTTTTCTGGTTTTTACTTGACTATTAATGGCTCTAATGGATATACAGTGATCCCTCGCTACTTCGCGCCTCACCTTTCGCGCCCTCAGTGCATCGCGGATTTTTCAAAAATATTCATCAAAAATTCAAAATTGAGAAAAAATGGGCGGGCGCTAGCAGAAGGCAGGGAGACTACATTAGAACTTCAGGTATCAACACGGAGAGCCCGCACAACTCAAAATCCACCTCTGTTCGCTGTTCTTGTGTTGGCTCGGCTCAGGAATCTCGCAAGCTGATTGGCCGAGACGTTTTACCCAGCTTCTCTCCCTGCCGAGCGCCCATACCCAGCGAAGGAAGACCGCATTCATTGTTCTTTATCGCTCGTGTTGCTTAGTCTCGCCGCGTGGAACTTTTCGCTGTTCTCTTGTGCCTTTTTGTGCGAAATAGTCTTCCCGTCGAGCCACTACGCCGCCTCCTGCAGCTTCTCCAGCTCTATCGGAAGCTGCCCTCGATGATCCTGCGCCTCTAGCACCTGACGATGAGGCGTCACCTGAGGAACAGTAAAGCTCTCATTAACCTGTGCAGTAAATCATCTTCATCTTGAGTTACGTATCTTGTTATAAGAATAAAAGAGTTCTAAAAACATGTTTAGGTACACTTTATTTACATCTACGTATGTATGTACACTTACACACACACACACACACACACGTATCATATGAGAGAGAGAATGAGAGAATGAACGTACGTATTATTTATGGGTGACGTCATTAGGGGTGACGCTACTTCGCGGTTTTTCACTTTTCGCGGTCGGTTCTGGAACCCATTAACCGCGATAAGTGAGGGATCACTGTATTTCCTCTCTGAGTGCTACCATGTGTCATGTGTGGAGCTGGTGTTTCAGCTCCGCTCATGATTTGTGGCTGTAGCTTCTGATTTGTTGCTAATTGGTTTCAGCTGGCGATTGAGCCCTGAGCCTTGGGCCTCGCCAGTCTACAGCCACACCCCTCCCTCTGCCAGACACTCACCGGCTGTCAGTTGTTTCTCATTTGTTTCTGCACACACACTCACACACACACTCACACACTCATACACAGACTCCCGCCACACACCTGCGTCCACTTGTCACCCATTAGCCTGCTTGGTATTTATTGGGTGACAGTGGGGGCATTCAGTGTCTCATTCATGGTCACCTGCCTACGTGTCGTCCTGAAGCTGTTGGGTTCTTTTCCTTTGGACTACGATGGTGTTGTTATTCCCCAGAGCCCGCTGAGCTCTGATGCCCTATGTAAGTCTCTCCTTATCATTAACTGCCCTTCTTTCCACTGCCCGGTTCTGCCTGGGAGTGCGTGGGGCTTTCCCTATTTCCAACTGAGCTCAGACTCCTAGCGCTTGTGTACCTGACTGTATTTCCCCAATTGAACATTTTCTCTGTTTTTTTGTGTGTTTTTGAGTTATCCCATTCTGTTAATAAACTCGTTCACTTCACCTGTGGTTTGGGCTTGTATTAATCCATATGTTCGCTACGAGATTACACAGCGGACATGACACCATGACTCATTTTTCCTCTTAACTCATAACTTCCTGTGTTTGGCCGGAAAGGCCAAACCTTTATGAAAATTGCTTTCACACTCTAAACGAACCGGACCAAGTTTCAGTTTGATCCGCACCGAGACCATTTCTTTTTGCTGGAGCAAATTTCACCTCTTTGGTCCGGGCTGAGGTTCGGGTGAGGTTTCCCACTTAAAATTTTGGTCAGAATCAAACTTAAAAGTCCAAAAGTCCAGATCAAATGGGTTAGGTTAGAAAGCTCCCTAAGAAACAATTATTTTGAGAAATAAACTAAACTGTTGTTTGGATCTCAACATTCTCCTTATAAAAAAATCATGTTAAGAAAAAAAGAGAAAGATAAACTTCTGATTTTTTCCTCCCACATTTTTCCTGCTTTCAACAGTTTGTTTGGGTGTTATATGCCCCTATAAAAACAATATCCCATGACATATTCTCACCAACAAGTTTAAATAAATATTTTATCAGAATAATAACGTCTCGATCAACTCTAATGTCCAGCAGCGAGTTTCCATCTCTTCCATCAACACTGAGATTGACCAGGTGTAAGACCTGCTGGAGCAACTGGCCCCTGGACTGTCTCCAGCTCTCCTGCTTTATTTGGATCCCCAAAACCCTATTCAGACAGTTTCAAGGTAAGTATGTAAATTTCACCATGGATTTAAGAGCAAACATCAACTTTGTTATAAGGTCACTGTTTTGACACATTAAAGTTGATCCAGTCGCTTCACATTTGAGCATGTCCACGTGTTTCTCTGTCCTACACAAATAAACGGTTTCTCCAAGCAAGGTTAGTGCAACTGTGTGCTTTAGCTAGGTAGCAAATCCCACTGCTTACCACTAATGCTACATAAATGAAATAGTTTGTTCTCAGCAAGATGCAACACATACTCAACATTTTTCAAAATCTAGTTCAAAAGAAGCATTACTTTTGGTAGTGAGAAACTGAAGGGGCAATGTTACATTAAATCTACATAAACATGTATTTTGGAGCATCATAGGCCTTCCACTGTCTGTTCATACCACTGATGACCAAGAGTCTTGAGTGTGTGTCTGCCATATTTCACTCTCTGGACAGAAAATATTCACTGGGTTTTCTCAAAAACCATCATCAATCTGTTAAAAATAAAGATCTTCCTTTTTGGAAGCATCCTTCTGAGTCTAGTAGTGTGCAAAATGAGGTCAAAAAGTTTAGCAATATTTCTCTTATTTTAACTTTGTATTTATCTAAACTAAAACTGTTCACATCACATTATCTACAGATGAAACAAACTTTTCACCATTCCTCTACACTAGTTGGTTTTAATTTAAACATCTCATTTGTACTGTAGATGTGGTTGCCAAGATCAGTGTTACTTATGAAGATGCTTAAACTGCAATCAAAGAGTTTGTCCAATATTGTGACTCTCGTGACTGGACCACTGGGGCATAAAGACGGACTCACTTGCGTGGCGATTCATTTCCACAATTTATTAAAAAGATAATGTAGCTCAAGGGCTGGTGAACAAAAGGTAAATAACTTACAGTTCAAGTGAGGTACAGTCCAGACGTAGTGGCTGGGAGAAGACCGTATGTACAAGACGCAACAAGGATGCCACAATGAGAATAGAGGGCAGCAGCAATAAATAAGAAACTAAGTAATGTGAAAATGAGGAACAGCTGTGATTAATTAAAAGCTAAGCGAATGAAAATGAAACAGGAAATGAACTACAACACTGAGGCCAGACAAGAACCAAAACAAAGAACACTACCAAAATAAGAGTCAACTCAGAAACAATGATAAGGTATGAAATAAACAATACATGAACCCTACCAGAGTAACTGAGGAATGATATTAATGAATATGAGAAAATACAACTTAAAGGATTGGACATGCTCTCCAATCATTTCCCCCATGATAGTGACCAAGATTCTTGGGCCTAAAAGTACTTCTATAGCCACACTTGATTGGGTTTCATCATAGTTGTTTGATAGAACTTTTTCAGTTGTTGCTGGTAAATATGAGTCACCTGTTCAAACCTTGTCTTGTGGTGTTCCCCAGGGAACCATGCTTGGCACCTTGTTATTTTCTTTGTATTTGCTCCCTTTGGGAGATCTTATAGGCACTTTTAAAAACATTTCCTATTTATTGTTATGCAGATGATATTCGGTTGTAAATGTCTTTCAATCCTGATACATTATATAAACTATGCCTATTACAAACATCCATGTACTGTATAAAAGTTTGGATGGCAGACAATTTCTTTGCATATCTGGCTCATGCCTTCTTTTATCATTTGAGGAATATTGCCAAACTGAGACTCATATCCAGAGCTGAATTAGTCCATGCTTTTATATCATCACAGCTGGACTACTGTAATTCTCTATTGATGCCTTAGCAACTCGTCTCTGAACTGGCCACTAGAGGTTCAAAATGCTGCTGTAAGGCTGCTTACTAAATCTGCTAAAAAGTCCCATGTTACTGTAATGGTTCTGGACAGGTCTGCAGCCCCTGTCCACACTTTATGTTCCTTTTTGACTCATTTGTCATGTTTCTGTGTATCCCCTCTGTGTCATCAGCCCTGCTCGTCCGGTCATCTGTTTCCCTCATGTGTCAGCCATTGGTTTTGATTGCTCTCCTCACCTGTGTTGTATCACTGATTATTTTCCCTGTCTATAAATGTGCCTTTTCAACCTGTGTTCTTTGCTGCAACGTTATGTTAACCCACCGTTATTTGTACCATGCTGTCTGGATTATTGTTGCTGTTATCACTCTTCATATTTGGTTCGTTATTGCATTTTATTTCTGCCCTCATGCAGCATTTACTTTCTGTTTATAATAAAGTATGGTTTACCAGATTTGTCAAGCGACTGGGTCCTCTCCTTCTTTGCCCTGGAGGAGCAAACGTTTCTCTGACAGTACGTTGCAGCCAACACTGGATCCAGTGGGCAAATCTGGTAAGAGGAGGATGAAATGGAGTTGGGATGAGAGGCTTGTATCCAGGTAGTTGAGGATTTGGCGGCCGCTGCTCGGAGCTGCTCTTCCAGGGAAGATGAGATGCATTGCTGGGGGGGAATTACCAATCTACTGGAGGCCAGACCAAGCCTGCGTTTCCACCCTTGGGTGCAGAATCTTCGTCTTCCCCCACTACCATCACTTCCACCCCTACCTCGTCATCTGCCGAGTCCCAGGATTTCAGTTGGATTCTATCTGCAGTGGACTCAGTGGGCAAAGGGAGGTTGGGAGCCGGTGGTCCCACTGTGGATGAGCAGTGGGCAGCCCAGTTCATCCAGGATTTTGTCTCGGAAGCCCGCACCTCCCACGCACTGGAGGAGGCCCTGGAGTGCCTAGACTCTGTGGCTGGAATTTTGGAATTGCACCCCGGTCTGTGGAGATACCCCGAGCTAGCGGAACTATTGGACACCGTTTCCAACCTCTACCGGACATGCAGTGATGGCTCCACCACTTTCTACATTGGTGCCCCCACCCACAGCTGTTTCCTCATCAGAATCGCGAAGGGTGGCCTCCGAAGCAGCAAAGCAGGTTAGGCAGGTACCTTTTCCTTCTATTACACCTATTGGGGGGGGGGGGGGTCTTGCCTGCCGCCTGTCTCTGCTGCCATGTTTCCTGAGGTTGATATGTCACCCACCTGTGTTTTTCCTTCTCCATCCGAGATGCACGCTCCTGCAGAGACTGTCTCGCCTCACATGCACACTCCAGCAGTGGCTGTCTCGCCTCACATGCACACTCCAGCAGTGACTGTCCTGCCTCACGTGCACACTCCAGCAGTGACTGTCCTGCCTCACGTGCACACTCCAGCAGTGACTGTCCTGCCTCATGTGCACGCTCCAGCAGAGACTGCTTCGCCTCACATGCACACTCCTGTAAAGAATGCTCCTCCTGATGTCATCATCCCAACATCGGCAGCACCAGGGTCCTTGCCAGCGGAGGAGCAAGAGTAAAGGCAAGTCCTCTGTTTTGTTGTCTTGCTGTTTTAGAGAGGTCTTGTCTTACTCCTGTCATATTCGGGGTCGTCACCCCGAACATGACTCGTGGTTGTTGGGTTTAATTATTGCTTATTAATTTCAGCTGGCGGATTGAGCCTCGCTCTCCGCCAGTCCCACAGCCATGTCTCCTCCTCACCAGGCATCCACCAGCTGTATGGTTCACCACATACACACTCACACACTCATGCACGCATGCGCACACACACACACACACACACACACACACACACACACACACACACACTCACATTCACACTCACACACACAAACATAGTCCTATCAGTCACGTACCTGTTGCCACACGGCTGGTCTACTTGCTATCATTAGGGCTTTGTACAAATAGCAGGGCAGTACGACCAGCCGGCGTGGCAGCTTAGCAATGTCAACTCTGGACATCCAGTCTCCCTTTTGTTGGTGTACCCCTGTACTGAATCGTGTTGTTCCCTCAGAGCCTTTCCGCTCCAACACTGTGTAAGTCTTTCCCTGTGCCTTTTTTCTCCACTCCTGCTTAATTGGAGCGTGTTTGGCATTCCCGTTCACCGACCAAGTTTGTAGCTGGGTGTCTTCCCCTTTTCTACCATGACTGTTTTTTGGACTACTGTACATTCACTTATTGTAAATAAACACGTTACTTACTCTGCATTTTGGGCTTGCTGCCATTTCATATGTTTGGAGTTATGCAGTGAACATGACAACTCCTGGTGAGGAGACCCAGTTGCAGCATCCATCTGCTTCTGAGCTCTCCCCACCAAGCTCTTCTGCTGACTGTTTGGCTGTGATTCCTGCTTCAACCTGCACCTCTTTCCCCCTGTCAGAGGTGACTGCATCGAAGGAGGATTCCTGAGCATCTGGACCGGATGCGCTCCTGCCATTTCAGTCTGAGGACAGCACGCCCCAGCCATAATCAGCGCGCCTAAACCATCAGTTCATGAGATCAGCGCACTTCAGTCATCTGATCCAGAGGTCAGCACTCCCCAGCAGTCTCATCCAGAGGTCACCGCAGCCAAACCATCTGATGCAGAGGTCACCGCACCCAAACCGTCTGATGCAGAGGTCACCACGCCCAAACCATCAGCACATAAGGACAGCGTGCCCCAGCCGTTCCATCTAGACGTCAGTGTGCTCAAATCCTCATCACCTGGGGTCGGCGCACCTCAGCACCTGTCGAACTCATCCTATATCCTGATTTGAGGGCCCATGTTCTCGAGTAGACCCCTGAACCACCTTATTCCATGGTCTGGTGGCCTAGGGACTCTGGGAGGTCACCAGATCCATCTTGCTCCTCAGTCTAGGGGTCCATGGACTGGGACAGACCCCCCCCCCCCGACCAACATTGTTCTCTAGTTAGAGGGCCATTGGACTTTGGTAGACCCCTAACCCATTATTTGTTCTGGTTCGGTGGTCCATGGACTTGGGTAGACCACCCGACGCGTTTTGTTTTGGGTTTTGGAGCCTTCAGTTTTATTCGGCCATGAACAGTGCTGGCTTTTGACCTTGCTGTGTCTGTGTGTGTGTGTTGTGTCTGTGTGTGTGTGTGTGTGTGGGGGGGGGGGGGTTACAGTTTGCATTTTATTTCTGCCCTCGTGCAGCATTTACCTTCTGTTTATAAAAAATGTATGGCATTGTAGTGCATATATGTGGGTCCCATATGCTTCACATGTGTATCACTGTATGCTTATTGTGTGCTTCACGTCTCAGAGGAACAAAAGGTCTGAACCTCCTAGGGGTAACAGGAGGATGTGAAGTCTGGCCTTTTGTATGCAGAGAAGATGGCCTTGAGGGATTTCCTGACCACCAGGACTGTAGGTGAAGACGAGAAGACCTGGAGGGGGGGACATTGTGATTTGGGATTAAAAGACCATGTGACTGTGCTTTGATGTCCCGAGGTATTAAAGGGACAAATGTGGGGGGTTCCTTCCTCTTTCTGTTTTTGAATGTTGGAGAATGTGAACGTGAATAAAACTGGTCTTGAGAAATAAAACCAGCCTCGTCCTTCCACATATCTCCACACTGGTGACCCTAAGACGTATAATGAGCGGAGACAAATCTTCTGACCCAGACTCGCTGGGAGCCAGCCAAACGAATGCAGCCACAGTCCAACTACCGGACTTCTGGCCGTACAATCCGCGCTCCTGGTTTAACGCCGTCGAGGCACAGTTCCACCTCCGGAGGATTTCGGTAGATGCCACAAAGTTCTACCATGTGGTTGCAAAGCTGGACAACCACACAGCCCAGCGAGTGGAGAGCCTGATCAACCACCCGCCGGACAGCGACAAGTACAGCACGTTGAAGGCTGCACTCATTCGTTACTTCACCCCCTCCTTGCAGGAGCGAGCAGAGAGGCTCCTGGCACTGACTGAATTTGAAGGCGACAGACCTGCAGACCTGATGGGGAAGATGTTGAGTTTGAGAGACTCCGAGGATGATAACTTCATCTTCACCCACCTTTTCCTCAGAACCCTACCGTCAGAGGTGAGAGTGATCCTGGCCAGTTCACCACTGCTGGCCCGACGAGAATACCACGAGCTGGGCCAGGAGGCGCAACGTCTTGTCGACGCCAGTAAACGGCGCGCGGCTGCGGCAGCGGGGCCAGGTGCAACGTCCAGAGACGGCAGGGGGCCAGAGGCTGCAGCACCAGACTCACCGACGACGGCGGCGGCAGGGGCCGGGAAACACGGAGCAGACAACATCCTTTGCTTCTACCATCGCCGCTTTGCAGAGATGGCACGCAAGTGCATCCCACCGTGCCACTTTAAGCGCTCGGGAAATGCCAAGACCGGGGGTCGGTAGCAGCTGCTGCCCTCGGAGAGGAGAACAAGCTGCTCTACTTGAGGGATGCGCACTCGAGGAGGCAATTCCTCGTGGACACGGGCTCCCAGCTGAGTTTCATCACACCTTCCCACGCTGACCGGCTGGCGCCTTCCAGTGGTCCCCGGGTGTCAGCAGCGAACGGCTCGGCGATTAAGACTTTCGGTGAGAGGACTCTGCTTCTGTCTTTACGTGGCCGTACATTCGAGTGGACTTTCGTCATAACGGCAGTCAATTTCAACATGTTAGGGGCTGATTTTTTGTGCTCACATAGTTTGTTGGTCAATCTTGCTAACAGACGCCTAGTTAATGCACTCTCTTTTTCTTCTATCCCCTGTACAGCTCGAGTGGCCCCACCAACAGCACAAGCCAACGTCACAGCTGCAGGTGGTAAGTTCCACACACTCCTCACTCAGTTCCCAGCACTCACGGTCCCAACGTTTTCGGCGACAGTGGCTAAACACGGGGTGGAACATTTTATTACTACCACCGGACCACCTGTTTTCGCAAAAGCTCAGCGCTTGGATTCAGCTAAACTGACCATAGCGCACGAGGAATTCGCCAACCTGGAGAGGTTGGGCATCATCAGGCGTTCGGAGAGCCCATGGGCTTCACCGCTTCACATGGTCCCGAAAGCTGATGGCTCGTGGCAGCCTTGCGGTGATTTCCACAGGCTGAACAATGCTACAGCGCATGACCGCTACCTGATCCCGAACATCCAAGATTTTTCAGTTCATTTGGCGGGGGCACGCGTTTTTTCTAAAATAGACTTGGTACGCGGTTACCACCAGGTCCCAGTGCGCGCTGAGGACATACCCAAAACAGCGGTAATAACTCCTTTCGGGCTTTTCGAGTTTTTGCGCATGCCGTTTGGGCTTAAAGGCGCGGCACAGATGTTCCAACGCATGATGGACGCGGTTTTGCGCGATCTTCCTTTCGTGTTCGTCTACCTGGACGACATATTGGTAGCCAGCGCGTCCAAAGACGAACATGAAAACCACCTCACGGCAGTTTTCCGGAGGTTGGCAGAGCACGGGTTAATAATTAACCCGGCAAAGTGTCAGTTCGGGGTGACGCAGATTGATTTTTTGGGGCATTGCGTCTCCCCAGAGGGAGCGGTCCCTCTGCCTGACAAGGTGCGCGCGGTAACAAATTTTCCCCAGCCACAAACGGTCAAAGCGTTACAGGAGTTTTTGGGAATGGTAAGTTTTTATAACTGTTTCCTCCCCCGCGCAGCACAGCTCATGCAACCATTGTATGCCGCACTAAAAAAACAAAAACCCACAAATAAAGTCGAATGGTCTCCGGAGCGAGAGCGTGCATTTTCCGAAGTCAAAACAGCCCTGGCAAACGCTGCGTTGTTAGCACATCCAGTCCCAGCGACCCACATGGCGCTCACTACTGACGCATCAGATGTGGCCATAGGGGCGGTCATGGAACAGTATGTAGCCAGAGCCTGGCAACCGCTCGCCTTTTTCAGTAAGACCCTGCACGACAGCGAACGAAAATACAGCGCATTCGACAGGGAGTTGTTAGCTCTCCACTTGGCCATTCGCCACTTCCAGTTCTGGCTAGAAGGACGCCGTTTCACCGCGTTCGTTGACCACAAGCCGCTGACTTTCGTGATGGCCAAGATTTCAGAACCTTGGTCGGGCTGGCAGCAGAGACAGCTGGCCGCGATATCGGAGTTTACTACCGATATCCAGCATGTGGCGGGTAAACTTAATGTAGTGGCGGACTGCCTCTCACGTGCCGTGGGGGCTTCAGCCCGCGCGGAGGTAGATCCTGCAGCCATGGCCGCGGAGCAGGTTAGCGAAGCGGACGTGCGCGTAGCCCCGGTCCGCGTGGGGATAGATTATGCAGCCATGGCTGCGGAGCAGGTTAGCGACGTGGATGTGCGCACGCTCCAGTCTGGACCAACAGGGTTAAGGCTGGAGAACAGGGTGCTGCAAGACGGTATGCCCCCCCTAATCTGCGATGTCTTCACTGGGCGGCCGCGTCTGGTGGTTCCAGCCGTGTGGCGCTGCCGCGTTTTTGACTCGATCCATTCTCTGGCACACCCGGGAGTGCGTGCTTCGGTCAAAATGGTAGGAGAGAAATTTGTATGGCCGAGCCTGTGCAAACAAGTTAGAGAGTGGGCGGCAGCCTGCACGGCTTGCCAGCGGGCCAAGGTTCATAGACACACGAGAGCTCCCTTGGAGCCGTTTCACATCCCAGCTAAAAGGTTTGATCATGTCCACGTGGACCTCGTAGGCCTCGTATGCCCCCTTCCGCCCTCACAAGGGTGCACACATCTTCTGACAATAGTTGACCGCACCACGCGCTGGCTGGAAGTGGTTCCGCTGTCGTCAACCCCAGCCGAGGTGGTGGCACGCGCATTTTTAACGGCATGGGTAGCGCGTTTTGGAGTCCCGTCGGACATTACGTCTGTACTACTTTGGTCAGCGATGGCCCGCAGCCTGGGGGCAACGATCCACCGCATGACCGCTTACAACCCGCAGGCTAACGGGTTATGCGAACATTTTCACAGGTCACTGAAGGCGGCTCTCAGAGCGTCGCTTATGGATGCAAATTGGGTGGACAAGTTACCATGGGTTTTATTGGGGTTGCGTTCTGCACCTAAACAGGATTTAGAAGCCTCCCCAGCTGAGCTAGTTTTCGCACAGCCACTTCGGCTGCCCGGGGAATTTCTCCCAGATAATCCAGCACCAGAATGCTCCCAGGCTCAGCGGTTACAGAATAGCACGGGCCCGAGCACGCTACCTGGCCCCGTTCATCACAGTTTTTAGCGTGTTTTTGTGCCTAAGGCGTTAAAAGATGCTGAGTTTGTTTTTGTCAGACATGATGCCCATCGTCCACCTTTACACCCACCTTATGATGGACCATATAGAGTACTGGAAACAGGGGATAAACAGTTTTTGCTAGATTTGGCGGGCAGAAAAGAAATGATTGGCATTAACAGGCTTAAACCCGCTTTTGTGGTAGCTGACGAAGCTGTGCAGTTGGCTAGGGCTCCTCGACGCGGCAGACCCCCTAGAGAGCATTCCCCAGATCACCCACAGAGGTTGACTATCAGTTCTCATCCCCAGGCAGCGACTCCACAGCAGAAAGATGTCGCGGAAGCGGTACAACCTGCTTACAGCAAATATGGCAGAAGGTTGAGACCCAAGCAGCACGTGGACTGATATGTAGTGATTTTATTATGACATGCAATCTGTGGTTATGTTGTTCCATCTTAGACGTTTGGGGGGGGGTCATGTAGTGCATATATGTGGGTCCCATATGCTTCACATGTGTATCACTGTATGCTTATTGTGTGCTTCACGTCTCAGAGGAACAAAAGGTCTGAACCTCCTAGGGGTAACAGGAGGATGTGAAGTCTGGCCTTTTGTATGCAGAGAAGATGGCCTTGAGGGATTTCCTGACCACCAGGACTGTAGGTGAAGACGAGAAGACCTGGAGGGGGGGACATTGTGATTTGGGAGTAAAAGACCATGTGACTGTGCTTTGATGTCCCGAGGTATTAAAGGGACAAATGTGGGGGGTTCCTTCCTCTTTCTGTTTTTGAATGTTGGAGAATGTGAACGTGAATAAAACTGGTCTTGAGAAATAAAACCAGCCTCGTCCTTCCACATATCTCCACAGCATAAAAGATTTGTCAAGCAATTGGGTCCTCTCCTCCTTCGTCCCGGAGGACCAAACGTTCCTCTGACAGTTACACCTATTAAATCCTTGCACTGGCTTCTGATTAAATTCAGAATTTAATATTGTAGAGAATGTGGAAGGATGAGGCTGAGTTTATTTCTCAAGTCAGATTTATTCACATTCTCCAACATCATCCAAAAACAGAAAGAGAATGAATCCCCCAACATATGTCCCTTTTATACCCAGGACATCAAACACACAGTCACATGGTACTTAATCCCAGTAACAATGTAACTTCCTCCCGATCTTAACACCTCCACCTCCAGTCTCTGGTCGCTGGGCGAAATCCCCCCCAGCTGTCTCTTTGCATGCCAAAGACTAGACTTTCACACCTTCTTGTTATCTCCAGAGCAGCTCAGTCCTTTGTTCCGTCTCAGATGTGAAGCCTAAGGTGGTATACGTATGAATCATGCAGTGGTATACATATGTGCATATATGTGCCCCACAATATAAAGTTTTAGTTGTTGTGTATAGAGGTCTTCATGATCAGGCACCTTCTTACATTAAAGAACTTTTGAATGTTTAGACTTTTTTTAATGTTTGTTTTCTTTAACTAACTTTTATTGTATGCTGCAATTTGTTGCTTTATTTGTGAAGCACCTTGTGGCATCTGCTCATGAAAGGTGCTTTATGAATAAACTTCGTATTCAAACAAAAAAAGGAGAAATGAAAGCTAAACTTTAGATGATGAAATGTCCTCACAGAATGAATTTCTCTTCTTAGCATTAATACATGGGAAACATGATAAATCAGTTGCTTACAGGTGTTCACTGTACAATAATATGACTCTTGGGAGAGTAAAGATTTCCTTGTATGTACAATCTGGAAGACAATTGCAAACATTTGATCACAGCTTGTGGTTCCCGGGATGCTGTCAAGGTGAGGAATTGCCTGCAGAGAACTTTTACATAATAGTCACATGCGAGTAGGAGTGCTTGGATGGTGTCTTATCCAAAAGTCTGGTATTAACATCTGACTTGGGAGAAACAGGCCTCTTCTTCCCACCAGGTTTGCTGTTGTAACAAAAGCCCCTGACCATGAATAATCTCCATCAGTCAATCACAAATTTTCAGTCAAACCTCTGACATCTGACTGTGGATTGATCACATTTTTGAGCTTTACTAAAATGTCACTTTTGCAGATCCATCCATCCATCTTCTACTGCTTTTCCGGAGGTCGGGTCGCAGAGGCAGCAATTCAAGCAGAGAAGCTCAGACTTCTGTAATCCCAGTTAAATAACCAGAGTTAATAAAAGAATCAAATGCGCATTATTAAATATGATTTCATATTTAGAGAATAAATAAATAAATATCTGTTGTGTAAAAAGTAGACAATTGAGGTTAATATACATTTACAACATTAAGAAAGAGAAATGTTTTAGTAAAACCATATAATTTCTTTATTTCCTTTAGTTTAATTTATCTTTTGTTTTCAGTGTGCATGCTTTAAATTTAAAGGAATAATCACACAGACTAACCACAGTTAAAGTAAACCGGAAATACCCTTACACTTTTCTGTCTGTTGGCACCTCAAACAGCCATGCAGCGCGACAGAAGCCGCCATTAAGAGGAGAAAAATGTTTAAAAAATTACTATTAAAGTTGTTAAAGTGCTCATGAGTCCGTTGGAGGAAGTGGAAGAGTCCAGTGAGCCGCCGCTCTCTCCTCCAGGTGTTAAGGAATCATTGCATTGGTGAGAAACATCCAGTTTTTATCGCTAATTAGCTTGGTACTAATGCCTATGGCAATTTCCATTGAGTGGCTAGGCTAACTGCTATAATGCCAGTGCAGCCTGTGTACTTGTGATTGCAATGACAGACGTGGCAGCTAAGTTTGGTTTTTCTATAATGCCCAAACTGTTTATTTTATTTGTGTTAACACTTTATTAGGTAGTCTAAGAGCCTTTTAAGATGCACTTTTGTTTCTTGGAAGCCATAAAACTAAGGTGTACATCCACTTCAGTACAACTGATGCACATGAAGGTTCAGGTTCAGGTTCAGGTTCAGGTTCAGGTTACTTTATTTGTACCCGTAGGTAGATTTGTTTTGCAGTCTGGTGACATCCATATTTACAAGCCACAATTACATTCAACATAAACACAAACACAGGCACACATGAAGCTGACTATAAACATGATAAAAATACTCAAGGCTCCATCAATCAGGGTATAAAGACAAAGAGATGAGAGAAAAACCAGAGATAAGGGAGAAGGGTCATATTAAAAAGTTAAAGACTAGTCAAAGAGGTTAAAAACTCAAAGGTCTAAAACCCAATAAAAGATTTAGAACCCAAATAAAATCCTACAAAAATAAGTAAATATAAAATGGAGTTAATAAATAGGTACCTAAATTACGTGCAATATATTGTTACAACTTGTTCAACTCTTTGACAGCAGCAGGAACAAAGCTGTTTTGTACACATTCAGTGGTCTGACCTTTTAGTACAGTGACTTTGTGCCTGGGAGTTTTCCTCCTAAAGTCAATAATCATATCTTTAGTTTTTGTCGTATTCAGCTGCAGGTAGGAATCCTCACACCAGTGAACAAAATCATCAACTACTGGGCCGTGGCCACTCTCACCATCTTGGAGGAGACTGACAATAACTGAATCATCAGCATACTTTATAATGTGTCTGTTGTCATGTCTGCTCTGACACATGTTTGTGTACAGGATGAAGAGTAGTGGTGACAACACACACCCCTGAGGAGAGCCAGTAGAAGAGCACTTTAGGTCAGACAATGTACCATTGACCCTTACTCTCTGCGTCCTGTTGGTTAAGAAGTGGCTGTAGATTAGGCCTGTATGAGAGCCCTTGAGCGCACGTTTTATTTTCATGCATTTATGTTTATTTGAGTCCAGTTTCTTTATGGAAACAGACATTCTGTGGGTAATTTATGCCAAATTGCCATAAGTGATAAAATATATATTTGTGGCGGTTTGGGAAAACCCCCACAAACAGACTAAGGACAGACAACTCGCTACTCCTGGTTTTTTCCGCTACACTACTGTGATAATGTCACCTTTCATGCATTGTATTCATGCGTCCTGTCCTTACTGTGACTCAGATCAATATGTAGATGTGCCTGTTAACCTCTTTGTTCTGCAGCTGGAGCAAAGTCTAGCAAATCTGCCTATTGTGATGTACAGTATGTCTCACAGTAAGGACAGGACGCATGAACACAATGCATGAAAGGTGACATTATCACAGTCAAACCGCCACATATTTGTTATTTCTGAAACATGATCTATGTGATAAAATGTGTTATCTGTGTATTGTAAGTTAAGCTTATGATAGATGTTCGAAATCAGAAAAGTCTGTTAAATTTGAAGTTTTCCTGAATACTTATGGTTTATTTTTGCCAATATAAGCTAAAAATTAGAGAATTTGATTTAGTTAAGGTCCACTTTAAGTATTAATCTTGACAAGGTTAATGACTTTGAATGTTGACCTGTTATTGCTTCAGGTGGGATTTTTTTTTTTTTGTTTGTTTTTTTTTTTGGTTGGTGATGTGGTTTACACAGGTCCCTCACTGACCGGATGACATCTGAAACTACTCGATGCCTTGGGATGTTGCTCGTGAATGTGTAACGGATGCCAACTAGCACTGTTCGGCGTAGAATGTTAGTAAACCTCCCTCCCGAAAAGCCTCATACAGTATCGGTAGCGCTGAGCTATCGGTCGGACCTTTAGCTCAGCGCGATCGTGCTGTGTCTCCCATGCTCGAACTGTGTAGTTGACTGGTAGGTCGCGGGTTCGTGTCCCCGAGTGGGCGAACTGCGCAGGATGATCTCAGTTACAAATGCATGCTGAAGATTCCAGATTCCCCCTTGTCTTGCATTGCCAGAGTGCGGTAGGACAAACCCAAACAATTCACACACACACAGCAGAGCTGTACCTCACAGACAGGAACATTGGGGTTGAAAACCTTTCAACTTGGAACTGCTGAATTAGGAACACGTGAAGTAGAACACTGAAACTGAGAAACACTTGACTAAAACACTTGACTTGACATAAAACACTTGACTGACTTGAACTAAGACCTAGAAACTTTAAGACTGGCCAGATTTGAGTTTGCATTTTTGCTTTTTATTTATTTTTTCCCAGGCCATTTAATTTACCATGGCAATTGTTTTTGTTGAATATACTGATATCTTGTAAAAAAAAAAAAAAGAAAAAAAAAGAAAAAAGATTTTTTTAAACAAATTTAACCAAAATTCATTTTCATTCTTACATTGTGGTGTTTTGTGTCATTTCTGGGTGTAAGTTGGTCCCCTCACTCCATAGCCGGTCCTAGAACTTCTGACAGATTGGCCCTATCTAAGATTTAACTTATTACACCTTTATAACTGATTTACTTTGTACACCATCATAAAGAGGGGTTACTCTTCCATCTCCCCAGCCACCTGCTCCAGCTCTACAGAGAGGACACCAAGGCCTTCCCAGACCAGCTGGGAGACATAGTCTCTCCAGCGAGTCCTGGGTCTACCCCAGGGTCTCTTCCCAGTGGGACGTGCCCAAAGCACCTCAGGTGGGAGGCGTCCAGGAGGCATCCTGATCAGATTTCCAAACTACCTCAACTGGCTCCTTTCAGTTTGGAGGAGGAGCAATTCTACTCTGAGCCTCTCCTGGTGAACTCTCCAGTGGGCTCACCACCAGCAGGAGGGACCATGGTGGTCCAGTGCTATGTGGATCAGTTGGCGGTCGAAGGCAGAGACCTTGGCAGTCTGATCCCAAGCTTCCTAAACTTTTCCAGATGGAGAGCTGAATTGATTCCTCCAAGCAGATTCTTCACTTGTGTTGAATTGTTTGGGTCAAATTCAGAGCCTGTGCAGTCATGTCCAAGTGTGGCATACTGAACGACAAAGGCAATTAGCTGTTTTATTTTGCAGCCTTTTGGGTAATAAATCACATCCTAAGAAATTATTTGGATCTTTATCGTACTGAAGGTTGGAAATGAAAATCTCAAAAATTGTTTCCAGAATGTGGGATTGACCAAAGCAAGTAATTGAAGCCTGCACAGTTGCATCATTAGCAAGTGTTCTCCTTTAGGGCATGATGAAAATACTGATTGCACAATCTTGCTATTGAGTAAAAAAAAAAAAAATTGTGTTCAGATTTGCAGCCTATAATCAAAGAAAGGCAACCCCCCCCCCCCCCCATGTCCACACTGATACTAATAAAGCAGGTGGGCATGACACCTGATAACTGCTTCAATCTAGACAGTGCAGTTCAGAGAAGAAACTGTTAATAAATAGAGACAACCAACACTACTTTTTGGAGGACATGCATATTGCAGTTGGATTTTTGCATGTTGTTCCTGGTTTTACTCATAATGAACAAGTTCCTTATTACAATGCAGCAGGATGTTAAAAAAGCAGAAAACTGATGATCAACAGCAACAAAATCTGAGGTCAATTGATTGATGGTTGATTTTCATAAGTGTTAAAAGCAGCAGTTGTGCTTCAAATTTGGTCTGTGCGCAGCATGTCTTCACAGAATAGGGGTGATGTTAACCAAGAATGATAAGTCCAAATTTTGGATTGGTCAAACTCTTTGAATACAGTATGGGAGCTTAAACTGATGTCTGCATGCAGTTTTGAAGGTACTTTCCCAACAAATTCCCACATTTCTGTGCAATGTCTTTATTAGGAGCATGTTCTTTTGAAGTCTGAAAGTGCGCAAATGTCCAAATATGACTCAGATACTGAGAGATATACAACCCCATTTTCGGTGAAGTTGAGATGTTTGGTAAAATGCAGTGGTGGACCCTCAGGACCAGCAAAGCCTTCTCTGCTAGCATAAACAGTATCAGAATTACATTTACAGCCTACATTCTTATATTTGTTCCATGAGGATTTATTACTGTAAATAGTCTATTCTCTTCATTTTGTAGCTTTTCTCTTGGTTGCACTCCTTCCAGTAGTGTAATGTAAATAGAGTTTTTTTTTTTTTTATCCAATCATATTTCAGCCATCAGTGTTGCCAGGGTCAAGCGAATCTGCCTTGGGTCTTTTGGAATTAACAGTGCTCTGTAGGTTAAATTAACTGTTAAACTTATCCTGTTGCTTTAACCAATCTGATGTCTTCTGTATGTCCAGGGGTACGTATAGAAAGCATTGAAGAACACTGGCATTTTCACATCTTTTGATTGGATGGTTAGACTCCTCCACCCACAATGCAGAGGATCCTAGCTAGCAAAGCGCCAGTGCAAGGACTTGCTTAAACAGCTACAATATACTGTATTTGTTTCAATATAATAGCTGTATTTCCACTCACAATGGCTGACAGAGAAGAGGAAAATGATTTGGTTGCTGATATTTAAAAAATAAAACAATTTTCCAGACGGACTTTTTAAGAAAAGCTGGTCATTGTGAAGACAGGCCGGCCAACCCTGAAGCTAGCAGGCTCGTCTTAGCCGGGGAAAGGATTTGTCCATCACTTCCATTTTAGTACAAGTGGTATCCTTGGATTACAGGCTCCGAGAGTGCTGCAAATTATCTTGCTGGGAATGCCTGTTGTTTGCAGCTGATCAGGTGGATACTTGGAGGCGGACAGCATTTGCAAACTTGAGCTCTCCAGTGTCACACCATGACGATTTAAGAAGTGTTCACTAAACGTATAAAAATTGGTCTAAAACGCTGGCATACACCGAAATTTTCACTTTTGGCCACATGCATTACGTATCCATAATGACTTGGACATACAGTGGGGCAAAAAAGTATTTAGTCAGCCACCAATTATGCAAATTCTCCCACTTAAAAGATGAGAGAGGTCTCCAATTTTCATCATAGGTATACCTCAACTATGAGAGACAAAATGAGAAAAAAAAAAATCCAGAAAATCACATTGTCTGATTTTTTAAAGAATTTATTTGCAAATTATGGTGGAAAATAAGTATTTTGTCACCTACAAACAAGCAAGGTTTCTGGCTCTCACAGACCTGTAACTTCTTCTTTAAGAGGCTCCTCTGTCCTCCACCCGTTACCTGTATTAATGGAACCTGTTTGAACTCATTATCAGTATAAAAGACACCTGTCCACAACCTCAAACAGTCAGATTCCAAACTCCACTATGGCCAAGACCAAAGAGCTGTCAAAGGACACCAGAAACAAAATTGTAGACCTGCACCAGGCTGGGAAGACTGAATCTGCAATAGGTAAGCAGCGTGGTGTGAAAAAATCAACTGTAGGAGCAATTATTAGAAAATGGAAGACATACAAGACCACTGATAATCTCCCTCGATCTGGGGCTCCACGCAAGATCTCACCCCGGGGGGGTCAAAATGATCACGAGAACGGTGAGCAAAAATCCCAGAACCACACGGGGGGACCTAGTGAATGACCTGCAGAGAGCTGGGACCAAAGTAACAAAGGCTACCATCAGTAACACACTACGCCGCCAGGGACTCAAATCCTGCAGTGTCAGACGTGTCCCCCTGCTTAAGCTAGTACATGTCCAGGCCTGTCTGAAGTTTGCTAGAGAGCATTTGGATGATCCAGAAGAGGACTGGGACAATGTCATATGGTCAGATGAATCCAAAATAGAACTTTTTGGTAAAAACTCAACTTGTCATGTTTGGAGGAGAAAGAACACCATACCTACTGTGAAGCATGGGGGTGGAAACATCGTGCTTTGGGGCTGTTTTTCTGCAAAGGGACCAGGACGACTGATCCGTGTAAAGGAAAGAATGAATGGGGCCATGTATCGTGAGATTTTGAGTGAAAACCTCCTTCCATCAGCAAGGGCATTGAAGATGAAACGTGGCTGGGTTTTTCAGCATGACAATGATCCCAAACATACCGCCCGGGCAACGAAGGAGTGGTTTCATAAGAAGCATGTCAAGGTCCTGGAGTGGCCTAGCCAGTCTCCAGATCTCAACCCCATAGAAAATCTTTAGAGGGAGTTGAAAGTCTGTGTTGCCCAGCGACAGCCCCAAAACATCACTGCTCTAAAGGAGATCTGCATGGAGGAATGGGCCAAAATACCAGCAACAGCAGTTTGGGCTCACCTGGGCGAGGGGACTTCTTTGGACGTGGGGGTCCCCGGGGTGTGTGGCCGAGGCGCTGGGGCGGGACCGCTGTGGGGGTACCTGGGGGGGCTCGCGCCGGGGGGTGCTGGCTGGTCTCTGTCCTGGGGGGTGGGGTCGCTGGCCTCCTGGTGCCTGGGGCCCGGGGGCGGATGTTGGCCCCGCTGGGGGGGGGTGGGGGTCGGGCAGGGCCAGGGGTGTGGGCTCACCGCGCCGGCCGCCGGGTAGCCTGTCCTCCCTTGATCATCTCTCCGGGGGTGGATGCTTGGCTTTCCTGGGGCTTGCTGACCTCGGGGCTGGGGGTTGGTGGCGCTGCCTTGCCTGCTCGGGGTCCTTGGGGGGAGGGCTTCTGCGACCGGCCCTCCGCTTGTATGTTTCCTGACAAACCACTCACATGCACACACTTATTTTGCGCGCATTCTCATATATAGGCACACAGACATACATGTACAAGTGTCTCTCCTTTAACAGGTGCAGAAACCAGACTCGTGTTGAGACATCTCCGGTGGAAGAAGCAGTTTGTCTTTTGTTTGTTTTAGTTGTCTTTTTTTTGTCTGTTCCCCTCCCTTTTCTTTCCCCCCTTCACACACTTCCTTTCCCTCTTCCCCATCCTGTTGGGTCTTCCATGGGTAAAACAATTAAAATAAAGTAAAAAAAAAAAAAATACCAGCAACAGTGTGTGAAAACCTTGTGAAGACTTACGGAAAACGTTTGACCTCTGTCATTGCCAACAAAGGGTATATAACAAAGTATTGAGATGAACTTTTGTTATTGACCAAATACTTATTTTTCACCATAATTTGCAAATAAATTCTTTAAAAATCAGACAATGTGGTTTTCTGGATTTTTTTTTCTCATTTTGTCTCTCATAGTTGAGGTATACCTATGATGAAAATTGGAGACCTCTCTCATCTTTTAAGTGGGAGAACGTGCACAATTGGTGGCTGACTAAATACTTTTTTACCCCACTGTATACATAATGTATTATAATGTATTTGTAACATATAGAATATTTCCATAACTTATAAGTAACTTAAACCAACTAATGCTTAGCGTGTTGCCTACATTCACAACTTATGCACAGCAATAGTCTAACTTCTTCATAGTGCAGTCATGCCAAACTGCCGTTGCTTCCCGATCCATGAATCCTAGGTGTGCAGAGATCATCTCTGTTCAACTGAGATGATTCTCCCCTCCAAACACCACGGCGGGGGGCGTGACTGACCTGGCAGAGCTCTCAAATCTGTCAGGTCAGTCACACCTAACAACAGCTGATGTGACATGTCAGGAACATCAGGTGACAGTTGTCACAACCTGGCTCAAAGGCATGCGAACTGATGGTGATAAAAAAGTTTATTTTTAATAAAGTGGAAAAAAAACAAAACAAGATAATGCATGGAGTGTGCTTTTGCTGGGAGGCGCAGCCAACAGCAAAGTAGACAGCTGCGCTCTGTGGTGTTCACTTCCCCTATCATTACTCGGCAGTGTCCATCCATCCATCCATTTTCTACTGCTTTTCCAGAGGTCCGGGTTGCGGAGGCAGCAGTTCAAGCAGAGAAGCCCAGACTTCCCTCTCCCCAGCCACCTGCTCCAGCTCTTCAGAGAGGATATCAAGGCGTTCCCAGACCAGCTGGGAGACATAGTCTCTCCACCGAGTCCTGGGTCTGCCCCGGGGTCTCCTCCCAGTGGGACATGCCTGAAACACCTCAAGTGGGAGGCGTCCCAGGGACACTCTGCCTACTCAGCAGAGTGTCTATCATCAAAATGAATATCTTGCCTAGGCTATTGTACCCCCTACAGATGGTTCCACTATTTATAACTATTAAGGTTTTGAAGTTACTCAGTGGTTGGTTGAGTGATTTTATTTAGAGCAAAAGGAAGCCAAGATTAAAAATGGTAAAATTACAACTTCCAAGTTCAATGGGAGGTTTGGATGTTCCTAACATTAAATGATACCAAATAGCATCTCAACTAAGGTTTATAGCAGAATGGGTTAAAGATGATCCTACTTCTGTTTGGTTGGGCCTTGAAAAGTCACAGGCCTCCTGTTTACTTTTCTGTTGTAAGAATTTAGTCAGAAATCTCTGTGATAATAACCCCATAATTTGCAACACTCTAAAGGCCTGGTTTATGACACGAAAGCTTGAAGGAAGATCAGATTTAACTACTTTATTAAATTCCATTCAAGGCAGTCCGGACTTTGTTCCTGGTATGCTGGACAGTGGTTATAATATATGGACAGTTAAAGGGTTAAAGAAAATTTATGATGTTTTTGATGATGCATTGTTACCATTTGAACAGCTTCAGGAGAAATTTGGTCTTTCTAAACAGAATTTTTTTAGATTCCTTCAAATCCGAGATTTCATAACTAGAAAGACCACACTCAGTGTAAATGCCACAGTGTCTGCAGTTGAGCGGTTACTTCTTTTAGGTCCAACCAAAAAATTTATAACTCGCTGTTATAGTGCCTTAAGTCAGTCAGATGTGATATGTGTGTGCAGGATCTTAAACAGAAATGGCAAAGTGAACTTGGTGTAAATATTTGTGAGGATTCATGGGATGCAATCTGGGAGTGTGCCAAGAGGATTTTAATATGCAATTGTGCAAGACTATTGCAATACAAAATCTTACATCGCTTACAAATCTCTCCCAGTAAAAGATCCAACATGAATCCCCAGCTTTCACCCATGTGTCTGAAATGTAAAATTTCAGTTGGTACCTATACTCATTGTGTTTGGTCTTGTCCTAAAAGCCAAGCATACTGGCTAGACGCTGTACAAGACATGAGTCAAATATGTGGTGTGAATGTAGACATGAATCCCCGCTCTCTGCTACTGGGACACCCAAACCAGGACTTACTTTTTGGAAGCTCTGCAAGACTGTACAATATCCTTGCATACGTGGCAAGAAGGAATATTTTTTTTGTCATGGATATGTGACAAACCACCAACTAAAACAAACTGGCATAAAATCATCATGGAGTGTTTCCCTTTGGAATATATAACATGTTTACTTCACTCAGCAAAGAGATATTTTATGAAAATATGGACCCTATATCTCAAATTCTCTAATCTTACAGTGGCTTCGATTCTGGGGAGCGTTAACTTGGATTAAATATGACTTATTTCTTCTTGGACCTTGCTTGTGGTGCCATGACGGTTACATTCCTCTGTACAAGTGTACAAGTGCTGGTTTATGTATGTACATGTATGAGTTTCTAGCTGTGTAGTATATCCCTCCCCCTTTTTTAAAATTTCAATCTCTAATTTTGTGTAGATCAATGTTGTGCTGAGCTGTTTTTCACATTTTGATTGTTGGGGGTGGGCGGGGTTGTGTGTGTGTGTGTGTGCGAAACAAAAAAATTCAATAAATACAATTTGAAAAAAAACAAAAAAACAGCTGCGCTCTGCGCTTCAGGCGATCAGCTGATTGGATCCTCCTCCTCCGGTGTTCTGACATTTTGGCATATCTATTAGAACAACACCAGACAGTTGATGGTATACACTTCAGTCAAATGGAAAAACCCTGACAGGTCCCATTATACGAACAAATACTCATGTGTGTATGCACTGCAGGCAGAGAGCTCTGTATGGGTTTTTCCTGTGAACCAATGCTGCAAATATGCTACTTGCTCTGCAAATTCAGGATGTATCAGCCATAGGCTGGATACATCAGAAAATTTTCAGCATGCTGAAAATTAATTTTCAGAGGAGCTCGGCGAACTACACCTTAGCGTGCTTCAGCATTCTTCAGCGTGCTCCTAACTTAGACAAAACTTAGGCATGACTGATTTGACATACACCACTGTATTCTCCAAATTTTTCATACGTTTTGGCTGCCTAAATCATCTAGTTGTGACAGGGCCTTAACCATAGCAGCAGCCAGACACCAAAGCACAGCCGCCAGCCAGACACTTACAAGCAACAGTACTTTTAAATCTTTGGGGAAACAAGAGTGGATCTGCAGCTCAGTGAAAGAGTGTGCAGGAAAATGGAGCTCCACAACGAAAAAGTAAAGATTTTTAAAACTATAATTTTATAGTTAAAATTATGTATCTTTAATATGCTTTGTGTGAACAGCTCTATACTATAGGCTATTTTTATGGTGTTTGAAATGAATGGCACTTAAATCAGGTAGCTCACCACTGAAGGCCTAGTTGTAAAATCCACTGGTAAAACGTAAACACAAAATACAATGATTTAAATATCATTTTCAACCTACGTTCAATTGAATACACTACAAAGACAAGACATTTAATGTTTAAACTGAAAAGCTTTATTGATCTGTTGCAAATATTCACTAACTTTGAATTTGATGCCTGCAGCACATTCCAAAAAAGCTGTAGCTGCTACACAGCCATGCTGTTGTAACACGTGCAGAATGTGGCTTGGCAATGTCTTGCTGAAATAAGCAGGGACGTTCCTGAAAAAGACGTTGCTTGGATAGCAGCATATGTTGCCCCAAACCTGTATGTACCTTTCACCATGAATGGTACCTTCACAGATGTGCAAGTTACCCATGCCATGGGCACTAGCACACCCCCATACTATCACAGATGCTGGCTTTTGAACTTGGCAATGATAACAGTCTGGATGGTCCTTTTCCTCTTCAATCTGGAAGACACGATGTTCATAATTTCCAAAAAACATTTCAAATGTGGACTCATCAGACCACAGCACACTTTTCCACTTTGTATCAGTCTATCTCAGATGAGCTTGGGCCCAAAGCACCCAGCAGCATTTCTGGGTGTTGTTGATATATGTCTTTCGCGTTGCATGGTAGAGTTTTAACATGCACCTGTAGATGTAGCACGCACTGTGTTAAATGAGGGGTTTTCTGAAGTGTCCCTGAGCCCATGTGGTAATATCCTTTACAGAGTGATGTAAGTTTTTAACGCAGTGCCACCTGAGGGATCAAAGGTGACAGGCGTTCAGTGTTGTTTTTCGGCCTTGTTACTTACATGCAGAAATTTCTCCAGATTCTCTGAATCTTTTGATGATATGATGGACTGTAGATTATAAAATCCCTAATTTTCTTGCAGTTGTACATTGAGAAACATTGTTCTTTAACTGTTGGACTACTGTATTTGCGCATGCAGTTGTTCACAAAGTGGTCAACCTTGCCTCATCCTTGCTTCTGAACGACCAAAACTTTCAGGGAATGTTCCTTTTATATCCAGTCACGACACACCTGTTTCCAGTTAACCTGCTCACCTGTCAGCTTGTTCAAAAAGGTGTTTTTTTGAGCATTCTTCAACTTCCCCAGTTTTTTCTTGCCCCTGTTCCAGCTTTTTTGGAACATGCTACAAGCATCAAATTCAAAGTGAGAGAATATTTACAACAAAACAATAAAATTTATCTTATCTTATAGTTTATCTTGTCTCTGTAGTGTATTCAGTTGAATATAGATTGAAAAAAGGATTTTTAAATTATTGTATTTTGTTTTTATTTATGTTTTACACAGTGAATTGGGGTTGTATAAAGCAAAGTTTACTTGTTTACTGCTTCAGATGAGTAGAAATATTCAGCTGCTGGAGAGCCACAAAGAGCTGATGAGCCGAGTAGAAATGTTCATTAAGGCAAACATCAACTCCCAAATGCTCACCTGCCAGTGATCAGACTGGCATATAACCAAAACCGTAACAAGCCTGTTCTCTCTTAGAAAAACTTAGTGCTGCATTTGTTGTTCACAATCCTCAAACATCATTAAACTCAATGTCTGTCCTATCTAACATACCATTATCCCCTAATCCATCCTCAAGGACATGCCCGAGTAGTGCTGGTGTGTTATTTTAAAGGTTGTGAGGTAAGAGCATGATGACACACACTCTGAGCCTCCCAAACAGACCCATCTTTCAGCAGGAGAACATCCAACCTCATAGAGTCTGCACACTGTCCATCTCCATGTCTCCTAAAATGAGCAGGTGAAAGATTTTCCAGGTTTAACTATGGCAGCCAAGTAACAGCAGGTGGACGGCTGATTGTGGGAAGATTAGACAAAAGTTTCTTTCTTAAAGTAGGTCACAACTGGGTCAAGGTTTTCATCACTGCAGCTGACTCTTCATCAAAATAGATGGACTGGCATTATTGGTTAAGATGTACTATATTAGATAAATTCATTTGAGACTTACTTTGAAAAGTGGGTTAAATTGAGTGGAAAAATTTGATTTTTCATTCTATGCTGCACCAAATTCTTCAGGAAATTGTATTAATTTGTTTTACAGCAATTGTGATGGTTATTTCTGGCCTTAGATGTTTTGAGAAACACTTTTTGCTGCTTAGTCTTCAAGATACAAAATAACATTTACTGACAAGCTGAAATGTTGGTTGCAAGATTAGAAACCCCGGAAGGAAGACTTCCGTCATACCTGGAATGCTGTATAAGACTGGAAATTAGAATTGTGAAACCCTTGTTAGCATAGAATTTTTTATTTGAAATATTGATTGACAACTGCATCTTAATGATTTTTACCTGTGGACTTCGAGGACTTACACGATTCAGAGTAGTGCATCTCTCTAAATCTCTGGGATACTCATCAGATCAAGTGTTTCTGCTTTCCTGGCTTTAATTTAAATCATTTTCCTACAGTGGTTCCATTTTGGACACATCCTGCTGTGTCAGCTAAGTTTTGGAAATCAACAGGGTGTATACTTTCCAAACAATCGAAAATCAATCCAGTCTATTATTTTAACCAAATTAGCTTTTGCCAGGTACTAGGTAAATGTATTTCCATTAAACTCTTCTGTTGCTTGGATTAGGATGTGGTGAGTGATTTCTCCAAGGATGGGAGAATAAGGGCATACTGTCTGTTTTCTGGTAAACTGATCTCCACCAAATTTTAGCAGCCAGATATTCTGGGTGTTCTATCTATTGCAACAGGGGGAGTCCCCAAGTTTCCAGGTCTGAGGTTGCCCTAGCACATTTGTTTCCACAGGAAGCTCTGATGCCTTTTTTCTGCACTGATCAAACGGGATGCCTGTGGCTGCCGATGTTTGACATGGAACACACATGGGTGTATTTAGTGAGCACCAATGCACAAAGGCTCGTAAAACAAGAACAGCCAATGAGGTCTGGGTTTGATTGTTTTGCCCCTATGCTTTTCCATTTTCCTGCCCTGCCCAGACCAACACCAGAACAGATGTTAACCAGTGCAAAGGTCCCCTACTTACAGTCACCAGTGGCTTTACACTTGTAAATTATTTGTTTCCACCTGCAGACCATGAAGAGTTTTTAAAAGTGGAAATCTCCATCATGGTGATGCATTGAGTTTAAAAAAAAAAAAAAACTACCCTCACCTTTGAACAACAGCCCTTTTCTTATAGAAAATGTGACACTGATTGTATAGTGCCCCTTAAATGGAAAGAGATTCAAAACTGGATTAATCCTATTTGAAGGAAGGCCTTAGTTGAGTCAGTGATGCAGATGGTTGCTCAGTACGGAAAAGTAATTGTTCCTATATGATCTAGACTTTCCACCACTTTAACAATAACAGAGTCATTAATCTCATATCTCCTATCTTATCGCTCACAGCAGAGTGGAGAAGCTAATACATCGGTTCATGTGTCACTGTCCACATCCTGCTTTGTGTATGTGTAAAGGGAAAGATGAGGTACAGGAGGCGTCCGTTATTATAACTGCAGGCTATTTATCTACATTAGACTGAAATTACATCATCGATCTGTGTTTTCATCATATTGAGACAGATATTGTGTTAACAGGCTACTGTGAGTTTATGCTGCCCATGGTTCGTTTTCTCCTGTCATGTACAAAAGCAGGTAGTGGAGAACTGTCCAGGTTGTTTAAGCAGCATGCAGTGAAAGCATAAGTACCAACAAATATTACTTGTCAAGAAATCACAACATTGTCACTCTTGTGGTTTTCAGTCTATATTTTACTTATATATAAACAAGTCTTGAGAGTAAAAGTGCATTTTCTTCCTTTAAATAAAACATCACAAAGGTAAAAATGTTTACCTTACCAACAACATTTCTATTAAATATGGTGTGTTCAGACAAAATGTGAAATGAATTTTGCTCGAGGCATGATTGCATATAAAGTCAATGTAAAGACATGAATACAGGTGAATTCAATAGCCAGAGTATCAACAACGGTGATATGTTGAGTGTCAAAACCCAATGCAAGTTTTTGTATTTTTATTAAAACAGTAAGTGGCAATTCTGGAAGTGGTCTGACCTATGGGGTAAGAAGAAGAAGACAAAATATGAGTATATAGGAAGGGATAAACTGGTAACCGTACTTGAAGAATTAGTCTTACTGTTATGGGAGGAGATGCCAACGGTGTCCATTTCTTGGGTAGATGTGAAGAACCAGCGATGAGGTTATGGAATGGGTGAGAACTGTTCATTCACTTAAAGGAGGAGGAGATAAGGAACAGGTTGAGTATTCTGCAGGTAGGTTTGGTGATTGGATCCAATAATGTGGAGTCACTTGGAGGCAGGTATAGTGATACTCCGGGCCCGGGGATTTTCCTATGATGACAATATTATTGATTTTGCAATGATTTATCCTTACTTGATTTTTTAGTTGGGTTCAGGCTGAGGGAGTAAAGGACAATGGGAGACAGGGAGGCCCTGAAGAGAGGCACAGGAGGAAATCCAGGAAGGTAGTATTGAACATGAATTTGTTGCAGGCTTACATGGGTATCCAGGGAGTCCTTAGGAAGATGAGAGCACTGACACAAAGTGCATGAGAGGCAAAGGAGCAGGAAACTTAGAAAGCTACAGAGAGCTGTTTTGCTACGGAGCACAACTGGAGCCTTTTATGCCCCAGCTGTAATAAGAGCAGGTGGGCAATGAGGAGCAGCTGTAGGTCATGAGGGGCAATTAGGAACACTGTTAGTGTGGATTGTGCTGTCACCTCAGGTCAAATGGAGAGTAATCTAATTTGAAAATGAGACTGCCACTCACCAGAGACAGATGGACCAGCTGAGATAGAATATCTGTAGTTTGTATTCACCCATGAACTCCTGCTACCAAGCTGCTAACAAGGGCCGGTGGCTCATGAAACTGGATCATCCAGGTGCAGTTTCTAGAGGAGGCAGTGACATTTTCTCAGCTGTGCGATCTGAGCGATAACATAAAGCTAAACATGATTGTGTGTTTGGGATTTCCACAGCAGGTAAAGCAGCTGCAGAAGTTATGAAGGCAATCCCACCCCTCCACAAGGCTTTACTTTGCATTTGGTCTGAATGCACCATAAGAAATGTTACTTGAAAAGAACTGGAAGAGTGTTTTTAAAACTTGCAGGTCAAAAAAAAAAAAAATTATGTCAAGAACTACTATTCCTCTAGTATCCACCTGAGGTTCATTGCAAAAGTTAACTAATCCTTTCAGACTTCCAACTTCAACTATGGAAAATTCATAGTTATAGGCCTGCCAGCATGGTGATGTAGTGATTAACACTATTCCCTCACAGCAAGAAGATTATGAGTTCAAACCCACCAGACAACAGCCCTTATTGTTATGATCCGGACATTCTGTCCATGTTTTCTGTTATTTTTGAAATGCTTGCACACTTCTGTTATCACTAGTTTGTGGGTTATCCTCAGTTTTTAGTTCAGTTATGTCTTCTCCATGATTTGGTTCATTTATGATTGTTGTTTGCATTATCTGTCCTCTGTCTGCACAGCCTCGCCCATCTTGTTTGTAGCTGCTCTTTTGTTACTTCCTAATTAGCCCCAGTTGTCTCATGTTAGTTTAATTATTCTGGTCAATATATATGCCAGCCTGAGTTTGTGTTGCTGTGGCGTCATTTGTTGGTTTACCTTCTTCATTGTCTTCTGTCATTCCAGTTTTGTAAGTGTGTTAGCCTTCCACTGCACTCTTTGTTTCAGCCTTCGTGCTGCCATTTGTTTGTTCTTTTTTGTTTTGTGAATAATTCATTAATGCACCGAGTCCTGCCTGCACTCTTGGGTCCCACTTTAAAAACTACATCTGCCTTCCAAGCAGATATCTGACACTCATCTGTGTGGCATTTGCATGTTCTTTTCATGGGTTTATTCTGGGTGTTCTGGATTCCTCCCACAGTGCAAAAATATCCATTAAGGTTAATTGGAGACTCTAAAGAGAACATGGGTGTGAATGTGAAGTAAATGGATTAGCACTGCATCATGGATGCCCTTGAATGCCACAAATGTGAACATAAGGATATACATTTGAGAGACCAACAAAACAAGTCACAGGTTTTAGATCTGCATCCTTATTTGTTCCCATGGCCTGTTATTCCACAGTAATTTCTGGTTCATCCCTCCCTGTGGGCTACATTTGCTGCTTTGGTGGCAGGATTACCTATGATGCTTCCACTCCCCTGTGTACGTTCCATTTCCCTGAGGTCCTATGGCTGGCAGTTATTTACTGCTGTTTAATATTTAAAAGAAAAGACTTTAAGTCTTCTCCTTGGAGACTTTTACCCCATTCTGTGCAGCTTAAAGATTTGCCGGCTTATTCATAAACTATGAAAAAAAAAATCCAAATCCTCTTGGGGTTATTAAAGCTTCCTGTCAAAGACATCCACCAAAATGCCATTGGGAGTTTACGTTTTATAACACAAACTCAAGAGGGCAAACTAAAACACAACCAGTTGGAGGAGAATACAGTCATACTGTTGTCCAGCCAGCATGTCCATGTGGGCCCCACCATAGGTTAAATCTGGGTTGTCTTATGGGTCCCATGTGGGTTTGTCCATGGGTTCCATGTTGGCCTCATCTGTGTTTGCCAACATGGACTTTACCTGTGACATAGGTAAGCAGGTAATCTGTTTACCAGCTTGAGCTTGGGTCAGCAGGTTTCAATAACACTGGCGCCATAGGCCAAATTACGAGAAAAACGTCACAGATTTATAAGAAAAACAGGGATAAATTTACAAAAAAGTAGCAAATTTATGAGGAAAAAAGTCACAAATTATTATAAAAAAGTCACAAATTTATGAGAAAAAAATGAAAACTTAGGAGGAAAAAGTTGCAAATTTACCTAAAAAAATTGTAAAACAGCTCGTCAGCATTTACAAGCTTACAAGAAAAAAATAGCAAATTTACAAGAAAAAAGTCACAAATTTATGAGGAAAAACTTTGAAAAAGTTGCAAATTAACAAAAATGTAGCAAATATATGAGTAAATATATGGAAAATTTACAAGAAAAAAGTACTAAATTTATGAGGAAAAAGTTGTAAGTTTACAGTAAAAAAATCCTGAAAACCTTTGAGAATGTTCCAAATTTACAAGAAAAATGTCACAAATTTATGGGAAAAAGTCACAATTTACAAGAAAATAGCAAGTTTACAAAGAAAAAAGTAAAAAAAAAAAAAGAATTATGAGAAAAAGTTGCAAGACTACAGTAAAAAAAATGGCAAATTTATGAGAAAGTTCCAAAACTACATGAAAAAGTTAGGAAATATGGAAGAAAAAGTAACAATTTTGTAGAAAAACAAACAAATTTATCAGGAAAAAGTTGCAAGTTTACAGTAAAAGAAAAAGTTGCAAATTTATGAGAGTTTGAAATTTTCAAGAAAAATTCATCAAATTAGTGGAAAAAATCACAAATTTATAAGAAAGTAGCACATTTATGAGAAAACTAAAAAAGCACTCAGAGAGTGCATACCTCCGCCAAGGCTCCTTCTGTCCCTCATGGATCACATCCAAAATGTAAAAGGTTCGGATGTAGGCCACGAGCCAGTTCTGGTGAAAATTGCATCAAAGTTTATCCAGTAGTTTTGGGAGTACTCTTGCTCACACATTGTGAGAAGATAAGAGCCTTGGTGGAGGTATGCATTCTTGGATCATCACCAAAATGTAATGGGCTCCTCTCTAGCACAAGGACCACCTCTGGTGAAAATTTCATCCAAAACCATCCAGTTTTTTTTTTTGTGTAACCCTGCTGCACAAATACAAATAAGGTCCTTGGTGGAGGTATGCACTCACAGATCATCACCAAAATTTAATGGGCTCATCCTTGGCCCAAGGGCCACCTCTGGTGAAATCTTTATCAAAATCCGTACAGTAATTTTTGCATAATCCTGCTAACAAACAGACAAACAAACAAACAAACTAGCCTTATCACATTACCTCCTTGGCAGAGGTAATAAGTTGAAAACAGGTAAAGTCCACGTGGGCAAACACAGATCAAGATCTGTTTTTCAATGCACATATTAAATTTTTTCTAAGACTGCCTTCTATCATTTGCGTAATTTGCCAAGATTAGGAGCATCTTGTCTTAGAGTGATGCTGAGAAACTGATCCACGCTTTTGTTAGCTCTAAATTAGATTATTGTAACTCTTTATTATCAGGTTGTCCTAAAACATCTTTAAGAAGTCTTCAGTTGATCCAAAATGCTGCAGCAAGAGTTTTAACAGGTACTAGAAAGAGAGATCATATCTCTCCGGTTCTGGCCTCCCTTCATTGGCTTCCCATAGAGTTTAGAATTAAGTTTAAAATCCTTCTTCTCACTTTCAAAGCTCTAAATAATCAGGCCCCTTTTTATTTAAAAGATCTGATACTACCCTATTATCCTAACAGAGCACTACGCTCCCAAAATGCTGGATTACTTGTAATACCTAGAATCTCCAAAAGTACAATGGGAGGCAGAGCCTTCAGTTATCAAGCTCCTCTCCTGTGGAACCAGCTGCCAATCTGGATTCGGGAGTCAGACTCGATCTCTGTTTTTAAGAATAGGGTTAAAACCTTCCTTTTTGATATAGCCTACAATTAGGGAGGGATCATGTGTCTCTGAACCCTCCCTTAGTTATGCTGCTAATAGGTTTACACAGCCAGGGGACCTCCAATAATTGCACTGGGCTTCACTCCTTTCTTCACTCTCAATGAAATTTTTTTTTTTTTTTTGCTGGTCATTAGCATTTGTTTGTTCTCTCCCATAGATTGAGTCCCCATCGTGCTATTTGCTCTCTACATGTCTGTTCTTTTCATCTTCTCTATCCCCTCACCCCCCAGCCAGTTGCAGCAGATGACTGCCCCTCCCTGCGCCTGGTTCGGCTGGAGGTTTCTTCCTGTTAAAAGGGAGTTTTTCCTCTCCACCGTTGCCAAGCGCTTGCTCACAGGAGATCGCCTGATTGCTGGGGTCTTTCTGCAATTGTGGGGGTTTCCCCTACAGCTGAAAGTGCGATGAGATGACTGTTGTTATGAAATGGCGCTATATAAATAAAGTTGAATTGAATTGAATTGAGATGGGACCAACATGGAATCCATGGACAAAGCCACATGGGACCCATAAGACAGCCCAGATTTAACCTTTGGTGGAGCCCATTTGGACATGCTGGCTAGGTGGTAGTTTTTCTGTGCCCTTATATTTTGATAACATTCACCAGAGCAGTTTTTAAGATTATCCCAATTTTAGCCAACTCAAACTGGTGCCACCTAAATGCTTAGATAGCACTGGTCAACACCAAATTTATTGTCTAAGTTTTATTAGCTGATTGAGGACAATTTTGATGTGCTGAATCCAAAAATCACACTGGTTTTGCTCAATCAGGTCAAGTTTTTGAATTATGGCCACATGTTGTTTTATAGGTTTTTGTTTACATGTACGGGTATTTTCGCTTTATATGATGCAAAATCCTTTTTTATTATGTCTTGAAATTCTCTGAATTTTGAACAATGATGATGTAACATTCAATTTACATGTACTTACCTTTATATAAAAGTAAGTACATGCACAGTAGTAAGTACAGGTTTTTACTTAGCACCTGATCGAGAGAAACGGATGTCATTTTCAGATTCAGCGGTACAAAATTGTCTTAAATCAGTTGAAAAAACACAGACAACTTACAAAAAATTATTTTTGTAACTCTGTGTAGTTCAAAGTTACAAGCAAAGCAATGTGCAATACATGCAAATACATTTCTCCCAAGCATACAAATTAATAAAATTAGTCAAATTAATACAAGTTGAATCCATCTCCACAGCTCCATAGGCAGTGAATAGCAGATATCTTAAACTACCATTCAGCATATTCCTAAATAGAGTTGCCAACTGTCCCATTTTAGCTGGGACGTCCTGTTTATTGGGCTAAATATGTTTGTCCCGAGCAGAACATGCGTTGTCCCATGTATTTAAGGCCGCCTGAATGAAGAGCTAGGTTGGGCTGAAGCCCAGGGGCCTACGAAGATCAGGGCCTATCATAAGCCAATGAAAAAGATCACATTGTTGTTAACTGGTCAAATTCTATGTCCATCACTTGATATTCATGTGTGGCTGCTGATTGGCCTAATTTACAAGTGCTTCATGTGGGTACACATAACAGTAGCCTATCAGAGGAATTGTTTTGACATTCGACTATGCAAGTGCCAATGAGAAGTAAGAAGTAATTAGTTTGGTCAAAATGTCCAGAAAAAAGTTTGAAAGTGGCACTCATAAAATTATTGAGAGGAAAAGAGCTTAGAGAAAACATATTGCTCAAAAAATCATGAAGTGTAAAGGATTTTTCTAAGCTGGAGCGTCCAGTGGAGGAGGCTGCTAATCACTGCAGAGGAGACAGGTGGGCCGTTAACCTGTGCAGGTTTTTCAGTTTTCTGCTGCTGTGTATTGAATCAGGAATACTTCACTGATGTAATTTTATGCCGAAGGCAGTATCTGTCATGCTAAATGACAAATGTCAGTAAGATAAAATATCCTAAAGCAAGGCTTTATGCCATTACACACCTTTCATGAAAATTTCATCAAAATCTGTTCATAGCTTTTTGAGTTATGTTGGTAACAGACAAACCAACACCACTGAAAACATTACCTCCTCCCTTGGCAGAGGTAATTGTCTGCCAACAGAGCAAGAAAATTTGACTTATCAAATTGTGTAAAAAAAGTTAAAACTATTGGAAAGCATGTAAAATTTTCTTGCACATAAAATGCACAGCTCGACAGACGGATCGGAGCAGCATCTGCAGTGATGGGGATGTTGTACCGGTCTGTTGTGGTGAAGAGGGAGCTGAGCTCTAAGGCAAAGCTGTCGATTTTTACCGGTCAATCTACGTTTCTATCCTTACCTATGGTCATGAGCTTTGGGTAATGACCAAAAGAATGAGGTCACGGATACAAGTGGCTGAAATGAGCTTTCTCCGTAGGATTCCTAGACTCACCCTTAGAGATAGGGTGAGGAGCTCAGTCATCCAGGAGAGGCTCAGAATAGAACCGCTGCTCCTCCACATTTAAAGGAGCCAGTTGAGGTGGTTTGGGCATCTGATCAGGATGCCTCCTGGACGCCTCCCACTTGAAGTGTTTCGGGCACGTCCCACTTGGAGGAGACCCCGGGGCAGACCCAGGGCTCGCTGGAGAGACTGTGTCCCAGCTGGTCTGGGAATGCCTTGGTATCCTCTCTGAAGAGCTGGAACAGGTGGCTGAGGAGAGGGAAGTGTGGACTTCTCTGCTTGAGCTGCTGCCTCCGTGACCTGGACCTCCTGAAAAGTGGTAGAAGATGGATGGATGGATGGGTGGATAAACTGCACAGCAAGAATAAATATCTTGTCAGACAAAAAGAAACAAGCATAAACAACCTTAATTTATTTCATTTTACTTATATTTGACTTTTTGCAGTGTAGTTGTGTTTTGTAGCTCAAAGTTGCATTATTTCTCAAAGAGAAACAAAAATGAGGCTGTAGTGGCTCAGGAGGTAGAGCAGGTCACCCAATAAGTGGAAGGTTGGCGGTGTGAATCCCACTCTTTCCACCTTGCTATTGTGCCCTTGGGTAAGACACTTTACCCACCTTGCCTTCAGTGTGTAAAACTCTGTCCCTTACTTTTCTGTGATAAAGTTGAGAACCCTGTTCCTAAGCCATATATTACCATATTCTCAGCATTGGTGTAGAATACTGACCGAAGTGACCATAAAACTAATAGAATGACTTTGGGTATTAGCTAGTTTTGGTTCCATTCTCATTTTTGCCTCTTGGTTCATGAAATTCTGAATGTGATTGCCCCCACCTCTCACATCTCCTGCTGGCCTCCTGTCACACTGTATAGCGACTGCACCGTGCAGACCTCCCTCCTCCCCACCGACACAATCAAAAATTTTGACCAAATACCTTCCCATTCATGGGGATTTTATCCATCTGGCTCTGCATATTATCTGCACACTCTCCCTCTACATCAGACAAACCTGCCAACATTGTGTTTAAATAATGGAGAGGAATGGCTGGATGGACGATAACACATGTCCATGCTATCCAAGTACACAAAGAAAGCAGTGGAAGGGTGTGAACATTTGAATAATTCCATTCCTATGACTACCTCTCACAATCGTGCTGAGCTCGTTAATTGTTACCTTCTTATGAACAGTTCAAAACGATGACACCAGTCAAAAGTTTTGGACTTTTGAGGTCAAACGCTGGTCAAAACGGTACAGATAATCAGAGGAGCTGCAAGCCAGAAGGGGGCTCCCCCAAAGGTTTGACCAATTTTGATCTCCTGTAACCCGAAAAGGATTAAGCAGAAGAAGATGGATGGATGGATGGATGGATGAATCACTACAGCTGTGACAATGTGGAGAGTTTGCAATGACAGTGGTAGGTTGGCACAGAACTCTCTAAGGGCTCATTTCCACCAAAATAAGAGCCAGTGCTAGTTTGGTTCTGGGGCTGGTGCCAGTGCTTACCCAGTTCAACTGTAGTGCCTCATAAGAACCAGTTGGTTTTCCACCGATATGGAGCTAGTCGGGGATTACGTCAGGGCTACGTTATTGCGTAGTGTGAAGCGCCTTTATGCAACCCCGCAGAACACCACAGAAGAAGAAGTAGCAGTGCTAGCTTGTCAACATGAGAAGTTTGTTGTCTCTTTGGGAGCGCTGCTTTTATTATTCCAAACCTGTAATACCATCCAAAAACAGTTTTATTCTTCATGGCAGAGAATGGCGGCTGCGTTTAAGGAGACCGGTAATTATCAATATTTCAGTTATCAACCGTTGTTAGATCAAGTCTGTAGCGCGAGCATTGACTACACTTTTAAACACAATATTTATGTCAATTCTGTAATAGGTGGTGCTACGGTGCATTATGAGACGGAGGTCGCCTGTTATGTCATGCCAAAAAGTGATCAGCTGTCCAAAAAATGATCGTCAGGGGCCATATTGTTATGGGTTTATATTAGCCGTTAAATATACAGTATATTTCAACAGATAAACAGTACTTAGGTATAACAAGATATATTTAACACTTATGATGCATTTTGAACCCGAAACAAACTTGATCTAGGATTAAAAGCAATTGAAATAATGCAGTCACAAGGTTACATGGAAAAATGCATAGATTTACTGCATATATACATGAAGATACTATATAAATATATATTCTATGTACCTCCAAACAACGATGTTTTTGCACATAAATATTGCAATCAGATAAATTCTATACGTTGTTTTCCAAACTGCAACACTTTGGCCAACACTATAATTTTTCAGATATGATAAAACCTCAAAACATTTAGACACACTGTAGGTGGACTGAGACCAGCCAGTCCACCTTTAACAAGCAGGCACTCCTGGCTCCTGTAGACGGTGATCACTTTTTGGCACGACACCGGATTTCACCACCCAGCTGACCCCATGCAGAAGTGGCTGATGAAACCCTTTTCGGACACAGGCAGACTTACCCCTGAACAACGTAACTACAACTACCGGATGAGCCGTGCACATTCAGTTGTGGAAATGGCTTTCGGCAGTTTGAAAGGACAATGGAGGTCCCTCCTGACAAGGAATGACTGCAAACTGGAGCTGAGCAAGAAAATGGTGCTCACCTGCTGCATACTTGATAATATTTGTGAGGAACATGGTGACAACTTTGGACTCCCAGACACACCTGATCACAGTCAGCCTCCAGTTCAACCACTACCTGACCATGCCAGTGTAGAATGACATTAGGGCAGCTTTAATGGAGGATTTTGTCATATCCGGCTCTACGGAGCCAGGCAATCAGAGCCAGGGGCAAGCCAGTGAGTCGTGATATTTTATTCAGGGAAAAGGGGAAGGGATGAGGAGAGCACAGATACTCATGCAGACGTACACTCACAGGTTGCACAGCGCAGAGGTAAGCAGCTCGTACCGGACGTGGGGGTAACAAGACGTACATACTCACAGCGGGATACAAACACAGGAATGCTGCAAGAGGAGTATAAGCTGACACCAGACGAAGGGGCTTCAGCTTAGCAATGTGTTTATGTCGCAGCCCCGAGTCATCGAGGCTGCTCCTATTTATCCTCATTGGCAGCGCCCCAGCTGATGAAGACTAATTGGCCCCAGCCGTCCATAATGCTGCCAGCTGGGGGCCAGCTGAGACGCTGCTCAATGGGAAGCAGGGATGAGGGAAAACATGGGCTGAGTGCCGAGACGGCATCTCAACCCATGGTGACAGAGCCCCTCCCTCAAGGTCGGGCTCCTGAACGACCAGGAACATCCCAGCCCCCCCCCCACCCCACCCCACCTAGGGTGGGAGGCGGACCGGAGGGGAAGAAGCCAAGGGAAGGACAACACCAATGGGGCAATGTAGGGTAGCGGGAAAGAAAAACCCAAATACAATACTGACAAAACAGAATTAACCCAGGTACAGATGGGGAGAAGAACTGGGTCAGCACGCCGGTTACATACTACCCAGAGAGTACCAACCATGCGTGACCCAGAGCAAGGAAAAAAGAACCACCAAAAAGGTACAGGGCAAAAAATGCTGAGTACGGTTAAATAAAGGGGAACCTATACACAGCGCTAATTTAAGTACATACACACAGTCACCAAGAAAAGTGAGGGTGACTGGAACAAATGACAATTATAGAACATGGTGTTACGGAAAACAAGGCACATGACTATAATGAACCAACAGGACAAAAAAGAAATACTGAGTGCAGGCAAAGAAAAACCCACACACACGAATATATAAATACCCAGTCACCTAAGGAAATGAAAGTGACTGGAATAAATAGATAACTGCAGAGCATGGTGTTACGGAAAACAAAACATAACTCTACAATACAAAAAACGAGGCTCAAAACATGGCACAAAAAGTAAAATGCTGAGCATGAGCGATGGAAAACACAGCACTATAAAAACGAATCCACCAACAGGACAAAACATTACACCCGAGTGACCTTAATAACAAAAGAAAAAGTGACACCCGAGGTGAATGGCAGGCAGAGTCCAAAAATGGCTGAGATGGCTCCGGAGATCTCCCCGCCCATTGTCCAGCTGGCGAATCAGGGGAAGAGAAGTGTTCGGACGGCGAACTCTGGACCCAGATCCCAGGAATCCAGTCCACCGGCAGCCGAACCAGGCTGCCCAGAGGGAAACAGACCAGTGGGGGGAACCAGATCACCGAACCGAAAGTTCTGTGGGTCGGGTCGTCGACCCGCATCACTCAACCACCAGGACCGTTGAGACGGGCGAAGGATCAGAGCGGATCCCGGTGGAAGAGGCTCTGGGGAGAGCCGATGACGAGGGCGGCGGGCGTCAGGCCGCAGGAAATCAGAATCAGAATCAGAATCAGGTTTATTGCCATTGTTCATGTAGTACACAAACTAGGAATTTGTCTCGGTACAATGCTGCAACATTAAACATGATAAGAGAAATAAACTATACATGTAATAAAGTGTAGGATAAGATTAAGTGATACTGGTCAACAGTTAAAATATATATTAGCCAGCAGCAGATACTGTGGAGAACTATATAGTGCAGTCGGTAATGCAGGAAGAAAACAGTGATGATTGACATGAGTCTGGTTGAGCTGCTGTACATGGTGCACGAGAGTCACTTAGTGTTCAGCAGTCTAATGGCAGAGGGGAAGAAGCTGTTCATGTGACGGGAGGTTTTAGTCTGGATGGACCGAAGTCTTCTACCAGAGGGGAGGGGGGCAAACAGTACATGACCAGGGTGTGAGGGATCGGCTATGATCCGGCCAGCACGCCTCCGGGTCCTGGAGATGTACAGATCCTGGAGAGATGGGAGCTTGCAGCCGATCACCTTCTCAGCAGTGCGCACGACGCGCTGCAGCCTTAGTCTGTCCCTGGCAGTGGCTCCTGCGTACCACACGGTTATGGAGGTGGTGAGGATGGACTCGATGATGGCTGTGTAGAACTGCACTAACATCTTGGTGGGTAGCTTGAGCTTCCTCAGCTGCCGCAGGAAGAACATCCTCTGCTGGGCTTTTTTGATGAGTGAGCTGATGGTCAGCTCCCATTTGAGGTCCCTGGTGATGGTAGTGCCTAGGAAGCGGAAGGAATCAGCAGTGGTGATGGGAGAGCCTGAGAGGGTGAGGGGGGGCAGAGGAGTAGTGACTTTCCTGAAGTCTACAATCATCTCCACTGTCTTCAGAGCGTTCAGCTGCAGGTTGTTATTGCTGCACCAGGACGCCAGCTGGGCCACCTCTCTCCTGTAGGCGGACTCGTCGCCGTTGGAGATGAGCCCGATGAGGGTGAAAACGGCCACCTCCTCACCGGACCTGGACAATACTGGGGCAGCACCCACGTCGGACCCCGATCGGGCCTCAGGCGAACCCACGTTGGACCCCGACTGGGTCTCGGGCGAACCCACGTTGAATACTGCACCAGAACCGACCTCCAACGTTGAACCCGGACCCTCCAGCACCACGAGGAACAGCAACTCCTTGCCGGTGACCCTGGAAGAAGGCTCAGAAGAGAAAACAGAACCGGGATCAGGATCACCGGCAGCGCCAGAACCCGGCGAGACGAGTTCAGACGCAGCGGACGGCTGCACCCGGCTCGTCTCCCCTGGAGATAGGCTAAAGTGCTCGGGGATAAAAAGAGAGAAAAGAAAGGAGAGCACTCGCCTGATCTCGGGTTCTGACGCCGTCCAGGACTGCGAAGATCCAGGATCCGTCGTCAGGAGGTCGTTGTCAGGCTCCCATCTAGCCGCGTCGGGCCCCGCAGCCAGCACGATGGTCAGCGCAGCTTGAGATCCCTCCAGCTCAGGTAACCCCGCCGACGATCCACTCGGCGTGAAGCCAGAAGAATCTCGTCCCGCCGGACCGAACCGCTCCTCCGTGGAGACCCGGGGACGCTCAGTCGTCGGCGTAGACTCCACGCAGCAGTCAGTCCCCCTCCTCCGTCCGCAATGTAGCTGCGGAACCACAGGCCCTCTCCATATCCCACCACGTTGACCCGGAGCCGGGGACCGCTCGGCGGAGAGAGACACAGAGGATGCGGGATTAGGAATACAAGTTACAGCAGGTGGGGAGAGTTCAGGGAGCTGCGAACCCTGAACTTCTCCTCCAGGGATGTGAGAGCAAATCATTAAGCAGGTGTGAAAAAACAATGACTTGCCTGCCCCCTGGAGGTTGAGTATCGCCTGCTGTAGTGGAATCTGCTTCTTCCTCTCCCCGCCCGGCGATAACGGAGGACCCCCCGGGAATTCGTCTGAGGGTCGCTCGCGTTGTCTCCAGCAGAGAGCTCACCAGGCCGGGATTCCAGGCACACACAGCAGTCAGGAAGCGCGTCGAGGAGGAGGGGGAAACAGCCGGGGTGAGCCAGCCCGAATGTCCAGGAATGACAGCGGGGGAACGAGGCTCAGGGGACGAGGCTGTAGAATCTCCACACTGACGAGGCAAAGGGATGACAGCTGCGTGGGAGGAACGGTCCTGACGATGACCCAGAACTGGATCCGGACGAGGTTCGTGCAGAGGTGACTCGGCGATGTGATGACGACTACTCCCAGGGGACGAAGCGAGGGGGAAACCCAGGATTCGCCGCTCCAGATCGGAGATCGAGACGAGGAAGGCGTCGAGCACGGGAAAGCTTCGTAGCCCTGAAGTCCTCACCATCAATCTCACTGCCGCCGCCACATGCCTGAAGGTGGTGACAGGAAACACAGTAGAGCTCGCGACAGCCACTCGACCCCGGACATAACTGCTGTCAGCTGCGGCTCCTTGAAGGGAATCCCGAGTGACGTGGCGCAGGTCGGGGGAAGTCCTCTGGTTGGCGCGAACTCCCGGACTGGAATAGCGGCAGGAACGGGACTCCGAAGCGGGGAAAGACGTCGCCCACTTCGACTCCCTGCCGGGATTTCCATCCACCCCGTGGAGCTTCTCTCGCTGTGTACCTGCAGCGTCTATCCTGGCACTGTCCTCCAGATGGTACAGAGAGTGAGGGTGACAGTCCAGGAGTTCCTCAGCACGGCCCGGATGCCAGCGTCTCGCGTTGGAGGCGTCGTGCAGGGTGAAGAACGTCCCGTCGACAGCCTCCGAGATGGACCTCAGCTCGTCGCCCTGGCGCCGGAAGTGACTCCTGGGAAACGGCATGCTAGCAGCGCTGACACCCGGACAGAAAGGTACATTTCCACGGCGACTCACGGCCGCCGGTAGCTCTTCTGGCTGCGACATACTGTCATATCCGGCTCTACGGAGCCGGGCAATCAGAGCCAGGGGCAAGCCAGTGAGTCGTGATATTTTATTCAGGGAAAAGGGGAAGGGATGAGGAGAGCACAGATACTCATGCAGACGTACACTCACAGGTTGCACAGCGCAGAGGTAAGCAGCTCGTACCGGACGTGGGGGTAACAAGACGAACATACTCACAGCGGGATACAAACACAGGAATGCTGCAAGAGGAGTATAAGCTGACACCAGACGAAGGGGCTTCAGCTTAGCAATGTGTTTATGTCGCAGCCCCGAGTCATCGAGGCTGCTCCTATTTATCCTCATTGGCAGCGCCCCAGCTGATGAAGACTAATTGGCCCCAGCCGTCCATAATGCTGCCAGCTGGAGGCCAGCTGAGACGCTGCTCAATGGGAAGCAGGGATGAGGGAAAACATGGGCTGAGTGCCGAGACGGCATCTCAACCCATGGTGACAGATTTTAACAGTGGGGAGCAATGACCTGTTTAATGCCAACCATATCATTTACAAAATATAACGTGAAGTTGTGCAAAATAATTAATAAATAAAACATTCAGCTGACAGTCAGTGTACTCTGTTTTAAAGTATTTATGATGTATTTATATATTTTATAGGCACATTTACAGAGTTGTTAAAGGTATATGCCTTCTGTACTTGTATGTCATCTATTCTGGTTAAAGAACTGATTCAAGTTTTTATTCATGTAGGGGTAACAAGAGACAGACTGTGAAGTGTAAAAGTTAAAAGTACTTTCCCCAGAAATGATCTTGTCCAGAGCTGATAGAATGTCGTGTGGTACGTTGTCAAAAGACTATAAACTCATTATCATTTTTGAAGCTGACAACTTGGAACATTTTCCACAGAAAAAGTGCATAGATTTAAAGTTTGTTGCTGCTTGTTCTTTAGAAAATGTGAAAAAGTTGTCAAAAATATGAGTAAAGTCCACAAATACCTGATATATTGTCCAATACCTGAAAAAATGAACTTAAGTGCAGTAATTCAGTACTTGTACTTTCACTTTCCACTACTACAATGTTATAGTGATTTGCATTGTTTGTCCTAAATAGCTTTACATTTCATGCATATGTTTGGTGTGAGGATAACAATTACTTAATGTAGAAGCAGTAAAACACTTAAAGAATGAAAGCTTTTATTTCCAAAATGTTCAAAAACTTAAGACTGCTACATAAGAAATATTATGTACACACAGCCAAAAATATCAATGCTGTGATAGCTAGTTTGTTTGCAGTCCCTCAAGCACAGACGACGTGTCCCATCAGTCCAACAAGGGCATTGGTCCTGTCCTCCATCTTCTGGATGCTTTGCAGCAAAGCGGAGGTCAGCTGCTCCTCCCTCCTGCTCTGCTCCTGCTGTCTCTCATCTGACCTCTCCAGGTAGTCAAGAAGGAGGTCCATGTTTGTGTCCCACTTCTGTTTCCCTATTTTAAAGTACAAAAATAAGAAGCAATATAAAATAACCACACACTGAAAAACGCAGAAATCGTCAATCCAAGATTGAATGTGTCTATTCAACATCCATTTACTATTAGTGGCATCACAACGTTCAATTCAAGTGTATAATTGGTTTAATTAACTCCCTCCTTTGTGTGAATGGATCATGAGCTGAACATATATTACCTAATCTGGTCTGATGAGAATAGGAAGAGCAGGAGGAGGACAAGCTTGGTGCTGGTGAAGCTGAGCTGGACACCACAGGTCTGCGTGGTTCTCCCTCATCATCCAGGTGTGATAAATCTGTAAATACAAAAAAAAAAGTGTTTTAGTTTGTGCAATGTCCAACTTAAGCCTTCCATTAAATGTGCAGACATAGAAGGCAATTTTATTCAATATCAATATTAGCAAAGCTTACATGTCTGATTATGGAATAGAAGAATTCCTGTTTTGCTGTCTGTCTGTGTGGTTTGCTCTCCTCACTCTCCTGAGCTTTTGGGTTAGCCACTAGCGATGGCTAGTAGCTCTCCTTCCTCTCCTCCTCTGGTGTGCTCTCTCTGTCAGATGTTTAGCTACACCTCTGCCTCTTTTAGTGATAATGGTAAATGTAATAAATGTTGTCTTTTTGAGGCGCTCGAGGCGAGGTTGTCTGATTTGGAATCCCGGCTCCGCTGCATTGAAACACCGTCTGCGCCAGTTACTCTTGACGGTCGCCCCTTAGCTGCAGCGGAGCTAGCTAGCATAGCTAACCCTGTTAGCGGTCCTCCGGCTATCCTCAGCAACGAGGAGACTGGGTGGGTGACGGTGAGAAGGAAGCCTAGTCGCAAAGCCCCGGTACACCACCAACCTGTTCACGTTTCTAATCGTTTTTCCCCGCTCAGCGACACACCCACTGAGAAAAAAACTCTAATCATTGGCAACTCTGTAGTCAGAAACGTGAACCTAGAGACTCCAGCGGCCATAGTCAAATGCATTCCTGGGGCCAGAGCAGGCGACATCGAGTCAAATTTGAAAATGCTGGCTAAAAGTAACTGTAAATACTCCACAATTGTTATTCACGCTGGCATTAATGACATCCGTCTCCGGCAGTCGGAAGTCACGAAACTTAATGTAGAATCGGTGTGTGACTTTGCAAAAACGATGTCTGCCGCTGTAGTATTCTCTGGGCCCCTCCCCAATCTGACCAGTGATGACATGTTTAGCCGCTCATCATCCTTGAACCGCTGGCTGTCTGTGTGGTGTCCTGCAAATGACGTGGGCTACATTGACAATTGGAGCTCTTTTTGGGGAAAACCTGGTCTTATGAGACGAGACAGCATTCATCCCACTTTGGATGGTGCTTCTCATTTATCTAACAATCTGGCATCTTTTTTGTCCAAATTTCCAAAACCTTGACTACTCACAGTTGGGACCAGGAAGCAGAGTCGCAGTCTTACATGCCTCTCTGCAGCTCCTCTTCATCCGCTACCCCTCAACTTAGCCCCCTGTCTTCCCCATCAGAGAATCGTTGTCTGCTCCCTCCAAAGTAAATAAAAATATAATATATAAGCATCCCAAAGTGATTAAGCAAAATATTGGTAAAACTCAAATTAAACATAAAGCCTCTAAATTGAATGATTTGGTCTCTGTTCCTCCTCATAATTTAAAAATTAAATGTGGTTTATTAAATATTAGGTCTCTAACTCCCAAGTCTCTGTTAGTCCATGATCTGTTAATTGATCATCAGATTGATTTAATTTCCCTTACAGAGACTTGGTTAGGACAAGAGGATTATGTTGGTTTAAATGAATCAACTCCCTCTGGTTATTTAAACTGTCAAAATCCCAGAAGTTCTGGTCGTGGAGGAGGAGTAGCAACAATTTACCATTCCAAATTACTAGTTAATGTAAAGCAAAAAACATGTTATAATTCCTTTGAGGGTCTGGTCCTCAGTATTGGGCACTTTAGCAATTTTAGGTTAAACCCAATTTTATTTGCCATAGTTTATCGTCCCCCATCAACCTACTCAGCAATTTTATCCGAATTTGCTGATTTCTTAGCTGATTTAGTGCTGAAATCTGATAGAATAATTATAGTAGGGGACTTTAATATACATGTGGATGTAGATAGTGACTGTCTTAATGTGGCATTTAATTCAATATTAAACTCGATTGGGTTTTCTCAGAAAGTAGGAAATTCTACTCATTACCTCCACCATACACTGGACCTTGTTCTGACATATGGCATAGAAATAGAAAATCTTGTAGTGTCTCCTCATAACCCTGTACTGTCAGACCATTGTCTGTTAACCTTTGATTTTACTATTTCTGACTATCTGGCTCCTAAAGAAAAATATTATTACAGTAGAGGCCTCTCAGATGATGCTGTTACCAAATTTATGCAATTGTTTCCTCTATGCCATGTGTCAACACAACGGAAATAAGCTATAGACAGCTTGCTCCTTCTGTAATTGATAACATGGTGGATAGTGTTACAGCTTCTCTGCATCAGACTCTAGACTTGGTGGCCCCCTTAAAAATGAAAAGTCTAATCAGAGATTTCTAACTCCTTGGTTCAACACAGAAACTCGTAACTTAAAACAGAAGACTCGTCAATTAGAAAGAAAATGGCGCTCCACTAATTTAGATGAAATCTATTTAGCTTGGAGAAATCATCTTTTAATTTATAAAAAATCTCTTAGAAAAGCTAGAACGAGTTATTACTCTGCATTAATAGAAGAGAACAAGAATAATCCCAGGTTTCTTTTCAGCACTGTAGCCAGGTTGACAAAGAGTCAGGACTCTGTCAATCCTAGCATTCCCTTAGAGCTTACTAGTCAGGACTTTATGAACTTTTTCAATAATAAAATTTCATCCATCAGACACTTCCGGTCTGGACGCCATGGTGATAGCAACTTAACGCTGAACCTCCCAGACCCAATCCAAGGAAAACATCTTCAAAATCAGACTTAACGGATTTTTGGAAGAATAAAAATCAAAAGACAAAAACACCATGCCTAACCAAAAACAGAAGAAACTGACATTCCCCAGGTCAGGACGCGCAGCGGCCGCAGAATCTGATCCCAAGGACCTCCGTTCAGGAGACGAGGAGCTGGACCTAGCTAACAAAAAGATTAGCTTGAAATCACTATTTGATGAATTATGACGATTTCGGGCCGAATTTCATGAATTCAGAGAGGAACTAAAAAGGACGAACAGCAGAATGGACCAGGCCGAAAACCGAATCTTGGAAGCTGAAGAAAGAGTAAAAGTGCTTGAAGATTCTATGCTGGATTTACACAGAAAACAGTCAAGGCTGGAGGCTAAGCTAACCGACCAAGAAGGAAGACAGAGACGAGATAACATCAGAATTCACGGTCTGAAAGAAGGAGCTGAAGATAGTTTCAACACAGTGGCGGAATGCGTGGAATCCTTATTGAGAGAGAAGTTGGATATTCCACAAACCACCGATTTGAAGATAGAAAAGGCCCATCGTACATTAGCCGCAAAGCCAGCGGCAGAAGCGCCCCCGCATTCGGTGGTGGTAAGATTCTCCGATTTCAAAATAAAACAAGAGGTTGTAAGACGGGCTTGGCAGAAAAAAGGATTTATGCATCAAGAGAGAAAAGTCTTCGTGGAGCACGATTACGCCCCTGAAGTTCTTAAAAAGCGACGGGAATATAACAACGCCAAAAAGGTTCTACGGGAACGGAATCTACGCTTTCAGACGCCATTTCCGGCGAAGTTAAGGGTCTTTTACGGTGAAGAGTCATGTCTCTATAATTCAGCGGAAGAAGCAACAATTGACATGGCGAGAAGAGGACTCCCGGTAACAGTGTTTAAACCCGCAGCGAACCTGAGCGAGAAGATCAGAGCTCAAACGTGGTCCACTCAGAAACCTTCAAAATCCACGGGCCAGAAGCGGGAAACCCAGCCCCAGAGCTACAAAGATAAGCTTTCCAGTTCCAGGAAGGAATAGCGACCTTTTTGGGTTTTTTTTTTTCTTTTCAGTCATTCTACACTTCCATCCCCCCTCCTACAAGGTAACAAACATTAAAGGAGGTGCAGAATCAGCATGTGGTAAAACCTTTCATGGAGCAGTTATAGCATTAGAAACAAATGCCTTCTTAATTTAAAGGGAAAAAAAAAATCTTGTTAAAATAGAAATGTAACAATGACCCACATGTTCTCTCCACACTAACAAATACTGTATTAGAGTGAATGTTTGCTGTGATGGGGGTGGGAGGGTGCACACAATCTCATAGGGTATAGGCATAAAAAAAAAAATAATAAAAAAAAATCATTACAAATTCGGATTGGGATCTGAAATTCACGTTAAAAACATGGGACAACTTACAGGGGTAAGAGAGGGCCCTCAACACGTAACAGAGTTTGAGGAATTTCCCTCAGAGCCTACACTCCATCAGGGCTCTTACAGGGTCTTTAAAGAGACCTCAGCTCAGGAAGTTTTTTTTGACAGTTTTTTGTTTTAAAGTTTCGTACACTATGTTCTTAATGTTTTTTATGTTCTTAATGTTCTTTCAGTTTCTGAGTAGCAAAAAAGAGGTCCACCACACTGTTATACTTGGTGGCCCCCTTGGTGGCCCCCTTAAAAAAGAAAAAGTCTAATCAGAGATTTCTAACTCCTTGGTTCAACACAGAAACTCGTAGCTTAAAACAGAAGACTCGTCAATTAGAAAGAAAATGGCGCTCTACTAATTTAGATGAAATCTATTTAGCTTGGAGAAATCATCTTTTAATTAAAAAAAAATCTCTTAGAAAAGCTAGAACAAGTTATTACTCTGCATTAATAGAAGAGAACAAGAATAATCCCAGGTTTCTTTTCAGTACTGTAGCCAGGTTGACAAAGAGTCAGGACTCTATCAATCCTAGCATTCCCGTAGAGCTTACTAGTCAGGACTTTATGAACTTTTTCAATAATAAAATTTCATCCATCAGAGATAAAATCAATCAGATTCTTCCCACAGTTAACTTAAATACTGTAACTACTACAACTCCTTCTTTTGATGTCTGTCTTGATGAGTTTGCTCCAATCGACCTTTGTGAGTTAAACAAAATAGTTTCCTCATCCAAACCTTCAACTTGTCTTTTAGACCCTATTCCTACTAGGTTATTTAAAGAAGTCTTCCCACTTATTGGTAGCTTTATTCTTCATATAATCAATTCTTCATTAACTTTAGGCCATGTACCGCAGGCTTTTAAAACAGCTGTAATTAAACCCTTACTCAAAAAGCCAACGCTAGATCCAGGAGCTTTAGCTAACTATAGACCAATCTCTAATCTCCCTTTCATTTCAAAAATCTTAGAAAGAGTTGTTGCTACGCAATTATTCGACCACCTGCAGGGAAATGGTTTACTTGAAGAGTTTCAATCTGGGTTTAGAATCCATCATAGTACTGAAACAGCCTTAGCGAAGGTCACTAACGACCTCCTCATTGCATCTGATAATGGACTAGTTTCTGTACTTGTCCTTTTAGACCTTAGTGCAGCTTTTGATACTATCGATCATAATATTCTACTTGATAGATTAGAACACTATGTTGGACTTAATGGAACTTCGTTGCAGTGGTTTAGATCTTATTTATCTGATAGGTTCCAGTTTGTTCATGTAAATAATGAGTTTTCTTTCAACTCGTAGCTTAGTCATGGAGTTCCACAGGGATCTGTGCTAGGCCCTACTCTTTTTAGTTTATATATGCTTCCGTTAGGCAACATTATTAGAAAGCACTGTATACTGTACATTTTCATTGTTATGCAGATGACACACAATTATACCTGTCAATGAAGCCAGATGATAGTAATCAATTAGCCAAGTTAGAAGCCTGTCTTAAGGAAATCAAAGCTTGGATGACTTGTAATTTCCTGCTATTAAATTCAGATAAGACTGAAGTCATTCTTGTTGGTCCAAAAAACCTTAGAAATTCCTTTCCAAATCAAACTTTCAGTTTGGATGCAGTTACTCTTTCTCTTAATAGCTCTGTGAGGAACCTTGGAGTTATTTTTGATCAGGATTTGTCCTTCAATTCACATATTAAATTTGTTTCTAAGACTGCCTTCTATCATTTGCGTAATACTGCCAAGATTAGGAGCATCTTGTCTCAGAGTGATGCGGAGAAACTGATCCACGCTTTTGTTAGCTCGAGATTAGATTATTGTAATTCTTTATTATCGGGCTGTCCTAAAACATCTTTAAAAAGTCTTCAGCTGATCCAAAATGCTGCAGCAAGAGTTTTAACAGGTACTAGAAAGAGAGATCATATCTCTCCGGTTCTGGCCTCCCTTCATTGGCTTCCCATAGAGTTTAGAATTAAGTTTAAAATCCTTCTTCTTACTTACAAAGCTCTAAACAATCAGGCTCCTTTTTATTTAAAAGATCTGATACTACCGTATTATCCTAACAGAGCACTACGCTCCCAAAATGCGGACTACTTGTAATACCTAGAATCTCCAAAAGTACAATGGGAGGCAGAGCCTTCAGTTATCAAGCTCCTCTCCTGTGGAATCAGCTGCCAATCTGGATTCGGGAGTCAGACTCGATCTCTGTTTTTAAGATTAGGGTTAAAACCTACCTTTTTGATATAGCCTACAATTAGGGAGGGATCATGTGTTTCTGAACCCTCCCTTAGTTATGCTGCTAATAGGTTTAGTCAGCCGGGGGACCTCCAGTAATGCACTGGGCCTCACTCCTTTCCTCACTCTCTATGAAATATTTTTTTTTTGCTGGTCATTAGCATTTGTTTGTTCTCTCCCATAGATTGAGTCCCCATCGTGCTGTTTGCTCTCTACATGTCTGTTCTTTTCATCTTCTCTGTCCCCTCACCCCCCAGCCAGTCGCAGCAGATGACTGCCCCTCCCTGAGCCTGGTTCTGCTGGAGGTTTCTTCCTGTTAAAAGGGAGTTTTTCCTCTCCACCGTCGCCAAGTGCTTGCTCACAGGGGATCACCTGATTGCTGGGGTCTTTCTGCAACTGTGGGGGTTCCCCCCTACAGTTGATAGTGCTATGAGATGACTGTTGTTGTGAAATGGCGCTATATAAATAAAGTTGAATTGAATTGAATTGAATTAAATAAGAAAATACAATGGAGAAACAGGGTGTAACCAAAATAGCCTCATATAATGTAAAAGGGATCCTGAATCCAGTTAAAAGATCCAAGATTCTACGCAAAATGAAAAAAGACAAAGCAGAAATAATATTTTTACAAGAAACCCACCTAACAGACGTGGAACACACTAAACTCAATAGACAAGGGTTTAAAAGGATCTCTTTATCTTCATATAAATCAGGGAGGAGGAGGGGAGTAGCGACATTGATATCAACCAAAATTACATTTGAAAAAAAATCAGAACACAAAGATAAAGAAGGGAGGTACAGTTTGGTAATTGGGTGGCTAGAGGGAGAAGATATCACCCTGCTGAATGTATATGCACCACCAGGGCTAAATGGAAATTTTATAAAAATGTATTCGACCTAATGATAACTAAAGCCCAAGGTTTAGTGATATGTGGTGGAGACTTCAATCTAAGACTGAATCCATACTGGGATGCAACAGGTAATTCTTCACATCAAAATAACACTCAAAATAGGAAAACTCGGATGCTACTAAAAGAAATGGGAATCTGTGATGTATGGAGGGAATTCAACCCCAATGTAAAAGATTATACTTTTTATTCAACACCACATTCATCTTACTCAAGGATTGATTACTTTTTTATGTTTAATAGAGACATTGGAAGAGTAAAAACATGTAAAATAGGACTGATGGATCTCTCTGACCACAGTCCAATCTATATGGACTTAAACATCCAAAAATACACAAATAATACATTTTCCTGGAGGTTGAATTCAAATGTCCTGAAAGGACCACTGAAAGAGGAATTGGAATCAGATATTTTCAGATATTTGTAAGAAAACGATAATGGAGAAGTATCCCCTTTAATACTGTGGGATGCGTGCAAAGCTGTAATAAGGGGAAAAATTATTGCAAAACTGGCAACCCAAAAGAAACTGAGACAAAAAAAACTAATCACACTAGAGTCAGAACTCAAGAACCTAGAAAAAGAACACAAAGACAACACTCATTCTAATGGTTCGCTCAAGATTAAAGAAATTAAAAATCAAATAAATGAGATCTACACAATAGAAATCCAGAAGAAACTTACATTTCTGAAACAAAAACACTATGAAGCAGGCAGTAAATCGGCAAAATTACTAGCCTATAAATTGAGGAAACAACAGAAAGAGCAATCTACAAAATCAGAGACCCAGTATCAAAGGAAATAAAATTCAGAATTCAGAATACTTCGAGAATTGCTACAAGAACTTATACTCCCACAAAAAACATAAAAACGCATCCGAGACATTCCTAAACACATTAAACCTTCCCCAACTTACGGAATCACAAAATAAAACACTACAGTCAGAAATACAACCTAAAGAATTGGAAAAAGCAATTATGAAACTTAAAGCTAACAAATCCCCAGGAGCAGATGGCTATACAGCAGAATGGTACAAAACCTTTAAACAGCAACTATCTCCTCTCCTCCTGAAAACATTTAACTATGTCCTCCACACAGGGGAAATCCCCCCCTCCTGGAGAGAAGGGGTCATTGCAGTTATACCTAAACCTGAAAAGGATAAACTAGAATGCTCCAACTACAGACCAATCAGTGTATTAAATCAGGACTATAAGCTTTTTACCATTATCCTTGCCAAAAGGTTAGAAAACATACTGACAGACTTAATTCACTTAGACCAAACAGGTTTTATAAGACAAAGACAGACACAAGACAACATTCGATGCACTTTACACATAATTCATCATATAAAAAAAATATAACTTAAATGCAGTCATATTGGGATTAGATGCTGAAAAAGCATTCGATTCGGTTGACTCGTCTTTCCCATATAGAATCTTATCCAGTTTCAATTTTCATAACAACTTCATTAGAACTATACAGGCATTATATAAAAAACCAACAGCTAAAATAAGGATTAACGGTAATTTATCATCATCTTTTGAGCTGGAAAGAGGATGTCGTCAAGGCTGCCCCCTGTCTCCACTGCTCTTTGCAATCTTCATAGAACCCCTGAGCCAATGGATAAGACAAAATCAAAAAATTCAGGGTATTACACTTGGTCAGAAGGAACAAAAAATAGCACTCTTTGCTGATGACATTTTAATATACCTAGGGCAGCCAGACACTTCTTTACCAGAACTAATCTCAGTTTTTTCAGACTATGGAGATTTATCGGGGTACAAATTAAACATGCATAAAACCCAAGTTTTAACATTCAACTATGACCCAAATCATTATTCACTAAGTGAACTCAAAACTAACTGGGAGTTGGAATCTATGAAATATCTGGGGGTCAATATCCCGAAACAATTCGACAAAATTATAACACTAAACTATGATCCACTGGTGACAAAAATAAAATCTGACCTAGCAAGATGGAATATGATACCATTCTTAGGTACTGCACAAAGAATTGAAGCAGTCAAAATGAATATACTTCCACGTCTTCTATACCTTTTCCAAACAATACCGGTAGAACCTCCCAAAAAAACATGGCAGGAGCTAGACAGAAGGATCTCAAGATTCATATGGCAGGGCAAGAGACCTAGAATCAGATATAGAACCCTACAGCTAAACAAAGATAAAGGTGGGCTCGTGCTGCCAAATATCAGGGACTATTTTATAGCTGCACAAATTAAAACTTTAGTAGAGATATGTAACCCAGTCTACACTGCACAATGGAAGGAGATGGAAGGCCAAATAACAAGTGACATCCCCCTACAGACGATAATAGGGAACAATGCCTTACCTAAACTCTTGAATAACACTAACCCGTGGATAGAGACCCCGCTAAAAATTTGGTTTAAGATAGTCAGAGAGAATCAAGCTAAAGAGCCCTATCGACTTCTGCAATGGATTGCCTATGATCAAGACTTTACCCCCAATAAAACAGACACTAGATTTAAAGAGTGGAAAGAGAAAGGGCTGATAAAATATTACGATTTTTTTAAGGGGCAAACTTTAAGAAGTTTTGAAGATTTGAAAAAACAAGGACTAATAAATCAAGATCTTTACAGGTTCTTTCAGCTTAGACACCACATAAACAATATACTTAAAAAGGAGGATTTGGAAAGGGCCCAGTCAGGTGTTCTGAAGGTCTTCTTAATGGCATATAAAGGGATCCCAGGGATCAGATACATTTCTAAAATATACCAAGGTCTTCAAGACTTAAAAGGAGACAACACATCATATATAAAAGAGAGATGGGAAAAAGAGGGGAATTTCACTTTACAATTGGAAATATGGGAAAAGCTAAATAAACAGCAATGGAAACGTACCTCATCCCTGCAGTGGAGAGAATTTGGATGGAAAAACTTGGTAAGATTTTTCAGAACACCTGCACAAAACAAATTTACCCAAAAGGGGTTGAACTGTTGGCGCTTGTGTGGTGAAAAGACTGCAAATCATTTTCATGTGTTTTGGTCATGCCCAGTTATCCACCAATATTGGACCAATGTACAGACAATATTGGGGAAAATATTCAAAATAACAGTTCCCTTTTCTTTTGTAACTTTGTATTTGGGTTTACTACCGGACTCACTGGAAAGACGAGGAGATAAATACTTATTCAATGTTTTAATATTGGCAAGTAAAAAAGCCCCAACTAAAAAATGGATGCTGAAGGACTGTCCTACACCTGAAGATTGGATTAACGTGATTCAAGACATTTACTCGATGGAAAAGTTGACATTCGCACTGAGACAGGACATGGATGGGTTCATGAACTTTTGGCAACCCTGGATCGCATATGTGTCTTCCATTAGATCTAATCTTTGACAAATACCATTTCAATAATGGTCCCGCTCTTTGTTCCAATGCTACTCAGATGCTCTTTTACTTTTAATTACTTAATTTTCTGTTTGTTTGTTTTTTGCTGTTCTGTTTGTTTATTCATTTTTTTTATTTAATTCTCTTTAATTTCTCTTTTTCTTTCACTTTAAAAAAAAGGGGGGGTGTTGTAATAACTATCATACCAATGTTGTCAAATAGTAAAAAATAAGGGAACGTGTGATGAAAATGTAAACAATGCAATGCTGTAATGACCTGTATACCCTTTACAAAAACTTAAATAAAAAAAAATGCAAATTAAAACGAAAACAAGGTTAGACATAGATATGTGAACATTTCTTAATAAAGAACTGAATATTTAAAAAAAAATAAATAAATTCATCCATCAGAGATAAAATCAATCAGATTCTTCCCACAACTTAAATACTGTAACTACTACAACTCCTTCTATTGATGTCTGTCTTGATGAGTTTACTCCAATCGACCTTTGTGAGTTAGACAAAATAGTTTCCTCATCCAAACCTTCAACTTGTCTTTTAGACCCTATTCCTACCAGGTTATTTAAAGAAGTCTTCCCACTTATTGGTAGCTTTATTCTTCATATAATTAATTCTTCATTAACTTTAGGCCATGTACCGCAGCCTTTTAAAACGGCTGTAATTAAACCCTTACTCAAAAAGCCAACGCTAGATCCAGGAGCTTTAGCTAACTATAGACCAATCTCTAATCTCCCTTTCATTTCAAAAATCTTAGAAAGAGTTGTTGCTACGCAATTATTTGACCACCTGCAGGGAAGTGGTTTACTTGAAGAGTTTCAATCTGGGTTTAGAATCCATCATAGTACTGAAACAGCCTTAGCAAAGGTCACTAATGACCTCCTCATCGCATCTGATAATGGACTGGTTTCTGTACTTGTCCTTTTAGACCTTAGTGCAGCTTTTGATACTATCGATCATAATATTCTACTTGATAGATTAGAACACTATGTTGGACTTAATGGAACTTCGTTGCAGTGGTTTAGATCTTATTTATCTGATAGGTTCCAGTTTGTTCATGTAAATAATGAGTTTTCTTTCCACTCGAAGCTTAGTCATGGAGTTCCACAGGGATCTGTGCTAGGCCCTACTCTTTTTAGTTTATATATGCTTCCGTTAGGCAACATTATTAGAAAGCACTGTATACATTTTCATTGTTATGCAGATGACACACAATTATACCTGTCAGTGAAGCCAGATGATAGTAATCAATTAGCCAAGTTAGAAGCCTGTCTTAAGGAAATCAAAGCTTGGATGACTTGTAATTTCCTGCTATTAAATTCAGATAAGACTGAAGTCATTCTTGTTGGTCCAAAAAACCTTAGAAATACCTTTCCAAATCAAACTTTCAGTTTGGATGTGGTTACTCTTTCTCTTAATAGCTCTGTGAGGAACCTTGGAATTATTTTTGACCAAGATCTGTCCTTCAATTCACATATTAAATTTGTTTCTAAGACTGCCTTCTATCATTTGCGTAATATTGCCAAGATTAGGAGCATCTTGTCTCAGAGTGATGCGGAGAAACTGATCCACGCTTTTGTTAGCTCGAGATTAGATTACTGTAATTCTTTATTATCGGGCTGTCCTAAAACATCTTTAAAAAGTCTTCAGCTGATCCAAAATGCTGCAGCAAGAGTTTTAACAGGTACTAGAAAGAGAGATCATATCTCTCCGGTTCTGGCCTCCCTTCATTGGCTTCCCATAGAGTTTAGAATTAAGTTTAAAATCCTTCTTCTTACTTACAAAGCTCTAAACAATCAGGCTCCTTTTTATTTAAAAGATCTGATACTACCGTATTATCCTAACAGAGCACTACGCTCCCAAAATGCAGGATTACTTGTAATACCTAGAATCTCCAAAAGTACAATGGGAGGCAGAGCCTTCAGTTATCAAGCTCCTCTCCTGTGGAACCAGCTGCCAATCTGGATTCGGGAGTCAGACTCGATCTCTGTTTTTAAGAATAGGGCTAAAACCTACCTTTTTGATATAGCCTACAAATAGGGAGGGATCATGTGTTTCTGAATCCTCCCTTAGTTATGCTGCTAATAGGTTTAGTCAGCCGTGGGACCTCCAGTAATGCACTGGGCCTCACTCCTTTCCTCACTCTCAATGAAATTTTTTTTTTGCTGGTCATTAACATTTGTTTGTTCTCTCCCATAGATTGAGTCCCCATCGTGCTGTTTGCTCTCTACATGTCTGTTCTTTTCATCTTCTCTATCCCCTCACCCCCCAGCCAGTCGCAGCAGATGACTGCCCCTCCCTGAGCCTGGTTCTGCTGGAGGTTTCTTCCTGTTAAAAGGGAGTTTTTCCTCTCCACCGTCGCCAAGCGCTTGCTCACAGGGGATCACCTGATTGCTGGGGTCTTTCTGCAACTGTGGGGGTTCCCCCTACAGTTGATAGTGCTATGAGATGACTGTTGTTGTGAAATGGCGCTATATAAATAAAGTTGAATTGAATTGAATTGAATTAAAAAAAGCATTCTGTAAGACGCTAAGATTTTTGTTCTAGTTTCTCAAACGCGCATTTATGGCGAGGAGAGACGTTCGTGGTAATAACATTGTTAGCTTGTTAGCATAGCTAACCAAAAATACTATTAGGCACAAGAGTTACTAAAAAAATATCTGCACTTAGGCCGTTACATATCAATACAAGCGATATACATTTGTCAGCAGAGACGGCCTGTTCATTTCTTTATGGCGAGAAGAAACGTTTGGTCATAGTAAAGGCACTGTTAGCTTGTTAGCATAGCTAACGGAAAATATTATAGTATTTTAGTATATTATATATATATGCATTTTGGCTGTTACATATCGATACACGCGGATATATATGTATATATATTCATTAACTTCTAGCATTTTAAAGACAATACACTTTCCAGTGTGTTTTGAGCAGTTTGTTGTATGGACTAATCCACAGCAGTGACGATGGTCCAGCTGGCTGGCCTGGTCCCAAAACAGTTCATCAGATGAGTGGCCCCCTCCAGCTTATCTTGTACTTCTGCTTGTCCATAGAACCAAGAAATGTGTCTCCTCTTCGCTCCAAATCTGTTCAGTTTTGGAATCCATCGCTTGCTTTGCTGTTCAACATGGTGGTCAGTAATGTTTTGAAGCTAGTCAGTTAACCACGCCCATGGCTGTGGACGTAACCAATGTAAACTGGTGCTGCCGCTGGCTCAGCTAGGAGTTGGGGCCACGATAGCCCCACTTTTGAGAGCCTGGGAATGGTGCTTCAGACGGTGGAAAACCAAAGAACTGGTGCTAATCAGGCTCTGGTTCTAGTTAAGCACTGGAACCATTTTGGTGGAAAAGGCCTATAAAAGGGCCACGCACCCCATCTGTCACTCTTGCAAGTACTAGTGTGTCCTATGTAAAAAAAACAAAACAAGTGAAAGTGGCTGTGTCAAAATGAAGTTATCCCTCTGGCAGCGACAAAAGAAAAATGAGGAAGAGGAGAAAATAAAGCAAGACAGTGGTAAGTAGTACAAATAACTTAATTTAGTTCATCACCCTTATATACAGTAAGGGGCCTTAAGAGACTCTAGAATCACCTCTGCAGATACTACTGTTGTGCGGGAATTTGGCCCTTTGGGGCTTGCTGTACCTGGCGCCGGATGCACAGCGTGGTGACGTCAGGTGGACTATGGCCAAGATGTATAAGTGGCATTCCTTTCAATAAAGTTCAGTTCGTTGTTCAGTACAACATGGCTCATGTCTCACTCTGTTAACCCTCTGAGTGTGTATGTTGGTGAACTGCAACATAACCCCTAGTGGTCAAGAGTGGTATGATTCTAACACACACCTTACGGTGCTGCCTAGACACATCATCAGTGATGTAACCTGTGGTCATCGGGTGTTTCAGGTCATTATACAACATACACCCTCTCACAGGCGACCCAGCCAAGGTTGATCAAACCCCGACTTGTGCCTAGGTGGCTCGAGACGTCCATGGATCACTCCTTCTGATCCACAGCCATCGTGATGCTCTTTCAGCAGCATCAGTGATGTTCTTGATGGCTTTCTCGTTGAATCTCCCTCTGATCCCCAACTGCTTGAGGGCCCTGCAGAGTGACTGACTGGCAAAACCTCGACAGCCAACCTCTATGAGGTAGAGCCAGGTTTTCCATCCCCTACTACGGCAACAAGCTCCCCTCTTCCTTTCAAAGGCCTCTTCCATCCGGTCTTTCCAGGGCACAGTCAGTTCCAACAAGATCACCTGCTTGGAAGATTCTGACACAAGAACCATGTCTGGTCTAAGTGTGGTCATTATGATGTTGTCAGGGAATCTCAGCTGTCTTCCCAGGTCAACCTTCAGTTGCCAGTCTCGTGCAGTTGCCAGAAGCCCCCCCCCCCCCATGGGTTTGTGCAATACTGTGGCTTCTCACCAGCTTTGATGAAGGGTATGGCATGCTTTGCTGGATGTTGCTGCCTGCTGAAAGAGATCCCTGCACTGACTGACTCTGCTACTCTGCTAAATATTTTTTGTCAATAAAATAGTTCAGATTTCCAAGGCTATAACTTGAAAGCTGCAAGAGATAATGGCTTACTGTCAATTAGAAAGATGTAAAATATGATCCAAAGTTTCAGATAGGAATAAATTTATGCATCTAATTTGCATAATGTTGTGGCACCTCTTTAAATTCCATAACTCAGTCAAAATTGGACTTTGGACGTATTTACGCAAAGAAGGGTTCAGTCTTTTGACACTTTTTTTTTTTTTTTTACAGAGGTACCGTACCTCATCATCTTATCTTCAAAGTATATGAACAAGAAATCAATACATTTTAAAAAAAAATGAAATAAGTCACTTACTGTTGACAAAGGGGGGCTGGCTGGCGTGGTTGCTGCGTTCACATCATGGTCCATATTTTGTGTTCTGTCGGTAATTTAAAGTCTGTACCACATCTACAAAGTCTTATGATTATCCTTCATAAATTTTGCTTGTATCCCGCAGCTATTTTCGGCACACAAAGCTGAAAAAGTGATGTGACGATCATGGACATATTAGCTTTCTGGGCTAAATGCTAAAACAGGAAAAGGAAATGAAGAGTTCTTCTTCTTTGGTGTATTACGTGTCATCTACTGAGTCCTCCAACGGATGTCTGCCACCTTTTGAAACTGGCAAATCAGTACAAATCCCCAAGGCAGGCGATCATGTCAGAGTGAGAAGACAGGCACAGTGCCACGCCCTGCCACTAGGGGCACAAAAATTCTCACACTCAAAGAGTTAATACATAACATTTGGCGACTGAGGATTAAACCATGGGGGCATGCGCAAGACCACCTCCTCCTTTCTTGGAGTCACCGAGTGTACCAGCTACACCGTGGTGCCACTGGTTGGAGGCGTTTGATGCCTACATTGTCGCGCCTGGCCTGGGAGGCGCCAACGAAAAAAGACGGAAGAGCATGCTGATCCATTGCCTCGGCAAAGAAGGTCAACTTGTGTTTCGCACTCTGGGTAGCACAGGCTCTTTGGACAAGTGTTTGTGCATGATGGACGAATTTTTTGTTGGTAAGTGTAACATCACAGCACGAAGACACAGATTCTTCGACCACTGTCAACAAGTGGGTGAATCCACTCAGCACTTTCTTATGGAGCTCCGTAACCTAGCGAGCACGTGGGCCTTTGGGCCTGTAGAAGAAGAGCTAATTCGTGACAAGCTAGCATATAGCACGAGCAATGAGTGGCTAAAGGAAAAGCTACTACTAGCTAAGGACAACTTCATGCTAAGTCAAAACTTATGACTGACTTGAGTAGACATCAATTATCCCCAGTTGGAGGAAGTCATTTGACACAGAGTGAGGAAATTCAAACTCTGAAAATATGCCATTATGCTGAACATAAACTACAAGAGATGGAAAATGATATTGATCCTGATAACCACTTTTTCAATAATATTCATAATCATTGTGAATATTACACTGAAAAGCAATTCAAAAGTCAAGTGCAACTAGATGGTAAACTATCAATAATACACTTCAACAGCAGAAGTCTTAACAAAAACTTTCCACAGATTCAGGACTATTTAAAACAGCTAGACAGAAAATTTACAGCTATCACAATCTCTGAAACTTGGCTTAATGAAGAGCAGGCTCCCCTGATGGCAATAGAGGGATATCAGATGTTTTATATTAACAAATCTCAAAAAAAGGGTGGTGGCGTTGCACTTTATATTGATGACCTGTATAGGTGTAAACTTGTAAATGGAATGTCCTTTGCACTACCAGGGATTTTGGAATGTGTTACTGTTGAGATTGACCAAGATAAAACAAAAAATCTAATTATAAGCTGTATATATAGAACGCCGGGAACTTGCACTGAGACATCCAGAGATAAATTAGTCGAGCTGTACAATAATATTACTAGTAAGAAAATGGTAGTAAGTTGTGGAGATTTCAATATTGATTTACTAAATCCATATCAACAAAATGTAATTACAGAGTTCATGAATTCTATGTACAGTATGAGTCTATATCCCACAATAACACATCCCAGTAGAATCACAGTTCACACTGCTACACTTATTCACAACCTGTTTGTTAATATTATTGATAAGAAAATAGAAAGTGGATTATTGATAAATGATATAAGTGACCATTTGCCAACCTTTGCACTTATCCATGGCCACATGGGGGCCACTACAGAAAAAAATTTAAAATCGTTCAGATACAAATAACAAAATGCAATCAGTTCTTTTAAAGAAGCCTTGCTGAAGCAAGACTGGACAAAAGTCTATGTATCAGATGTAAATAAAGCCTATGACACATTTATAAACATTGTAACCACTCTTTATGAAAAAAATTGTCCATTAGTCAAGAAAAAGCTTAAACATAAATTTGCTGATAAGCCATGGTTAACCAAAGGATTACAAAAGGCGTGTAAAAAGAAAAAAAAATATTATATAAAGCTTTCCTAAAGAAAAGGACAAAAGAAGCAGAGCAGCGGTATAAAACATACAAAAATAAGTTAACATATATAATAAGATGTAGTAAAAGAGACTATTACAGTAAAGAACTGGAGAAAAACAGAGACAATATTAAAAATACATGGACAATACTTAACAATATTCTTGGAAATAAAAACAGAAATACAAGCTACCCAACCAATTTTTCAAAAAATAATAAAACGACTCAGAGTGTGAATGCAGCTTCACCTGCAGATGAATTTAATAACTTTTTTGTTAACATTGGTCCTAATTTGGCTCGAGAAATACCCATTACGGCACCCACAGGTGATACAATAAGCAAAAACACTGCTATAAAAGACTCCATTTTCATAAAGAACACAGACGAGAGAGAAGTCATTGAAATTGTTAAATCGTTTAAAAGTAAAACATCTACGGACTGTGATGGTTTTGACATGCTCTTAGTCAAAACTATTATTGAATGCTTAGTGAAACCACTGACGTATATCTGTAACCTGTCTCTCCAAACGGGTATATTTCCCAATGCAATGAAAATAGCTAAAGTAATTCCAATATACAAGACGGGTGACAGAGGGGAACTTTCAAACTATAGACCAATTTCACTGTTGCCGCAATTTTCCAAGATACTTGAAAAAATATTCTATGAGAGAATTGACAACTTCATACTGAAGAATAATTTATTGTGTGAGCAGCAATATGGGTTCAGACACAAGAGGACAACTGCATTTGCTCTACTGGAATTTATAGAAAAAATATCAACTGCTGTTGAAAATAAAGAGTACTCAGTTGGGGTATTCCTGGATCTTAAAAAAGCATTTGATACAGTGGATCATAATTTATTATTAAAGAAACTACAAAATTGTGGTATTAGGGGGGTAGCACTGTCCTGGGTAAGTCCAACTCCTAGCCTGCCCGTGTGGTTTAGTCTCTAAGCCCGGTGGAACTCCTTTTACTAATAGGAGAAGGGGTGAGGGCGGATCTCTGGCGCCTTAAAACCAGATGCTTCGGGTAGATGGTGGCTCGTCAACCTGGGAAGGTAGCCCATCTAGGGGAAGGTAAACCCTGATTTCAAACCTCCGCTGCCTTGCGGCACACCCGGTCACGGGAAAGGCTTCGGGAGTCAACCCTGAGGAAAAATCCGGAGTCGGAGTCCCTAAGGCAGTTCTCTGTTGTGCTCAACATCGTTCTGGCAGCTCCTGCGATGGCGCTGGTGCCAAACTGTAGCAGCCCTGCTGTTCCTTTGGATTCATCAGTGATGGGGAGAGGGGGGACATGCTGCATGGGCAACATCTTGTCCTCCATATCTTCCTGCCCAGGCTTGAATCCTACCAATGCCCAACGCTGGAAGGTAGAACACCGGATCACTGGAGAGGACACTCTAGCTTTGCCTTTGGCGTAGACAAAACACGGGGAATGACAGTTACCGGTTATAAGCCACCGCTCAACTGGCATAGAGCGCGGCGCCAGGGGTTGTTCCCGACGGTGGGAGGGATCATCGGATCTCACTGGACAGCTACCGCCCGCCTCAAGCTGGGCAGCCCCCAGCCAATAAGGTGTTGTCCCGCCACAGCTTGCTTTCCTCATTGGGTGCATGGGGATGAGGAGAAGTCCGAACGGCAGGCTGAGAACCTTTGCACCAGGCAAGACAAAAAAACAAAAGAGACCAACTCTAAAACTGGGAACTTGGAACGTCCGCACTATGATGACAGGACTCGCTACTAACCTCAAGGACATCAGCGACACCAGGAAGACTGCCATCATCAATAATGTGCTGAAGAGACTGGAAGTGGATATCGCCACTCTCCAGGAAACACGGTTGGCTGATGCAGGCACACTGAGACAGAAGGACTACACGTTCTACTGGCAGGGAAAGGGCAGTGACGAACATAGGGAACACGGAATGGGTTTCGCAGTGAAGAACACCTTGCTGAAGATGGTGGAACCGGGCAGCAATGGCTCTGTACGACTCCTCACCCTCCGCCTGAACCCCACTCAAGGCCCAGTCACCCTCGTCAGTGTGTATGCCCCAACACTGACAGCCACACCAGAGGCAAAAGACGAGTTCGTCAGGATCATCCCCAATTCTGAACAACTCATTCTCCTTGGAGACTTCAATGCCAGAGTGGGTGCTGACTACGACTCCTGGCCCTCCTGTCTTGGACCATTTGGCGTGGGCAGAATGAACGACAACGGGCAGCGGCTGCTCGAGTTCTGCACATATCACGATCTGTGCATCACAAACTCGTTCTTCAAGACCAAGCCCCAACACAAGGTTTCCTGGCGACATCCGCGCTCAAAGCACTGGCACCAGCTGGACTTGATCCTGACCAGGCACACCTCACTGAAGAACGTGCTAATCACCCGTTCGTTCCAGAGTGCATATTGTGACATAGACCATTCATTGGTGTGTTGCAAGGTCAAGCTGCAGCTGAAGAAATTCCATCATGCTAGACAGCCTGGAAAGGCACGGATTGACACCAGCAAGATGGCCCAACCAGAACTTGTTGAGCAGTTTGCCTCCACCTTTGAGAAGGAACTTGGTGTACCACAAGAAGGAGAATCTGCAAAGCAGAAGTGGGAAGAGCTGCGAAACACCATCCACCGCACAGCCTTGGCTACCTTTGGGAGGAAGACCTCGAAGTCACAGGATTGGTTTGATGCCAAGTTGACCGAGATGACCCCCGTCATTGAAGCCAAGTGCTCAGCACTTGCTGAGTACAAGAAGTACCCAAACGAGAAGAATCTCCAGATTCTCAGGGCTGCGAGAAGCAAAGTTCAGCAGACTGCTCGGCGCTGTGCCAACGAGTACTGGACTCAGCTCAGCCAAGACATTCAAACCGCTGCCATAACAGGGAACATCCGTGGTATGTACGATGGCATCAAGAAAGCACTTGGTCCGGCTCAGAGCAAGACGGCCCCCCTCAAATCCTCCACTGGGGAGATGACCACAGAAAAGAACAAGCAGATGGAGAGATGGGTGGAAAAAAAAAAAAAAGCTGCAACAGAGCGACATCAGCGGGGTCTGGAGAAACCTCAAAACCATCTCGGGGCTCCAGAATACCTCCCCCCTGGCCACAGGGGGCAGGGAGTGGGCGAACAACCTGAATCTGTTTTTCAATAGATTTGACCAACCGCCCTCCCCCCTGACTGCACAACAACCACTGCTGCCTCTAAAGAAATCAAGTCCTGCTGCCCACTCCCCACTCTACCAACACCCCCCCACTCCCAACACACAGCCCACCATCCTGACCCTGACCAGGACCCAGGTGAGGACGGAGCTGAGGAAGATCAAGGCGAGGAAGGCGCCGGGACCGGACGGCATCAGCGCAAAGCTCCTCAAGTCCTGTGCAGACCAGCTGTGTGGGATTGTGACGTATATCTTCAACATGAGCCTGAAACTGGGGAGGGTACCACAGCTGTGGAAAACATCTTGTGTGGTACCTGTACCAAAAACTTCCCACCCCAAAGACCTGAACAGCTACAGACCGGTGGCCTTGACGTCCCACTTGATGAAGACCCTGGAGAGACTGCTCCTTGCTCACCTCCGCCCCCTGGTGGAACCAGCGATGGATCCACTCCAGTTCGCCTACCAGCATGGCATTGGGGTGGAGGATGCGGTGATCTTCCTCCTTCACCGTTCTCTGTCCCACCTGGAGAAGCCCGGGAATATGGTGAGGATCATGTTCTTTGACTTCTCCAGTGCTTTCAACACCATCCAACCGATGATCCTGAAGGACAAGCTGCTGCGCGCAGGGGTGGACCAGCACCTGTCATCATGGATCCTGGACTACCTCACGAACCGGCCTCAGTTTGTGAGAACCCGGGACTGTGTGTCCGACACGATCATCAGTAGCACGGGGGCCCCCCAGGGAACGGTGCTGGCTCCCTTCCTGTTCACTCTTTATACTGCGGACTTCTCACACAACACAACACACTGCCATCTACAGAAGTTCTCTGATGACTCTGCGATCGTTGGCCTCATCTCCAATGGAGATGAAGCTGAGTACAGAGGGCTTATCCAGGACTTCGTGGACTGGTGCCATCGGAACTGCCTCCAGATCAACGCGAGGAAAACTAAGGAGCTGGTGGTGGACTGCCGCAGGCATGGGCAGCCCCTCACAGTACCAGTAAATATACAGGGAACAGACATCGAGATGGTGACATCCTATAAGTACCTGGGTATTCATCTGAACAATAAACTAGACTGGTCACACAATACTGATGCACTCTACAAGAAGGGACAGCGCAGGCTGTTCCTGCTGAGGAGACTCAGGTCTTTTGGTGTACAAGGGGCGCTGCTGAAGTCATTCTATGACACGGTGGTGGCATCAGCCATCACTTTTGGAGTGGTCTGCTGGGGCAGTGGCATTACTGCAGCCGATAGGAAGAGACTGAACAAACTGATTAAGAAAGCTAGCTCTGTCCTGGGGCAGCGCCTTGATCCGATGGAGGAGATAGGAGAGAGAAGGACGGTGGCTAAACTGTCATCTCTGCTGGAGTCCGAGTTCCACCCTATGCAGGACATACTGAATGCACTGAGGAGCTCATTTAGCAGCAGACTACATCATCCCAGGTGCACAACCGAGAGGTTTCGTAGGTCCTTCCTACCAACGGCTGTCAGACTGTACAACCTAAGCAGGGCTGCTCGCAGAGATAGCAAAAAAGACGTAACAAACTAATAGTTTTTTGAATGCAGAAGATGCAATAGACTTACACAGTGGTCCTCTCCGGCATACAACTAGGAGCATGCCGGTCGCTATGGAGGGTGAGAGTGTGTATGGGCACATAATCATACCATGCAGGATAGCTGGGTAGACGGTTATGCTGTTTCATTCCATCTAGCGGCAATGCTCTGCACTGTGTGTGTTTATATATTTGCATATTTGTTCCGTCTAGCTGCAATGCTCCGTACTGTGGGTGTTTATATATTTATATATCTACATGTTATTCCATCTAGCTACATTGCTCCGCACTGTGTGTGTTTATATACTTGCATATTTATTCCACCTAGCTGCAATGCTCCGTACTGTGGGTGTTTATATATTTACATATTTATTCCATCTAGCTACAATGCTCTGCACTGTGTGTTCATATATTCATATATTTATTCCATCCAGCTACAATGCTCTGCACTGTGTGTCTGTGTGTGTGTGTATATATATATATTTTATAGTAATACGTACATATGTTTATTAGCTGCTCTTGCTTGCTTGTTTTTTTTTTTTCTTGCCTTCTGATTGTTGCTCTGAGTGTTGCTATCCCTGTGCTGTTGCAATCCTGGAATTTCCCCGTTGTGGGACTAATAAAGGCTTATCTTATCTTATCTTATCTTACATTTACCGTTATCACTAAAAGAGGCAGAGGTGTAGCTAAACATCTGACAGAGAGAGCACACCAGAGGAGGAGAGGAAAGAGAGCTAGTAGCCATAGCTAGTGGCTGGAGAGCAACCACACAGGCAAACCACACAGGCAGACAGCAAAACAGGAAGTGACGATACGTTACCACAAGGAATTGACGATCCTTCCAGCAGGAAAATCCAGCAGGAAAATCTCCCAATCCCCTATTTACATATTTTTAAATCACCCCTCAACTTGCCATCACCTGCTCCCTTCCTGCTGGTGTCCTTTAAAAAGGCGTTCAACCCCCAAAAAGTCTTTTGCCCGGACACCCTCAGGAAGCATGTTGGCAAAGGTATGTGTATTAAATAATCACCAATTGTTTACCAAAATAATTAACCGAACAATTATCTCACAAAAGACATTTCAATTAGTCAAAGACAGATCCTAGAAATAATGTGTGCACTTTTACAAATAATCATAATAACATTTAATAACATAATCACACATATAATAAATCATAACAGTGGTGACACTCCATCGTCACATTTCCTCCCCCCTTTTCCCAAAAGTACAGTACTCTACGAGTCATGTACTCTTGACAGACTATCTGCTACAAGGTTGGTTTTCCCTGCCACATACCGAACAGTAAAATTATATGGCTGAAGGGACACATACCACCCTGTGAGACGACTGTTTATGTCCTTCATCCTGTCCAACCACTGTAGAGCCCGATGATCTGTCTCCAACACAAAATGACGCCATAGTAAATAGTATTTAAGAGACTCTATTGCCCATTTCATGGCAAGACATTCCTTCTCTACTGTAGAGTATCTTGTCTCGCGGTCCAACAACTTACGGCTCAAGAACAGTACTGGGTGTCTCTCTCCCCTCTACTCCTGGAGAAGTACTGCTCCAATGCCAACTCCTGAAGCATCTGTCTGTAAAATGAACGGGCGAGCAAAGTCTGGACTGTGGAGAACCTTCTCTCCAGAAATAGCCCTCTTCAGATCCTCAAAAGCTCTGTCACACTCCTCTGTCCATTTTACCCTATTTGGTGCCGAAGCCTTAGTGAGGTCAGTCAAAACTGCGGCTCTTTCAGCAAAATGGGGGATGAACTTACTATACCATCCTACCATTCCCATGAATGATCGTACCTTCTTCTTAGTAGTGGGCACAGGTTAGGTCCGGATGGCATCCACTTTACCTACTCGTAGTCTAATGACCCCCTGACCAACCACATGTCCCAAGTACTCCACCTGCTGCTGTCCAAACGCACATTTGCGTGGATTAATCGTGTGACGATGGGATGTCACCACTATTATGATTTATTGTTTGTGTGTGATTATGTTATATTTGTAATGGTAAATGTTATTATTTGTTTAAGGACACACATTTATTTGGGATCTGTCTTTGTTTAATTTGAATGCCTTGGGAGATAATTGTATGATTAAGTATTTAGGTAAAATAATGGATGACAAGTTATTGCACATACCTTTGCCAATATGCTTCCTGTGGGTGTCCAGGCAAAAGACTCCTTTAGGGAGTTGAAGGCCTTTTATAGGACACCAGCAGGAAGGAAACATCTATGGTAAGTTAGAGGGGTGGTTTAGTTTTGTAAATAAGGATTTTGAACTATTTATTGGATTATTTATATTATTATCGTTGTCATTGATTGTTATTTATTATATGTTATTTATATTGTATAGTGGAGAAAATATTTATGTATTTTAGAATTAGTGGGTATGTGTAAATGATGGAAGATTTGTTGTTTTACCTGGGATTATGGTAGGGGCTAATTATTGCTGTTAGTATAAAACAGGTGTGATGATTGTGACAGAAGAGTGTAGTTGAGTTCACTGAGAGATATCAAAGAGATCGTCGATCATTGCTGTGAAGCAGAGTCTGAAGAATTGTGTTGGATATCTGGACTATTGACTTGTGAGTTATAAATAAAATGGACTAACTGACAAATTGAAGCTCTGGCCTCGTTTAGCTGTGCACCGTAATTCTCACAAATTGTCAGTCCTGCCCTCTTAATTAACTGAAGGACCTGCCCAAGGTGTACCAAATGTTCTTCCCAGGTCTGACTACAGATGACCACGTCATCCAGACAGGCAGCTGCAAAACTTGATACCTTTCTTAATACTTGGTCCATGAGCCGCTGAAAAGCTGCAGGTGCCCCCTGAAGGCCAAACGGCATGACCCTAAACTGGAAACCGCCACAAGGTGTTTCAAAGGCTGTAAGTTCCTTTGTCTCTGGTGCCAATGCCACCTGCCAATACCCCTTGCATAGGTCCAGAGTAGAAATAAACCTAGCCCTGCCCACTTTCTCTAACAGTTCATCAATCCGGGGCATGGGGTATGACTCAAACTTGGACACTGAATTGAGATATCTGAAGTCAATACAGAATCTCAAAGAGCCGTCCTTTTTGGGTACCAGCACAATTGGACTACACCACTCACTGACTGACTCCTCGATCACTCCCAGCTGCAACATCAAGTCAATTTCCTGCTTCATCTTTGGAACCAAACGCTCCGGGATCCTATAAGATTTCCTACGTGGAACAGCTTCCTCTTTCAAATGAACTTTATGACGCACCAACGTGGTGAAACCAGGTCTCTCCTGAAACAATTCTGGATCTAATAGTGCCTCTAACTCTCTCTGCTGATCCACCTGCAAATGAGACACTTGAAATAAACATGGCTCTGACACATTTGTGGGAAAAGACTGTTCTTTCTCCTCATCCACTTCTGTCGCACAAATGAAGAGCTGATGTGTCTCCTGAAGAACAGGTTGCTGCTGCTGATGACCAGGCTGCTGAAACTCTTTCAACAAGTTAATGTGGAAGGTCTGATATTTTACCTTCCTGTCAGGCATATATAGTTCGTATGTCACTGAACTTAGTTTCTTAGAGATTTCATATGGCCCCTGCCATCGAGCCAACAGCTTACTGTCACACGAGGGCAGCAATAACAAAACCTGCTGTCCTGGGTGAAAAACCCTTTTCCTGGCCTTCTTGTCATACCAAGTTTTTTGTTTGGCCTGCGCCGTCCTCATGTGCTCCTGAGCCAAAGCAGTCATTCGATCCAGTTTCTCTCTCATCTTAATGACATAAGAGACCACATTATCCTGATCACTCTGTGGACTCTCCCAGTGCTCCTTTAATAAGTCCAGTGGGCCCCTCACCTGACGACCATACAGTAGTTCAAAAGATGAGAACCCTGTTGAAGCCCAGGGCACCTCCCGATAAGCAAACAATAAGTATGGTACCCATTGGTCCCAATCCGAGCCTGTTTCAGAAACAAATTTCCGCAGCATGTTTTTTAGAGTCTGATTAAATCGCTCCACTAGTCCATCAGTCTGAGGGTGATATGGGGTGGTCTTAATACCCTTAATACCCAACAGCTTATATACCTGCTGCAACAGTTTGGACAAGAAATTTGTTCCACAGTCTGTCAGGATTTCTCTGGGTATGCCTACCCTTGAAAATAACTGGATAAGGCAGTTGGCAACCTGCCTAGCCTTGATAGATTTCGGGGGAAAGGCTTCTGGGTACCGAGTAGCATAGTCACAAATTACCAGAATGTATCTATTACCAGAGGAGCTTCTCTCTAGGGGGCCAACTACATCCATCCCTATTCTGTCAAAAGGTGTTCCAATGATTGGTAATGGTTGCAGTTGGGCACGGGCTACTCCCCTAGGTGATGTAATCTGACATATTGGACATGTTGTGCAGAAGTCCTTTATCTGGATATACATTCCCGGCCACACAAATCTTCTAGCAATTCTCTGTAGAGTTTTTTGAAATGCTAGATGACCTGCCCAAGGGATAACATGTCCCAGTTCCATAATTTTTGGTATGAGGTCCTGTGGCAAAGCTATGGCCATAACTCCACCTTGTTGCTGGTACAGAATGCCCTTTTTAACGACATACATGGCCTCAGCCAAACAATCCGTTCTACCCTGTTTCACACCCTCAATCTCCGAGACTTTATTGAACCATGGTCTAAGTGTTGTGTCAGCTTTCTGTAATTCAGCTATGTCAGGAGGGATGTCAAACTCTACTGACTGACTGACTTAGTTGTGGTGTTTCTTCACCCCAGTTCTTTACAGAAACTAACACCTTATCTCTTCTCCTCTGAGCCTTGGATTTAGGTTGTTTACTAGAGCCTGCCTCTATCTCAGAATCATAAAATGGAAGCTCCTGAAGAACATTGGCAGCCCTCTGCACCCTCTGTGCCCTGGTTGTCACCATATTACAGATTTTCCCAGCAGGTGCATCAAGCCTCTGCTCAATAGCACCACCTGCCTGTCCCTCAGTTTGTTCCTCTCTAACCTGTTGTATGATGTCCAACAAAGTTGGAACATCATTGCCAAGAATAACAGAGTAAGGCAAATCAGGCACAAGAGCTACAGAAAGGAGATAAGTTTGCCCCCCCACTGTTAAATAAACCTCAGCGGTCGGGTACAGTTTCTTATCCCCATGGACACAACTGATATTTATTTCAGATTCATTCCACAAATCCCTAGGGACCAAACTGAGCAGCACAACTGTTTGAAAACAACCTGAGTCTAACAGGGCCTCTTCACACTGACCATTGAGCAACACCTTCGTTTTATACACTCCACTGTGCACTGGGGCTGAAAAAGTGGGTCTAGGAACTGAACATAATAGTGACGGTTTCTCATTCTTTGTGGCAGGACATGAATACTGGGTGTGACCGATTTTATTACACTGATAGCAGCGTATATCTTTATTTGCAACAACACGTGACTTTTTGCTACTATTATATCTGCTATTTGTGATCTGACTGGACCTGGAATACAGCCTATTTTGAGCTGGACCACCCCTTTCACCCTCATTAAACTTACTCCGTATGGTGAAAGAGCTGTCATGGCCAAGAGTAGGTCTCCTGCTCCCAGACCTGGCTGACAGAAAAACCTCCGCCAGACGAGCAGCGTCCTCTGCAGTCTTCGGGTCCCGCTCTTGTATCCAGATTCCCAGTTCCGGGTTCACCATCCGCAGAAACTGCTCCAAAATTAATAGTTCAGTAATGTCTTTTACCGTTGAGGTCTCTGGTTTAACCCATTTACAAAACAGGTCTTTCAAACGTACATATAATTCACGAGGGGTTTCGTCCTGATAAACGTCCAGGGACCGAAACCTCCTCCTATATGTGTCGGATGTTATTTCATATTTATTTAAAATAGCTTCCTTCAGTTTTCCATAATCGTCCATGTCAGCAATATCCATCAGTACATATGCGCTCCGCGCTTTACCTGTAAGCAGAGGAGCTAGCTGGATAGCCCACTCTTCTTCACGCCAGCGGCAGACTGTAGCGATCCTCTCGAACGTTGCCAGGTAGTGCTCGATGTCATCCTCGGGAGAGAGAGGATTCAGCCTGGGCTCATGGTGCATTCGTGTCCTTCTCGGCTGCACCTGCAGCAGCAAATCATCCTCTTGCGGGCCGACCCGACTGGTCGTCACCCTGGGGTCCTCCCCCGAAGCGCCGTCATCACCACTGCGTTCAGCCCGGATCCCATACTCCTCTCTCAACTCCGCAACCTGCGACTCCATCCGATGAATTTGATTCTCCACAGTCTGCCACTTTTGCTCCTGAAGAGCGGCTTCTTCCTCTCTCTGACGATCCCTGACAGTCAGCGAATGAACCAAAGATTTCACCAAACACATTAGCTCCTCGAGCTTGCCCAGTCCGCTGACTCCCGGCTCCTCGGATGCCATACCTGCGTCCAGGTCAGACTGCTCCTCTTGTCTCGTCCCTTTCCTTCTGGCCATCGCTCCTTCCATCCCGTGCTCTACCCACCACTTCCACCAAATGTCACAACGTCCTGGGAACGGACCACCGCTGCCACCAAATGTAGCAAAGCGGCGAGGAAGCAAAGCACGGCAGGAGGCAAGGAAGTGGCAAAATCTTCAATTTTCCATTTTTATTGCATAAATTTACAAGTAATAACTCCAACATCCGACACGATTCCTCATCAACAATAATGAAAGACAACGAAGACAAATCTTTCCACAATAAACACCTGTTATATAATATGAGAGACAATTAGGGCTAATTAGCCCCTACCATAACCCCAGGAAAAACAAACATTTTCCATTTTTCACACAAACCCAATAGCATCTAAAAGTCCATAAATAATCCCCCCTTATTTACAAAATACATATAAATAGTACAGAATAAATAATACATCATAAATAATAAAATAAATAATTTAATCCCCTATTTACATATTTTTAAATCACCCCTCAACTTGCCATCACCTGCTCCCTTCCTGCTGGTGTCCTTTAAAAAGGCGTTCAACCCCCAAAGAGTCTTTTGCCCGGACACCCTCAGGAAGCATGTTGGCAAAGGTATGTGTATTAAATAATCACCAATTGTTTACCCAAATAATTAACCGAACAATTATCTCACAAAAGGCATTTCAATTAGTCAAAGACAGAGCCTAGAAATAATGTGTGCACTTTTACAAATAATCATAATAACATTTACAATATTACAAATATAACATAATCACACATATAATAAATCATAACAGTGGTGACACTCCATCGTCACATAAACATACTGAACTTGAAGAAAATAAATTTCGCCTGGGTGTTTTTTTGGATACAAATGCTTGCAAATAACACACAGCTTCAGATCCGGGCTGGAAAATGCAACAGAAATGTAGAACCAAGTGTTATCCAGCTGAGGTCAAAATTTTGTAACAATACCACAAAAAATGAATATATTACACAGCTTTTTTCTTAGGTTGTTCCCAGGCGTTTTTGAACTGTGCCAAATTGTGCCAAATGGCACAGTTTGGAAAAACGTCTGTAACTTTTGAATGATTCAATATAGAAGCTTCATCTTGGGCTCTAATGACAGGTGAAGGGCTGTGTGTGTGTGTGGGGGGGGGGGGGTTGTTTATTCATTCATTCATGAATGAATGAACAAACAAGCCCCCACACACAAAGAAGCATGCCACGTAAAAAATGTGTGGCTTTTTTTTTTTACAAGAAAAAATAACCTACAGTGCACTAAAAATTATTCTAAAATATTTGTAATGTAGAGGATAACAACTCCCACCCCCCACCCCCGCTACAGAGGACGGACATCGGCCATTGCTACATGACGGAACAGTCATGTGGCGATGTGGGGACCATGGCACACAGTCCCCGCGGTCCCCTCCCCCCCCCGTTCACGTTCACGGTCCGGACGCAGTGCACGAACCGTGTACCGCGGCGCACGAAGTCCGAAGTCCGTGCGCCGCGGTCTACTATGCACAGTTGTAATTTACCGATCGGTCAAAAGTCATTTTTGATTACAATTTTCAGGGATAAAGAATAATTTAGCTTATAACACTTACCTGTTCACAACAGCAGCGTAGCTGGCGAACTTCTCTTCCTCATTGTCAGACGAACATGAAGCTGGTCCGCTTGTTACAGACTCGTGGTTCTGGTCACACGACCCGGTCAAAACATAATTCCATTATTGCGGTTTTGCGCTTCCATGATTGCGGTTTTGGCAAACGATTTTTCAAAACAAATAACAGTAGTAATAAAAAAAGACTGGCGAACGCGTATGTGTCACCCAGCCTTCATTGTCGGCCTCCGTCGGTCTATGATGACCATGGAAGAGAATCCTAAACGCCTACTCTGCTGGGACAGCACCGCCTGTGGCTGAACAGGCCGATGCGTGAATGGCAGTCCCTGTCACACAAGTCGCACTTGTGGGTGGTCTCCGTGCTGCTGGGTCTGTGGCGGTTCTTCCTGCGGGTCCTTTTTTCATCTGCTGCAGCAGTCAGTCTCTCTTCACCCAGCCTTACACAAAACAGCTTTCGAACTTCTGTGCTTCAATTGGCTGGCTGTATTCGCAGCCGTTGGTAGGTGGGTCAGTCTTGCTAGGTTTTCAGTCATTGGTTCTTCAGGGTTTCAGAAACCCAATTCAAGGCTCTTATTAGTCGAATGAGAGGTCAATCACATCTAAACCAATCAAAGCACTCCTTTGGCTTTCTGTTCGCGGCTGTGTCTGTAGTGGAAGAACGGAAATGCAGGGGTTTTTTTTTCTTCAGTGCGCCCTAGGACGCACAGTGTGCGTACTAGGGCGCCCTCGTGCGCTCTAGGACGCAGAGACGTGCCCGCCCGCGGTACACCGAAGAGCAACAGGTTAAAGAAACATGGTTAAAATCCCCAAGAATGAAGTTTGGCGCCTCTGGAGAAATCGATTGCATCCGCTGGACCACATCAAAGGCGGTGCTGCCCTCGGGTGAATGTACACAGTTGTGATGAAAAGCTGGGCGAACTCGCGAGGCAAATAAAAGGGGCGTAGTGACACAGACAGCAGCTCCACATTGGGTGTACAGATGCGCTCTCTGATCGTGACAGATGTGCAGTACTGCTTATTAATGTATAAACATACGCCGCCCCCCTGACGTTTCCCCGTTACCTCTTCCTGCCGATCCGAGCGCAGTGGGGCTCCAAAGCCGTCAATCCACAGGTCTGCATCTCGGTCATACGCATTAAGCCAAGACTCGGTGAAAGCCATGACACAGCAGTTCTTAAAGTCCTTCTGGTAGCGTACATTCCCTTGAATTTCATCCACCTTGTTCCTCAGAGATTGTACGTTCCCAAAAATCATAGAAGGAAGAGGAATGTTACCAAACTGACGTCTTCTCAGGCGCAATTTCACACCTCCACGCTTTCCGTGTTTCCTTCTCCCATCTCTCTTTTCACCGCTGTGTCCGTCTCTCAAAATAAAGTCCGGCAGTTGCGGCTTAGGCTCAATCACAGCCGCTGCATCAACCGTGTTTAAATGCAGCAACATGTCCCTGGAATAATGTATTCTGCCCGCCATGATGCCGATCACGTTTACCTCAGAGACAAAGAGCCGGAGGAAAAGTAGCAGCAGTGCAAAAAAGGGGAGGAAGTCCATATTGATGGAACCAGGGAGCTCTTCGCCATACAGTCCACAAACATTCCAGGACAGAAACGACACAGAGAATTTCGTAAAAACACATTAAAGTGCATAAAAACAAAACACACAGACAACGGACTTTTTCACCAGCTGCCGGTCGCTGCGTGCGCATGCGCCCCATTATGTAAATGAAAACAAAATACAATGATTTTTTTAAAAAAGCCATCTATGATGGTATGGGGGTGTGTTAGTGCCCATAGCATGGGTAAGTTGCACATCTGTGAAGGCACCATTACATAAAGGTTTTGGAGCAACATACTATGCTGCCATCCAAGCAGCATCTTTTTCAGAGTCCTCCCTGCTTACGTCAGCAAGACAATGCCAAGCCATATACTGCATGTGCTACAACACTGTGGCTTAAAGTAAAAGAGTGTGGATCTAGTACTAGACTGGCCTGCCTGCAGTCCAGACCTGTCTCCCATTGAAAATGTGTGGTGCATTATGAAGTGCAAAATACAGTGGAGACCCCGGACTGCTGAGCAACTGAAGTCATACATCAAGCAAAACTGGGAAAGAATTATGCCTGCAAAGCTTCAGCAATTAGTGTCCTCAGTTCCTAAACGTTTATTGAGTGTTGGTAATGTAACACAGTGGTAAACATACAACTTTTTATTGTTAAACACAGATAAAACTGATGTTATTGTTCTTGGCCCCAAACAAGCTAGAAGAACTCTTTCTAGTAAAATAACACTACTAGATGGCATTGCTCTGGCTTCTAAGTCCCCTGTTCGGAATCTTGGAGTTGTCTTTGACCAAGATATGTCTTTTAACTCTCATATACAGCAAACTATTAAGACTGCCTTCTTTCATCAGTGTAATATTTCTAAAATTAGGCCCATCCCGTCTCATAAAGATGCAGAGAAACTTGTCCACGCCTTTATCACCTCTAGGCTAGACTACTGTAATTCACTTTTATCAGGTTGTCCTAATAAGTCCAATAAAGATTTTCCAACTCATTCAAGATGTAACTGCACGTGTCCTGATAAGAACAGGAAGAAGAGATCACACTACTCCAGTTTTAGCTTCTTTACACTGGCTCCCAATAAAATATAGAATTGATTTCAAGATTTTACTCCTAACTTATAAAGCGCTTAACGGTCTGGCTCCTTCATACCTGCAAGAACTCATAGTTCCCTATCATCCAACCAGAGCGTTGCACTCCCAAAATTTCAAACTACTTGTGGTCCCCAAGGTCTCCAGAAGTAGATTGGGAGGTAGAGCATTCAGTTATCAAGTTCAACCTCCTCTGGAATCATCTTCCCAATTCAGTTCGGGAGGCAGACACTCTCTCTTTATTCAAGAGTAAGTTGAAATCCTTTCTCTTTGATAAAGCCTATAGTTAAAACTGCTTTGTCTGCTCTAAAGATTGCCGCTGCAAGGCCTTCACCCACATGTGGAGCTTAACCCGGCTTGATACTGGCAGGTCTGGCTGCGAATGTTAATGTTAAATTGTGTTTATTATGTTTGTCTTGAATGTAGTTACTGTCAGGCCTCCTACTTTTCTACCTCTTCTTTTCAACCCAGCCGGTCAAGGAGGATGACCGTCCTCTATGAGCTATGGTTCCGCTCGAGGTTTCTGCCCGTTAAAGGGAAGCTTTTCGTCTCCTGTGTCACTGCAGTGCTTGCTCTTTGGGTTCTCTGCTGGTTTCTATAAATTTGAGAGTGTGGCCTAAACCAACCCTTTTGTAAAGTGCCTTGTAATAACCATGTGTTGTGATTTAAGATAAGATAAGATAAGCCTTTATTAGTCCCACAATGGGGAAATTCCAGGATTGCAACAGCACAGGGATAGCAACACTCAGAGCAACAATCAGAAGGCAAGAAAAAAACCCAAAACAAGAGCAGCTAATATACATATGTACATACAGTGATCCCTCGCTACTTCGCGCTTCACCTTTCGCGCCCTCAGTGCATCGCGGATTTTTCAGAAATATTCATCAAAAATTCAAAATTGAGAAAAAATGGGCGGGCGCTAGCAGAAGGCAGGGAGACTACATTAGAACATCAGGTATCAACACGGACAGCCGCTCAACTCAAAATCCACCTCTCTGACCACCGCTCCACTCCTCTCCGCCCACCTCTTCACTGCTCGGGAATCTCGCAAGCTGATTGGCTGAGACGTTTTACCCAGCTTCTATCCCTGCAGAGCGCCCATACCCACCGAAGGAAGACCGCATTCATTGTTCTTTATCGCTAGTCTCGCAGCGTGGAACTTTTCGCTGCTTGTCCCTTTTTGTGTGAAATAGTCTTCCCGTCGAGCCACTACGCCGCCTCCTGCAGCTGCCTTCGACAATCCTGCGCCTCTAGCACCTGACGATGAGGCGTCACCTGAGGAGCAGTAAAGCTCTCATTAACCTGTGCAGTACGTAAATCATCTTCATCTTGAGTTACGTATCTTGTTATAAAAATAAAAGAGTTCTAAAAACATATTTATGTACACTTTATTTACATCTACGTATGTATGTACACTTACACACACACACACACACACGTATCATATGAGAGAGAGTGAGCGAATGAACGTATGTGTTATTTATGGGTGACGTCATTAAGGGTGACGCTACTTCGCGGTTTTTCACTTTTCGCGGTCGGTTCTGGAACCCATTAACCGCGATAAGTGAGGGATCACTGTATTACTATAAATATATATATATATACAGTGGGGCAAAAAATTATTTACTCAGCCACCAATTGTGCAAGTTCTCCCACTTAAAAGATGAGAGAGGTCTCCAATTTTCATCATAGGTATACCTCAACTATGAGAGACAAAATGAGGAAAAAAAAATCCAGAAAATCACATTGAAGGATTTTTAATGAATTAATTGGTAAATTCCTTGGTAAAATAAGTATTTGGTCAATAACAAAAGTTCATCTCAGTACTTTGTTATATACCCTTTGTTGGCAATGACAGAGGTCAAACGTTTTCTGTAAGTCTTCACAAGGTTTTCATACACTGTTGCTGGTATTTTGGCCCATTCCTCCATGCAGATCTCCTCTAGAGCAGTGATGTTTTGGGGCTGTCGCTGGGCATCACGGACTTTCAACTCCCTCCAAAGATTTTCTATGGGGTTGAGATCTGGAGACTGGCTAGGCCACTCCAGGACCTTGAAATGCTTCTTACGAAGCCACTCCTTCGTTGCCCGGGCGGTGTGTTTGGGATCATTGTCATGCTGAAAGACCCAGCCACGTTTCATCTTCAATGCCCTTGCTGATGGAAGGAGGTTTTCACTCAAAATCTCACGATACATGGCCCCATTCATTCTTTCCTTTACACAGATCAGTCGTCCTGGTCCCTTTGCAGAAAAACAGCCCCAAAGCATGATGTTTCCACCCCCATGCTTCATAGTAGGTATGGTGTTCTTTCTCCTCCAAGCACGACAAGTTGAGTTTTTACAATAAAGTTCTATTTTGGTTTTATCTGACCATATGACATTCTCCCAATCCTCTTCTGGACCATCCAAATGCTCTCTAGCAAACTTCACACGGGCCTGGACATGTACTGGCTTAAGCAGGGGGACACATCTGGCACTGCAGGATTTGAGTCCCTGGCGGCGTAGTGTGTTACTGATGGTAGCCTTTGTTACTTTGGTCCCAACTCTCTGCAGGTCATTCACTAGGTCTCCCCGTGTGGTTCTGGGATTTTTGCTCACGGCTCTCGTGATCATTTTGACCCCACGGGGTGAGATCTTGCATGGAGCCCCAGATCGAGGGAGATTATCAGTGGTCTTGTATGTCTTCCATTTTCTAATAATTGCTCCCACAGTTGATTTCTTCACACCAAGCTGCTTACCTATTGCAGATTCAGTCTTCCCAGCCTGGTGCAGGTCTACAATTTTGTTTCTGGTGTCCTTTGACAGCTCTTTGGTCTTGGCCATAGTGGAGTTTGGAGTCTGACTGTTTGAGGTTGTGGACAGGTGTCTTTTATACTGATAACGAGTTCAAACAGTTGCCATTAATACAGGTAACGAGTGGAGGACAGAGGAGCCTCTTAAAGAAGAAGTTAGAGGTCTGTGAGAGCCAGAAATCTTGCTTGTTTGTAGGTGACCAAATACTTATTTTACCGAGGAATTTACCAATTAATTCATTAAAAATCCTTCAATGTGATTTTCTGGATTTTTTTTCTCATTTTGTCTCTCATAGTTGAGGTATATCTATGATGAAAATTGGAGACCTTGTAGAAGAGCTTGGAAGAACGAGGCGGTGTGATATATAAACCAAAGTTTATTATCAGCTCCTCTAACAAGTCTCATCTAAGTGCAGAAGCAGAAGCAAGAAAAGAGATCGAATACCTCCGGCTCTGTGAACTTATACTTGCACATAACAAAAGACATGCATATCAAAGGCTGACATCCCTCATTATCTTAATCCCCCCATTGTCTCCGTACTCCTCCTCATGGCCCTGGGGGGTGAGGGCAGCTCCTCCGGTCTCCACCGCAGTGTCTGGGAACGTCTTTGTTCTTCACTGGCGGTTGAGAGTCTTTGTCCTTTCTGAGGTGTGAAGTCGCCTTACATATGTAATCACCAAACATTCCCACATGCTTCAACATATGTAGGTTATGGAATATATGATTAATATAACCCACAGCCCCCCCCCAAATGACTAAGAAAAGGACAATAGAGAAATTCACAGTTTAAGATAATTACTATGACATACTAACTGCTATACCTCTTGCCACAGAAGAAACTTTCCAGCAGCCATGCTCCTAAGAGAGTTCAGTGGTAATCATAACAGCATAGTAAAATCACAAGTCAGTCCTAAACTGTTACAGCACAATTAGTGAACAACTGTTGAGTAGTTTGCATCAGTCCCTGTGCTGTCTGGGTTTTAATCTTCTCCCGAATCTGCTGTGGGTCCGCTTAGGCGTCCTGCTGGGACCTTCCTGTAAGGAATCTGCAGGGGAGGAGAGTGGTTATTTGTTCCCTGCAGGGGGGCTGAGTCTTTTCTCTTGGGGGGTCTACCCCGCCGAGGTGCTCTCGCCAACTGTGCAGGCTCGTCTCTCAACAAGAAGGCAGGTTTAAGTCTGTCAATGCTGACTGTTTCTTTTCTATCCCCAAAATCAAGCACAAAGTGTTTATCACCAGGTTCCAGCACTCTGAATGGCCCATCGTATGCTGGGCGGAAAGTTGGTTTTAAAGCTTCATGCCTAACAAAAACGAATTCAGCGTTTTTTTAGAGCTTGGGGGACAAAAACCCATGGAAAAGAGTGATGTGCCGGTCCGGGGAGAGAGTCCGATCCGTTGCTGCCTAAAAACCTCGAGGCTGGAAGATGCCCTGGCTCTGGGTTCTCTGGTAAAAATTCACCCGGGAGCCTGAGAGGTTGTGCAAAAACTAATTCTGCTGGAGAGGCGTCTAGATCCTCTTTAGGCGCAGCACGCAACCCCAATAAAACCCAGGGAAGTTTATTCACCCAATTTGTATCCGTTAGTGAGGCTCTGAGGGCGGCCTTTAAAGACCTGTGAAAACGCTCGCATAACCCATTAGCCTGAGGGTGATAAGCGGTGGTGCGGTGAATTGTCGCCCCTAAGCTGCTGGCCATGGCTGACCAAAGCTCTGAGACAAATTGAGGCCCCCTATCGGACGTGATGTCCGATGGGACGCAGAAACGTGCCACCCAGTTTGTCAAAAAAACACGAGCGACTTCCTCCGCTGTAGTTGACGCCAGAGGGACTGCTTCTGGCCAGCGCGTGGTGCGGTCTATCATTGTTAACGGGTGTGTGAAACCTTGGGAGGAAGGTAGTGGCCCCACGAGGTCGACATGAACGTGGTCGAACCTTCTAGCAGGGATTGGAAAAGGCTCCAGAGGGGCTTTTGTGTGTTTGTGTATTTTGGCGCGCTGACAAGAAATGCAAGTTTTTGCCCATTCTTTTACGTTTTTGCTCAGGCCCGGCCACACAAACTTTTCGGCGACCATTTTAACCGAGGCGCACACACCTGGATGCGCGAGGGAGTGAATTGAGTCGAAAATACGGCGGCGCCATGTGGCTGGGACTAACGGGCGAGGTCGGCCGGTTGAAATATCGCATATTAGGGGGGGCACGTCGTCGCGTAAACCCCTTTCCTCCAGCCTTAACCCTGTTGGGCCAGACAGGAGTGCGCGCACGTCCGCGTCACTGCTTTGTTCTTCTGCCATGGCTGCATAATCTATCCCTGCATGGATTGGTGCTGCGTATGTGTCCGCGTTAGTGAAGAGTTCTGCGGCTGAGGTAGTATAATCTGTCTCCTCGCGCTCTAGCGATGTCACAGCGCGGGAGAGGCAGTCTGCTACCACGTTAAGTTTGCCTGCCACATGTGGAATGTCTGTGGTGAACTCTGAAATCGCAGCCAGCTGTCTTTGTTGCCTGCCTGACCATGGTTCTGAGATTTTAGCCATGGCAAAGGTGAGCGGTTTGTGGTCTACAAAAGCCGTGAAACTCCGCCCTTCTAACCAGAACTGGAAGTGGCGGATGGATAAGTGAAGCGCTAGCAGCTCCCTGTCAAAAGTGCTGTATTTACGCTCAGTTTGGTTTAGCAATTTGCTGAAGAATGCTAAAGGTTGCCAGATCCCGCTGACATGTTGTTCTACAACTGCCCCTATAGCTAGGTCCGAAGCGTCTGTGGTTAGTGCAATGCGGGCCGAGGGGTCGGGGTGAACCAACGATGTGGCATTAGCTAGAGCGCTCTTTACTTCCGCGAAGGCGCGTTCGCGCTCCGGGGTCCATTCGACCGCGTTGGAAGCTTTTTGTTTTCTGAGCGCGTCATATAGGGGCTGCATGAGCTGAGCTGCGTGGGGGAGGAAACGGTTGTAAAAATTAACCATTCCTAAAAATTCTTGCAGCGATTTGACCGTTTGTGGCCGTGGGAAACTTTTATCGAGTGGACTTTGTCTGGAAGTGGGACTGCCCCCTTTGGAGAAACTCTGTGTCCTAAAAAATCAATTTGTGACACGCCGAATTTGCATTTGGCTGGATTGATTATTAACCCGTGCTCTTCTAGCCTCTGAAAAACCATAGTGAGGTGCTGCTCGTGTTCTTCCTCAGACGAGCTGGCTACCAGCATATCGTCGAGGTAGACGAAAGCAAAAGGAAGGTCGCGTAATACTGCGTCCATCATCCGCTGAAAAGTTTGGGGGGCGCCTTTGAGGCCGAAAGGCATCCGCAAAAATTCAAAAAGGCCGAAAGGGGTTATTACAGCTGTTTTAGGGATGTCCTCTGCTCGAACTGGGACTTGATGATAACCGCGGACCAGGTCTATTTTTGAAAAAATGCGCGCACCCGCCAGATGCAGTGAAAAATCCTGAATGTGAGGAACTGGGTAGCGGTCATGCGCTGTCGCATTGTTTAATCTGCGGTAATCGCCGCACGGTCTCCAAGAACCGTCGGATTTCGGAACCATGTGAAGTGGCGAGGCCCAGGGGCTTTTCGAACGTTTAATAATGCCTAATTTTTCAAGGGTAGTAAACTCGTCCCGAGCTATGGCGAGCTTGGCCGCGTCCCCCCCAGGGAACGGTGCTGGCTCCCTTCCTGTTCACTCTTTATACTGCGGACTTCTCACACAACACAGCACATTGCCATCTACAGAAGTTCTCTGATGACTCTGCGATCGTTGGTCTCATCTCCAACGGAGATGAAGCTGAGTACAGAGGGCTTATCCAGGACTTTGTGGACTGGTGCCATCGGAACTGCCTCCAGATCAACGCGAGGAAAACTAAGGAGCTGGTGGTGGACTGCCGCAGGCATGGGCAGCCCCTCACAGCACCAGTAAATATACAGGGAACAGACATCGAGATGGTGACATCCTATAAGTACCTGGGTATTCATCTGAACAATAAACTAGACTGGTCACACAATACTGACGCACTCTACAAGAAGGGACAGCGCAGGCTGTTCCTGCTGAGGAGACTCAGGTCTTTTGGTGTACAAGGGGGCGCTGCTGAAGTCATTCTATGACACGGTGGTGGCATCAGCCATCACTTTTGGAGGGGGTCTGCTGGGGCAGTGGCATTACTGCAGCCGATAGGAAGAGACTGAACAAACTGATTAAGAAAGCTAGCTCTGTCCTGGGGCAGCGCCTTGATCCGATGGAGGAGATAGGAGAGAGAAGGACGGTGGCTAAACTGTCATCTCTGCTGGAGTCCGAGTTCCACCCTATGCAGGACATACTGGATGCACTGAGGAGCTCATTTAGCAGCAGACTACATCATCCCAGGTGCACAACCGAGAGGTTTCGTAGGTCCTTCCTACCAACGGCTGTCAGACTGTACAACCTAAGCAGGGCTGCTCGCAGAGATAGCAAAAAGACGTAACAAACTAATAGTTTTTTTTGAATGCAAAAGATGCAATAGACTTACACAATGGTCCCCTCCGGCATACAACTAGGAACATACCGGTCACTATGGAGGGTGAGAATATGTATGGGCACATAATCATACCATGTAGGATAACTAAGTAGACGGTTATGCTGTTTCATCCCACCTAGCAACAATGCTCTGCACTGTGTGTGTTTATATATTTACATATTTATTCCATCTAGCTACAATGCTCCGCACTGTGTTTTTATATATCTACATATTATTCCATCTAGCTACATCGCTCCGCACTGTGTGTGTTTATAGACTTGCATATTTATTCCACCTAGCTACAATGCTCCGTACTGTGGGTGTTTATATATTTACATATTTATTCCATCTAGCTACAATGCTCTGCACTGTGTGTTCATATATTCATATATTTATTCCATCCAGCTACAATGCTCTGCACTGTGTGTCTGTGTGTGTGTGTGTGTATATATATATTTTATAGTAATATGTACATATGTATATTAGCTGCTCTTGCTTGCTTGTTTTTTTTTTTTCTTGCCTTCTGATTGTTGCTCTGAGTGTTGCTATCCCTGTGCTGTTGCAATCCTGGAATTTCCCCGTTGTGGGACTAATAAAGGCTTATCTTATCTTATCTTATCTTATCTTATCTTGTCTAAGCGCCGAGCTTTGGCAAATACGGGTGGGCCCGTTGTCGGAATAAAATGTTCAACCCCGTGCTTAGCCACTGTGGCTGAGAATTTGGGAACTGTGAGTGCTGGAAATTGGGTGAGGAGTTGATCAAACTTACCTCCTGCTGTGGTGACGCTAGCCTGCACGGGTGGTGGAGAAACTCGGGCTGAGCAGGGAATAGAAGCAAAGGACAGTGCATTAACCAAGCGTCTGTTCGCTAGATCGACTAATAACCCATGTGCACACAAAAAGTCTGCGCCTAACAAGTTAAAACTCACAGCTGCTACAACAAATGTCCATCTGTAGTTGCGGCCGTGGATGTGGAGGTGCAGGCTTTTTTTGCCAAAAGTGTCAATGTTGGAGCCGTTGGCTGCCACCGCTCCGTTGCTCCGGGTGCCCATGGCTCGATCCGCTTGGGAGGGCATGACAAAACTTAGTTGAGCTCCTGTGTCAATAAGGAACTGCTTGCCGGTGTGTCCGTCCGTCACATATAACAGCTTACTTTTCTCGCCGAGAACCGCTGCCGTTAACGGCTCTCGGCTTTGGCGTTTAAATTTGCAGGGGGGAACACATTTGTGAGCCTTCTCGGTGAAGCGGTGGTGGTAATAACAAACATCGCTCCGTCTGTTACATTTTGGCCTCGTCGCTGTCACCGCGGGCTGGATCTGCTCCGTGGGTTGAGGCTCACCGTGGCTCTGGGCATCAGCGTTGAGGTCTGCAGATGCTGCTGTGGGTGTCTGTTCCCTGCAGGCGTTGACGAGTTGTTGAGCTTCGTTGGCCAGCACGCGGAAGTCTTGCTGGGTGTTGCATCGCATGTTGGCGAGCGTCCCTTTCATGTGTGGCGGCAGCGTGCTGAGGAATACGAATTGGAAGAGGAAGTTGTCATTGTCCTCCTCTTTAAGCTGCAGCAAGTCCTCCATGAGGGCTTTAGGTCTGCATCCTCTGTGGCCGTAGACCGCCAGGATCCTCTCGGCTCTCTCTTCGGCTGAGGGGATGTAATTTGCCACGATGGTTGCTTTCAGTATTTCATATTTGTCTTGGGCCGGCGGCCGCCGGATTATGCTCCGCACACACCTCGAAGTGGCGGCGTCGAGTTTGGCGACGATGTGGTAGAACTTCGTATCGTCGGCCGTGATGCCCGCCAGTGTAAACTGGGCTTCAGCTTGTTGAAACCACGAGGCGGGGTCTTCCGGCCAGAAGTCCGGCAGCTTGACAGCGACGGCATTTGTGTAGACCATCACTGCTGTGTCCGCAGGGTGAGAATGCCTTGCCTCGGCTCTCTTAGCGGCGCTGGTGCTCGGTTGAGCCCTCTCTATCACTTCTGCCGGGGGGGAACGTCGTCCATCTGTTCCCCTGTCTGCGTGGGCGCCGGCGTCTGCCTGGGTCGCCACAGATGAGTCGATTGCGGGGGAACGCCTCAGGTCCATACTCGCGTCAGGGGTCACCAGTGTAGAAGAGCTTGGAAGAACGAGGCGGTGTGATATATAAACCAAAGTTTATTATCAGCTCCTCTAACAAGTCTCATCTAGCTTAGCCCCTGACTTCCCCATCAGAGAATCGTTGTCTGCTCCCTCCAAAGTAAATAAAAATATAATGTATAAGCATCCCAAAGTGATAAAGCAAAATATTGGTAAAACTCAAATTAAACATAAAGCCTCTAAATTGAATGAGTTGGCCTCTGTTCCTCCTCATAATTTAAAAATTAAATGTGGTTTATTAAATATTAGGTCTCTAACTCCCAAGTCTCTGTTAGTCCATGATCTGTTAATTGATCATCAGATTGATTTAATTTCCCTTACAGAGACTTGGTTAGGACAAGAGGATTATGTTGGTTTAAATGAATCAACTCCCTCTGGTTATTTAAACTGTCAAAATCCCAGAAGTTCTGGTCGTGGAGGAGGAGTAGCAACAATTTACCATTCCAAATTACTAGTTAATGTAAAGCAAAAAACATGTTATAATTCCTTTGAGGGCCTGGTCCTCAGTGTTGGGCACTTTAGCAATTTCAGGTTAAACCCAATTTTATTTGCCATAGTTTATCGTCCCCCATCAACCTATTCAGAATTTTTATCCGAATTTCCTGATTTCTTAGCTGATTTAGTGCTGAAATCTGATAGAATAATTATAGTAGGGGACTTTAATATACATGTGGATGTAGATAGTGACTGCCTTAATGTGGCTTTTAATTCAATATTAGACTCGATTGGGTTTTCTCAGAAAGTAGGAAATTCTACTCATTACCTCCACCATACATTGGACCTTGTTCTGACATATGGCATAGAAATAGAAAATCTTGTAGTGTCTCCTCATAACCCTGTACTGTCAGACCATTGTCTGTTAACCTTTGATTTTACTATTTCTGACTATTTGGCTCCAAAAGAAAAATATTATCACAGTAGATGCCTCTCAGATGATGCTGTTTCCAAATTTATGCAGATTGTTTCCTCTATGCCATGTGTCAACACAACGGAAATAAGCTATAGACAGCTTGCTCCTTCTGTAATTGATAACATGGTGGATAGTGTTTCAGCTTCTCTGCATCAGGCTCTAGACTTGGTGGCCCCCTTAAAAAAGAAAAAGTCTAATCAGAGATTTTTAACTCCTTGGTTCAACACAGAAACTCGTAGCTTAAAACAGAAGACTCGTCAATTAGAAAGAAAATGGCGCTCTACTAATTTAGATGAAATCTATTTAGCTTGGAGAAATCATCTTTTAATTTATAAAAAATCTCTGAGAAAAGCTAGAACGAGTTATTACTCTGCATTAATAGAAGAGAACAAGAATAATCCCAGGTTTCTTTCAGTACTGTAGCCAGGTTGACAAAGAGTCAGGACTCTGTCAATCCTAGCATCCCCTTAGAGCTTACTAGTCAGGACTTTATGAACTTTTTCAATAATAAAATTTCATCCATCAGAGATAAAATCAATCAGATTCTTCCCACAGTTAACTTAAATACTGTAACTACTACAACTCCTTCTATTGATGTCTGTCTTGATGAGTTTACTCCAATCGACCTTTGTGAGTTAGACAAAATAGTTTCCTCATCCAAACCTTCAACTTGTCTTTTAGACCCTATTCCTACCAGGTTATTTAAAGAAGTCTTCCCACTTATTGGTAGCTTTATTCTTCATATAATCAATTCTTCATTAACTTTAGGCCATGTACCGCAGGCTTTTAAAACGGCTGTAATTAAACCCTTACTCAAAAAGCCAACGCTAGATCCAGGAGCTTTAGCTAACTATAGACCAATCTCTAATCTCCCTTTCATTTCAAAAATCTTAGAAAGAGTTGTTGCTACGCAATTATTTGACCACCTGCAGGGAAATGGTTTATTTGAGGAGTTTCAATCTGGGTTTAGAATCCATCATAGCACTGAAACAGCCTTAGTGAAGGTCACTAACGACCTCCTCATTGCATCTGATAATGGACTAGTTTCTGTACTTGTCCTTTTAGATCTTAGTGCAGCTTTTGATACTATTGATCATAATATTCTACTTGATAGATTAGAACACTATGTTGGACTTAATGGAACTTCGTTGCAGTGGTTTAGATCTTATTTATCTGATAGGTTCCAGTTTGTTCATGTAAATGATGAGTTTTCTCTCAGCTCAAAGCTTAGTCATGGAGTTCCACAGGGATCTGTGCTTGGCCCTACTCTTTTTAGTTTATATATGCTTCCGTTAGGCAACATTATTAGAAAGCACTGTATACATTTTCACTGTTATGCAGATGACACACAATTATACCTGTCAATGAAGCCAGATGATACTAATCAATTAGCCAAGTTAGAAGCCTGTCTTAAGGAAATCAAAGTTTGGATGACTTGTAATTTCCTGCTATTAAATTCAGATAAGACTGAAGTCATTCTTGTTGGTCCAAAAAACCTTAGAAATTCCTTTCCAAATCAAACTTTCAGTTTGGATGCAGTTACTCTTTCTCTTAATAGCTCTGTGAGGAACCTTGGAGTTATTTTTGATCAGGATTTGTCCTTCAATTCACATATTAAATTTGTTTCTAAGACTGCCTTCTATCATTTGCGTAATATTGCCAAGATTAGGAGCATCTTGTCTCAGAGTGATGCTGAGAAGCTGATCCACGCTTTTGTTAGCTCGAGATTAGATTATTGTAATTCTTTATTATCAGGCTGTCCTAAAACATCTTTAAAAAGTCTTCAGCTGATCCAAAATGCTGCAGCAAGAGTTTTAACAGGTACTAGAATGAGAGATCATATCTCTCCGGTTCTGGCCTCCCTTCATTGGCTTCCCATAGAGTTTAGAATTAAGTTTAAAATCCTTCTTCTTACTTACAAAGCTCTAAACAATCAGGCTCCTTTTTATTTAAAAGATCTGATACTACCGTATCATCCTAACAGAGCACTACGCTCCCAAAATGCAGGTTTACTTGTAATACCTAGAATCTCCAAAAGTACAATGGGAGGCAGAGCCTTCAGTTATCAAGCTCCTCTCCTGTGGAATCAGCTGCCAATCTGGATTCGGGAGTCAGACTCGATCTCTGTTTTTAAGAATAGGGCTAAAACCTACCTTTTTGATATAGCCTACAATTAGGGAGGGATCATGTGTTTCTGAACCCTCCCTTAGTTATGCTGCTAATAGGTTTAGTCAGCCGGGGGACCTCCAGTAATGCACTGGGCCTCACTCCTTTCCTCACTCTCTATGAAATATTTTTTTTTTGCTGGTCATTAACATTTGTTTGTTCTCTCCCATAGATTGAGTCCCCATCGTGCTGTTTGCTCTCTACATGTCTGTTCTTTTCTTCTTCTCTGTCCCCTCACCCCCCAGCCAGTCGCAGCAGATGACTGCCCCTCCCTGAGCCTGGTTCTGCTGGAGGTTTCTTCCTGTTAAAAGGGAGTTTTTCCTCTCCACCGTCGCCAAGTGCTTGCTCACAGGGGATCGCCTGATTGCTGGGGTCTTTCTGCAACTGTGGGGGTCCTCCCTACAGTTGATAGTGCTATGAGATGACTGTTGTTGTGAAATGGCGCTATATAAATAAAGTTGAATTGAATTGAATTGAATTGAATCTAAGTGCAGAAGCAGAAGCAAGAAAAGCGACCAAATACCTCCGGCTCTGTGAACTTATACTTGCACATAACAAAAGACATGCATATCAAAGGCTGACATCCCTCATTATCTTAATCCCCCCATTGTCTCCGTACTCCTCCTCATGGCCCTGGGGGGTGAGGGCAGCTCCTCCGGTCTCCACCGCAGTGTCTGGGAACGTCTTTATTCTTCACTGGCGGTTGAGAGTCTTTGTCCTTTCTGAGGTGTGAAGTCGCCTTACATATGTAATCACCAAACATTCCCACATGCTTCAACATATGTAGGTTATGGAATATATGATTAATATAGCCCACAGACCTCTCTCATCTTTTAAGTGGGAGAACGTGCACAATTGGTGGCTGACTAAATACTTTTTTCCCCCACTATATATATATATATACATATATATATATATATATATATACACACAGACACACAGTGCAGAGCATTGTAGCTGGATGGAATAAATATATAAGTATATAAACACACAGTGTGGAGCATTGTAGCTAGATGGAATAAATATGTAGATATATAAACACACACAGTACGGAGCATTGCAGCTAGGTGGAATAAATATGTAAATATATAAACACACACAGTGCAGAGCATTGTTGCTAGATGGGACAAAACAGCACAACCGTCTACTTAGTTATCCTACATGGTATGATTATGTACCCATACATATTCTCACCCTCCTTAGCGACCGGTATTTTCCTAGTTGTATGCCGGAGGGGACCATTGTGTAAGTCTGTTGCATCTTTTGCATTCAAAACTATTAGGTTGTTACGTCTTTTTGCTATCTCTGCGAGCAGCCCTGCTTAGGTTGTACAGTCTGACAGCCGTTGGTAGGAAGGACCTGCGAAACCTCTCGGTTGTGCACCTGGGATGATGTAGTCTGCTGCTAAATGAGCTCCTCAGTGCATTCAGTATGTCCTGCATAGGGTGGAACTCGGACTCCAGCAGAGATGACAGTTTAGCCACCGTCCTTCTCTCTCCTATCTCCTCCACTGGGTCAAGGCGCTGCCCCAGGACAGAGCTAGCTTTCTTGATCAGTTTGTTCAGTCTCTTCCTATCGGCTGCCGTAATGCCACTGCCCCAGCAGACCACTCCAAAAGTGATGGCTGATGCCACCACCGTGTCATAGAATGCCTTCAGCAGCGCCCCTTGTACACCAAAAGACCTGAGTCTCCTCAGTAGGAACAGCCTGCGCTGTCCCTTCTTGTAGAGTGCGTCAGTATTGTGTGACCAGTCTAGTTTATTGTTCAGATGAACACCCAGGTACTTGTAGGATGTCAGATGGCATTTGGCGCTCTATAAATAAATGAACTGAATTTAAACATGCCGCTGTCCCAGCTTTTTTTTGGAACGTATTGCAGGCCTCAAATTCACAATGAGTGAGTACAGAGGAAATAAAAAATCTACACACCCCTGTTCAAATGCCAGGTTTTTGTGATGTAAAAATATGAGAAAATATGAGAGCAAAATAAATCATTTCAAAACTTTTTCCACCATCAGTGTGATCTATAACCTGTACAACCCAATTGAAAAACAAACTGAAACCTTTTAAGGGGAAAAAAAACCTTAAAAGACTTACAATAACTGGCTTGCATAAATATGCACACCCTTAAACTAAAACTTTGTTGCAGCACCTTTGGCTTTTATTACAGCATTCAGTCTGTTTGGGTAGGAGTCTATCAGTGTGGCAAATCTCTTCTTCAAAAATGCTCCAAATCTGTTAGATTGTGAGGGCATCTCCTGTGCACAGCCCTCTTCAGATCACCTCTCAGATGTTTGATCGGATTCAGGTCTGGACTCTGGCTGGGCCATTCCAAAACCTTAATCATCTTCTGGTGAAGCCATTCTTTTTGTCATGAATCTGGGTTTGGAGGGCAAACCCAGTTCTGACTCATTGTTATGTTTTGCCCTAATTTTCCTCTGACAGCTCAGGCACGCCCCCTCCTCCTGTCTAGTGCAATCAGCTGCACTGTCACGGGTGTTCACACACATACACACACCCACACGCACACACGCACATGCTTCATTCACTCTCATTCACATGCCCCCTCACACACCTGGTGCCAATCAGTTCTGCCCATGCATTCTCACACCGGCAATCTCTTTCCTCGTTAGCTTCAGGAGTATTTGTTTGCCGCTCCAAAGGAAAGAGATTGTCGGGGCATTCCCCTTCATACGTGGCAGCATGTTCCTCTGTGTATGTTAATTCACTCCCTGCATGCAACCCAGCCTGACATATGAAGACGGTCAATTCCTTGGTGTTTCATCTGGCCTCATTTCTCTGCCTCTTCCTCCAGACTGCACAGTTCGCCCCGGATTAGCTCCAGACCTGTAAGTGTCTTTAGCCTTTTCTCTTGTGCTAGCAACCCTGCGGCACTAGGCTGCATGCCTTTCCTGTTTTGTGCCCAACGCAGCCCTGCAGCACTAGGCTCCATATTCACCAGGCTGTAGAGCATTCGGCAGGCGCCCTGTATGTTTGGTAGCCAATCCTGTTATTACACCTCTCCATAATCTTGTGTGGTTTAACTGAACTGTATGTGGTGATTATTGGACTTGTTATTTTGTGAACTGTAATAAACATGGCACTCTCTAATCCTGCAATTGGGTTTTTCATTCCCTCCCTCGTGCATCATGTTATGGCGCACAGGGGTTTGTGACATTTTTGTTGATTTGGATGTGTGCTTTGGGTCATTGTCATGCTCAAAGATGAAGTTCCTCTTCATTTTCAGCTTTCTAGCAGAAGCCTGAAGGTTTTGTGCCAACACTGACTGGTATTTGGAAGTGTTCATAATTCCCTCCACCTTGACTAAGGCCCCAGTTCCAGCTGAAGAAAAATAGCCCCAAAGCATGATGCTTCCACTACCATGCTTCACTGTAGGTATGGTGTTCCTTTGGTGATGAACAGTATTGTGTTTGCACCAAATATACCTTTTGGAATAATGGCCAAGAAAATCAACCTTGGTTTCATTGGACCATAGCACATTTTCCCACATGCGTTTGGGAGATTTCAAATGTGTTTTTGCAAAATGTAGCCGGGCTTGGATGTTTTTCTTTGTAAGATAAGACTTCCGTCTTGCCACCCTACCCAATAGCCCAGACATATGAAGAAAATGGGAGATTGTTGTCACATGTACCAAACAACAAGTATTTGCCAGAAATTCCTGCAGTTCCTTCAGTGTTGCTGTCAGCCTCTTGGCAGCAACACTGAAGGAGCTGACCAGGATCCCTGACCAGCTTTCTTCTTGCTTTTTCATCAATTTTGGAGGAACGTCCAGTTCTTGGTAATGTCACTGTTGTGCCATATTTTCTCCACTTGATGAACCTTCTCCTGACTGATATGTTTGAACAATGAGATCCTTCTGATGCTTTGGAAGCTCTCTGTGGACCATGGATTGTGCTGTAAGATATGACTACAAAAATGTCAAGAAAAGCCTACTAGAACAGCTGAACTTTATTTGGGGTTAATCAGGAGCACTTTAAATCGTGGCAGGTGTGTGCTGACTCCTATTTAACATAAGTTTGAATGTGACTGGTTAATTCTGAGCTCAGCCACATCCCCACTTAGAACAGAACAGGGTGTGCATATTTAAGCAACCGGGTTATTGTAAGTTTTTTATTTTTCCCCTTAAAAGATTTCAGTTTGCTTTTCAATTGGGTTGTACAGGTTATAGGTCACATTAAAGGTGGAAAAAGTTTTGAAATTATTTATCTTGGTCTCATTTTTTACATTACAAAAACCTGGCATTCGAACAGGGGTGTGTAGACTTTTTATATCCACTGTATTTGCAAAAAACAAAAGTTTATCAGCTTGAACATTAAACATATTGTCTTTGTAGTGTATTCAATTGAATATAGCTTGAAAAGGATTCACAAATCATTGTATTCTGTTTTTATTTATGTTTTACACAATGTTCCAACTTCACTGGAGTTGGGGTTTGTATGACTGACTGGACGAGACATATAAAAAAGAAATGTACACAGCTTTAACTACTGTTGATGCAAGACATAACCATCTTGAAGTGTGATGTGAGAGGTGGTGAAGATTGTTCAACTTTTCAAGCTAAAACTCTAACTTCTTTGGCATTTCTGTTTGAAATTGCATTTTGAAATATTTTTGATATCCAAATCTCAAAAGTAAAAATCAAATGCCTAAACTGAGCACAAATAACCAAATAGTCAAAAATTCAGATATACCGAACTGCTAAAGTAAAACATATTTTCTCATACATATGCACATACTTTTGTTTCCATGAGCAAAATACAAAATACAGCATTAGTTAGTAATAATATATTTGAACAAGTGGTAAAGAAATGAACGTATCAAACATTAACACAACACCCCACTTAACACTGACAAATTTTTTTATCACAATTAATCATGGCAGAACGAAAAATCCCTTAACAAAAAAGTGGGTATGGTTTCCATTAGTATATGGCACAGCACAACCCACGGCATGTGCGTCCCTGGCTGCCGTCTGCCTCTGGGATCAAAACCGACCTCTCCTGCAAAAACGTCTCTTTTCACTATCGACTGCCTCACTCCTCTGGACCCACAGTGTTGCTGTCAAGCACGCTGTCCCTCCGTGCCCGTTGGTCCACTCCTGACCGCTTTCCACACCGCTGTCGTGGCTCCAAACACTCCAGCCCCCTGTGACCGAACTCCAGGGAGATCCGAAGCCTGCTCATCGGTGCTGCTTGCCGACCTGGGCGTCTCCCATAACGCCCAGCACCCTCGTCTAGGGTGGCCTGAGCTCCGGCACTGAGACCCTGCCCTACCTCTACGGTGCCTGGCACCTCCTCTCTGTCGTCCGAGGTGCTCCACTGCACTGCCTCCGTGCCCAGCTGCTGTTCCTTACTTCCGGGGTTCACAGCATCACTTCCGCCGGCGTCATTCGCTGACTCAGGCACCTCACCACTGCTCCCAGCACCCTTGTCCCAGGCGCTCCGCTGCACTGTCTCCGTGCCCGGCTGTAGCTGCTCTCAGCGTCCCTCTCATTGGCGTCACTCTCCAACCCAGGCACTTTGTCACTGCTCCCAGCACCCTTGTCCCAGGTTTTCCGCTGCGCTGTATCAATGCCCGGTTGTTGCTGCTCCCTCCCGGGGCTCTCAGCTTTGCTCTTGTCGGCGTCACTCTCTGACCCAGGCGCTTCATCACTGCTCCCAGCACCCTTGTCCAAGGCGCTCCGCTGCATTGTCTCTGCACCCAACTGCCGCTGCTGCCTCCCGGGGTTCTCACCCTGCATGTTCCCGCTCTCCCACTACCCAGGTTCCAGCTGCGGGGATGACTTCTGTCGCTGTTCTCCCTCTCCACTGTCATCACCCACCACGCTGTCAAACTCACCAGCACTACGGTCCTGTACCGTGCTGCGCTCCTTGGCTGGCCTGTCATCTTCAGTGAATGGGGACTCTTCCAATCGCGGCCCCGGTCCCACCTCGATGCCTAGTTGTTAGCCTGGAGCTTGCTTTTGGCACGCAGTTAGCTTTGTGGCTAACTTGCCCATAGACATTGAGAGGGCTGTTAGATTCTCCAAGCTAGCTAGCCTAGCTCCATTTGGCGCCAACGTTCCCGCCACCCACAGCTTCGTAGTTCTCGTCTGCTCGTCGAAATACTCGGCCAGCCACTCGACAGCATTGGCATAACACTCTGTTTCACCCAACATACCGAGAATTCTTTAGCCTTCCGAGCTGAGATGGTGGGCCAGAAGTGCTCGTCTTCGTCTCCTGTCAAGTCTACTTAGGCCCAGTGCCCCCATGTAATCCTTGAACATGGCCACCCACTTAGGCCATAGGATCACTGGCTCACCTATGTACTCCAGAAATGGTAGCAGGGATGGAGGTAGCCCATACGCTCCCATAATTTCTCTCTCGTCGACAAAATGTTATGTATGAGGAATGAGGGACTGGAGTCTCTTCTGTCATGCAGCGCAAACTCCTTTATTGAGAACACAGAACTATATATACAGAACGACTGTGCCCACCTGACGTCACGTTAGGGGCGGGTACGGCAACACACACACATCACACAACAATTAGTACACCCGAAACACTCAGCGAGTCAATGGAGAATTGATATCTTCGCCTCTCTGGTGCGCAAGGGATTGTGGGATACATCAATACCCCGAACTGACTTGCTGAGTGTTTTGGGTGCACTAATATGGAGGCCCGGTGGCTTCACTCGGCTCACTTCAAGCTGCAAACCTGAACTTTCACTTTCAATTTACTTCTGGGTTGAAAAGGAAAAAAGTTTAAGATTAGGGGTTAAGAACCCAGTATGAAGTCAGAGCCGGAAGTTTAAAAAAAAACGTGCCTTTACAATTTGTATTGTGTTAATTTATTGAACAGTGTGACAGTTTCTATAAAACAAACATTTTACTGCCCTCCCATCGAGTTTCCCAGTTATCGACTGGTAGACAGCAAGCTAACACGTGTGGTGCAGGCCTCAATGATGACAAGATGCTTCCTTTTATCTCATTTATTGAAGCTAACCCACAAGGAACTCAACGGGATGTACACTCGTCTTTTTGGTTTTACATCCGTTTACATTCGTTCCTACATCCGTGTAAAACTGCAACAAAGTAGACATATACACGCCGTCAATGAATGGTCACCGTGTCTAGCTTAGCAGATGTTAGCATTAGCTCTAACTTAGCTTGTTAACAATGTTGGCAACGGACTAGACAGTCGCTTAAAATACACCAATGCAACCGTGCAGTTCTCATTGTAGCTGTTAACACTGTCAAACCATGTAGGATACATCACGGACTAATGATGTCCAAGGCGCCGATAATTTAACAACATTCACAGCGTTCGTACATCGGGTGAAGCTCTGACTGGTCTCCCGTTATATTGTTACTGCGCATGTGCAACACTGTGTATCAGTTCAAAACGATGCTTTCACTACACCACTAGAGGGAACCAAACTCACTTACATGAAATGCTGTAATGGGAACTGCCCAACTTAATTCATGGCGGCAGAATAAACATTACTGACAAACACAACAGATGAATCTGATATGATACAAAAAAAAAGGATAAGTAGATCTAAATATGAAGAACAGTTAAATGATCAAAACAATAATAATAATTTAAAAAACTAACCAAATCAGATCTGTTATCCTCTTTTTATCTCAATTCCAATTTTATTTTGACAAAGCCAAAATGATACAACAGCTATTTCTGGTTGTTCTGTTTTTGTTTCAGAAAGTAAATATTGAAGGAATGAAGAACATACGGATTTTTAAGGTGGATTCACTGTCACGATCTGAGCACGGAGGGATCCCGCTGTGCTCTGTCTCTTTGCCTTTTTTCTATATTTGTATGGTGTTGTATTTCTGAGGTTTTATTCCTATTTTTATTTTTCTTTGGTTAATTTTCCACCTATTCTGTATAGTTTCTTAGTATGATTTATTTTCCTGTTTACATTCTTTGTAGTTTTGTTATTTACATATTTGGATTTACTTGTCTTTATTTGCCATTGTATTATAATCGTATCTTGCTGTGTTTTCTCTCTCTCGCTTTCCCTCTTCTGGCCTGCAGCTGTCAGTGGCACTTCTGGGTTTTTTTGCTCTGTTGTGGGTGGGCTCCTGTCAGCTGTCAGTCCTGTCTTCTCCCTCTCACTACTCCCAGCAGATTTCTGTTATAATTATTGTCACCTCTTGCCCGCTTGTGGTATCCACATCTGCCATCATTTTTGTTCATTTGTTCCTAACTCAGTTTAACGACTGTTATTTTCTTCCTCTTTGCCAGAGTCTTATCTCACCTCCACCAGAACTCTTCCTCTGTTCTGGTGTGCTCTGTGCTGTTTCTTATTCTACCGTTCGTAAGTTTGCTTTGTGATTAGTTTGGATTTTGTTGGTGCACTGTTTGAACTTTGTGTTTTTGTTTTCAATAAATACCACAAACTGCAGTTCAGCGCCTGGGTCTCTCCTCTCTGCCATTCGGGCAATTCATGACATTCACACAATGTTTGGACTGACTTTTACCGACGTTTTAGCAAATGTCTGGCTGTACGAGCAAAAGTTAATGATAGTTGGTATTTGTTGTCAAACACTGGTGAAAGTTGTGTTCTTTGAAAATTTCCACCATGCTGAAAATTTGTCAGCATTTGGAAATATGGAGCTTAACTTAGGCTGACTTTGGCAAATTCTGCATAACTTAACCCAGTGCTCAGGAACTTTTACAAACTGAGCACAACTTTCACCAACATTTATTTCCAAACATTGGCAAATTTTCAGCATGCTGAAAATTTTCAAGGAATACAACTTTTGCCAGTGTTTGCCAACAAACACCATCATTAACTTTTATCAACTTTTGCCAGCAGTGCCAGATGTTTGCCAAAACGTCAGAAAAAGTTGGTCCAAACTTTGTAGTGTGAATCCACCCAAAAATGCAGGTCCAGAATGGCAGGAAGCCTCCACAAACGCTGATCTTTATATGAGCGTCGCCTGACGCTGATGTCAGCTGACCTGTGCTGAGTAATCGCTTGCTTAAGTTATCCTAAGTTGGCAACAGCTACACATACACTAGCTGCTGTTGTACATGGGTGCAAGGGTGCCTACAGAACACATGCACAACAATGACAAATTATTTGTAAATCTCTGGACCAATTAAGAAGTGAAATGAGAAAATTTCCCACAGAAACCTGAACGTTCCAGGAGCCCCAGGTTGGAGACCCCTGCACTAGTCTACTTTGGCAAAAGTTTGCGAATGCTGAATGCAATGCTGGCAAATGCTAGCAATAGTTTGTGAAAGTTCATAAAAGTTGGTGTGAGCTGGATTAAAAAAAGCCTGCTCACGAATGTAATTTCACCAACGTGTTTGGACTAATTTCTCTGATTTTTCAAAACGTCTGTAAAAGTCTATCCAAACGCTATAGTGTGAACCCAGCTTTAGGGAACAGTGAGTGGATAAAATTCACATTAACATTGCAGTGCTCGCTCTGTCATCTCACTGCATGTAGTTATTTTCACAACCACTAGAGGGCTCATTTCAGCCGCTTGTATCTGCAATCTCATTCTTTCAGTCATTACCCAAAGCTCATGACCATAGGAGAGGGTAGGAACGTAGATTGACTGGTAAATTGACAGCTTTGCCTTAGAGCTCAGCTCCCTCTTCACCATGACAGACCGGTACAACGTCTGCATCACTGCAGATGCTGCTCCGATCCATCTGTCAGTCTCTTGCTCCATTCTCCCCTCACTCCTCACCCTTAGAGATAGGGTGAGGAGTTCAGTCGGCTGGGAGAGGCTCAGAGTAGAATTGCTGCTCCTCCACATTGAAAGGACCCAGTTGAGGAGGCTTGGGCATCTGATCAGGATGTTTCCTGGACACCTCCCACTTGAGGTGTTTCAGGCACATCCCACTGGGAGGAGACCCAGGGACAGACCCAGGACTCGCTGAAGAGACTATGTCTCCCAGCTGGTCTGGGAACGCCTTGGTATCCTCTCTGAAGAGCTGGGGCAGGTGGCTGCGGAGAAAGAAGTCTGGGTTTCTCTGCTTGAATTGCTGCCCCCGTGACCCGGACGGCCAGAAAAGCAGTAGAAGATGGATGGATGGATGGACTAGAGGACTGCTTTTCAAATATGTAACTGCAACCTGTTTTCCCTGTTAGCGCAAACACTCTATGGTCATTTTCTGTTGGAGGACAAGTTTATCCAATTTATCAGACCAGATGAGTTGTGTTTCATTGTGTTCTTAACTTACTTTGTTTAAGTCAGTCCTTCCTTTTGTCTATGTTTCATTTTTAAGTAAATGTACTGAATCATAAAACAAACTAACATTAAAATCCTTTTAGCCATGGACATCTCACAGACCACCTGCAGTACTATCGTAGCCCACATTTTCAGGTTAATCTCTTAAACAGCAGTAGTAGCTGAGCCCATTGGCTTGTTTTGCTCGTGACACGAAAGGCAATAAAACTCAGAGAGACAGGAGATGATTGACCCAGACGAGGAAATGCCATTGGGCTTCAATCAGCACACGCACCCTCCACTTTGTCTATTGTTTTATATATATCACAACACCTGGTTGTGCATTACTCATGGAGGATCTGGCTTGGAAAGAATCCTGTCCTGGAAAATGATGTTACTCAGCACTATTGAGGGAGATCCCCGTCCGGATTTCTATCAGATAAAAGTGAAGACAGCTTGACTTTCGTCGTTTACCGACTTCATGATTTTTACTAGCAGTTTATGAAAAAAAGAAATACAGTAGTAGTGTATATAAGAGCAACAAAGGACCTTATAATCTGCTCTTTTCCTCTTGAAGTATGACATTGAATTGGAATTACAATGTCTAGACAGATCTGTCATCTGACTGTAAAGAAAATCCACCAATACTCAACGGGAAAAAATGTCAGTGCAAGCCAGCCAGAGACATAATTTTATAAGATAAAGAGAAATCCTTACAAATGGGATAAAACTGTTTCGTTTTGCAAAAGAAAGGAGGGAAATCCTGATGCTTTAATGTTCCATTAATCCTCTCATGATGTAAAGGCACTTAGACAGCAGTAACTTGTTGGTGGGGACAGTAATATCAGGCATGCAAGTGTCAAAATGTTATCACCTCTATTTGGCTTTGATCAGTGTACATCAAAGTGGGAGAAGCCTCAAGATCGTCTGCTCTTTCAGGATTAAACAAACTTTTTTTTGTGGAGCTCTTTTTATACTCCTGCCATTGATTTTAAATGTAGCATATACCCAGAGAGAATGCCTGTCCATAAACATGCACCTAAACAGCAGCTAATCATGCCTTTTCATGTATTTTTAGTCTGGAAAATCTTCCCAGATGTGATCGACAGAGGGGGTGAAGCTACAGCTGGTTTCACTTGAAGTCAAGGCTTGCTCTATAGGAACTAAAGTAATGTACTCTATAATGGGGTGCTGTGATGGCTGTTGCCTCTTCATCTGCCTACGAGTTCCTGCATACAGCAAGATTTTTCCAGTCCACCTCCGAGAGGAAACGCCAGGAAGAGCAGGCTCCGCAACTGATAGGCGGACAGAGTGGGATGTGACACAGGTGGCGCTTGCATTTGAGTGGGAGTGGAGATACAATGTCCCAAAGCACGTGGAGGATTAATTCAAACCTGTGGTGTTTATCCAAAGTAGAACAATTCTTGAGAATTTAAACTATGACACAGTTTATTCAGCCTTTTCTATAAATTAGAGCAAAAGGTTAAAGGCAAAAATCACACAGGTTCTGAGAAGAGCCAATCTGCCTTGCAATGCAGCCATATTAATAAAATCCCTGCTCCAATGGGTGGGACATGTGAACTCCAAGGGCCCTCCTGTACAGCATGTTGCAGTTTGGTAAACCGACTCAGGGGCATCCACACCTGAGGTACATTGATGTGCTTAAACACCGCACCTTCAAGCTGCGGAGGCTCCCCAAGACTGGGAGAGCTTGGCGCAGGACAGGAAGGCCTGCCACGACTTTGTGCAGCAGTGTGTTGCTCAAGGACAGAAGACCTGGAAACAACAACAAGAAGAACATCATCCATAAAGACACGCACATGAACACAGGCTTTCTTTAAAAGAAACATGGCATAGTCTCCATATGTTCAAGTTTTTACAAAATATTAAAGACACAGATGAATCCAAAATGGTGTATGTGTAGAGGATGCCTTTCACAAACGAGACTGAGTTTATTTCTCAGGGTGGGTTTATTGAGAGGTCACATCCTCCACCAAGAACAGAATCTCAGAAAAGAGATAGAACAATCATCCTTCACAGTTCTTATACCCTCCAAAGACACAAAACCCCCAACATCAAATAACACACCCCCAACCCACAGTCCTTGAGCAAACATACAGCCCCCGAGGCTCCTTGGCGTCTCCATTGTCTCTCTCATCCTTCTAGCCTCCGGGGCTCCTGCTGGGACATTCTCTCCCACTTCTCGTCTCCTAAGCAACCAACTTCACACCTCCCGTAGGTCTCTGCAGGGTCAGGTCCTCTTTGGCCATTGAGACGTGAAGCTTCCAGAATATGCACCGTCATGCCTACTAGGTATATGTGGGTGAATATGAATGCCATATATGCGCCCTAAATATGCGCCATATAACCCCCCCCAAACGTCTAAATAAGGACAAAGTACACCCCAAAATGCATAGAAACATATCATATCACACAGAACAGCAAAATGGCACAACATATCACACTTCCAACTGCTTGGGCTTCAACCTCCTGCCATATCTGCTGTAAGCAGGCTTCGATCTGCCTGTAGCTGTTTCTTGCATCTGTGGATCAGAGTCGTTAGCACATTCTTGTGAAAGCTTAGAAGAGTGTCTCCCCAGTGGCCTGCCGCGACGGGGGGCCCTGGCTAATTGCACTTGTTCATCAGCCAACACAAAAGCGGGTTTGAGTCTGTTAATGCAGACTAATTCTCTCCTGTCACCCAAATCGAGCAAAAAATGTTTTTCCCCAGTTTCCAACACTCTGAACGGTCCATCATAAGGCGGCCTTAAACCTGGTCTCTGAGCGTTGTGTCTGACAAAGACAAATTCTGCGTTCTTTAAGGCTTTAGGCACAAAAACGCGTGGAAAACTGTGATGAACTGGGCTGGGGAGGGTGTTTGATCCTGTGTCGCTCTGCAGCAGCTGAGCGGGTGGGCGATTTGGTGTGGGGTTCTCTTGAAGGAATTCGCCCGGTAACCGGAGGGGTTGGGCAAAAACTAGCTCAGCCGGAGAGGCTTGTAAATCTTCCTTAGGTGCTGAACGCAACCCTAATAAAACCCATGGAAGTTTATCAACCCAATTTGTGTCCGTGAGAGCCGCTCTGAGGGCTGCTTTCAATGACCGGTGAAAGCGTTCGCACAAACCGTTGGCCTGAGGGTTATAAGCGGTAGTGCGGTGAATTTTCACCCCCAGACTGAGGGCCATGGATGACCAGAGCTCGGAAACGAATTGGGGACCCCTGTCAGACGTTATGTCTGACGGGACTCCAAAACGCGTGACCCAAGCCGTTAAAAATGCGCGCGCCACGTCTGCTGCTGTAGTTGACGCCAGGGGGACCGCTTCTGGCCAGCGCGTTGTGCGGTCCACCATGGTTAGAAGGTGTGTGAAACCCTGCGACAGCGGGAGGGGTCCCACCAAGTCGATATGCACGTGGTCAAAGCGTTTGGCCGGGATGTGAAAAGGTTCTAAGGGGGCCCGCGTGTGCTTGTGTATCTGCTCTTTGACACGCTGCCCAGGCTGCGGCCCACTCTTCGACCTGTTTACGTAGCCCCGGCCAAACAAATTTTTCTCCCACCATTTTGATCAATGCGCAAACTCCCGGATGTGCCAGCGAATGGATTAAATCAAAAACGTGGCGGCGCCACGCAGTTGGGACCACGGGGCGGGGGCGCCCCGTGGAGATATCGCAGATTAGAAGAGGCATACCTGTCTGATGCACCCTGTGCTCCAGCCTTAGCCCTGTTGGCCCAGACTGGAGCGCGCGCACATCCGCATCGTTAACCTGCTCGGCGGCCATGGCTGCATAATCTAAGCCTACGCAGACCGGGGCTGCGAGCGCTTCCGCGCCGCAAGCCTGGCCCGTGTCCATGGCCACCGTGTCTGCCCCCTGGGAGCCTGGCATTGCAACTGCGCGCGAGAGGCAATCTGCCACCACATTGTGTTTGCCCGCCACATGTTGAATGTCGGTGGTAAACTCTGAAATCGCGGCCAGCTGTCTCTGCTGTCGGCCCGACCACGGCTCTGAAATCTTGGCCATTGCAAATGTTAATGGTTTGTGGTCTACAAACGTGGTGAAACGACGCCCTTCCAGCCAGAACTGGAAGTGGCGGATGGCCAGATGCAGGGCTAAAAGCTCCCTATCGAACGCGCTGTATTTCCGCTCGTTATCGCGCAATGTTTTGCTGAAAAACGCAAGCGGTTGCCAGCTCCCTGCTACCAGTTGCTCGACGACCGCCCCCATTGCTACGTCGGAAGCGTCCGTGGTTAGTGCCATGCGAGTTGCTGGCACGGGGTGTGCCAACAGCACAGCGTTCGCCAGGGCCAACTTGACCTGGGAGAAAGCGCGCTCCCGTTCCGGGGACCACTCGACCTTATTTGCAGGTTTTTGTTTCTTTAGTGCCGCGTACAGTGGGTGCATGAGCTGTGCAGCGCTGGGGAGGAAACGGTTATAAAAATTGACCATCCCCAAAAATTCTTGCAATGCTTTAACTGTCTGCGGCTGGGGAAACTCCGTTATCGCGCGTACTTTATCGGGCAGCGGGACCGCTCCTTCTGGAGAAACGCGGTGGCCCAAAAAATCGATTTGCGCTACCCGAATTGACATTTTGCTGGGTTAATTATCAGCCCATGCTCTGTCAGCCTCTGAAAAACCGCTGTGAGGTGGCGTTCATGTTCGACCTCGGATGCACTGGCTACCAAAATATCATCCAAATAGGCGAACACGAAAGGGAGGCCACGCAACACCGCATCCATCATGCGTTGGAACGTCTGTGCGGCGCCTTTGAGGCCAAAAGGCATGCGCAAAAACTCAAAAAGCCCAAAGGGGGTTATTACTGCCGTTTTGGGTATGTCTTGAGCGCGGACTGGGACTTGGTGATAACCGCGCACCAAATCTATTTTGGAAAAGATCCGCGCCCCCGCCAAATGCGCCGAAAAATCCTGGATGTGCGAAATCGGGTAGCGGTCGTGTGCTGAAGCATTGTTTAACCTGCGGAAATCACCGCAAGGCCGCCACGAGCCGTCAGCCTTGGGGACCATATGCAGAGGAGACGACCAAGGGCTGTTAGAGCGTCTAACAATGCCCAGTTTTTCAAAGTTGGCGAATTCCTCTCACGCGATGGCCAGTTTAGCTGGGTCCAAGCGCCGAGCTTTTGCAAAAACAGGGGGCCGGAGGTAGTTATGAAATGCTCAACCCCATGTTTAGCTATTGATGCTGAAAATGTTGGGACCGTGAGTGCTGGGAACTGATTGAGTAGTGCATGAAACTTACCACCCGCAGCTGTGACATTAGGATGTGCAGAAGGCGGGGCCACCCGAGCTGTACAGGAGATAGAGTGGAAAGACAGTGCATTTACCATACGCCTATTAGTAAGATCAACTAATAAACTGTTTGAGCATAAAATATCAGCACCTAACATGTTGTTGCTAACTGCAGCTACGACAAAAGTCCACTCGAAGGTGCGTCCATGGAAGGATAGAAGGAGCGTCTTCTCCCCATAGGTTTTGCTTGTCGAGCCATTTGCCGCTAGCACCAGGGGTCCGCTGGAAGGTGCCAGCAGGTCCGCGTAGGAAGGCTTGACGAAACTCAGCTGGGAGCCTGTGTCCACCAGGAAATCCTTCCCTGAATTCGCGTCCGTCACGAAAATCAGCTTATTCTTCGCGCCGAGAGCAGCAGCTGCTATCAACTCTCGGTCTTGGCGTTTCCCTGGCGCTTGTATCGGCACGGTGGGATGCATCTGCACGCCCTCTCGGCGAAACGTCGATGGTAAAAGCAGAGGGTGCCGTCTGCTCCGCTTCTCCTGGTCTCTGCCGCTGCTGACGTCAGTGGGTCCGGTGCTGCGGCCTCTGGTCTCCCCTCGTCTCGCGGGGGTGCGTTCAGCTCCGTTGCCGCCGTCGTGGCTGTGTGTCGTCTATGGGCGTCTACGAGCCGCTGCGCCTCCTGGCCCAGCCCGTGGTAGTCACGGTCATTGAGCAGCTGTGAGCTGGCCAGGGTGACTCTCACTGCTGGCGGTAGTGTTCTGAGAAAGAGGTGGGCGAAGATAAAACTGTCATCATCTTCGCCTCTCAGGTTCATCATCCTTGCCATCAGATCTGCCGGACTGTCTGCTTCCCCTTCTGTCAGCGCCAGAAGTCTCTCTGCTCGCTCTCCCTGCGAGGGAGTGAAAGCTCGAATGAGGGCGGCTTTCAGTGCGCCATACTTGTCGTCCTGGGGCGGGTGGTTGGTCAGGCTCTCCACCCGCTGCACTGTGAGGCTGTCCAGCTTCGCGACGACATGGTAGAACCTCGTTGCGTCCGCTGAGATTCCCCGAAGGTGGAACTGCGCCTCCACAGTGGTAAACCAGGAGCGCGGGTTATGTTGCCAGAAATCGGGCAGCTGTAGTGTGGTAGCTGCGTTAACCCGGTTGGCTCCTGAAGAGTCCGGTGCGGGAAGATCGTCGCCACCGGCCATAGTTTGTCGTAGGTCACCAGTGTAGAGGATGCCTTTCACAAACGAGACTGAGTTTATTTCTCAGGGTGGGTTTATTGAGAGGTCACATCCTCCAACAAGAACAGAATCTCAGAAAAGAGATAGAACAATCATCCTTCACAGTTCTTATACCCTCCAAAGACACAAAACCCCCAACATCAAATAACACACCCCCAACCCACAGTCCTTGAGCAAACATACAGCCCCCGAGGCTCCTTGGCGTCTCCATTGTCTCTCTCATCCTTCTAGCCTCCGGGGCTCCTGCTGGGACATTCTCTCCCACTTCTCGTCTCCTAAGCAACCAACTTCACACCTCCCGTAGGTCTCTGCAGGGTCAGGTCTTCTTTGGCCATTGAGACGTGAAGCTTCCAGAATATGCACCGTCATGCCTACTAGGTATATGTGGGTGAATATGAATGCCATATATGCACCCTAAATATGCGCCATTCACATATGACACATATGATAAAAAAAGAGCCATGAGATGCAGACCCTTGGTCTTCAGATTATCTTAATTTGAGCTTCTGAAAAGGTAAGAGTTTAGTGATGTAATTCCTGTGATATATTTTTTTTTAACTCAGTGTCATCATCTGTACATAAAATACAATGTAAGATCACTGGTTCAAAGATTCAAGATTCAAAGATTTTATTTGTCAATACTACTATACTGTCCGTACAAGACATAAAGGAGAATTGAAATAGCGTTTCTCTCCCTCATCAGTGGTGTGCACAATATAAAAAGAAAAGGAATAAGGCTGGAAAAATGACAGCTGTCATATCCCGAGCGCTATTTTGTCCGCGCTCGGGCTACACATCATTCGGGTCAGGCTTTGACAGCAGTGTTGTCATTCTGGCTCCCCAGGCTCTGATTGGTCAAACACTCGGGAGTTCCTTGCTGTCAGAGCCGGAGCAGCTGTGCTGCATTTGCGGTCATTAGCAGCCGGCTTTAAATGCCGGCTCCAGCGGCTGCATCTTGCGGCTGTCTCGTCAACATTCCTGTCAAGCATTCGTGTCAAGCATTCTTGTCAACGTTCGTGTCATCATTCGTGTTAACATGTCCTTGTGTTCATCCACGATTCTCCGCTGATGTAAGTGGGTTTATCGTTGTAGTTATTGTTCGTGTTTCTTGCCTTTCTCGTTGTCTGACGGTGAGCGAGCATTCCTCGTCTCAGCCGTCATCAATCATTGTTATGTTAATGATTAATCTTGCTACTCAGCCCACGCAGCTAGCTACCTTGTCCTAGCCTTGAACTGTAAATAAACCTAAGTGCAACTTAACTGGTCTGTGGCGTCTTATGCTGGCTCGTGAGGGCCAGACGTGACAACAGCAGTCTACAGTGGTGTGAAAAAGTGTTTGCCCCCTTCCTGATTTCTTGAGGGGTTTTTTTGTATGTTTGTCACACTTAAATGTTTCAGATCATCAAACAAATGTAAATATTACACAAAGATAATGCAAATAAACACAAAATGCAGTTTTTGAATGAAGGTGTTTATTATTAAGGGTAAAAAAAAATCCAAACCTACATGGCCCTGTGTGAAAAAGTGACCCCCCCCCCCCCCCGTTAAAACATAAATTAACCGTGGTTTATCACATCTTTGGAAAGCTGAGTTCAATTTCTCTAGCCACACCCAGGCCTGATGACTGTCATACCTGTTCTCAATCAAGAAATCACTTAAATAGGACCTGCCTGACAAAATAAAGTTGACCAAAAGATCCTCAAAAGCTAGACATCATCTTGCAATCCTAAGAAATTCAGGAACAAATGAGAAACAAAGTAATTGAGATCTATTAGTCTGGAAAAGGTTATAAAGCCATTTCGAAAGCTTTGCAACTCCAGCAAACCACAGTGAGAGCCATTATCCACAAATGATGAAAACATGGAAAAATGATGAACCTTCCCATGACTCATCCAAGAGGTCGCAAAAGACCCCACAACAACATCCAAAGAACTGCAGGCCTCACTTGCCTTAGTTAAGGTCAGTGTTCGTGACTCCACCATAAGAAAGCATGGCAGTGTTCCAAGACGGAAAACCACTGCTGAGCAAAAAGGACATAAAGGCTCATCTCAGTTTTACCAGAAAACCTCTTGATGATCCCCAAGACATCTGGGAAAATACTCTGTGGACTGACGAGACAAAAGTTGAACTTTTTGGAAGGTGTGTGTCCCGTTACATCCAGCTCAAAAGTAACAGCATTTCAGAAAAGGAACATGATACTAACAGTAAAATATGGTGTTGGTAGTGTGATGGTATGGGGCTGTTTTGCTGCTTCAGGACCTGGAAGATTTGCTCTGGTAAATGGAACCATGAGTTCTGCTGTCTACCAAAAAGTCCTGAAGGAGAATGTCCGGCCATCTGTTTGTGACCTCAAGCTGAAGCGCACTTGGGTTCTGCAGCAGGACAATGATCCAAAACACACCAGCAGGTCCACCTCTGAATGGCTTAACCACTTGCACTCCGGGCAATTTTCCTAAAAATGCCAAAAAATAACGTGCCCAAACGAAATTGAAAGCTGTTCTTCAACCCTTTGCAGCATCTTCATGGGGTTGGTCTCATTTAAAAGAAAACACTTTGAATTTTTTGGCAAAAAAACCATAATCTCTCTACGTGCTCCGGCCACTGAGTTACAGTCATCTAAACATACTGAACTTGAAGAAAAAAAATTTGGACACAGTGTTTTTTTGGATACAAATGCTTGCAAATAACACACAGCTGTCCGATTCGGCTGGAAAATGCAACAGAAATGTAGAACCAAGTGTTATCCAGCTGAGATCCAAATTTGGTAACAGTACCACAAAAAATGAATATTTTACATAGTTTTGTTCTCAGGCTGTTCCCAGGCGTTTTGGAACTGTGCCAAATGGCACAGTTTGGAAAAACGTCTGTAACTTTTGAATAATTCAATGTAGAAGCTTCATTTTAGGCTCAAAGGAAAGGTCACACTCAGGGCTGTGTCTGTGTGTGTGGGGGGGGGGTCGTCCCCCCCCCCCGCTACCAAGGACGGAGTTCTGCCCTCGCTACATGACGGATTACACTCGTTGCATGTTTCCACAGCAACGCTGTCACAGCAGCTCCCCCCCCCCTCGCTACTGTGTGTGTGGGGGGGGGGGGGTTGCCCCCCCCCCTCGCTCGCTACAGAGGATGGACTTCGGCCATCGCTACACAACGGATTAGCCTCATGTGGTGATGTGGGACAGCAGTGCAATCATCGCGGCTCCCCCCCCCTCGCTGCAGAAGAATAGCGGGGGTGGGGGGGCGTTCACAGCCTGTACATTACGAGCAACCCCTTGTACCGCGGCGCACGAACTTCAGACTTCGTGAACCGCACAGCTGTAATTTACCGATCGGTCAAAAGTCATTTTTGATTACAATTTTCAGGGATAAATAATAATTTAGCTTATAACACCTTACCTCTTCACAGCAGAGTCTTAGCGAACTTCTCTTCCTCATTGTCAGACGAACGCGACGCTGGTCCGCTCTGGTTCTGGTCTCGCGACTCGATCAAAACATAATTCCATTATTGCGGTTTTGTGCTTCCATGATTGCGGTTTTTGGCGAACGATTTTTCAAAACAAATAACAGTAGTAATTAAAAAAAGACTGGCGAAGGCGTGTGTGTCACTCAGCCTTCGTCGTCAGCCTCCGTCGGTCTATAATGACCATGGAAGAAATCACGTCTACTCTGCTGGAACCAATACAAAATATGCACCGCCTGTGGCCGAACATGCCGATCCACGAATGGCACTCCCTGTCACACAGGTTGCATTTGTGGATGGTCTCCATGCTGCTGGGTCTGTGGGGCTCTTCCTGTGTCCTTTTTTGATCCGCTCCAGCAGCCAGTCTTCACCCAGCCTTAAAAAAAAAACAGCTCACGAACTTCTCTGCTTCAACTGGCTCACTGCATTCAAAGCGTTGGGAGGCGGGTCCTCCTTCCTAGGTTTTCTTTCATTGGCTCTTCATGGTTTCAGAAACCCAATTCAAAGCTCTTATTAGTGGAATGAGAGGTCAATCAGATGAACTAATCTGTTCTGTGTCTGCAGCATTTTTTTCCCAGTGGCGCTTGGAGGCCAGCACCATCTCCATCTGCACCATCATCAGTATATCATGCGTTATGCGTCCGAGCGCGCACGAGTGCGCTCTTGTGCGCCCTCATACGTCCTAGGACGCAGAGACTTGCCCGCCCGCGGAACAACGGAGTGCAAGTGGTTAAGAAAAACAAAATGAAGACTTTGGAGTGGCCGAGTCAAAGTCCTGACCTGAATCCGATTGAGATGCTGTGGCATGATGTTAAGGCAGTTCATACTCGAAAACCCTCCAATGTGGCTGAATTACAACAATTCCGCAAAGATGAGTGGGTCAAAATTCCTCCACAGCGCTGTAAAAGACTCATTGCCAGTTTTTGCAAACACTTGATTGCAGTTGTTGCTGCTAAGGGTGGCCCAAGCGCCATCTTCTTTGCTGCTGTCTGTTGAGGTAGCAGTATCAGAGTCAGTGACACTAACAGACTTGACTAGATTATCAAGAGGGCTGGCTCTGTAATTGGTCTCAGGCCAGAGACCTTTGAGACAGTAGTGGAGAAGAGGACACCAAATAAAGTGCGATCCATCATGGACAAACCTGATCACCCCCTCCACCACACACTGGACAGACAGTGGAGCACTTTCTCCAGCAGACTGCTACAGCTTCGCTGTCGAATGGTTAGGTACAGGAAATCTTTCCTGCCACATGCCATTTCAGTGTCCAATAACTTACTCTGATGTTAAATTCTGGTCATAACTATGCTGCCATACTGCACCTTACAGTCTAGTTGGTACCTCACATCTCACTCTGCTCCTGATAGTGCTGCGTGCACAGTGAGTATGATTCATGTATCCACACGGGTCACCATCTATTCATCTATGATGTTGATAGGCTTTTTTAAGAATTTTTACTTTCCATGGGTAACCCCTTTGTCTGTTATGCTGTGTGTGTTTCTGTCGTTTGGTTGTCTACTGTGATGCTGTTGTTCCACTGCAATTTCCCAGTTTGGGATCAATAAAGTACATTATCTATCTATCTATCTATCTATCTATCTATCAGGTTTAGGGACAGGTCTATCAGGATCAGGTCTATCAGGTTTAGGGACAATCACTTCTTCACACAGGGCCATGTAGCCTTTTTTCCCTTAATAATAAACACCTTCATTTAAAAACTGCATTTTATGTATACTTGTGTTATCTTTATCTAATATTTAAAGTTTTTGATGATCTGAAACATTTAAGTGTGACAAACATACAAAAAAATGAAAAATCAGGAAGGGGGCAAACACTTTTTCACACCACTGTATGTTTAGTAATGCTACCTGGAGTGCAAATGGCGACAAAAGATGGACCCAGACCTCCCATAGTGCAAATAAAGATAAACAATAAGATGAGACCCAGCAATCTTATATACAGAAAAGTAGCAGTAATACTTGTAGTATCAAGTTCATTGTGGTAGTGTAGGTGCAGACACTAACAGATAGGACTGCACATGATCAATATTGCAATGACAGACAGCAGCAGATATGGCATTTGTGCAAATGGTTGCAGTAAAGTGCAGAGACATACAGCAGCAAATGTATTACTGTTGGTGTGCCAGTCTTTCTGTGCCAACAGCTGAGGTTATTGCGCGGGTGAGTGCGTTACAGTCTGGGGGGGGAGGGCAGTGTTCAAGGTCCTGATGGCCTAATGAACAAAGCTGTTTAGCAGTCTTGTGGAGCAGGCCCAGAGGCTCCGGTACCTTTTCTCGTTGTTAGTGATGAGGCCTGCCACTCTTGTGTCATCCGCAAACTTGATGATGTGGTTGGTGTTGTAGGCTGTTACACAGTCATGAGCCAGCAGGGTGAAGAGCAGCGGGCTGAGCTCGCACCCTTGTGGGGCCCCTGTGCTTAGTGTGTTGGTCTTGGATGTGTTGCTGCCAACTCGCACATTCTGTGCCCTCCCTTTGAGAAAGTCCAGCATCCGGTGAGAGAGAGGTTTTGAGTCCCACGTGTCTGAGTTTTTGTATTAGGTGCTAGGGGATGATTGTGTTGAATGCTGAACTGAAGTCCAAGAACAGCATTCTGATGTTTGAGCACTGATGTCCTCAAACAAAAGTCAGGACTGTGTATTACTGCAGGTACAGTGATTTAAATGTTTGATTATTTGCATTTCAGGAATGTTGTGGAGATTTTTTTTAGAAGAACTGAGGATATAAATTTTAATGAATGCCTCCAAGATGGCCAAACAAATAATCAAAACAATCTAATTTGCATGTGTTTCATGTGGAGGAATTTGCTTTCAGAAGTGAATACACAATAAAACTCAGAACGTCACCTTTAACAACAGAGCAGCTTACATTGTTTTCAGCATTAAAAAAATGAGATAAACCTTTATTAGTCCCACAATGGGGAAACTATGTTGTTCTTGTTTTGGTAACAGGGTAATGTTTAAATGTCTTTAAGGAGTCAGTGACTGAACTTTTTCCATAGGTCATAATGAAATGTTTGACATTTTAGCCACATTTTTTAAAATTATTTGATTATTACAGCATCATTGTGAATCATCTTTTGCAGCATTAGCGCACATAATTGCACTGGTGATTATGGGCACGCACACACCGGTGGCGGCTGCACTCACATACGTGAAGTTAGTACTGGCAGTCAGGTGGGTGTGTTCGAACACAGAGTGAACACACACACACACAGAGGTGACGGGCATGCTCACACACTAGTAAGATGTTGGTCAATGCATGTACGCAATGCTGACAAGTCACTCTGGCAGCACAGCAAAGTTGGTAAGCATGGCAAAGCACACATAACTTAATGTGACACACATTCAGGTCCAGACTGATTTGTGGTTGGGATGTGGCCCTACAGTGGAGATCAAAATTAGAGAACAATGTATTAATACTTGATTTATTCTGAAATAATGTTATTCTTCATTGTTAAGAATTTGACAGAACATCATCTGTGCCTATACCACTGCTGTACTAGCATGTTTTGTTACGTATGGCTCTTGCGAGCCATAAATAAGAGCCAAGGGCTGACCGGTGAGTTTGCATTGTTTATTAACAATAAGGAAAGGAACAAAGGAAAATAGCCTCGTGGGGCAAAACACAAACAATACAAACGGTACACTTACGAATAATGATGAATGACGAGAGGAGGATGGAGCAGGACGTAGGGGTTCCAGCCTTACCCACACCGGAGAAGTGCGTGGATAATATGCGCGAGGTCACAGCCCTGAATAATCAGGACCGCTCCCTTTTATAGTGGTTGACAGCGCCTCAGCTGATGAGAGGTAATTGGACTCCAGCCGTCCCATAGAGCTTGACAGCTGGAGGCCCCCTGAGACGCTGTCAAAGTAAGAGCTGGGCTGAGGAGGAATATGGTCTGAGCGCCGGTAAAAATGGCGCATGTGACAGTACCTCCCCCTCAAGGCCGGGCTCAGAACGGCCAGTAACACCCAAGCCCCCCCCCCCAACACACACCTAGGGTGGGCAGATGGGGCGCAGGCCAGGAGGGTGAGAATCAGAAAAAGGGGAGAGGGGAAAAAACCACAGTATTGACAGGGAACAATGAAGCAATTACAGAGTATAGAGAAAAATAAAAGGCACAATACTCCATAAAATGCTAATAATATGCAGCCATAAAAAAAAAAAAAAAACCACACAACATTGGTAGGGGACAAATGAAGCAATTACAGAGTACGGGAAAAAAAACACAATACTCCATAAAATGCTAAATAATATGTAGACAGACCCAAAGAAAAACAACTCCAGGAGACCTAAAAGGAGAGCTGAGGCTCCTAAGGCGAAATCCAACAGATACAAGGCATCCCTCAAACAGGAGGGGGAGAAAAAAAAAAAAACACGCACGCCAACCGTGATACGACTATAAGAAATCATATACCTGCACACTGACAAAATGACAAAGGACTAGGCACAGGAATAACAGCAGAAATAATACAGTTCGGGGGGTCTCCCCACACCCAGCGTCCAAACCGCCAACAGGGGTGACAGGAAACATTCAGGCGGCCTACCCGAATCCCAGGCCAGGAAAAGCAGTACTTCGGGTGGCCAGACCAGACTGCCGAACAGAGAGTCCAGTGGGTCGGGTGGCCGAACCAAAGAGCCGAATGGGTACAGCAGTCCCTCTGGCGGCCGACCCGCATCGCTCAGCCTCCAGGTCCACAGAGGAGAGAGGCAACGGCTTCCCTGTGGAGAGGAATAGCGAGGGCGAGCCGGGCCGACAATGAGAGGTCCATACGGGCCCTGGTGGAGAAAGCTTGGGGGGATAATGAGGGTGACGATGATGATGACGGTGAAGATGGAGATGAAGATGAGCCGGTCCAGTGTCCGGTGGCAGGGGATCTGCAGCTCCCTCACTGAACCTGGATGCCACTGGTGCTGCACCCTCGTCGGACCCCGATTGGGCTGTGGCTGCTCCCGCACCGGACCCCGATTGGGTCGGCGCCGCACCAGAACCGACCTCCAATCCCGAACCTGGAACCTCTGGCACAGCGGGCGAAAGCAGCTCCTCGCCGGCGACCCTGGGAGAAGGCGAGAGAGAGAGAAGAACCGGGATCAGGATCACCAGCAGCGCCAGAACCCGGCGAGATAAGCTCGGACGCAGCGGGCGGCTGCACCGAGCTTGTCTCCCCAAGAGACAGGCTAAAATGCTCTAAGACTGAAAGAAGACAGACAAAACAGAGCACTTACCTGATCTCGGGTTCTCACGCCATCCAGGACTGTGAAGATCCGGGCTCAGACGACAGGAGGTCGTCATCAGGCTCCCACTCAGCTGTGTCGGGCTCTGCAGCTGGCATGATGGTGTGCGCAGCTTGAGAATCCTCCAGCACCAGTGCCCACGCCGATGGCCCACACGGCGTGGTGGCAGGAGAACCTCGACCCGCTGGACCGGACCGCTCCTCCGTGGAGACCCGGGGACGCTTCCTCGTCGGCGCAGGTTCCACGCTGCAGTCCGCTCTCCTCCTCCGCCCACAGTGTGGCTGCAGAACCGGAACCAGGCTCTCCAGAACCGCAGGCCCCCATCCTCATCCAGCGACGTTGGCCTGGCGTCGAGGACCGCTCAGCGGAGGGAGACACAGAGGATGCGGGATTAACAATTAAAGCTACAGCAGGTGGTGGGAGCTCAGGGAGCTGCGAACCCCAAACTCCACCTCTAGGAGTCTGACAGAGCAAATCACAGTAATGAGAGTGTGAATGAACTTGGACTTGCCTGTCTCCTGGAGGCTGAGTGGTGCCTGCTGTGGCGGACGTTGCTCCTCCCTTTCCCCGCCGGACGGTGACAGAGAACCCCCTGGGAGGACGACGGGGAGCCGCTCGAGATGGTTCCGGGACGGAGCTCGCCAAGTCAGGACTCTGACACACTGCGGCTGGGGAATGCGTCGAGGAGGAGGGGGCGACAGCCGAAACGAGCCGGGCACGGGACGCTGACGAGAGAGCGGCAGAAGATGGCCCGGGGGGAGATGAGGCTGCGGGGATTCCCCTCTGACGAGGCGCAGGAGTGGCAGCTGTGCGAGGAATTGAGCCCTTGCGGCGACCCGGAACTGGATCCGGACGGGGTTCATGCTGAGGAGGGTTATGGAGGTGACAACGGTTTCTGGCGGAGGGCGAGGCGAAGGTGAGGTCCGGGAACCACCGCTCCTGTGCGGAGACAAAGGCGAGGAGGTCGGCGAACTCGGGAAAATCACACAACTCTGGATTCCTCTACACCAGTCTAACTGCCGCCGCCACATGCTTCATGATGGAAGATGGATGCACAGTGGAGCGAGCAGCAGCCACTTGGTCCCAGATTTTGATTGCTGTCAGCTGCAGCTCCTCTGGGGGAATCCCGAGTGACGACATACTAGATGGGGGAAGACCTCCGGATGGTGCAAACTCCCGGGCCGGAACAGAGGCAGGAGCAGGATCCCAAAGTGAGGGGCGACGTCTCCTCCTCTTCGGCTTCCTGCTGGGATTTCGCTCCAGCCCGCGGAGTATCTCGCGCTGTGCAGCGATGTCATATCTCCTCGTGCTCACCTCAGGGTGGTCGGTGAAGCGGGGGAGATAATCGAGGACTTCCTCAGCTTGGTCCAGGTACCGGTGCACGTCGCTGCTGAAGTCGAGGAGGGAGGCGGTGATGAGGATTTCGTCCACGCACTCGAGGGCGTCTGCGAGGACATCGCTCGGACTCTGAGTGCGGGACCTCCGCGACAGCATGCCTCCAGCACGGTACCCAGACAGGTAGGAACAAACAGTCCAATTAGCAAACTCACGGTAGCTGGCAACTCACTGGCTGTGACCTACTGTTACATATGGCTCTTGCGAGCCATAAATAAGAGCCAAGGGCTGACCGGTGAGTTTGCATTGTTTATTAACAATAAGGAAAGGAACAAAGGAAAATAGCCTCGTGGGGCAAAACACAAACAATACAAACGGTACACTTACGAATAATGATGAATGACGAGAGGAGGATGGAGCAGGACGTAGGGGTTCCAGCCTTACCCACACCGGAGAAGAGCATGGATAATATGCGCGAGGTCACAGCCCTGAATAATCAGGACCGCTCCCTTTTATAGTGGTTGACAGCGCCTCAGCTGATGAGAGGTAATTGGCCTCCAGCCGTCCCATAGAGCTTGACAGCTGAAGGCCCCCTGAGACGCTGTCAAAGTAAGAGCTGGGCTGAGGAGGAATATGGTCTGAGCGCCGGTAAAAACGGCGCATGTGACATGTTTTTTTTTTTTAAATAACCAAGGCACTTATACAAACATTTATTTTGTAAAAAAAAAAAAAAGAGCAAAATTAGAGAACAGTAACCACTGTGTCAAAAGAGAAGATTTAAACAATGTTTTGGGGTTTTTTTTAGGGTTATAGGATTCAAAAATTAATATGAAGTGTAGAGGCCCTTGCTTTGAATGACTTCAGCACATCTGCGCCCACAGGACATCACTAGTTTCTCACAATGCTCTGGGGGATAGGATTATATGAACACTCTCAACGGGGAATCGGTTCAACACTGCAGCTGGAATTGCTCGCCAGTTGACTGCTGAACAGGGCAAAGATCTGTCTCGCACACAGTGTCTCTCTGTTTATAAGACAATTTGCGCCGCGGTGACGGAGTGGTTAGCACTGCAGAAGCACAGCAACTCACCCTTGGCCAGGGGATCCTGGGTTCGATCCCAGCCCCCGACCAACAGTGATCTGTGTGGAGTTTGCATGTTCTCCCCGTGTCTGCGTGGGTTTACTCCGGGATTTCTCCGGTTTCCTCCCACATGCCAAAAACATGCAAGTTAGGTTAATTGGCATCAAACTGGGGATTCTAAATTGTCCTTAGGTATGACTGTGAGAGTGAATGGTTGTCTGTCTCTCTGTGTTGGCCCTGCGATGGACTGGCGATCTGTCCAGGGTGTACCCTGCCTCTCGCCCAAAGATGCTGGGATAGGCTCCAGCACCCCCCGCGATCCGAAAAGGATTAAGCAGTAGAAGATGAATGAATGAATGTACTCAAAGCTCACTCTGCAGTGACCAAACCTCTCATCAGCAGAAAGAATAAAAAGGCTAGACTTGCCTTTGCTGAGGAGCATGTTGTGTGGAGAGAGGAGAACTAGTCCAGAGTGTACTTCAGTAATGAGAGTAAGTCCAATTTATTTGGGTCTGATGGGAAACAATATGTTCAGCACCAAACTGGGGAAAAACTGAACCCAAAGTGTGTAAAGAAGTCAGTTAAATTTGGAGGAGGAAGTATCATAGTTTGGGGGATGTTTTCTGCAGCAGGAGTTGGGCCTCTTGTACAGCTACATGGCAGGGTGAATGCAAATGTTTATGTGAACTTCCCTCGACAACATGCAATTCCTTCACTGCAATTGTCTTTCATGCAAAACAGTGCCCCCTTAACACTGCAAAACAGGTTAAACAGTTCCTTGAATCTAACAATATTGAAACAATGAAATGACCAGCCCAGAGTCCAGATCTAAACCACATAGAGAATCTCTGGAAAATCCTTGGTGACAAAGTAATGGCTAAGAAATCCACTACAGTTACTGAACTGTGGAAGAGACTGCAAGAATGGACCAAGATCAAACCAGAGCAATGTGAGAAACTAGTGATGTCTTGACTCCCTATAATTTTTTTAATCCTATAGCCCTAAAAAAAAAACATTGTTTAAATCTTCTGTTCTGACACAATGGTTACTGTTCTCTAATTTTGCTCACTGTTTTTTAGCAAAATAAATGTTTGTGTTGAAGTGCCTTGGTTATTTAAAACCCTCTAACTGTACATGTCGCCAAACTGCGACATAACCCCTAGTGGTCAACACTGGTAAAGATTTTTTTCAAGAAAATATTCAGATTAGATGTCACAACTTTCCAAGGCTATAACTTGAAAGTGGTAAGAGATAATGGCTTACTGTCAATTAGAAAGATGTAGAATATGATCCAAAGTTTCAGATAGGAGTAAATTTACGCATCTAATTTGCATACAAACAAACAAAGACATTTGTCACTTACTGACGTCCTTTTGTAGCATTCTGGTTGCTATTTTGTCCTCTCCTGGTCATTTTAGCTTTCTCTCCTACATCCACAAACTGTCATTGATTATTCCACCTTAATTTCGCTTTTATTCCGCTGCAATTTCTCTTATATGACGACATGCAACCGGTGATTGCTCTCAAGTCACATGGCGATCCGGGCACCTGACAGGTCAAATCAACGAGCTTTATGCTCCCTGTGTCATAAGAACATGTAAACATCTACCTTCATAAGCTAAATAATTTCTTTTTAGAACCATAGTTGGTGAATTCAGGACCAAATCCTCCGAATATGCTCCTCGGTCTGGGATCGCGTCTGTCCACAGCAATCGGTGCCCACAATTTTTTGTTGTAATCTCAAAACAAAGAAGAAGGAGGAGGATTTCTTACTCTTTGCTGTTTATGTGTCATCCATGAGTCCTCCATTGCATGCCTGCCACCTTGTGAACTGGCATGATCAGTACAAATCCTCAGTACAGCTGGAAAGTGTTTCTGCACGACTTTATCAGTTGACAGGCGCAGCGCCGCGCTCTGCCACTAGGGGGCACACAAAATCACACAGCTTAAGCGTTAAAAATATAATGTATATCATGGGGGCACATGTTTGCAACATGCCCCATCTTTAAGTTATGTTTCTCTCCAGTTTGCAGTATGGTCATTTTGCTCTCACCTTTAGTTTTTGGCTTATTTTGTGTTTCATGATCACCCTTATTATGTCATCTTATGTTACTCTGCATGACAGCGCTCTCTGTTTACTCTGCTCGTCATTATTGGTTCTTTGCTAATTCCTCATGGCTGCACCTGATTGTGTCTCTGTCCCTCTAGTCCTGTCCTCCTCTCTTAATTAATCCCAGGTGGTTGTCATTAGTGTTCTCTGTATATACAGTACTGTATGTTCCACCTTGTTTTCTGCTCACTGTTGCATTGCAAAACCCCAGTTGTGTTCCTCTTTCGCATTTTGTCCGGTTTGTGTTACTCTGTAAGTGTATTAGTGTTTATCCAGCCTAAAAGTCTCTGCTGAATCCCATCTCTGCATTTGGGGCCATCCATGCTGCCTTCATGGCAGCGGAACATGACAATATAATATAGCCAAAGCTAATATTCTGTGAAATTCTTAACAATGAAGTTTAAAAAAATAACATTTTTAGAATCAATCAAGTATTAATACATTGTTCTCTAATTTTGATCTGCTCTGTAGATGGGGGGATGTGGTGCAGAGTTTCTGGGGGCAGAGGGCAGAGAGGGAAGGGGAGAAAAAATTGGAAGTGTTGAGTGTTCTGACAGCCTGATGGAGGAAGCTGTTCCTCCGTCTGCTGGTCCTTGCTCGGAGACTCTGTCGCCTCCTCCCAGATGGCAGGAGAATGAAGAAGCAGTGAGCATGATATAGCTCAGCATCATCCTCTGCAGTTAAAATACAATATATGATATTTGATGGCCTTAAACAAAAGTCAGGACTGTGTGTATTGCTGTAGGTTCAGTGATTGAAATGGCTGATCCAATATTTGCATCTCAGGCATCTTGTGGGGATTTTTTAGAAGCACTGAGGGTGTGAATTTTAATGAATGCCTCCAAGATGGCCAACAAAATAATCAAAACAACATAATTTGCATGTTTTATGTGGACTGATTTGTTTTCAGAAGTGAATACACAATAAAACTCCAAAGGTCACCTTTAACAACAAAGCAGCTTACATGGCTTTCTGCACTTAAAAAAACTAAATGTCATAACTGTTTTGATAACAGGGTAATGTTTAAATGTCTTAAAGGGGTCACTGACTGCACCTTTCCCACAGCTCCCACAGGTCTTAATAAAATGTTTGTGACATGTTTTGGTCAAATTTTCTTCAATTATTTGATTATTACAGCATAATTGTGAGTCATCTGTTGCAGCTTTAGTGCACATAATTGCACCGGTGACAACAGGAGCACACACCGGTGACGGCCACGCTCACATCCGCAAAGTAGGTAGTGGCGGTCAGATGGGTGTAAATGATAAATGGCATTCGCTTAAATAGCACTTTTTTTCTCATCTCTGATGACCAAAGTGCTTTACAGATCCTGCTATCCACACATTCACACACTGATGGCGAAGTAGCTGCCACACAAGGTGCTGGCCTGACCCACCAGGAGTAACTGGGGGTTCAGTATCTTGCTCAAAGACACTTCAACATGCAGACGGCAGAGAGCAGAAATCAAACCGTCAACCCTTTGATCAGTAGTCGGCCACACTACACCTGCGCTACAGCAGCCCCACACACTCCAGACCTAGGTCTGGCGATTGATGAGCCCAGTTCCAATGTAAAATTGTTGAATCAGAGTCAGAAATAAATTATTAAACATGAACAACAGGAAAACTGGGGTCATTACATTTCCTCCAATCAAGAATTGAAAATATGCAGATAACACTGGCCAAGAAAAAAAATTAAAATAAATGGTGAACTAGAAAAGCACTCGGAGAGCGCAGACCTCCGCCAAGCGCCACAGTTCCCCCCATACAGTGTTTGTGTGTACGTTTTCAGATTCCTTGACCATGAAAACATATGACTAACAATTCGATTCACAATGGTAGGATTAGTGGTTCAGTAGTTATTGACGAAAATTGCATTTTCTGTAATGGCGGTTTTCTTCTGGACGGTGATCCGGATCACCACCAAAATGTAATCATCTGTAGGATACCTCATTTCTGACAATCTCTGAAAATTTCATGAAAATCCGTCCATAAGTTTTTGAGTTATCTTGCTAACAAACAAACAAACAGACAGACAGACAGACAAACCAACACCAATGAAAACATAACCTCCTTGGCGGAGGTAACAAAGAAGTCTCTAAGTATGGACATTATAAACACAGTTAACAATATACTAATAGGTAGATGTGCAGTAAAAATGGAAAACTGATGCAAGTAACATTTCACTGTGGTTATAGAACAAATATTACAGAGCATTTGCAACTAGAAAAGCACTCGGAGAGCGCAGACCTCCGCCAAGCGCCACAGTTCCCCCCATACAGTGTTTGTGCGTACGTTTTCAGATTCCTTGACCATGAAAACATATGACTAGCAATTGGATTCACAATGATAGGATTAGTGGTTCAGTAGTTATTGACGAAAATGGCATTTTCCATAATGGCGGTTTAGCGCCACATTTCCCCCCATAGAGTGTTTGTGTGTACGTTTTCAGATTCCTTGACCATGAAAACATATGACTAGCAATTGGATTCACAATGATAGGATTAGTGGTTCAGTAGTTATTCACGAAAATAGCATTTTGCGTAATGGCGGTTTTCTTGTGGACGGTGATCCAGATCACCACCAAAATGTAATCAACTGTAGGATACCCCATTTCTGACAATCTGTGAAAATTTCATGAAAATCCGTCCTTAACTTTTTGAGTTATCTTGCTAACAAACAAACAGACAGACAGACAAACAAACAGACAGACAGACAAACCAACGCCGATGAAAACATAACCTCCTTGGTGGAGGTAATAATAAAGAGAGATGACCTATATTCAACCAGAGACACTCCAGGAGACTGTTGCGTCTAACATGCCTTAACCCCCAGTTCTTTTATACGAAGGCCAAATAACCAGACTGAGAGATGAGGTATACTTTCACTTATTTTACTGAAAGTGAGATATAGGTACAAGCAGCACTGGAACACAACTCTTTAGGCAATTCCCCAAGAGAGTACTACCCCAAGATTGAGCCCTATAGTTTTTATAAAGCTTAACCACTCCCTCATGCAAGAGGGAGGGGTTTTACCTCATTGTATCAATAATACATTTCTGCTTATGTGGCAGCTTGGCTGCGTGCAGAACTGATTCTAACTGATTTCAGCAAATGAATTATAGGGTGTAAACCAAACTCTGCAGTGTAGCGTGTGAAGCAAGCAGATAAAGAAGTGTTTGAAAGACAGAGCAATCATGTCATTTTACCGACAAGATAATGCTGAAATCAGAAAATAAAACCCATATTCATGTAGATATTTGGTTGGTACATGAGTTTGCTCCCGCTTGTGCCTGTTTCATTACCTCTACCAAGGAAATAATGTGACCGGGGTGGTGTCTGTCTGTCTGTTAGCAGGATTATGCAAAAACTAATGGACAAATTTGGGGTTGCAGATGAAGGTATGGACAAAGGTATGGACGGATGGAGGGATGGATGACCGGGCAGAGGGAGGGAGGGACAGACAGACAAATGGAGAATTGGTGGGAGGTACAGTGGTGTGAAAAATTGTTTGCCCTCTTCCTGATTTCTCATTTCTTTGTATGTTTGTCACACTTAAATGTTTCAAATCATCAAACAAATTTAAATATTAGACAAAGATAACACAAGTACACACAAAATGCAGTTTTTAAATGAATGTTTATTTTTAAGGGGAAAAAAATCCAAACCTACATGGCTCTGTGTGAAAAAGTGATTGCCCCCTAAACCTAATAACTGGTTGGGCCACCCTTAGCAGCAACAACTGCAAACATCTGCGATAACTGGCAATGAGTCTTTTACAGCGCTGTGGAGGAATTTTGGCCCACTCATCTTTGCAGAATTGCTGTAATTTAGCCACATTGAAGGGTTTTTGAGCATGAACCACCTTTTTAAGGTCATGCCACAGCATCTCAATCAGATTCAGGTCAGGACTTTGACTAGGCCACTCCAAAGTCTTCACTTTGTTTTTTCTTAAGCCATTGAAAGGTGGATTTGCTGTTGTGTTATGGATCATTGTCTTGCTGCAGAAACCAAGTGCGCTTCAGCTTGAGGTCATGAGGGCCGAACATTCTCTTTTAGGATTTTTCTGGTAGACAGCAGAATTCATGGTTCCATTTACCACAGCAAGTCTTCCAGGTTCTGAAGCAGCAAAACAGCCCCAGACCATTACACTACCAGCACCATATTTTACTATTAGTATAATGTTCCTTTTCTGAAATGCTGTCTTACTTTTCTGCCGGATGTAATGGGACACACACCTTCTAAAAAGTTCAACTTTTGTCTCATCAGTTCCCAGAGTATTTTCCCAAAAGTCTTGGGGATCATCAAGATGTTTTCTGGTAAAACTGAGACGGGCATTTATGTTCTTTTTGCTCAGCAGTGGTTTTTGTCTTGGAACACTGCCATGCAGGCCATTTTTGCCCAGTCTCTTTCTTATGGTGGAGTCTGGAATGAGGCCTGCAGTTCTTTGGATGTTGTTATGGGGTCTTTTGTGACCTCTTGGATGCACCCTTGGGGTAATTTTGGTTGGCTGGCCACTCCTGGGAAGGTTCACTACTGTTCCATGTTTTTACTATTTGTGGATAATGGCTCTCACTGTTTTTCACTGGAGTCCCAAAGCTTTAGAAATGGCTTTCTAGCCTTTTCCAGACTGATAGCTCTCACTTACTTTGTTTCTCATTTGTTCCTGAATTTCTTTGGATTGCAGTATGATGTCGAGCTTTTGAGGATCTTTTGGTCTACCTCACTTTGTCAGGCAGGTCCTATTTAAGTGATTTCTTGATTAAGAACAGGTATGGCAGTAATCACACCTGGGTGTGGCTAGAGAAATTGAACTCAGTTTTCCAAAGATGTGATAAACCACAGTTAATTTATGTTTTAACATGGGGAGGCAATCGTGTTTTCCACACAGGGCCATGTAGGTTTGAATTTTTTTTTACCGTTAATAATAAACACCTTCATTTAAAAACTGCATTTTGTGTTTACTTGTGTTATCTTTGTCAAATATTTAAATTTGTTTGATGATCTGAAACATTTAAGTGTGACAAACACATAAAAACTGAGAAATCAGGAAGGGGACAAATATTTTTTCACACCGCTGTGTGTGCTCTCGGATTGCTCTCAAGTTTTAAAAATGAAATCAAGATGAGGTAGTTATTACGTATTTATTCAGTGTTCATGTTGTTCATATCGGAGCTCTTGTTTGTGTGGTACGGGATGGCGGCCCTGGTTTCCGTTTCCACCATCTCCCGTGGTATAAGAGGAGCTGCTGGTAGGGGTACCGTCTCTTCTGCTTTTCCTCTGCCAAGTGGCTGCATGTGTGGTCAGGTGTACAGAGTCCAGTTGGTTTAATAAAGCAGTGTTCAGCTCCACTCCTGGCCTCATCCTTGTCTACTAGTTACGACATAACATTTGGCGACGAGAGGTAAATGCATGGAGGCGTGGAACACCAATTCGTCCATTCCTGAAGCTCCCGGAGGAGCCATCTGTGCCGTGGCCTCATTGGTATGAGGCTTTCCAGACGTACATGGTAGCGTTGGACCTTGGAAGAATGGAGAAGCTGCGAGCTTGCACATTATTAGTACACAACCTGGGAATGGAGGGACAAAGAATTCTGGGCACATTTGGAGATGCGGACACTTATGAAGAAGTGGTCAAGCTAATGGCACGCCATTTCAGGGTGCCAGACAACGTCATCGTTAGGCGGATTAAGTTCAGACAGCACTGCCAATAGGTAGGTGAACCAATCCAGCGGTTTATGTCGGACTTAAGGCAGTTGGCTGTTGAGTGCCGGTTCAGGTTGTTGGAAGACGAAATGGTACGCGACCAGTTGGCGGAACACACCAACTATGCTGCAGTTAGCTCCAAGCTGCTCACATTCCTGGGGGAATTGAGGCTGACTAGGGATGTCGAGTTAGCGCTACAGCTGAAAGCAGCAGATAAGCTAACTCAGGAGCTAAGCGAGCACCTTTCGCCGGGAGGTTCACGATCTCCCATGGCCGCACAGATAGTGGACCCCGACAGCAATGGGAGCGTTGTGGATGACGTGGAGGAGGCCAATGCTGCACGGATGAGGTCTGCCCCGGAGAAGCCCAGGTATATGGGTTGTGGGGCCACGAAGCACCGCCACAAGGCCAGAGAGTATACGGCAAGAGGGAAGCGCTGTGGAAATTGTTGCTGTCTCCATCATTTTGCGAGGATGTACCAGTCAGCTGGACAAGAGAGCCTGCACAAGACTTCAACTTCTCCTGCTCCAACGGTGGTACACACGGTGTCCCCAAGTACTGATGGTTGCACACGCTGCACAGTAATTCTGAATGGAGTTCTGGTAACGATGTTGGCCAACACAGGAGCAAAGAGTTCTGTGCTGAATTGGGCTACAGTCAGACAGTGTTTTCCCCACAACAGGATCGGAAGTTTCTCAGTGCTGCTTTGCGGCTATGGAGGAGGATGGTTGGCCACCGTGGGTACCATCACGTTGATGGCTCGGTACAAGTCGGCGATGATGGCCGCTGTGGAGTTCATCGTGACGGCCTACGGCTATAACAGCATGGGCTGCAACTTGGCGCTGGGGAAGAGTGGTCAGGTGGCGGACTGTGGGACCAACCGGTTCTGAGGGTCCAGGACGATGCAATGTGGGATGAACCATTGCTGGGCACTCCAGAAAGTGGACAGGCTGCGTCACACTCAGGGTCGCCACGAGAGGGCCCCGGTGCCAGTGTCCGAGCTGCCCTATGCGGGCGGCTTAGGAGAGGACCTGCGGCAACAAGCGGGGCCCAAATGATGGTCTCAGATGTTCATGGAGCACGGGCGTGGAGGACTGGTGAACACAGGACCACAGGGGCGGGGTCAGCAGCGGAGCTACAAGCATTCGAGGCAGGACCGAGTGGCACTGAAAGAGCGAGTGCCAGGTGGAAACACTGCAGGCCATGCAAGGCCCCACTTGGAGTCGCAGACTGGGTTTGGGCTTGGGCAGAGGCGAGGTCCATGCGGGTGAGACAGAAGCAGAATATGGAGCAGTACCAGGGTCCGCTGTAGGGGATGTGTGAGTGGCACGATCGATATCTTCTGCTGTTGGATGGCTCGTAGAGCCATCCCAATGAATTACTGCATGCTCCGAAGAAGATGGGTGGGCACGACCCCAGACGGTTGGAAAGCTCGGAGGTGTGGAGGGGAAGACGCTCTTAGGCGGAGGTGACCAGCTGTGGTCCAGAAAACGGACTGCCGCCAGGGGTGGACTGATGGTGAAGGTCGGGGGGGGGGGGGTGACGGGTCAGCCTCACCGAGTCATGGATGTGTTCAGAATGTTAAACTGTTGTTCTGTGTTAATAGTTTTGGGGATTATTTTAGTATGGCATATAGGAGACACGGCAGCATTTTTCTTTTATGGACTTTAATAGCATAGGTGGCAGAATAACCCACCTCGCCGTGTGGGGGTAGGATGGCAGTCTACCTGTCCCCCTTAATTTTAGTTCATTTGGTGTGAATGTCATAGGCCCCTTTTGGTGATTTTTGTTTGTTTATGTTTAGCGGATGATTCGGGTTGGGATGCGTTAATTGTGTGTGTGTATTTTGGACTTTCTGCAGGGGGGGCGCGGTATTGTGTATTTATTCAGTGTTCATGTTGTTCATGTCGGAGCTCTTATTTGTGTGGTATAGGATGGTGGTCCTGGTTTCCGGTTCCGCCACCTCCAGTGGTATAAGAGGGGCTGCTGGTGAGGGGGTGGTTTCTTCTGCCTTTCATCTGCTAAGCGGCTGCATGTGTGGTCGGCTGTACAGAGTCCAGCTGGTTTAATAAAGCAGTGTTCAGCTCCACTCCTGGCCTCATCCTTGTCTACTAGTTACGACATAACAGTAGTCACAGGAATTGTTTGACATTTTATTGACTATTGTCTACAATATATGTCATCATAAATCAAACATTGATGTTGACACGAAGCACAGAGAAATATTATTCACAATATCAGAAGAATAAGTTTAACAATTGCCATACTGAACTCTAAAAAGATTACGTGATACATTTATTTCAGTTTAGATTTCAAGTATGTGTGATGATCAGGCGAGCGTGCGCCCCCTCCCCTCCTGTTCCTGTCTTCCCGGCTTCGGAGTATCAAGTACACCTGTGTGATTACACACCTGCTGCTTCCTAATTACCCTGCATACTTAAGAGCCAGTGTGTGAGGAACTCACCACTGGATCGTTAGGTTTGCTACCTGAAGTCTGAGCCATGTCATAATGTTTTCCACGGTTTGATCTGTGTTTCACAGTCTGTGTTCTGTCTTCCTCTCTGCTCAGGTTTGCTGCCACCTAAGTGTACTCAGGGGCTGATCATGCTTGCCTGACCAAGAAGACATTGGAACGTCCACCCAGGTCACTGTCTTCCCCCTGTTTCCCTGGTACACGCAGGAGTTCCCCGCCGGGCTCCACTGCTCTCAGCAGTAAGAGCATTCTCCTAATCTTATTCTCCTCTTTTGGAAATTCTGTCCCTAATCATCTCTTTCTGCTGTCCTCCCATAGGCTGTGTGTGCTCCAGTAGCACCGGTTTTGGTGTAAATTTAAGTGTGTTTTTTTGTTTCTCTTTTCCCCAGTTGTGCACTTTTATTTAGAGTTGTGTGTTAGTTTGGTTTTTCCAATAAACTAGTGTACTTTTACATCTGAGTTTGAGTGTTCATTCTGGCAGCTCTGCGTTTGAGCCTCCCTTGCCCTGAATCATGGCAAAATGATCCAGCTAAGATCGAGGCTCAGTGAGCACTCAGCCAGGTGAACAGTCGGCACTCTGGCGCTTGGAAGCCACGGAACGCCAAGTTTGAAACCATCACCAAGCAATTGGCCACCATCACCGAGCATTTATGTCAGCTTCCTGGTGTGGCGCCTTCCCCTGCACCTGCTGCTCTGACAGTTTCTGCCATCCGCAGGAGCATTTCTGTTCCTTCGCACACCCCTTATGAGGGGGGATGCAAAGGGTTCCTGCTCCACTGCCGGCTTTATTTCCAGCAGGTGGAAGGGGAGTATAGGGATGATTCGGCTAAAGTCCATTTCATGACCTTGTTGCTGCCCGACCGGGTGCTTAAGTGGGCGTAGTCCGTCTTGAGCAGCCTGGACGGCCCCCTATACACATACGAGCAGTTTGTGCGGAGTGAGGGGAACATTGTTAGCCAGCTGATGGAACTCCGACAGGGAGACCGGTCTGTAGCCAATTTCTCCGTTGAGTTTCGGGTCACTGCGGCAGACTCCGGATGGAACGACGCTACCCTGCGCAGCACCTGCCTCTAGGGCCTGGATACACACCTCCACGAGGCTATCTGCACATCCTCCTCCTCTCTAGATGAGATTATTGTGCAGGCAGTGGCTCTGGATAACCAGTTTAGGGAGCGTGCGAGGGAGCAGAAGGCTGCTTCTTCCCCATTTGCTCCACAGCCGACCCCCCGGTCTCTGATGCTGTCCTGCCGGCGTTGTTACCGGAGCCGATGGACCTCGGCAGGGTCTGTCTGACTCCGAGGGAACGCCAGCGTCGCAAGAGAGCAGGGGGGTGTATTTATTGGAGGGTTCCTGGCCACGCAATATCGAAATGCCCAATTCGGCCTGAAAGACCAGGCCTGCCAGTCACCATGGGGGGTCTGGTGGGAGGGCCTTTGCAAAACTCTCCCAACCGTTTTGAACTCCCAGCCCTCATTCAGTTACCGGGGGCCGAGTTCAAAACTTCTGCCCTGATTGATTCCGGAGCGGAGCAAAATTTCATCCAACAGGCACTGGTCAGAAAATTTCAGATACCCACCAAAAATGTCCCGACACCTTTGAGTGTTTCGGCGGTCTCAGGCAGCAGCATCGCGGCAGTTACCGATCAAACTGAGCCCATTTCGGTCATTTTGTCCGGTAATCACCCTGACACTGTTCAGTTTTATGTCCTGCCTCAATCAACCACCTCCATGATTCTGGGGTATCCATGGCTCCTCATTCACAATCCAATTATAAATGAATCAGGGCTCCATTTCGTTGTGGAGCCCTTTTTGTCTGTCATTGTGTCTCCGATTGGCCCCATGCTCACCTTCGCTCCTGATCTCCTCCCCTCCGGCTGAGCTGGCGGATCTCAGCTCGGTGCCCTAGGTCTATCATGACTTAGGGGAGGTCTTTAGCAAGTCCAAGGCCCTATCCTTACCACCTCATCGGGTCTACAGCTGTAGGCCCAGTGAGGTGATACTGATTACTGATTAATGTAATACCCTGCTCTCTGGTCTTCACAAAAAGACAATTTCAAATCTGCAGTTATTACAGAATTCAGCTGCACATGTTCTGATGAAGACCAGATGGCAGGCTCACATCACGGTGGTTTTAAAATCACTGCATTGGCTCCCCGTGTCTGCCAGGATTGACTTTAAGGTTCTTTTACTGGTTTATAAATGTCTACACGTTCTTGGGCCTTCTTATTTATCAGAACTACTTTTGACATAGGAGCCCCTATGGCCCCTGAGGTCCTCTGGCACTGGTCTTTTAATTATTCCTACTGTCAGAACACACGCACCCACGGTGAGGTGGCATTTAGTTGCTACAGCCCATGTCTGTGGAGCAGCCTGCTAGAGAACATCAGGGCTGCT